>JASDDO010000012.1:247530527-248730527 GCA_030015575.1 Agapanthus africanus
CCATTTCGGTCCGCATTGCATCCAGCCATTTTACTGAGTCACCGCTCTGAATGGCTTGCTGGAAGATAGTAGGCTCATCATAATCGATAGTGCAATCCTCTCTATCCCCGTCTATGAGAAAACCGTAGTATCTCTCGGGCGGATGAGACTGCCTACTACTCCTGCGGAGCGGCACAGGAATGTCCGGTTCTCCTGAAACTTCTGGTTCATCCATGCTTTCAGTAACAGCTTGTGGTTCTGGAATTTCTTCCAGTTCTATTGCGCTCCCACTTATCTGATTTTCCAAAAATTCAGTTTCCAAGAAGTGGGCATGCGGAGAAACAAAATTTTTTTGTTCTTCTGCGGAATAGAAAAGATACCCCCTGGAGTTCTTTGGGTATCCCACAAACTTACACAGTACTGAGCGTGCCTCGAGTTTGTCCGCATGCTGCTTTTTTACAAAAGCTGGACATCCCCATATTTTAAGATACTTAAGACAGGGTTTCTTCCCACTCCACATCTGATATGGGGTGGTAGGCACAGTCTTGGTTGGAGCCTTGTTCAAGAGATATGCAGCTGCTTCTAGTGCATAACCCCAGAAAGATTGCGGTAACTCAGCCTTACTCATCATGGAACGAACCATATCCAATAGGGTTCGATTCCGCCTTTCAGATACACCGTTGTGTTGTGGTGTGTATGGAGGAGTACGCTGAGAGAGAATTCCATTCTCTTTTAAGTAGTCCAGAAACTCGGCACTCAAGTATTCACCACCTCGATCAGATCTCAGTGTCTTTATACTTTTTCCTGTTTGTTTTTCAACATCATTCTTGTATTCCCGAAATTTCCCAAAGGCCTCGGATTTGTGCTTCATTAAGAAGACATGTCCATACCTAGAGAAATCATCTGTGAAAGTAATGAAGTATGAATAACCACTTCGCGCATGTGTAGACATTGGACCACACACATCACTGTGTATGAGTCCCAAGAGCTCGCTCGCTCTTACTCCGTGTCCAGTGAATGGAGTCTTTGTCATCTTTCCCATGAGACAAGATTCACAAGTGGCATAAGACTGATACTCGAACGGATTCAAGTATCCCTCTTTATGTAACTTAGTTAATCGTGTCTCATTAATGTGACCCAGTCTACAATGCCATAAGAAAGCCTGATTTGTTTCCGGAGACTTTCTTTTAAGTGTGTTCTGGACACTGAATATCTGAGCTTGATTTAATACGTATATCCCGTTATTTAATGTACGTGACCAAATCATAACTTGATTTAGTTGGATGTTTACTACATCGCTTACAATAGTAAATTCATATCCTTCCTTAGAAAGTAAGGATACAGATATGATATTACAAGTCGCACCTGGTACATACAAACAGTTACGCAAAATCAATATCTGCCCAGTTGTCAGTCCAAGATGATAGTCCCCTACGGATTCAGCATCCATGCTCATTCCGTTAGCAACCCTGAGAGTCATATCACCTTTCCTGATAACCCTACGGTTTCTCAGAACCTGTAATGAATTACAGATGTGAGATCCTGATCCGGTATCCAATACCCAAGAAGTAGGGTTAACTGACATACAGTTCTCTATCACAAACACACCCGAAGCCGAAGCCACAACATGCTTCGAATTCTGGCTACTGGCTTTGCTAGCCCTGCAATCTTTCTGCCAATGTTCATTCCCGTTACAATAGGAACGTCCCTCTTTTACTACATCCAGTCCTGAAACTTTTGCCCTTGCTTTTCCTTCTTCTTCCCTGGTTTCCTTCAGGGTATAAGCAGAGGGCAGGGACTGTAGAATTAAGTCAGTACTTGACCCATTCTCCAACATGGTCTCCAGGTCCGTGAGCTCAAAATAGCTGGTCTCTGTAAGGACGTTTCCCCTTACAGATGACCCGACAGCCAACCTCGCTTGAAGCAATTCGTTCGAGGTCTCATATCTTGCGATACGAGATTGCTCTCCATATAAATCTTTGTTATGGAGGAAGATAGAAACTGAGTCCATCTTCTCGTGCCGCCTCTGGTTTGCACCATCAACTGAGGCTAACACGAGGCACTTGGCTTTCACACAGTCTTTTTCCGATGTCTTGCGCATATAAATATCCGTGACAGGGGAAACTGGACCTGAGACGGCAGGGGTTGGATCAGTCAAGAGGTGTCCCAGCTTGTCATGGGCAATGGACATCTGGATAGACCTTTGCCAGTCAAAACAGTCAGTTTCAGTCATTTTATTATCTAGATGTAACCTATGTCTGGTCACTGGGTCGCTGCAATTAAGGGAGAGAGAAGAAAACACTCAGCATGATACTCTTGCAAGTTTAGATTGGTTTTTAATTTATCTAAACAGGATGGCTCCCACTGTCTCTCGAATCCCTCCTCAAACCATAAAGGAAGAATTAGTCGGGATCAATCTCACCGTACAATACTTACTTGACCGTTCAGCCAGGCTGGTGTCGGTACTTCGAGGGAGGTTTTCCAACGCTTTCGCGAAGTTCCTTAATTAAATAACCTCTTTTCCCTGTGGGCGTAGCCCCGCTAACACCTTTCTAGGCACCTACTTGGTTTATATCATTGATCGTTAAGTGAGAAAGTTCTGGAGGAGTAGCATATACTCACAGTAGGATCAGGATCCAAATATCATCGTGTGATAAACTGAAGGAATCCTACCAGAATCATCACACTCTAAATGGTATGCAACGCTAGCAAGTTTCAGTTCTTTTGAAACTCCCGATGTGGATTTTTTTGCCCCATGCTCTTATGACCTTGACGAAGGTCAACAAATCATAAGTCACATGTCAAGTTCTACCCGTCATTGTCCAGGTTAATTTGAACCCACCCGTATATACCCTTGACGAAGGTCAACAAGGTAATACGACTGTCCCAAACCAACGCATCTATCTATGCTACATATGAACACCCAACAGCTACCAATCACTATGCCTTGACGAAGGTCAACAAACATAGCTTGAATACTATTGAATATTCATATGAAACGACGGAGGGCTACGAATGGTTTTTGCGAAACCTTGAACGTAGTAAACTTGATATAATCGAAGGAACCTTGATAGCTCTTAAATGGAGTGGCTTAAGCTCCGCGGTTTAAAAGTTATTTTTGAAACGAAACCGAGTGGTTTTTGAAATTGTTCCAACGACTTTTACTTGGTTTATTTTTCTTGCATTAATTCCAATGCGTCCCATCAATTAAACCTACCATTGCAGAAAACAACGAAAATATGACGTACGCTTATGCCATTCGCATTCGCCACGGGGCCCCGTCATTACCCGTTAGGTTACTTAACTAACGACAGAGCGGGGGCTGGACTAGCGCGGATACAAAACATAAGCAACGCCTAAATAGATATTATATATAGATATACTCATTCGTCACTTGCAATGATAGCCATTCCAGATCACAGATGAACACATTGGATATACTAGGAATCTGCAATTCGTACGAGCCTGTAATGAAAGGAGGATTACACGGTCGCGATGAATAGCCATTACCCCACCCTAGACCCCTACGGGTGCGGCAAACTACCCGCCAAATATCCGAAGTGGAGCAACCTCCCTCAACGACGTGAGTAGGCCACTCTGCATTTCGAGATACCCGGTAGTTTGTGCACCCCACCTTGGGTCTATTATAGGAGCAAAAACAGTAAAAAGAAATTATACAATGACGGCTACAACCCCTACCCGGTTGTGCGGCCAAAAATAATATTACATCAATTTACATATTACATGAATTGAAAGAAAAGAAAACTCTCATCTCACAACCCCTGGCTATTCACCCGCGACAATCCAATGAGTTCATATACACATACCATCAACATTACAGATCACAGATATGTATAACCCCCACTAATCGACGTATAGCGATTAGCAGACGTTCAATACATATATCACATCACAGATATATACCCGTCAGCTTAAGTCTTTAGAAGTTCGATAATAATACGGATTTTCAAGCCCCAGAAACAAAATTCTCTCTGGAAAACCTGGGTAGAAAAAACATATTGTAAAAATCCCAAAACACCCCCAGAAACACACTGCAAGAAAATTGAGCCACGACCAACTCAACTCGGCCGCGGATCCGCGGCGGGGGCGTGCTCCCACCGCGGTTCCGCGGCGCTTTGAACGGTTCTGTTGAACAAATTTCTTGAGTGTGTTTTAAAAATCCTGAGTCGATTTTTGGAGTATGATTTATCATTTTTTGAACAGAATACAGAATCGACAGAAACTTGATTTTCCGGGTGTTTTTCATGACTTTTTCTCCGATCGAACTTCTACTTACTTTGCTAACGTGTTAGATAGTGTTTAACTAGGCTCTGATACCACTGTAAGTCCATGTTACCTCTCCCGGTACTTACGGGCTTGCGGAAATGATGAAAAACGATTTTTCAAGAGGTGGTAACATGGACTCAAAATACGGATCTTTGTTAAACAACTACCTAACAACCTAACTAGAGTTTTGCCTACTCGGTTAGGGGGCTATACCTTTCTTGAACTCCTTCATCTTCAGCTCTTTCCGGTGAACGGATCGGCTTCACCTTGTCGTCTCCTTGCGCCGAAGATGGATCCACCTGAAAGCTTCTACCTTTGGCTTCTTCTTCGAACTTGAAGAAACTAGAATACTTGGTTTGCTAAACCTTGTGAACTAGGATGAGTAGAGAAGTGATTTGGGTTTTCTTTTATCTCTAAGGCAATGTTTCTCAACTCATGAGAGGGTGTTGCCTTGAGCTAAAGAGAGAGCAAGAGGAAGAGCAAGAGGGAGAGCTCAAGCAAGAGAGAGAAATGAAATGAGAGAATGAGCAAGACTTTTCTCAACCTCTCTCCCATAATGCAAAAAGAATAATAATAATAATAATATTAATAATTGAGTATTATGTAATGGTTCATATCATATTAAGTGGCATTATCATTTCATGCACTCATATTGCAAAGCATAACAAGCAAGCAAAAGTCTTTGCCATGAAATGATAGCCATTGCAATGATGATGGTCAACTAGTCCAACCTAGTCAACCGGTCAACAAAGTCAACAAGTCAATAAAGTCAACCCCTCATCTCAACCATGACACAATAATACTTAATTAATATTATCATTAATCATATTTCTTATTCTCATTAGGGTTTTGCAAAAGTCAATGGTCAACAGTCAACAGTCAATAACCCCAATGAGAATCCTCTGCCTCTGTCTCTCTGTCAACTGTGCATACACACCCGCATCCGCGTTCCGAGGAACACGAATACAAACGAGATAAAACCAATCCCAAAATGTACACTAGGATCTGGCTTAAACCAAAGCCCGCTAGTGTTAACTGTCCGGACACCAAACGTGCACAAGTGCACGTATGTGAACGAACCCTGTCGCAAAACCATGCGACCTGTCGCAAAACTATTCGACCTCTACTCTTTTGCCTAAAGGAGAATAGCTTTCTGTGTGGGACTCTAAAGAATTGACACTACGCTGGCAGTGGGTTTAACCACATACCGCAAGCGGCACTAGCTGTGCGTAACGGTCCCCAGGTAGATGCCGACAAGAAGCCTGACGAGGTGAAACCCATCTGAACTCCTACTGAGCCTGAATGTGACAATCTTCGCACAGTCCGGTATGTTCGTCTGATACATCGCATGGCGGGCCTAGGGGGCGGTAAACGTCAGTCCCCTAATAGCGGTACAAGTCGTGTCGGAGTGGAGCCCAGAATACCCTGAGATAACACTGGAAACCTACCAGTATATCTCGCTTGCCCTGGCCAGGGACTACTCGTGTAATGGCTCTCCTAGACACAGCACGATGTCAACCCCCAATACCGGGAGAGACGAATCCTGTCTAACCGTCACTGCCTCCAAGTGCTTCGGGACTGCACCCAACTGCTACCTGTTTGCACGACTCCATTGAGCCGTGGTAGGGTAGTAATCAAAGTACAGTGGGAACACACTCGAGGCGAAGTGACGGTGTCAAGTCAACGGACTAAGCTGTACTCATGTCACCTGGGAACTGGTAACTGACGATAGGTATAGTACCAACCAACAGTTCCCGACGAGTCCTGTCCAGTGTACTCGTAACCCAACGAGCACCCGCATACTATCTCCAGTGCGACGTACTGATGGCTGTGGGACGGACCATCTCCCCTGCTGGGATGAGAAGCGCATACACTAGTCTACTCCGGAGTATCGATGCCCTGTCTCGATAGTCCTACGACTAGGGACCTGTATAAGGATGTGCTTATAGATTACCCAGCCCCCACGAGTGTGACTGCCATCACAACGCTTGTAATCAAGCAATGATCCTAAGGGCTCTACTAATATGTATAAGCGATATGCTAAAAGAAACACATGCACATATTGAAGTAGAAACAAACCAAGTAGCATACTACCATTTTGAGCAAGATTGTCTATACAACTGAGAATATGCCAAGCTTCCATTAAGTAATATACAAGCTAGTATGATACAGTAATGGCCTCTAGGGCATATACACTAACAATTACACAAAGCCCCTTGCCAAGGCAAGCGAGATTTACTGGTAGGTATTCCAGTAGTTTCTCATGGTGTTTTGGGCTACACTCTGGCACGACTTATTGCGCTATTAGGGGTCTGAATATTACTGCCCCCTAGGCCCGATATGCGATACTCTTAAATGAACAGACCGGACAGTACAGAGATTGTCACATTCAGGCTCAGTAGGAGTTCGGATGGGTTTTCCTCGTCGGCCTTCTTATCGACATCTACCTGGGGACTGTTACGTGCAGCTAGTACCGCTTGTGGCCTGTGGTTAAACCCACTGCCAGCGTAGTGTCGAATCTTTAGAGTCCCGCATAGAGAGTTTTCCTGCACCGGGCAAAAGGTGTAGAGGCTGTATGGTTTTTTGGAAGGGCTTCGATCACTTACGTGCACTTGTAGGCGTATGATGTTCGGGAGGATAATACTAGTGGGCTTTGGTTTAATCCGGATCCTAGTATTATATTGATGAATCAGTTTCGTCTCTTTGTATTCGTGTTTCTCGGAACACGAATGCGGGTATGTATATACGGATGAGAAGGGCATAGAAGGAGACACCTCACTAGGGTTTTGACCATTGACTTGATTAAAACAATTATGAGGTGGAGGAAAGTATTTGTTATTTTTGTAAATGATAATTGAGGCATGGCTACTTGTTTTGACTACTTGACTTTGTTTGACCATTTGACTTGGCTTGACCACTTGACTTGGTTTGATTATTTGACTTAGATATTTTTGTGATATATTTTGTGACCCAGATATTTTAATGAGATATTTTTCAAGCCATGCTTGTAGTCAAGTCAAGGTAGCCATCTCACATTATCTTTATCATTATCAAAAATCATTTCACTTTCCTCAAGCTAGCTCTCTTCTTCTTCCTCACATCAAAACCCTAAAAGCTCTCATGTGTTGAGAATCCTAGGGTTTCAAGAGACAAATAAATCCATCTTCATACTCTGCATCACCTAAGCCATCAAGTTTAGCAAGCTTGTTTCCCTAGTTACCTCGGTTTTGAGGTGGAGCTCGGACTATAGACTCTCGGGTGGATCGTCTTTGACTTGAGGAGGCCGTCGAAGAAGCTACGATCCGGATCGATCCTTGGAGCCTACGACGACGAGGAGGACAGCGATGAAGACCCGAAGGACATGTATCGTGAGGTATAACTTCGTATCCGAGTAGTTAAACCTCAAGTAGTTTTCTAGCTAAGGTTTATGGATGATCCTTGGTTCTAGTCGGTGTTGCGAAGCTCGTAAAAATCATTTTTTTGCAAATTCCGCCTCCCCGCGAACACGTGGGGTGTGCGACATCGACTTACATATATTGTATATGTTTTGCATCCGCGCTAGTCCTGCCCCCGCTCTGCCGTTAGTTATGTAACCTAACGATGCATGACGGGGCCCCATGGAAAATGCGGATGGTATATACGTACATTTTATTTTTTGTTCTTTTCTGGTATGATAGGAATTAATTGATGGGACCGCATTAATCCTCATTAATGCAAGATAAGAAACCTTAAAAGATGTTATTGGAACATTTTGAAAAACCACTCGGTTCTTTTCAAAACACTCGTTTAAAAGGCGGAGCTTGAACTACTCATTTTCAAAGCAATCATTCCTTCAACTATATCAAGTTCATTACGTTCAAGATTTTCACCATAAACCAGTCGTAGCCATCCATCATTTCAAATGAGTAGCACATCGTATTCATGCTATGTTTGTTGGCCTTCGTCAAGGCATAGTGAATGGTAGTGGTGTATTTCTTATTTGTAGCATAGATAGATGCATTGGTTTAGTACAGTCGTACAGCCTTGTTGGCCTTCATCAAAGGCGAGTACGGGTGGGCCTAAATTAATCAGGATAACGACGGGAAGAACTTGACTTGCTTCTTATGATTTGTTGGCCTTCGTCAAGGTTATAAAAGCTTGGGGCAAAACCTGTTGGATATATGTATGCCCAAGAGGCCATTATGTGATAGTGTATGTACTGATGTGTATATATATATATGTATTCAGAGGAAAGTCTTGCTAAACATGATAGTATGCTATCTGGTTACTCATTATCATATGTTCTCCTGATCATGTTTTTACTCATTTGGTACATGTTGATAAAGCCCTAAGGATATAGGCTTGACTACTGAGATTATGATGTGGATCATACTAGTGGGACACCTGTAGTTTATAAGAATATCCTTGAAATGTTCCTAGTCGTAGGTATATCGAGACAGGGCATCGATATTCCAGAGTAGACTAGCGTATACTGTTCTTGTTCCATATGATGGGCGATGGATGATCCCATATCCATCTGGTGTGTTGACACCAAAGATAGTATACGGGTGCTCAGTGAGACTGGGTACACTGAACGGACTCACCGAGAACTCCTATGTGGTATTATATCATACGTCGGATAGCAGTTCTCAGGTGACACTAGTACAGGTTAGTCTGTAGACCCGAGATCGCCATAGAGTCTTGTGTGTCCTCCCACTGTACTTTGATCTCCACCCTACTACGACTCTAAGGAGGCGTACAAACAGGTGGATTTTGGATACAGTCCCGAGGCATATAGAGGCAATGAGCGATAGGAGGGGTTTCGTCTCTCCCAGTATTGGGGGTTGGTGCTGTGCTGTGCATGATTGGCTATAACATGAAGTCCTTGGCCAGGGCTACTGAGATATTACTGATAAGTGTTATCAGTAGTTTCTCGATCTGTTGTATACCATATACGGGCATGACTTATTGAGTTATTGGGGTCGACGATTCCATCCCTAGACTCGATATGCAGCATATCTGACGTAGAGACCGGACTGTACGGTAAGTGTTGCCAGTTGGATTGACGGGTGTTTTGACAGGTTCGCTTGTTCTTCTTCTGATTGCTCAATACCCGGATGGTCGTTACGTTTAGCTGACCGCTTCGGCTTGTAGGTGTTTGATATGATCATCACCTACTGCTGGCGTATTGAAGAGTCTTAGAGCCCCATATAAAAGTTTCCTGGCTCAGGCGAAACGATGTGGTGCGCATATGAGATATGTGCGGGAGATTGGTTAAATACGAGTATATGGTACCGTATTTTAATCGGGCGTTTTATATTAGTCGGGTCGTATGAGATATGACCAGTTTATTAAATCAAGTGTTGATTTAATATTGACTTTTATCTCATTTATTTAAACCCTTTTCTTATGATGGATGCATGCATGTATATGTACATGTTGATGTGCATACACACATACATACATGCATTTGTATCAAGGTTGATGATACAACAAAGATGGCAATGCTAGACTCACATGGTTCATATTTATATATATGGATATTTTTGTTTTAAGTTAAAGATAAAGGAAATTAACTTAATGACTCATTTCTTCACAAATGACTCATTGTTTCTACACACTTCCTTGGTTGACCTTTGACTTAACCTTGGTTGATTTCCTTTGCTCTTTAACTCATCATAAAATATCTAGAGATTATTATTAACCATGGTTTGTATTATGATATTTATCTCTCTCTCTCATAATTATGAGATCATTATTCATCCAAAAGAAAAATATCAATCCATCTTCATCTTCCTCTCTCTAGCTCTCTCTTGAGTTCTAAATTGAGTGAGATTAAAAGAAAGAAAGGGTTTTAAGTGAGAATAAAAACAACTTCATCATCCTACACACCTCTTGCTACTTTGTGTAGGGTGTTTGCTTCAAGGATTTCATAGATCAAGTGAAGCAACAAGCTTTGAGCAAAGGATTTCGAGTGGATCGTCGTGGACTTGGAAGTGATCTAGCGAGCCATTCCTAACCAAAGGAGATCCAAGGAGTCACCCTAGGAGGTCTACAAAGGTTGTAGTCTCTCCACTTAGTGATTAATAATCTTTTATATGTGATACTATTAATTGTTACTCAATAATTCTAGTTCGATTCCTAGTTAAGTTTACTTAGAACCTCTTAAAATTTAAATTGTGGCATGTGTGATGCTTCCAAACCTTATATGAGGTACTAAGGAAACCCAACAGTGGTATCAGAGACAAGCTAGAGCTTTAGAGTAACCTAGATGACGTTAAAAATCTCGAACGAATGAATTACGACACCCGGGGGTGCTCTCTGGACTTTTTTCAAAAACGTGGATTTTTTCACATTAAAAATACTCAAAAAATCATGCAGGGTATTCTATGGGCCCACAAGAAATACGAACCCCTACCTCCACTAAAGGACCGCGGAACCGCGGCATGAATGGTCATTCCGCGGCGGTTCCGCGGCGCCTTTAGTGCAGGTGGGGCTGTACTTTCTTGCTCTAGCCTGTATGTACTTGTTGCGGTTTATGGTAATTTTGAAATCTGCTCAAGTGTTAAGCTTTCTGAGAAGTCTTTGGGTGTTTAATCGTTCGATCGAATGTTTTAACTGCGCCTAGTTTATTAGTATGTGATACAATAATTGTAATCTACAAATTTGTTTGTTGCGTGTAAATCTAGCAGTTCGGTCTCGGGAATAATCGGAAATCCTGTTGAATTATCCGGCTTATTTTGAAAAGGTGTTTTCATGGGGTGAGACCTAAATGCGAGCTTTACATTGTTAGGCATGAAATCTTGTATATGTGATATTCCGGATTTATGTTGTCTAAAGGCAGTTACGGTTCCAATTGTTGTAGTTTTTCATTTTATTTCTCTGTGACCGTAAGTGTAGTATGTGGTGTATCGCTAGTTTCGTTTCTATACATGAACTACAATCGGTGTGCGCATACTTACTTACGTTGATCATATATGATATTATGTGTTGCTGTGAAATGTTGTGCAGGATTGTCGTGAATGAATAGCCGGGGGTTTTATGTAAGATGAGAGTTTTCTTTTCATTCATGTAAAATTAAATTGTATATAATATTCTTTTATTTGGGGCATTTCCGGGTTGAGGATGATGTCACCAGTGTTGTATATTATTTACTTTTCCGCATTAGGAAAGACCCAAGGAGGAGGGCACGAGTGACCGGGTTCTAGGGTTCAGTGGGAGGCCATCTCGAGGAGTCGAGACCGGGTTTCCTAAACTCCAGAATTGGTAGGGTCACTTGATGCTCTCGTAAGGGTCTAGGGGTGTGGGCTTGGCTATTCATCGTGACCGTGGAATCCGTATTTTCTATTGATGGCTAAATACAAAATACGGACCTCCTAGATATCCTATATTAAATGTGCTTCTGCTACTTTTATTATCTGATGTGATCATTTAATGTATATCTGAGACGAATGCAATATTATATATATGATATATAATAGACGTTGCTTATGTTTTAAACCCGTGCCAGCCCCGTTCTGGTATGCCGTTAGTTAAGTAACCTAACGGTGCATATCAAGACACTGTGGTGAATGCGAGTGACATAAGCGTACGTTATATTTTCGTTTCTTTCTGTGATGGCTTAGGATTTAAATGATGGGACTACATTAATGAGATTAATGTAAAGATAAATGAACCTAAAAAGATATTGTAGAATCGGATTTGAAACACACTCGGCCTTTTATAAAAAAGCAAGTTTCAAAAATGCGGAGCTTAAGCCACTCCTTTTAAACCAATTGGATTCTACAACGATATCAAGTTCAAAGTGTTAAAAGTTTTCTTAAAAACTATCCGCAGCCCTCCGTCATTTTAGGAAGTAGAGTACTTAGTATTCGTTCTGTGTATTTTGACTTTAGTTAAGGCACAATGTACGGTAGCTGAGTGATGTCTTCCTACACTGCATATGATGCAGATTAGTTAGGACATTCATATGATTATGTTGACTTTAGTTAAGGGTCATGTGGGTGGGTCTAGTTAATCACGAAATGACGAGAAGAACTTGACTAGTACTCATGATATGTTGACTATAGTTAAGGTCATGAGTGCTAGGGGTAAAAATAATATCGGGAATTTCAAGAGTTGAAATTTGCAATGAGATTGCATACCTTCTATATGATAGTAGGATCCCGATCCCATTGTGAAGCAAAAGTTGCTCCCGGGAGAATTTTGCACTTTACAATTAGCTAACACAGTAGGTGTCTAGAAAGGTGTCAAATGGGGCTATGCCTCTGGGAATACGATGTTTATTTTAATTAGGTCCGTACAAAAGCACGGGGAACCTCCCTCAAGTACCGGCACTGGCCTGGCTGAACGGTTAGCGAAGTTGTAGAATGTAATTAATCCCGGCTAGTTTTCTTTTTTAAAGGTTTTAAAGAAAATTTGATAAAAACAGTGGGAGACATCGATTAGACAAGATAAATAACCAATCTGATCTTTGCAAGAGCTTTCGCTAAGTGTATTCTTTTCTCTCTCTTAATGGCAGATACCTATGACAGGCCTTAAGCTTCTATTAGATAAAAACAAGCTGAATGGGACCAACTATAAAGACTGGCTGAGGAATCTCAACATTGCCTTCACTTATGATAAGGTATCATATGTCCTCACGGCTCCAACCCCGCCCACCCTAGGTCCTAAACCTTCAGTTGCGGAAAGGGAAATCCGCAAGACATGGGACGCTGACTGTGCCACGGCTAAATTCCTCGCGCTTGCATCGATGGATAACACACATCAGAAGCAGCACGAGAATATGGACGTACAATCCATATTCCTCCATACAAAAGAGTTGTATGGAGAGCAATCTCGCATATTACGATACGAAGCATCCAGAAAGCTGTTTCAGATGCGAATGTCCCCTGGCACACCAGTAGGAGACCATGTTCTGAAGATGATAGCTCTTATAGATGAGCTTGAGGGCCTTGAGTGGACAATAGGCAGTGAACAATATACGGATATTATTCTGCAGTCTCTCCCCTCCACCTTTGCTCAGTTCATAGTTAACTTCAACATGCACAACATGGAGAAGGAACTGCCTGAACTTCTTAATATGTTAAGGAGTGCAGAGAGCACACTGAAGTCAGTGAAGACTCCCATTTTGAGTGTTGGGCCATCTTCCTCCTCTCGCCCGAAGGCTAAGGCCAAGGGAAAGATGAAGAAGAAACCCACCAAACCTAAGGGTGGAGTCAAGAAGGTTAAGGGGAAAGACAAGTCCAAGGTTGGGGAATCGGGGAAAAGAGAATGTTTCCACTGCAAAAAGACGGGACACTGGAAGCGGAATTGTACTGAGTACCTAGAACTCAAGAAGAAGCATGGTGATGCTTCAGCTTCAGGTGTGTTCGTAATTGAAAACTGTTTTTCTATTAACTCTGCTTCCTGGGTATTAGATACCGGTTCGGTTTCTCATATTTGCAATTTTGTGCAGGCGTTGAAAAATAGCAGAATTTTGAAGACAGGTGATCATACTCTCCAAGTTGGAAATGGTTCTAATATAAATGCAGTTTCAGTAGGAGAGTATCACTTAGGGTTGCCGTCGGGTTATATATTGGTTTTGAACCCATGTTATTTTGTGCCAAGTATGCTTTGTAATATTATATCCGTTTCTTTGTTAGACAATGAAGGATATCATTTTGTTGTACAACACAATGTTATGAACATTAGACTTAATCAAGAGTTGATTGGTTGTGGTACATTAAATAACGGGATATACGTCCTTAATCAACACACAGTTTTCAACGTTCAACACACAAGTAAAAGAAAATTTTCAGATATAAATGAAGCTTTACTTTGGCATTGTAGACTTGGTCATATTAATGAAACAAGACTAAAAAAGCTTCATAAAGATGGATATTTAAATTCTTTTGAGTATAAATCTTATGCAACTTGCCAGTCTTGTATCAAAGGTAAAATGACCAAAACTCCGTTTACTGGACACGGAGAAAGAGCTCCTGAGCTCTTAGGCCTCATACATAGTGATGTATGTGGGCCAATGTCTACACATGCAAGAGGCGGTTTTTCTTACTTCATAACTTTTACTGATGATTTCTCAAGATTCGGTCATGTGTTTTTGATAAAGCATAAGTCTGAAGCTTTCGAGATATTCAAGGAGTATAAACTTGAAGTCGAAAACCAAACAGGAAAGAGAATCAAGATACTTCGATCAGATCAAGGTGGTGAGTACTTAAGTACTGAGTTCTTGGACTTCCTAAAAGAGAATGGGATTCTCTGTCGGCTCACTCCACCTTATACACCACAGCACAACGGTGTGTCAGAGCGGCGGAATCGTACCCTATTAGATATGGTACAATCGATGATGAGTGATTCTGAGTTACCTCTCTCGTTTTGGGGGCATGCATTGGAAACATCAGCTTTTCTGTTAAACAAAGTTCCAACCAAGACGTTGTCTACCACTCCATATGAGATATGGCATGGGAAGAAACCATCTCTTAAAAGAGTTAAGATTTGGGGTTGTCCGGCTTTTGTCAAAAAGCAGAATCCAGACAAATTCGAGACACGATCAGTCAAATGCATATTTGTTGGATATCCTAAACATTCGTTTGGGTATCTTTTCTACCACAAGGAGGAACAAAAGGTGTTTGTTTCTCAGTATGCCACATTTTTAGAAAATGAGATTTTTTTCAAATGATACTGATGGCAATGTGGTAGATCTAGAAATGGTTCTAGAAACACAAGTTACAAATGACGACTTGGTTGAACCTGATATAATAACAGAATCTAATGAGCCTCAGCCACTCCATAGATCTGGTAGGACTTTTCGCCCACCGGAGAGATACTACGGTTTTCTTATTGATGGTGATAGAGAAGATTGCATCATGGATGATGATGATCCTGCCAGTTTTCATCAAGCTATCACGAGTGGTGACTCTGTGAAATGGTTGGATGCCATGAGATCCGAAATGGAGTCCATGTACACCAACAAAGTATGGACTTTGGAAGATGTACCCTCCGGGATAAAACCTGTAGGCTGCAAATGGATCTTTAAAAGAAAGATCGGTGTAGATGGACATGTGGAGACCTATAAAGCAAGGTTGGTAGAGAAAGGTTTTCGTCAAAGACCAGGTTTGGACTATGACGAGACCTTCTCTTCGGTAGCCATGCTTAAATCCATTCGGATCCTACTTGCTATTGCTGCTCACTACGACTATGAAATCTGGCAGATGGACGTTAAAACTGCATTTCTAAATGGTGATTTACAAGAATGCGTTTATATGGATCAGCCAGAGGGCTTCATTGACAGTAGGAGCAGCGGAAAAGCATGTAAGTTGCTTAAATCCATTTATGAATTAAAGCAGGCATCACGGAGTTGGAACATCTGTTTTGATGATGTTATCAAAGAGTTTGATTTCATCAAAAATCCAGATGAACCTTGTGTTTATAAGAAGACTGTAGGGAGAAATGTCGCATTCCTCGTATTGTACGTGGATGACATACTTCTGATAGGAAATTACATACCTATGCTACAGTCGGTCAAATCATTCTTATCACAAAGGTTCTCCAGGAAGGACCTGGGTGATGCCACATACATATTGGGCATATGGATCTATAGGGATTCATCCAAACGGTTATTGGGATTGTCCCAAACCAAGTACATCAACACCATCCTAAAAAGGTTTAGTATGGAAGACTCCAAGCGGGGAACTTTACCCGCTTGCCACGGAGTCACTCTCTCCAAGGATGATTGCCCAAAGTATGATAAAGAGAGAACTCGCATGAGCATTATTCCCTATGCTTCGGCAGTAGGATCAATAATGTATGCGATGTTATGTACACGCCCTGATGTTTCTTATGCACTTAGTGTAGTAAGCAGGTATCAGTCAAACCCAGGAGAGAATCACTGGACTGCTGTGAAGAACATTCTTTAAGTACTTGCGAAGGACTAAAGAATTGTTCTTGGTGTATGGTAACGGGGATCTCCAAATGGAGGCCTTTACCGATTCGAGCTTCCAGAGTGACAAGGATGACAGCAAGTCTATCTCAGGGTTTGCATTTACCCTCAATGGAGGGACGGTGAGTTGGAAGAGTTCCAAACAGGATACCGTTGCAGACTCAACGATGAAAGCTGAGTATATTGCTGCAAATGATGCTGCCAAGGAAGCCGTCTGGATGAGGAAGTTCATCGCGGAGCTAGGAGTAGTTCCAACCATTATTGATCCAATACCTTTGTATTGTCACAATAATGGGGCTATGCCGTTGGACAAAGAGCCCAGGTCCCATCAGAAGTCCAGACACAACCTGAGGCGATATCATGTGATCCGGGAGATAGTTGATCGCCACGAGATCGAGATTAAGAGAGTAGATACAAAGAACAACGCTGCGGATCCATTCACCAAGGCCCTCCCTCAGCCGCAGCATGAGCGACTTTTTGAGAAGTTGGGTATGAGATACGCCAATAATTGGCCTTAGTGCAAGTGGGAGATTGTTGGATATATGAATGCCCTAGAGGCCATTATGTGATAGTGTATGTACTGATGTGTGTATATATATGTATTCAGAGGAAAGTCTTGCTCGACATGATAGTATGCTATCTGGTTTCCCTTTATCATATGTTCTCTTGATCATGTTTTCACTCATTTGGTACATGTCGATAAAGTCCTAAGGATATAGGCTTGACTACTAGGATTATGATGTGAATCATACTAGTGGGACACCTGTAGTTTATAAGCATATCCTTGAAATGTTCATAGTCGTAGGTATATCGAGACAGGGCATCGATATTCCAGTGTAGACTAGCGTATACTGTTCTTGTTCTATATGATGGGCGATGGATGATCCTATATCCATCTGGTGTGTTGACACCAAAGATAGTATACGGGTGCTCAGAGAGACTGGGTACACTGAACGGACTCACCGAGAACTCCTATGTGGTATTATATCATACGTCGGATAGCAGTTCTCAGGTGACACTAGTACAGGTTAGTCTATAAACCCGAGATCGCCATAAAGTCTTGTGTGTCCTCCCACTGTACTTTGATCTCCACCCTACTACGGCTCTAAGGAGGCGTACAAAAAGGTGGATTTTGGATATAGTCCCGAGGCATATAGAGGCAATGAGCAATAGGAAGGTTTTCGTCTCTCCCAGTATTGGGGGTTGGTGCTGTGCTGTGCATGATTGGCTATAACAGGAAGTCCCTGGCCAGGGCTACTGAGATATTACTGATAAGTGTTATCAGTAGTTTCTCGATCTGTTGTATACCATATACGGGCATGACTTATTTAGTTATTGGGGTCGACGATTCCATCCCTAGACTCGATATGCGGCATATCTGACGTAGAGACCGGACTGTACGGTAAGTGTTGCCAGTTGGATTGACGGGTGTTTTGACAGGTTCGCTTGTTCTTCTTCTGATCGCTCAATACCCGGATGGCCGTTACGTTTATCTGACCCCTTGCGGCTTGTAGGTGTTTGATATGATCATCACTTACTGCTGGCGTATTGACGAGTCTTAGAGTCCCACACAGAAGTTTCCTGTCTCAGGAGAAACGATGTGGTGCGCATATGAAATATGTGTGGGAGCTCGGTTAAATACGAGTATATGGTACCGTATTTTAATCGGGCGTTTTATATTAGTCGGGTCATATGAGATATGACCAGTTTATTAAATCAAGTGTTGATTTAATATTGACTTTTATCTCATTTATTTAAACCATTTTCTTATAATGGATGCATGCATGTATATGTACATGTTGATGTGCATACACACATACATACATGCATTTGTATCATGGTTGATGATACAACAAAGATGGCAATGCTAGACTCACATGGTTCATATTTATATATATGGATATTTTTGTTTTAAGTTAAAGATAAAGGAAATTAACTTAATGACTCATTTCTTCACAAATGACTCATTATTTCTACAAACTTCCTTGGTTGACCTTTGACTTAACCTTGGTTAATTTCCTTTGCTCTTTAACTCATCATAAATTATATAGATATTACTATTAACCATGGTTTGTATTATGATATTTATCTCTCTCTCTCATTATTATGAGATCATTATTCATCCAAAAGAAAAATATCAAGCCATCTTCATCGTCGTCTCTCTAGCTCTCTCTTGAGTTCTAAATTGAGTGAGATTAAAAGAAAAAGGGTTTTAAGTGAGAATAAAAACCACTTCATCATCCTACACACCTCTTGCTACTTTGTGTAGGGTGTTTGCTTCAAGGATTTCATGGATCAAGTGAAGCAACAAGCTTTGAGCAAAGGATTTCGGGTGGATTGTCGTGGACTTAGAAGTGATCTAGCGAGCCGTTCCAAACCAAAGGAGATCCAAGGAGTCATCCTAGGAGGTCTACAAAGGTTGTAGTCTCTCCACAGTTGGAGATAGTGCCCTCAGAGTCAATTATTTGATCACAGGCACGTGATTGCAATGATTGAGGGAGGACCTATCCCGGTAGGACAGTCTTACTCAAGATGATAGTATGCTATCTGGTTTACCTTTATCATCGTGTACTGCTTTAGGTGACCTTACAGGTCACTATTGCACGTTGATAGAGCCCCTAGGATTCTTGCTTGACTACCGGCAGTATGAGGGCGATCATATACGTGGGAGTTGGTAGTCTATAAGCGCATCCTTAAAAGGTCCCTAGTCGTGGGAGTTTCGAGACAGGGCATCGATACTCCAGAGTAGACTAGTGTATACAGTCGAGACCCCGACGAGGGGCGGTGGCCGGTCTCACAAGCCACTGGTGTCAGTTGGTTCACCTAAGATGTATACAGGTGCTCATTGGGTTATGAGTACACCGGACAGGACTCGCCGGGAACATGCTAGTTGGTCTTATACCTGACGTCAGATAGCAGTTCCCTGATGACATGTGTACAGGTTCGTTCATCGACCTGAGGATCGTCATTTGTCTCGTGTGAGTTCCCACTGTACTTTGATTACTACCCTACCACGCTCAAAGGAGACATGCAAACAGGTTTTAGTTGGGTACAGTCTAGAGCCACAAGGAGGCAGTGAGCGGATCTTTAGGGGTTCGTCTCTCTCGGTATTGGGGGTGAGGTCGCGCTGTGTCTAGAAGAGCCCTTACACGAGGTCCTTGGCCAAGGCAGGAGATTTACTGGTAGGTATTCTAGTAGTATCTCAGGGTGTTCTGGGCTACACTCCGACACGACTTGTACCGCTTTTGGGGGTCTGACTTTTGCCAACCCCCTAGGCCCGCCATGCGATGCTCATAGACAAACGGACCGGACTGTACGGATATTTTCACTGACAGGCTCAGTAGAGTGTCAGGATGAGTTCGCTCATCGACGTCCCTTTTGGTCAATAGCTGGTAGCCCTTCATGTATGGCTAATACCTCTGACATGCTAGCGGTTAAATCCACAGCCATAGTATTGACGAGTCTTTAGAGTCCCCCACATTCAGTTACTCAAGTTTCGGGCGAAACGCTGTAGAGGCCGTATGGAGATATGACAGAGTTCGATCAGATACGTGCGATATTGCACGGATCAGGATCGGACGGTTAGTACTAGAGGCTGTATGGATATATGGCAAGGTTCGATCAGATACGTGCGGTATTGCACGGATCAGGATCGGACGGATATTACTAGCGGGCTTTGGTTTAAGCCGGATCCTAGTATAGTACAGTGTAGATTTTGTCTCATTGCATTTGTATTCGGTCAGAATACAGATGCGGGTGTGTGTACACAATATCGGGGTTTTCCTGTAATTTATTACGGGACCAGTTTTCTGGAGTTGCCAGTTTGCTTTCCGTTTCGGCCATATTTCTTTGTATCTTTCATTGGCCGAAGATTGGTGGAGGAGGGCTTATTTGCATTTGTGCAAATAAGCAATTTGGAGGGTGGTCTTTGCATATTATTGTATCATGATAGTTCCACCATCATATTGACTTCCTTGTTCATGATGATTCATGATGGCTTGACCTTTTTGAAGTCATCATGCTTGATGATAATGTTTGGTTATGATGGTTGTTGTTGAGTGTGGATGTGGTTGTGATCATTGCTTTTTTATCATCATTCTTTTCTTGCATGATTATTGATCCACATCACCTTGGACATACACACACTCCCTCTCTCATTCTCTCCACTCCCATGAGCATGGCCGGCCAAGCCTTGAAGTGGGCTGTTCATATTTTTGTAGTGGGGATTTTTGCTCTCTTGATGCTAGAAAAATCCCCAAGTTCCTCCACAAAAGTTTAAAGTTCATTTCCTCCACCATATGGCAACTACATCAACCCCAAATGAGACATAGGTTCTACACTACATTCTACAGCAAATCTTGGGCACGTCGACTCGCCAACTTCATGCCCGAGTTGCCTCGGACCAGAGGTGGGAGCCCGTAAAAGAAGCAGGCGACGTGGTGCCCTTCCGGCGACATGGCGGAGATCGGAGATTCTGCGGGGAGATCGGGATGACGACGAGAAGACCGAAGGACACGGATCGTTCGGTATATCTCTCTACCCCTTCTCTAGATAGCTAGGACTAGATTAATGGCCCGATCCGGGTTTATAGTGCGCGGTGGTGCCGGTATTTGAAAAGTTAAAGTTTAGCATCGCTTCCGCATTCCGGCGTCGGATTGACGGCCGGGGCGCCGCCGTGCACTTACAGTGGTATCAAAGCCAGGCCATTAACATAGTCTAGCTTGGTCTAATGTGTTTACGTTTCCGATCGAACAAAATTCCAAAACCCGTATTTTTCCTAGCATCAGTTTCTGTCGATTTATTTCTGGCTCGAAAAAATTTTCAGGTTGTTTCAGAATGATGTGCATGGAATTCTATGAATTTTGTGAAAATTTGGTCTCGTGAACAGTCTAAACCACCGCGGAACCGCGGCCAAACCTATGCTTGGGCCGCGGTTCCGCCGTGACTTGAACTGTTCAGTCTACCAAAATTTTGCAGAAAGCTCCTGACTTGATAATAGGGTTTTTGGAACATTCTTTTTAGGCCCAGAATTTCTTTATCTGCTACAGTAATGCTTAGGGCCTACCTGGTAAAGTTTGATCGATCGGATATATTAAACACACTAGTTGACAGTTTTTACATTATATCTGCGACCGTGAATGTCACTTGATAGGTAAATCCTGTCTAACTGCTATAGCCCGGTTAGACAGATTTGCGAACGTGACCTTCACGTTGATGTTCTGTGTATTGCTGTGTTGTTACGGATTGGTCGTGGGGGATAGCCTGGATGCAATGGTAGTACAGATTTTGTTGTATTATGTACATTTGATATTGCGGGGCGAGCGTCCGACTTGTGGACTGCCGTCACTGCCTGATTGTATATTATTCTTTTGGGGCACGACCGGGTCGAGGTCGATGTACCCGTTGTATGTATATTTTACTTTCTGTACTAGGATTATCCTAAGGTGGGGTGCACGGATAGCCGGGTTCTAGAGGGCAACAAGCCCGCATCTCATGGCATTGAGACGGAGGGGGCTTCACTCTAGAATTAGCAGGCTATTCGCCGCACTCGTAGGGGGTACAGGTTGACCCAGGAGGGGTGCCCAAGTTACCGGATTCCGTGGAGTGCCGGGTGGTCCATTCACGTTGCTGAAGGGGGCTGCCTCGCTTCAGGTTTTGGCGGGTAACTTGTCGCGCCCGTAGGGGTCTAGGATTTCATTGCACAGGCTATCCACACGACCAGGGGAACGTCGGGTTTCAGTAGCGGCTCTGTGAAACCCGGGGATCCAAGATATCTGTATTGTTCTGTGATGCTGTACATTTCTGTGATGTTGCATTTTATCACGCCTTGAGCGAAAATATTATATATTGATATATATACTAGTAGATGTTGTATATGTTTTGCATCTGCGCTAGTCCAGTCTCCGCTCTGTCGTTAGTTAGCTAACCTAACGGGTAATGACGGGACCCGGTGGCGAATGCGGATGGCATATACGTACGTCATTATTTTCGTTCTTTGTGGTGTGATCAATTGATGGGACTGCGTTGATTCGGATCAATGCAAGTTAAAAACAAACCTATTCTGATGTTGTTGGAACACTTTTCAAAAAGCTGTTATTGCAAGGACGTTCACTTTTGTTTTGCATCGTGGTATTCAGTTGGAATATCCTGCTCCTCAGTCGACGAGGTAAGGGTCGAGATCCCTTCACCGGGAGTGACGCCTTGGACAAAAAGTTTGCGTCAGGGCAATAACTTCACTATAGCCGATTACTTTTGCTTTGTACCGTAGTATTCAGTTGGAATATCCCGCACCTCATTCTACGGGGAAAGAGCCGAGATCCCTTCACCGGGAGTGACCTCTTTAGCAAAGGTTTTCGTCACTATATTTTTAAAAGCTATCTGGTTCCTTCAACGATATCAAGTTCATTACGTTAAAGGTTTTCGCCAGAAACCATTCGTAGCCCTCCATCATTTCGGTTAAATATTCGGTAGTATTCAAGCTATGTATTTTGACCTCACGCCAAGGCATAGTGATTGGTAGCTGCCGGATATTTATCTGTAGCATAGATAGATGCGTTGGTTTGGGACAGTCGTACTTCTATTTTGGCCTACGTCAAGGTATGTACGGGTGGGTTCAAATTAACCTGGATAATGATGGGCAGAACTTGACATGTGACTTATGATATTTTGACCTCACGCCAAGGTCATAAGAGCATGGGGCAGAAATCACATCGGGTGTTTCTAAAGAAACTGAAACTTTCCAGATATGCGCATACCTTCTGGAGTGTGATGACATGAGCGGTATCCATCACGTTATCATGCGATGATAGTTGGATCCCGATTCCCACTGATGAGTTAGTTTACTCCTCGGGTGACCCCGACTAATTCTTCTTTCAGGTTTGAAGGAGAATTTGAGGTTACAGTGGGAGGTTTCCAAATTAGATAAATTGGTAACCATTCTGATCTAGGGTACAGTGCACGCTGAGTGTTTCTTTTCTCTCTCTCTTTGGCAGCGACCATTGACCCGACCCTAAGACTATGACTCAGTGACCAAGTTGACCGAACCTTCTTAAACACTGGCTTTTGGATTGTCAGAGTTGCAAACCTCATTGCCACTCCTACTTTTACCCTTTTCTCCAAGACACCCCGTATTACTACGAACGTCCACTTCTATTGGACAAAACCATCGTATGGTTATATACGAATTCGAAGGAATTTATTCGAGGATGGTTTCCGGTTCTGGAGAAAACGAATAGGACTATTCAGCTGTCTTTTCCTTTTACCTTCTCTCAGGTTGCGAGTACTCCTTGGTTTAGGAGATAGTACACCTATTACGCAAATTGGATAGTCTTCTTCCAAACCTTGAGCTGGTGTCGAACGGTGGGGAATGAAGAAAACCAATTAGCATAACGATAGTGTACAGAAGGTATTAAGTTAAGACAAAGCAAGGGATTAGTAAGAGGGCAAAGTAAATTGCGACTGCTATTCACGACCATACCAAGTATTTCTTCGCCAATCCTAAATCACCTTTGTATTTCTCCAGGACACTCCTTATCACTACGAAGATCCACAGTTTATTGGATACTCTATCGTATGGTTATATACGAACTCGAAAGGAACTTGTTCCAGTTCGGGGATGGACTCTGGTTCAGGAGAAATAGGAATAAGGTTTATTCCGTTGTCTTTTATCTTCACTTTGTCTCGCATTGCGAGTGCTCCTAGGATTAGGACAGTACACCCATTATGCTTATTGGATAGTCTTCTTCCAAACCATAGGCTGGTGCCGAACGGTAGGGAAGGAAGAAAACCATTTGGCCTAAAGGGGTGTACAGAAGGTAATGACTAAAGACATAGAATGGGATTTGGAAAGATGGCAAAGAATTACACGGTTACAGTTGTGAATCTGGATAATGGAAGAGACATTACTAGGAATACCGGGATACCCCATCGAAACATTTCAATATTTCAGTTTCACTGTGTACTGTTAAAGGAAAACTGATTTCCCAATCAGATCTTGCTCCAGGGTATGTATTTACCAGGTATGATTCTCACATCTGTATGGTTTTACAGATGATGAGTGGGAGTAAGTTATTGGGAATTGGGTGATCATCCTCATTATATCGGGATTCATTGTAATCGGTGATATTTGAGGAAGCCACCTGGGATGTTTGCCGGACGGCAAATATTTGGTTTTGAATATCCGCTGTCATGCACCAATTTTGAATTGATATATCTGTACGTCTAATTTTATAGAGTGAGATATATCTTTTTGAAATAATGTCTATGACATTTACCTATATCAGTTGATGGTTAGGTAAGGAGCATTAAACAGCGGTGTAATTCTTCTTAACCATAAGTAAAGTTTACAACCTACGACACACAAGGTTTGAGTTATCAGACTCAAGGGACTTATACAGAGTATTGTATGTTGTCCAGGGTCCATCAGGACAGAGGGGTTGGTCCTCGTACTATATTCGGTTTACTTATGACTTCTCTAGTTTTTAGACAGGTGTTTCGTGGAAACAAAGGGTCCGAATTTTGAGAAGTTATAGGTATTTGAATAAAGAAGAGAACCAGATATTGCAAGTATCGGGATTCTTCAAAGTGATCGGAGATGTAGATACTTGTGTATGGTATTCAGTTGATGGTAATGATTAAGTGAACTTGCTTCTCTTTCAGGTTACTCATAATTGGAAGCATTCTTAAGTTGAGTAACACTGATCGGCATCTTTCCATTTAGTTGACATGCACTAGAGACAGTTGCATGATTTGAATCTGGTTCAATTAAATCAGTGCCTCTGTTTCTGTATTGGATATAGAACAGTTCATATCTTAACGATGTTAAGGTACGGGGAGTTGTCCGGCTTATGCTTAAAACCAGACTCTGGATAACTCGAGGCACGTTTTCTGTAACGGCTGTTTGTGGGTTGACCCTGGCTATGACGAGGGTTGAATTTCTACCATCTGGAAGATCAATAGTGATATTGTTCTAGACTCGCCACAGTTTTATTAAAAATGGATTTTTTCAGAAAACAGTAGTGGGAATATGGTAGAACTGGAAGTGATTCCAGAACCACAAACAATTACTGAAGATTTGATAGGAACCTAAACATTCAATCTGGTTTGACATTCCATTGGCCACTCTGCAGATAAGGTGGGTAACCTCAGGCACCCGAGAGGTACTCCGGTAGCCTCAAGGACGGTGACAGGGAAGTTCTTGTTTACCCAGACTTGCCATAGCTGTTGTTCCAGACTGTGAGACCCGGCAGGAGGATGAGTATAGTGTCGTTCTAAACTGGCTTTAGAAGTGTACGTCTATATGACTCTGCCAGAGGGTTGTCGTGGTCAGTGGGAGCAGCGGAAGCATGGTGGACATGTGGCTTATGTCTATTTATAGACTAAAGCAGATATAGCGGAGATAGATCATCAATTTCTGATGTGACAGTCATAGGTTTGACTTCATCAGAATAGGGGATGGATCTGTTGAGAAGGTAGTAGGGTATGATGTCCTGGAATTTGGATGACATACACAGAGTAGGAAGTGATATTCCTATACTACGATCGGTTATACTTTGGTCGTCACATAGTGTTTTCTCCACATGGGACTTGGACATTATATCAGACATACTGGTTACTAGATCTATGGTTTTAGATCTAGATTTGGGTGGTTTCCCAATTAAGGGTACTTAGATAGCATTCTAAGGGTATTTAGAATGGATGACTCCTGGCACGGTAGTGTACCTGCAGGTAATGGAGTCACCCTCTCTAAAGGTGTCTTACAGACTAAAGGGGAGAGGGATGTGCATGATTGGAAGATCACTTGCTTAGGCAATTGAGTCAATCATGAGATGTCAAGTACCACACCAGATGTTGTTTTTGCACTGGATGCAATAAGTTGATATTGCTCCAATCCTGGAGAAACAGTCGGAGGCAGTTTTAGAACATAAGTGGATGTTCTAGGGATATGATAACGACAGCCTTATTCGGGAGACAGTTATCATTCCAGGCCTCCAAGGTGACCTGGACGACAAGGAGGTTGTCAGAGTTATAGTTTTCCTTCTGACGATGGGCAGTATTTTGGACAGGTGGTCCAAGGCAATACTGAGGGAGGCATGGCGCAGGATACTGATTAAGTTCAGCTGACGATACAGTCTAAGAAGTTATGATTTGGAGTTCATTTATGAGCTAGGTCCCATCAGACATCCAGACACATTCTAAGACAGGTATTGCTCATTTCGGGAGATCGGTTTCTCCGCGAACTTGAGATATAGAGAGTCATAGAAAGAAACATCAAAGCGGATCCACTCACTGAGGCTATTCCTCGAACGCAATAGTTTAGCAAACCAGCTTTGTAAGACTGACTAGTAGAGGAGTTGGGTGTTCGGTATCACACGGGCTATGAGTATGCGACATCGCAATAATTAGCCTTGAGTGCAAGTGGGAGATTGTTGGAGATTGTGCCCTCAGAGTCAATTATTGGTTCACAGGCACGTGATTGCAATGATTGAGGGAGGACCTATCCCGGGAGGACAGTCTTACTCAAGATGATAGTATGCTATCTGGTTTACCTTTATCATCGTGTACTGCTTGAGGTGACCTTACAGGTCACTATTTCACGTTGATAGAGCCCCTAGGATTCTTGCTTGACTACCGGCAGTATGAGGGCGATCATATACGTGGGAGCTGGTAGTCAATAAGCGCATCCTTAAAAGGTCCCTAGTCGTGGGAGTTTCGAGACAGGGCATCGATACTCCAGAGTAGACTAGTGTATACAGTCGAGACCCCGACGAGGGGCGGTGGCCAGTCTCACAAGCCACTGGTGTCAGTTGGTTCACCTAAGATGTATACAGGTGCTCATTGGGTTATGAGTACACCGGACAGGACTCGCCGGGAACATGCTAGTTGGTCTTATACCTGAGGTCAGATAGCAGTTCCCTGGTCACATGTGTACAGGTTAGTTCATCGACCAGAGGATCGCCATTTGTCTCGTGTGAGTTCCCACTGTACTTTGATTACTACCCTACCACTCTCAAAGGAGACATGCAAACAGGTTTTAGTTAGGTACAGTCCCGAGCCACATGGAGGCAGTGAGCGGATCTTCAGGGGTTCTTCTCTCCCGGTATTGGGGGTGAGGTCGCGCTGTGTCCAGGAGAGCCCTTACACGAAGTCCTTGGCCAAGGCAGGAGATTTACTGGTAGGTATTCCAGTAGTATCTCAGGGTGTTCTGGGCTACACTCCGACACGACTTGTACCGCTTTTTGGGGTCTGACTTTGCCAACCCCCTAGGCCCGCCATGCGATGCTCATAGACGAACGGACCGGACTGTACGGATATTGTCACTGACAGGCTCAGTAGGGTGTCAGGATGAGTTCGCTCATCGACGTCCCTTTTGGTCAATAGCTGGTAGCCCGTCATGTATGGCTAATACCTCTGACATGCTAGTGGTTAAATCCACAGCCATAGTATTGACGAGTCTTTAGAGTCCCCCACATTCAGTTACTTAAGTTTCGGGCTAAACGCTGTAGAGGCCGTATGGAGATATGGCAGGGTTCGGTCAGATACGTGCGGTATTGCACGGATCAGGATCGGACGGTTAGTACTAGAGGCTGTATGGATATATGGCAGGGTTCGATCAGATACGTGCGGTATTGCACGGATCAGGATCGGACGGATATTACTACCGGGCTTTGGTTTAAGCCGGATCCTAGTATAGTACAGTGTAGATTTTGTCTCATTGCATTTGTATTCGGTCAGAATACAGATGCGGGTGTGTATACACAATATCGGGGTTTTCCTGTAATTTATTACGGGACCAGTTTTCTGGAGTTGCCAGTTTGCTTTCCGTTTCGGCCATATTTCTTTGTATCTTTCATTGGCTGAAGATTGGTGGAGGAGGGCTTATTTGCATTTGTGCAAATAAGCAATTTGGAGGGTGGTCTTTGCATATTATTGTATCATGATAGTTCCACCATCATATTGACTTCCTTGTTCATGATGATTCATGATGGCTTGACCTTTTTGAAATCATCATGCTTGATGATGATGTTTGGTTATGATGGTTGTTGTTGAGTGTGGATGTGGTTGTGATCATTGCTTTTTTATCATCATTCTTTTCTTGCATGATTATTGATCCACATCCCCTTGGACATACACACACTCCCTCTCTCATTCTCTCCACTCCCATGAGCATGGCCGGCCAAGCCTTGAAGTGGGCTGTTCATATTTTTGTAGTGGGGATTTTTGCTCTCTTGATGCTAGAAAAATCCCCAAGTTCCTCCACAAAAGTTTACAGTTCATTTCCTCCACCATATGGCAACTACATCAACCCCAAATGAGATATAGGTTCTACACTACATTCTACAGCAAATCTTGAGCACGTCGACTCACCAACTTCGTGCCCGAGTTGCCTCGGACCAGAGGTGGGAGCCCGTAAAAGAAGCAGGCGACGTGGTGCCCTTCCGGCGACGTAGCGGAGATCGGAGATTCCGCGGGGAGATCGGGATGACGACGAGAAGACCGAAGGACACGGATCGCTCGGTATATCTCTCTACCCTTTCTCTAGATAGCTAGGACTAGATTAATGGCCCGATCCGGGTTTATAGTGCACGGTGGTGCCGGTATTTGAAAAGTTAAAGTTTAGCATCGCTTCCGCATTCCGGCGTCGGATTGACGGCCGGGGCACCGCCGTGCACTTACATCCACTTAGTGATAGATAATCTTTTATATGTGATGCTATTAATTGTTACTCAATAATTCTAGTTCGATTCCTAGTTAAGTTTACTTAGAACTTCTTAAAATTTAAATTGTGGCATGTGTGATGCTTCCAAACCCTATATGAGGTACTAAGGTAACCCTACAAAACCATATCGGGAGTTTCAAACACAAAGGAAACTTGCAGATTTAGCATACCTTCTGGAGTGAGGTGACTAGAGTAGCTTCCATGTAGATCATCACACATTGATAGTTGGATCCCGATCCTACTGATGAGTAGGATTACTCTCGGGAGATACTTTTCATTTCACAACTAGCTAACTTATTAGGTGTCTAGAAAGTGTTAACGGGGCTACGCCTCTGCGGAAATGAGGTTTATTTTAATTAGGTCCGTTCGGGAGCATGGGGAACCCCACTCGTGTTAGTTATATATATGCCCTAGAGGCCATTATTGTACATATGATGTATATTATAGTGGATGCTTGGATATATATAGAGAGGACTTTCTTGCTCGACATGATAGTATGCTATTTGGTTTCACTTTGTCTTAACATGTTGACTTGTATTAGTTTACTGTCTTGCTCTCACATGTTGATAAAGCCCTTAGGATATGTACTCGACTACTGGGACTGTGATGAGATCACACTAGTGGGGCCAGGGTAGTCAAAGAGTACATCCTATAACTGTTCCTAGTCGAGGGTGTGTCAAGACAGGGCATCGATACACCAAAGTAGACTAGCGTATACGCATCTTGATTCATATGATGGGCGATGGATGATCCCATATCCATTGGTGTTTGACATCAAAGATGGTGTACGGGTGCTTAGTAGAGACTGGGTACACTGAACGGACTCGCTGAGAACTCATAGATGGTATTTTACCTATCGTCAGATAGCAGTTCTCCGGTGGCACTGGTACAGGTTAGTCTGTAGACCCGAGATCGTCATAGAGTCTTGTGTCATTCCCACTATGCTTTGATTTCCATCATACCACGTCCAAGAGGGCGTGCAAAACGGTGGCTTTTGGGTACAGTCCCGAATCACATGGAGGCAATAAGCGATAGGAGGGGTTTCGTCTCTCCCGGTATTGGGAGTTGATGTTGTGCTGTGTTCGATTGGCTATAACTGGAAGTCCCTGGCCAGGGCTGATAAGGAGTGCTGCTGGGAAGAGTTATCAGTAGTTTCTCGACCCGTTATGAGTCTTATATCGACACGACTTATCGGTTACTGGGGTCTGACGTATACCACCCCTAGACTAGATATGCAACATATCAGACGAAGAGACCGGACTGTACGGGAGTGTTACTGATTGGATTCACAGGAGAATGTACAGGCTTGCTTGTTGATCTTCTGATCGCTCAATACCTGGGTGGCTGTTACGTTTAGCTGACCGCTTGCAGCTTGTGGGTGTTTGATATGATCGTCACCTACTGCCGGCGTATTGACGATTCTTTAGAGTCCTACACAGAGGTTTCTTGACTCAGGAAAAACGGAGTAGGAGCACATATGTGATATGTGCAGGACCGAGAATAATACGATATGAGATACCGTATTCTATTCTCGCGATATGAGATATCGGCCGGGTATATGTGATATAGCCGGGTCATCGGATCATGTGTTAATTCGATGAATTGGTACTTGTTATATCAGTCGGTTATATATAATATAGCTGGATTGTCGGATCAAGTGTTGATTCGATAATTTAATGCATAATTATATATGTGATATATTACGTTACGTTAACTAATATAAGCTCGCTTTATTGATTCATTTTCTCATGGGTTAATACATTGATATATATATGCGATATATGTTAATTGTATTATTTTCTGTTGTTACAAAATATATTGTATATGTGATATATAATATTGTAACATGTAAGTGTTACAAATTTAACAATGATTTAGGGTTTAAACTTGGTTAGGGTTTGGTTTAGGGTTAGCTTTTGCATGAAGCTTCCATGAAGCTTTGACATTGTCTTTGGCTTGATATTTTGTGAAGATATTATGTTAACCCAATCCAAACCATTAACTCAAGTTAATTCTCTACAAGGGTTAACTCTTTCGTGCTTAACCCTTGGTTAGATTTGTAACCACTACAATAAATTATCGTTCATCACAAAAGGAATTATACCATTCATTCTTCTTCTTCTTCAACCTTGAGCATTGAGAAAGCTTTCTAGGTTTTCATTTTGTGGTGAATAAAAGTGAGAATTTGAAAACAAAAGAGAGCAATATTCCTACTCCATCATCCTTATCTAATCTAGCCAATTAGATTAGGGTGTTCACCTCATTAGAGAGAGAGCTTGAGTTATAGAAACTTCGAGGTAGATCATCGGAGAAAAGGAAGACTACAAGCTAGCATGGATCGTTCGAGTTGTGGAGCATCTCTTGAGTCCGAGAGATCGTGGATCGCGGCGAAGGGACTTCTACTCGGAGCTTATGAAGCGAAGGAGCGGACTACAAAGGTTGTAATCCCTCACTTTTAGTTGTAAAGATGTTTACTTGCATGTTAAACCCTAATAATCTAACAAAGATTCCGGCTTTGGGTTGTTCGGCACGTCAAAATTTTTATTCGGGCATGGTTGATGCCTTATAGAGCCTTGTTAGAGTGCCCAGGAACCCTACAGTGGTATCAGAGCCTAGCTAGAGCATTAGGCGACGTGTATTCGAAGTTAAAAGTACGATCGAACCCCGATACGTCGAAAAAGACCCCCTCTCTGGAAAAATTTTTAAAATATGATTTTTTCTGCATTAAAAATACTCCAAAAAATCAGCAGGGAATTCTAAGGGTTACCATGAAAAACGAGCCCCCAAGGCTCTCATATGGCCGCGGAACCGCGGCAAGAAGCTACTTGTAGCGGCGGTTCCGCGGCAGAAACAGTGAATTTGGGACAGGTTTTTATGCAGTAATATCCATAGGTACTTGTATTTTCTTCTGGGTATTTTTAATCCGACTCAAGTATTGAGTGTTTTGGGGATTATTTTGAAATCTTTGATTCGATCGGATTGTTTAATTTCTCTCCGTTTTCCGGATAATTTAGAAACTATTAAAATGTTCGAACGGATATCATTAACTCACTTTTTCCCGGTACGAAAAACTTTCAAGTGTTGAATTTTTCTTGAGTTTAAATCTTTCGGAAAAATGTGCAAGTAACGCGGTGGACCCTCTAGAAAAACACAAACCTTAACTCGATTATGTGACCGTCTGAACTGCCTCTAAACCTTAGGGTTTGGGGCAGTACGGCGTGCCACATGTGAGGCGTTGGCTTGACCCTTCTACGGCTGGACCATTGCTACTGTGACATATTCTGGGATTATTTGAACTCCGCTCAAGTGTTGAGATATTTAGGAAATCTTGGGTATTTGATTATTCGATTGGAAAGTTTAATATTGTCTATTTATCTAGAATGTGATACAATATGTGGAATTCATATAGTTAGGCATGAAATGCGAAGTATGTGATATTTCGGATTTACGACGTCTAAAGTGAATGTGGATTCCAAATGTTGTAGTTTTACACTTTCTTTTCTGTGTCCGTAAGCGTAATATGTGGGGTATCGCCGGCTTCGTTGCTATACATCAACGATAATCGGGATACGCATACTTGCTTACGTTGATGATAAGAGATATTATGTATTGATGTGATATGTTATATTGGATCGTCGTGTTCTGAATTGCCGGGGGTTTTATGTGAGATGAGAGTTTTTATTTTCATTCATGTAAAATTCATTTGTATGTAATATTCTTTTATTGGGACACTTCCGGGATGAGGATGATGTCACTATTGTATATTATTTACTTTTCCGCATTAGGTAGACCCAAGGAGGGGAGCACAAGTAACCGGGTTCTAGGGTCCAGTGGGAGGCCATCTCGAGGAGTCGAGACCGGGTTTCCTAACCCTAGAATTGGCAGTGTTACTTGTCGCTCTCGTAGGGGTCTAGGAATTTGGTTTGGCTATTCATCGCGACCGTGGAATCTGTGTTTTATACAGGCTCGTATTAAAAACACGGACATCCTAGTATATCCAATATTTCATATTTGTTCTTCTGCTGCAATGTTCTGTGATAAGATCATATTACTGCCTGAGACGAATGCTTATATTATATATATATATGCTGATATATAAATATTACTGCTTTCGTTTCTTCTGTGATGCTTAGGAAGCATAAGCTGATGGGATTTATTAATGAGATTAATAAAAGAAAAGAAACCTAAAAGATGTTGTAGAATCAAAACCTTATAAAAAGGGTAGCTACAGTTTTGCTTTGCATAGCGGTATATATGATATACCCTGCACCTTATTCGATGAGGAAAGAGCCGAGATCTCTTCACCGGGAGTGACCACTTTAGCAAAACTGGCAGATGCTACAAACTCACGGTTTAGTTTTTGATTGGTTCTTTAGTTCTTGCTTTGCACAGCGGTATATATGATATATCGTGCACCTTATTCGATGGGGAAAGAGCCGAGATCCCTTCACCGGGAGTGACCTCTTTAGCAAAACTGGAAAAGCCTAAAAAACACTCCTTTTCAAAACCACTTGTTTCTACAACGATATCAAGTTCATTACGCTCATGGTTTTCTGAAAAAACTGCGTAGCCCTCCGTCATTTCAGATAAATCCTACTTAGTATTCGTGCTGCGTTTGTTGACCTTGTCAAGGCACAGTGTACGGTAGCTAATTAGTGTTTATCTGCTAAAACATGAGATGTGATTGGATTAGGGTATTCGTACGGCCTTGTTGACCTTGTCAAGGGTCTTGCGGGTGGGTTTAATTCAATCGGGAAATGACGGGTTGAACTTGACTTGCGATTTATGGTTTGTTGACCTTGTCAAGGTCATAGATCGCTAGGGGAAAAATATTATCGGGAATTTCAAGTGTTTTAATTTGCAATGAGATTGCTTACCTCCTATGAGATAGTTGGATCCCGATACCCACCGCGAGTAAGAGTTACTCCTGGGAGAATTTTACACATGACAATTAGTCGATCAAGTAGGTGTCTAGAAAAGTGTTAACGGGGTTATGCCTCTTGGAAAACGAGGTTTATTTTAATTAGGTCCGTGCGAAAGCACGGGGAACCTCCTTTAAGTACCGACACTGATCTGGCTGAAAGATTGACGAAATTATAGGGTGTAATTAATCCCGGCTAATCTTACCTTTTAGGATTTGAAGGAAGATTTGATAAAAACAGTGGGAGACATTCTGATTAGATAAGATAATAATCAATCTAATCTTGCAAGAGCATACTCTATAGTGTTTTCTTCTCTCTCTCTCTAGGTAGCGACCCTGTCAGGCCTTAATCAAGATAATAATATGGATGTATTGACTGAACCTGCTTATCATACTGAGCAGGGGAACGTTGGTCCCGTTCTTTCTTATAAGAGTTATAAGACTGAACATGGAATAGGAGAATATCTGGATTCTCACGCCGCCCAAACGGAGAACATGCATATTGATGCACCTTCTTCGGGTGTGTTAGTTATTGAGAACTGTTTCTCAGTTCACCCTACGTCCTGGGTATTAGATACCGGATCGGGATCCCACATATGTAAATTGTTACATGGGTTACGTAAAGGTAAAGAACTGGGAAGAGGAGATCATTCCGTACAAGTAGGGAATGGTGCAAGTGTTGCAGCCAAAGCAGTTGGCGAATATCTCCTAGTATTACCAAGTAGTAATACACTGATTCTGAATGAGTGATATTATATACCGAACATGATGTGCAACATTATATCAGTTTCTTTATTAAGTAAAGAAGGATATAATTTTGTAGTAAAGGATAATGTTATGATCTTCCTAGATCAAAAGTTGATTGGATCAGGCTCGTTACATAATGGCATATTCATTCTCAATCAAAATACAGTTCTTAATGTACAAAACACACATAAGAGGAAGAGTTCAGAAATGAACGAATCCTTCTTGTGGCATTGTAGACTTGGTCATATCAATGCGACACGGCTAGCTAAGTTACATAAGGATGGATATTTGAATCCGTTCAAATTATCATCTTATGATACTTGCCATTCATGTCTCAAAGGTAAAATGACCAAGAATCTGCTTAGTGGACACGGAGAAAGAGTTACGGAACTCTTAGGACCGTGTCACGACCCGAAATTGGCACGTGACGGCCCTAATACTACGCAACGTCTACAGGCGTAACGCAGTAAAAGAAAGCCAAAACCCAGAAATCTAAACCATTAAAATTCCAGAAAAGATAATAAACATTGTTTAAAAGTCTTTGAAATCACAACCCAAATTCTTTACAAGTCCAACTTTATTTCCTTTAAATTTCGGCAGCACCTCCTTTATAAAAACCAACCCCAAAAATGGGTACAACATAAATATAAAGTAAAGCATCCCCAACGGGAGCAAATCCACGCCCAAAGGCGGAAAACAACCACCACAACAAATATACGACGCCGTAGCGAAGAAATAGAAGACGATAGAAAGGAAACTGTATAAAAGACAACAAGTCACAACATAATATACAACATCATCCTCACCAAGTCTCTAAGTCAATATGAAAATAGTAGATGGGGTGTACAGGGATACAACGAATATACAATACAATGAATAACCACAAAACCCACCTAAGCAAACTGCACACTGTGAGCTGATGCGGTATCCATAGCAAAAGATGATAAGATGTGTGATAATAACCTGCCTCTGACTATCCTGAGGAACACCTGCAAACACTGTGGCACAACGGAGGTGAGTTACCAAATCGTGAATAGTAAATAACATATGCAGGTAATCGCGAGTATGCACGTACAACGCGAATCTAACATGTGCAATTAATAGCAATAAAAAGTCATATGAATGCAATAATCATGAAAGGTACAATAGCAGGTACAACTAATACATGAAGCAATGCATATAAATAAAGGTATGTAAATGCAACAATCATGAAAGGTGCTCTGACAGGTACTACTAATACATGAAGCAGTGCATAAACAATAAATGTGAAGTATGGAATGAAATATGTCATTTCCACGGAATCCTGACATCGTGGTAGGATCACAATCCATCAAGACAAATCCAAATCCCAATTCCTCAAATCAGCCCCCAAATTGGCTCTCATATCATATAAATCTCACAAATCCTGAATGTACAATATCGAATAAATCTCATATATCCTGAATGTACAAATCAGCAATCTCATAAATATCCTGTATCCAATATCAAATGAATCACCTATATCCCAAATCAAATTATCAAGTAAAAATCTAACATCCTAAATATATTTGCATGAATAAATATGATGATGTATATAATTTAATGTCAATACACATATATTAGCGTCCCATTCCACTAATATTGGTGTAAAGGCATATATAACAGCGGCCTAAACCCCTGTTATATATACAAAGGAGTAAAAAAGAAATATCATGAAACCAATGTGTCAAGCATCGACACAGAAATGCAGGTCTATCAGGTGCTGTCACCACGACTGGCACCCTGATAGGTACGTATCATACGCTATCCTGAAAGCTCGAGTGCATAGCTCTGACCCTCGCCTCTCGACGTATCTATACGTACATGACTGCCATCGGTATCCACATGATAACCTCCGAGTCATTGGTAATGTCACCGGTAGGTACTTGCCCACCTTCCAGGCTCAATCGGCAAAGTCCATCGATCATCTTGCCGAGGGGAACCTTACCGGGCCACACCATGTACCCTCATATGGCAGCCACTCCTCGTATGGAGTATATAATCAGAACCGATAAATCTCATGGTGGATGCGCAAATATCATATCAAGGAAACCGGGTTTTTCAAATAATGCATAATTTCATGAACTCCTACGGTCCCCAAATCCAGAAAACATCATGAAAAATCCATATCACAATGCGAAAATCCATGAATATAATATATGCAACATAAACGGAAATGTAAGCATATAAAGGAAAAGCCGCTAATTAACTGCAACAAGTTAATATAAATATCATGTGGTTCCTAATTTTCTCCAATTCTAAAATAACATCAGGTAAAGGTAAACATTTAGCTATAACCAGATGTATGTGAAAACATAAAGGTATAGAAAGATATATGTATCTACCTATAAGTAATGATGTAGTATACCCCCTGGGTATAAGTGAAATAGGTGGGCAAGGTATACCTGTAGCTATGTCATAAAGTGTGCATGTACCTATCACTAATGGTACAATACTCTATAGGTATACAGGTAACTAGCATGTAAGTATGTCAGAGTATATGTGTAAGCATGTAGGTATACAGGTATGCTATAAGTCAATGCGTAAAGAATTATGAATCAAAGTCTCAATGTCCCTAACCAAGCAATATCATATCTATAAGTGGGTTGTGCGTGACATGGTAATTATTGACGGTGTGTGTAGCATATAATCAGTGCTCGTGCAACATGAATCGTCAATAATATGTGCAGTGTCCTAAGGATACTAGTCCAAGAACAACAATATCTAAGTAATAGGGTAAATGCGCAATTCTAAATATGACATAGAATATGCGACAGAAATAACATCTTTAGCCCAGACGCATAACGCCATGCGGGCGATTCCCCTGTAGATGTTAAATCTACTCACCAACGCTCCTGGCTAAGTGAAGCCTACCACTTGTTTTTCCTTGTCGTAGCGTCCGAAGTCCCCGCTTGCGAACCTAAAATTTCACAAACACATCACATAAGAAAAAATCATACAATGACGAAAAGACAACGAAACGCGGTGAAAACGCCCGGAAAATTACACTGCGCGCTTAGCGCATCTATCGCGCACGACATCGGACAAAAACCCTAATTGGGGTCGCTAAACTACAAAACACTAAGTCTAGACCCTGATCGCCCCGATCGCGTGTAACATTTCAAAATAATAAAATATTATTTTGTGAATTTTTATAATTTAATATTATTTTATTGATTATTTTAATATTAAATTTATAATTAAATACCGATAAATGGGAAAAATTATGGAAAATTCTAAAATAGGGTATTTTATGGAATTATGACATTTTTAAGTTTTTATGATTAATTATATGCTAATTTAGCGCTAATCGCGATTAAAAATCGCTAATCGGGTTTTTAGCAATTTTGTGCAAAACATACACATATCTTTTTCCAACACTTGTGTTACATTTTCTTACCATGTCTATTACTTTGGGTTTACTATTTGAATGAGAAGGTTTTGGAAAAGAAAAGAAAAGGATTTTGATTAAAGAAAAGAGGTATGGTAAGAGAGAGGTGGTAGGTGAGGGTGTTGACTTGGCCTTTCTCTTCATCTCTTCCTCTCATTTCCTCTCTCCCTCTTCCTCCATCTCCTACTGCTACTACCCTCTTGCTCTCCCCCTTCACAAAATCATCACCATCACACACAAAACAACCTCAAAACACCATTTCCATTTCACAAAAAGTGTCCACAACCTCACAAGCTTTAGAATGGACCAAGAAAGTTGGTGTTTTGGTGCTGTGGGAAGATTCTTGAGTCTCTATTGAGGTAATTCCTTCACAAATATTGTAGTATTTCAAGTGATTTAGCCTATTTTAAAGTTTAGTGTCGTTTTGTAGAGGTTTTATACACTTTGGAAAACCCTAGAGAGGGTTAGGGTAAACTTGAGTGGTGACTATGCAATTGGACTCTAATGGTGACCTTAGACCCTATATTGACCAAAACATTGGCCTAGCACAACCTGAAACCCAGAAATACGGAATTACGGAACTTTTCATGTCGGTTTGTGTGATCTGTGAAGGTGTTCTGGAATCTGGAGCAACCCGGGGGCACCAAAAATAAAATTGAGCTGACAGTGAGTCGTGCAGGCACCTAGGAAGCTACCACCAAGACCCGAGCCCCTAACTCAAACCTACGGCCGCAGATTTAAGCATTCTGGCCGCAATTTGCGGCCAGAGTAGAAGGGAATCGGTCCATTTTTGTTCCAGGGCTCATTTTGAACTAAATTAGGCCCCTCCTATATGCAGTTTTGGCAAATTGTCATCTGGGGAAAATCTGGGAGCATTTTGGTGTGTTTTAGGCGATGTTTTCCATATTTTTAAATGCACTTTCTTGATATTTGGATTTGTATTTGGTTGTCGGGTGTTCGTACATCGACAACAGGGGTTGTTTGTTGGATTTGCATGTTTGGGCCATAGGTTCCAACCTATGAGCACACTGTGCGCTGTATCGGTTTTCTGCCTTGATTTTCATACGCATTGCTATGGTTGATCATTGTAGGTACCTTCACATGGATTCCGAGGCGACGGAGCATGGCGTTATCGACACCGACACGCAGGATGCAGGTGAGTAGATTTATATCTACGGGGAGAAGTCGGATGGATGGCGTATAGCACCCCCGCAGTTCGTGGTGATGTATACGAATACGTATACACACATATATTGATTGTATGTTGTTGAGATTATTGATGATAAAGATGGATATTTGGTATTTTTGGATTGGGTTAGTGTAGTTGCGAAACCCTAGAGTAGTGGTCGCACTCACACACGCACGCACACACATACTTGCATACATTCCTTCTTTCATATGTGCGTATATGGGAATATATTTTTATGTGATCACATGGGTATGGGACTATGTGTTCATATACTGGATTTGAGGATAGTATTTGGGATTTGAGATGAGTCGATGAGATTGGGATTGAGGCTAGGAGATCGGTGATGTGATTTGGTTCGTATTGAGATACGACATGATGTTTTCGCGGGTCTTTTGGCGTAGTGATTCTTACACCTGCATGCATACTTAGGCGGTATCAGTATTGTACTAGACGTAGATCAGTACCCCGATCATGATATTTGATAAAGAGGATACCAGGTGATTAGTATGATGAATGTGATATTGACCCGTACCCAGATTTGGGATGCTGTACGACGGATTTACGTACGAGCTATATATTGATGATTGATCCGCACTCTTGACTTGGGATGTCTGATTATATATATAGTATCGGATATGATATTACTGAAGCGGGATCACCGACAATACATATACAGGTATGTATATGTATCGACTCAGAAGATAGGCGGTTTCCTTACCTATAATTCAGCTTGTTAGTTCAGCCGTATAGTTTAGTGTAGTTGTTAGATTAGATTAGACTCCTACCTATTTCAAAACTAGCGGGTCGTAGGTATTTTAAAGGACAACCCAAGGGATCCTACGGATATTTCAAAAGACGTATCTTTTCATAAAAACACAGTAGCCCCTATTTTCAAAACCCCATGATTCGTGTTATTTCAAAAGGCACCATTTGTAGGACTTATATTAGATTAATGCAGATTAGTTATAGTTGCGTCTAGTATTCAGCTCCCGCTCATTATTGTGGTTTGCTTCGCATCGCATGCTTATATTATGTTTCATACTCCACTATTGATATCATGCTGTTAGGACACCAGCACCATTACCGATGATGCGTATGTACCACGTACACTTACTTGCCGGCTCACACACATCTTCATCGGTAATTGCCATGTCACGTACACCTTAGAAAATATTATTGCTTGACATAGCCTGTTAGCTAATAGTTTAGACATTGTAGTTATTACCTGCTACTTCATGCATACTGTTATTCATTGTTATGCCGCATTCATGGATTCTCATGCATATATTCACTATTTTACGTGTTATTGAGGTTTTGGATTCGGATTTCCATGAGATTTTCTGGATTTGGAGGAAAACCGCAAAAAACATAAATAAACCTTTTCTCTCTTTTAAAATAAAAAGTGCGGTTTTCCCATGATGTATGAGTCGTCCACAATGAGTTTGCTGATGGATTTCGAGACCCGATTCGAGGAGTGGAGGAACCGTTTCGGGTACATGGTGGGCCCGGTGCGGTACCCTGGGGCAAGAGGAATGTGTTGTTGACGTTGAGCCCGGCAGGGGAGCACTACCGACCGGTGATATTACCCAACGTGTCGGATATCTGGAGGATACCGTCGTGGTCTTGAGATGGATGGTAGGGGCCGGTCTGGATTGACGGCACCCTAGATATTGATTTTGAGATATTGAGGTACAGAGATTGTGATACAGAGATATCGAGATATTTGGACACTTGTTTTGTGTCGATGCTGGGCACTGTTTTATGCTGATTTCATTTATGGTACATCACTTTAAAAATACAGAAATCTCACGGATTTATGAAAGCAGTTTTCGTCAGTACATGCATTCTGTTCCGTGCATTCATACCTCATTCATATGATATATTGCTACCTGAGGCACTGACACGGGCACATGAGATTACACTTGGGTTAGATATATACCCTAGTCATTGTTTTAGACTGCTGGTTATATTGAGGATATATTATGATCGTATGACCTAGGATTGCGTCATACATGCGATTTCTGTTCATAGATGTTTTCTATTCATGAGTTGGCAACTCTCCCCCGTTGTGCCCCAGTTTCTTGCAGGTTTTGCCGTACAGGTTTCTTTATGGCTTTGCGGGCATAGTTTCGTTCGGGTGATTTGCTAGTAGGTGGGTTTACTTGTATCGTACCCCCATTATATACGTTGTATATCATTATTCTGTTGTATCTAGAAGTTCCATCAACCAAACATGTATTTATTTCAGAGATAGAGACCAGTGCTGTTTATTCTATCGACCTTAGAGTCGCACTTTGTATTTATACGGATTTCATGTTGTTTTGAGTTTCCTTTTCTGCTGTGATCCTCGCCTTTCAGCGTTGTATATTATACTGCTTGCGTGGTTGTGACCGTCGATTGACGAAGAGCTAGCTCCTGCTTGGGGATGCATTTTCATTGTATATGCTTTATCAGGTTTTGTACCCGATTGGGGTCAGTTTTACAAAGGAAACTCTGCCGAAATTTTTAGAAAGGACTTGTGATTTTAAAATGCACATTTCGGCGTGTATTGCAAACTGTTTGATTTAAAATGGTTTTCCTTCACTCTACTACTTTTCTTGGTTTGGATTTCTGGGTTTTCGGCTTACTTAGATTACGTACGCCTCGAGACGTTTCGTAATTTAAGTGCCGGTCATGTTCCGTACTTTCGGGTCGTGACATCGCGCAACACAACACAAAAATTACGAGGAATACAATAGATATAACCTCGCAACGACCAATCGAACCCACGTCGGAAAAACCCCGAAATCTAGTAAGCAACCTATCGCAATATTTCGCACTAGTTTCAAGCTAATGCATATCTAGCGATTACAAACACCTTAAAATAGCTTAACTAATCTATATAAACCATTCCTATATTTTTAACACTCGCTAATTATGTTTTAGCAAAAACCTAGTAAGCTAATTGCATAATTAAACAAAGTGTTCGTTAGCAAAAATTAACATTTTCTACTAGCTTAATCATCTCCAAAACACAAATTAACACTTCAAATGAACACTAAACACTTCAACAAAAATTTAACCCTAACATGAATTTCTTAAACCAAATATAAATGAATTAATCATAATTTAAAAACTAAACTAAACACATAATTAGCTAGATTAAGATTAAAACAAATCTATAAGGATTAAGGTAAGAATTATACCTCCCCAAGAACACAAAATGAAATTTAATCCAACATCTTAGCATCAAAAACTAAGCTTTATTGAAGATCCATGAAGGATTAGTGAAGGAAATGGAGGAAAATGATTATATTTGAATTTTTGTGATTTTATTTGGATTTTTCATGATGTTTTTGTGCAAGAAATGATGAAAATGGAGTGAGAAAAGAGAGAGGGCAGCAAGGAAAGAGTGTGGCCGGCCAAGGAGGTAAGGGGGTAGTTTTGTGAATTTTTTGTAAAGAAATTGCTAGGAAAAAGATTAATAAATGCTAATAAATGCACTTTGCCACATTTAAACATTCTCTTTTCTTTTTAAAATAAAACCTTTTGCACTCAAAAAAATATCTAGATATTTAAAAAGAAGTTTCCAAAATATTCTAGTGACAAAAAAAATTATTCTTAAGAAAAGAAATTTCCCGATTTACGTGCACCAAATACCGCTTAAAATAATATTTTATTTGGGAAAAATTCTATCTGAACCAAAACCTCCTAAATACCCCTAAAGTTCGCGCACAAGCTTTATTTTAGCTAAAAAAAGGTGCCGGCAAGCTTATACGGACGTTTGATCGAAATCGTGTTAAAACGGAAAATGCCGACAATTTTGCCCTAAAACGGGAAAATTCGCAAAACGATTTCTGAAACGTTATAGACCGATACAAAGTGATGTATGCGGTCCTATGTCTACGCATACCAGGAACGGCTCTTCCTACTTCATTACATTCACTGACGATCTCTCTAGATACGGACGTGTGTTCCTGATGAAACACAAGTCTGAAGCTTTTGAGAAATTCAGAGAATATAAGCACGAAGTAGAGAACCAAACGGGTAAAAGTATTAAGATCCTTCGATCTGATCGAGGAGGAGAATACTTAAGCAATGAGTTCCTAGATTATCTAAAAGAGAATAGGATTCTCTCTCAACTTACTCCTCCTTATACACCACAGCACAATGGTGTATCGGAGCGGAGGAATCGCACCCTATTAGATATGGTGCGCTCTATGATGAGTGATGCTGAGTTACCTATTTCCTTCTGGGGGTATGCGCTTGATACAGCCATACACCTATTGAATATGGTTCCTACCAAATCAGTGCCTACCACTCCATATAGGATATAGAAAGGGAAGAGACCATCTCTTAAGTATGTTAAGATATGGGGTTGTCCGGCCTATGTCAAAAGGCTAAATCCGGACAAACTCGAGGCAAGGTCTGTCCTATGCAAGTTTATAGGATATCCTAAAAACTCACAAGGGTATATCGTCTACCACACTGAGGAACAAAAGGTGTTTGTTTCTCGACATGCCACCTTTTTAGAAAAGGAATTTCTTGCAAAAGAAATTTGTGGCAATGAGGTAGAACTGGAAGAAGTTCCAGCAACACAAACTACGATAGATGATTTGGTAGAACCAGAGGATTCAGTAGTTCCCGACGAACCCCGGCCTCTCCGCCGATCTAGCAGGGTTTCTCATCCACCTGAGAGATACTACGGTTTTCTCATTGATAGTGGAAGCGAGGATTGCATCATGGAAGATGATGACCCGACTAGCTTCGAGAAGGCCATCACGAGTGGGGACTCTGTGAAATGGCTAGATGCAATGCGATCTGAGATGGAATCCATGTACACCAACAAAGTATGGACTTTGTAAATTGCTCCTGAAGGGGTAAAACCCATTGGGAGCAAGTGGATCTTTAAGAAGAAACTTGGTGTAGATGGAAAAGTGGAGACTTTCGAAGCTAGACTTGTTGCAAAGGGTTTTCGTCAACGACCAGGTGTGGATTATGACGAAACCTTTTCTCCAGTGGCTATGCTTAAGTCCATCCAGATCTTACTTGCCATTGCTGCATACCATGACTACGAAATTTGGAAAATGGATGTTAAGACCGCCTTTCTAAATGGTGATTTAGAGGAGTGCGCGTACATGAATCAGCCAGAGGGCTTCGTAGATAGTGGGAGCAACAGAAAGGTATGCAAGCTGCTTAAATCCATCTACGGGTTAAAGAAGGCATCGCGGAGTTGGAACATCTGTTTTGATGTGGTAGTCAAAGAGTTTGACTTCATCAAGAACATAGATGAACCTTGTATTTACAAGAAGGTTGCAGAGAGTAAGGTTGTCTTCCTCGTATTGTACGTGGATGACATACTCTTGATAGGAAATGATATTCCTATGCTGCACTCGGTCAAGCTCTTCTTATCACATAGATTCTCAATGAAAGATCTAGGTGATGCCTCCTGCATTTTGGGGATTAGGATCTATAGAGATAGATCCAAGAGGATACTGGGATTGTCCCAATCCAGGTACATTGACACCATACTAAAGAGGTTTAGTATGGAAGAATCCAAGCGTGGGAACCAACCCACGATCTTTGGACTCACTCTCTCCAAAGAGATGTATCCTAAGACTAATTTGGAAAGAGCTCGCATGAAAGGGATACCCTATGCTTCGGCAGTAGGCTCTATCATGTACGCGATGCTATGTACCAAACCCGATGTGGCGTACTCACTAAGTGTAGTGAGTAGGTATCAAGCAGATCCAGGAGAGAATCACTGGACAGCTGTGAAGAACATTCTCAAGTACTTGATAAGAACTAAGGAGATGTTCTTGGTATATGGTAACGGAGAACTCCAGGTGGAGTCCTTTACCGATTCAAGCTTCCAAAGTGATAAGGACGACTCTAAGTCGCAATCGGGATTTGTCTTTATCCTAAATGGAGGGGCGGTTTGTTGGAAGAGTTCCAAGCAAGAAACCGTGGCAGACTCGACGATGGAGGCTGAATACATCGCTACCAACGATACTGCCAAAGAGGCTGTCTGGATGAAGAAGTTCATCACTGAACTTGGTGTGGTTCCGTCCATTGAGCATCCAATACCTTTGTATTGTGATAACAATGGATCTGTGGCTTTGGCGAAGGAACCCAGGTCCTATCAGAAATCCAGACATATTCTGAGGCGGTATCACCTGATCCGGGAGATAGTTGATCACCGCGAGATCGAGGTCAGGAGAGTTGACACGAAGGACAACACTGCGGATCCACTCACGAAGGCCATACCCCAGATACATTTTGAGAGACTCTTCGGGATGTTGGGTATGAGATACTACAACACCCTGCCCTAGTTCAAGTGGGAGATTGCTAGTTATATATATGCCCTAGAGGCCATTATTGTACATATGATGTATATTATAGTGGATGCTTGGATATATAGTGAGAGGACTTTCTTGCTCGACATGATAGTATGCTATTTGGTTTCACTTTATCTTAACATGTTGACTTGTATTAGTTTATTGTCTTGCTCTCACATATTGATAAAGCCCTTAGGATATGTACTCGACTACTGGGACTGTGATGAGATCACACTAGTGGGGCCAGGGTAGTCAATGAGTACATCCTATAACTGTTCCTAGTCGAGGGTGTGTCGAGACAAGGCATCGATACACCAGAGTAGACTAGCGTATACGCATCTTGATCCATATGATGGGCGATGGATGATCCCATATCCATTGGTGTTTGACATCAAAGATGGTGTACGGGTGCTCAGTGGAGACTGGGTACACTGAACGGACTCGCCGAGAACTCCTAGATGGTACTATACCTATCGTCAGATAGCAGTTCTCCGGTGACACTGGTACAGGTTAGTCTGTAGACCCGAGATCGTCATAGAGTCTTGTGTCATTCCCACTGTGCTTTGATTTCCATCATACCACGTCCAAGAGGGCGTGCAAAACGGTGGCTTTTGGGTACAGTCCCGAATCACATGGAGGCAACGAGCGAAAGGAGGGGTTTTGTCTCTCCCGGTATTGGGAGTTGATGTTGTGCTGTGTTCGATTGGCTATAACTAGAAGTCCCTGGCCAGGGCTGATAAGGAGTGCTGCTGGTAAGAGTTATCAGTAGTTTCTCGACCCGTTATGAGCCTTATATCAACACGACTTATCGGTTACTGGGTCTGACGTATACCACCCCTAGACTAGATATGCAATATATCAGACGAAGAGACCGGACTGTACGGGAGTGTTACTGATTGGATTCACAGGAGAATGTATAGGCTTGCTTGTTGATCTTCTGATCGCTTAATACCTGGATGGCTGTTACGTTTAGCAGACCGCTTGCAGCTTGTGGGTGTTTGATATGATCATCACCTACTGCCGGCGTATTGACGATTCTTTAGAGTCCTACACAGAGGTTTCTTGACTCAGGAAAAACGGAGTAGGAGCACATATATGATATTTGCGGGACTGATTGTTAGAGTATGTGCGTGTTCAAGTTTTAGTTTAAATACCGCAATCAAGACGGTTTCGCTTGTAGCTAACCGGTTGAGTACGGATCGTCCGCAGGGAGATGGGAGTCTTTTTCAATGTGTTTTAACGAGTTAAGTCCGGTTGTTCAGATTTTGTTTGTGATTATCTAAGTGTTGAGTTGATATTTAAAGCGAGCTTGTTAGGGTTAGGATTAGGTTAGTTTGAGTTAGGAGTCTCCACATCTTTCGTTGCCCCTCTTAATATCGGTGTTACGGTAATCGGCAACAACGGGGATTAGCATGACTAGGAAGGAACTTGCGAGTATAAGCTAGGCTTTCCAACGCAAGTCCTTCCTTTTGGTGCTTGTCCGTCCGTTCTTGGCTCTTAGCCATAACCTCTAGTTAATTCAACCACAACCGGTCTCACTACGGAATCACCGCTATCATGTAGGATAGGGTGCCGTAAGGAGCGGATTGTGGTTCAATTAACGGGAGTCGATTTAAGCTGTTGGGCAAGGAAAGAGTGAGAGAGATTTCCTTCTCTCAAACTTCCCTTATCCTACCCTAACAAGAATGAACTACTCACACATCATAATACGGAAAAATAAAACAAAACAAAAGAGGAAGATAGAAAGAAAGAGATTAGAAGAATACGACTAGCTATTTGCGACCTCACTTTGGCGAGGATCGAGCGTAAGCATCATTGTCGTATGTAAGGATAAAGAAAAAGAGAGAAGAAAGAAACAACAAGGAAATAACAACAACTACTTAACAAATTAAAGTTACAACAAGTAAAGAAAGAGCAAGACAAGCATGATAATAAATGGTTCTTCTTTATTCATCACTCTTCACTCATGAGCTCACTACAAGTTTAATGGAGAAAAGGTGAGAAGAGGAAGAAGAAACACACTAAACTTAGCAAAAATGAAAATACAAGAATGGACCCTTTCCTTCACAAAGTTCTGGGCTATTTATAGGCCAAAAAATGAAAACCTAGGGCAACCACCAGAACCCAAATACAAAAACCAAACTACCCCTGAAAAGTGGTCGGCTGAAGCCCCTATACGGCCGCGGAACCGCCGCCTATGCCCCCTATTGGCCGCGGTTCCGCCGCCCTATAGGTGAGTTGGGGTGTCGGCTTCTGTGTACATCCCTGGTCTTTTGTCCCCTCTTGTCTGATATATATATTTTCTGAAAATAATTTCACATTTCTTCCAGAATTTCAGTTGAGGAAAGGTGGACTTTTGTGGATGTTTTTGTGATGATTGCCTCGAGCTCCGCGTAGATCTCTTGGATCTTGTGCTACCATTGAGCCTTGTGCATGAGAATGACATTGATTTGACCTTTTGTCTTCCTAAACTGATATCTGGCAACATACGGATGAAGAGCGGAGACCGTGTTTTCTCAGTGGTTGGCAGGAACCCGGATTTTTTCGTGTTTTCCATGAATTTCACCGTTTTAGAACCGAGAACCTGTATCCTGCAATTGACTAGCAAACACGGCTCAAGATTATCTACGGATATGCAATGTGATAAAAATTGGGCGGTATGAAAATGCAAAAATCTGATATGAACAAATACCCCCAAACTTATCATTTGCTCGTTCCGAGCAAAGCCCATTTATTCACAAAAAATTTCCTAACCTCACTTTCGCAGGGAACGCGATTGCACTGAGCATGTGCCAGAAGCCGTTAAACCTCTAGGTGTCCCTAGTAGGAGGAGTGTTGTCTCCTGAGGGTTTTCAGCGGATACTACCCACAAAATCCGGTCAAGTTTGTTTTGCAAAATAACTAAGATTCAAACCCTAAAGTTTTGTTTTAGAAAATAACAATTCTATAATCCTAAGTCTAGACTATCGAACCTTTATTTTTCACACCTCGCTTCTTATTTAACTACAGATTTTATATGTCTTTACGTGCAGTGCAAATAGTGTCGTTAAGTTCCCGAAAGGTCGAATAAAGTGATCATGTCGCACAATAAAGCCCAGATAACAATTTAAAAAGGATCACATAAGTTTTATAAAGAGTTAAGCATTTTTCAAGTTTCGTTTTCCAGTAAGGTTTCAACTTCAGAATTTCTATCTTCCATAACAGGAAACTAAGTCGTATTTTTCACTCCACCTTTTTCTTGTTTTCATTTCATACACACCTCTGTGAATCGTGCAATAGTCTTTATCATAGAATAAAACCTTCATATCTCCGCTAAAATTTTTATAAAAGCCTGTCTTTTATCAAGATTATTCTCACACAAATAACCGTTAGGAATTTTAACTCGGAGAGAACACTTGCTTGACTTTGTTTTAAAACTGGACTTTCTAGGCTTCTTAGCGAGCTTTGGGCCAATGCACCCAAACCAGTTGGTTTTAGGGCATTAGGTGTAGAAACACCCCAGCGGACTTAATTACTCAAGTTACCTAGGTCCAAAAACAAAAGACAGTTTGGCGTGAAAATCAGATGATTTAATACGAACGGAGATATAACCGGCAGTTCAATTATTTTTTTTGGATAAAAGACGTGTTTAGTGGGTTTGGTGTGTAATCATTCCAATCAAGTATCAGATGGGTTATTTTTCAGACTTAGCTCCAATTACGGCATCAATAACATTCCTTCATATTCGCTTTACTTCATAAACCGTTCTATACATTACTTATTTCAGAACAAACCTATTTGATCCTCAGAAAAGCATTTATCTGTTTAAAAGTTTAAACATGAAAGACTTGTCATCTAATTTCCAAAATCTTACGACACGTGTAGTGTGATGTAAAGACTTATATCAGCTATAGTTAACTTCAAAGGAGAGTTATCTTTCAGGTTTTCAAAATCTAAACATAAGATTTAGTTATTCCTATTTTTGTCAAACAAAAACCGTCGAATGTTGAATCAGAGTTCTTCCACAAGCTAACTTGACAAAAAAGTTTTTATATTTTTTAGAAAATTTTCAAATTTTTATGGATTTTATGGATATTAATATGCAGATGCAAAATATACATATGAATGCGAAGGTAAGAAATGCGTACCGAGCGTACCCCCAAACTTAAACTGAACAGTGTCCTCACTGTCGTAACATGAAGAGAGCAGTTGGAAGGTTCAAAATTGTCGGTTAGCGATACACAACTTTTTATTTGCTTTTGTTTTTAAAGAAAAGAAAAAGAATATACACAAATAAATACAAAAATGGTTTGTACATACCCCCACACTTATTTGGAACAGTGTCCACTGTTCTTGGCTGGATAACCGAAGTTTGGAGGTAGGCAGAGGAAGATCATGCAGGGTAAACCTGCTCCTGTAAGAATAGGAGCTCCTCTGTTGGTTCGGCGCTAAGGTACGGTTTGCAGCGGTGTCTGTTTACTTTGAAAAGTGAACCGTCCTTTGGATTTTCCAAATCCACAGCGCCCTGCGGATATACATTCCGCACAAAATACGGCCCTTTCCAGCGAGATCTGAGCTTTCCTGGATGGAAGGGAAGTCGGGTGTCGTAAAGCAGTAACTGCTGACCATGTATGAAGGTTTTGCGCAAAAGGTGTTTATCGTGAAACACCTTCATTCGATTCTTAACGACAACCGCGTTATCGTAAGCCTCATCCCTAAGCTCGTTCAGCTGCAGCTTCCGATGGCTGCCCGCGTCCTCAAGAGACAGATTCAGCTCCTTTATCGCCCAAAATGCGCGATGCTCTATTTCGACAGGAAGATGGCAGGCTTTTCCGTACACAAGCCGATAGGGAGACATGCCAAGGTCGGTCTTATAAGCGGTTCTAAATGCCCAAAGGGCATCAGTGAGTTTCAGAGACCAATCCTTACGGTTCTTGGAAACCGTCTTCTCCAGTATCTGCTTGATTTGCCGATTTGAAACTTCGGCCTGCCCGCAGGTTTGGGGGTGGTAGGGCGTAGAAAGCTTATGATTAATGGAGTATTTCCGCATCAAGGCCTCGAAGGTTTTGTTGCAGAAATTACTTCCATTGTCACTAATGATCGCTCAGGGGTGCCCAAACCGGGAGAAAATATTTTCTTTAAGGAACCTAAGTTGTCGTTAGTCCGGCTAGGCACAGCCTCGACCCATTTAGAGATGTAATCAACAGCTAGAAGGATGTACAAGTTCCCAAAAGAGCTGGGAAACGGCCCCATGAAGTCTATCCCCCAAACATCGAAAATCTCCACAACCAAGATCGGTTGGAGCGGCATCTCGTTCCTCCGGGATATCCGGCCCATGTGTTGGCACCGGGAGCAAGTCTTGCAATAGTCGTGAGCGTCTTTGAAAAGTTGTGGCCAGTAGAAACCACATTGCAAGATCTTCTCAGCTGTCTTTCTGGGCCCAAAATGCCCGCCACATGCTTGATCGTGGCAAAATGACAGCACACTCTTGAATTCTTCATCAGGGACACACCGACGAATAATCTGGTCGGGACAGTACTTGAACAAGTAGGGTTCGTCCCAGTAAAAGTGTTTTACTTGGTATAAGAAGCGAAGTCTGTCCTGACTCGACCATTCAGTCGGTAGTAATCCCGTGGCCAAATAGTTCACAATATCTGCGAACCAGGGTTCGCACGATACTGTCAAGAGTTGTTCATCCGGGAAAACGTCGTTGATCGGAATTGGAAGCGAAGGCGAAGAAGGAAGTCGTGAGAGATGGTCGGCAACTACGTTTTCACATCCTCGTTTGTCCTTAATGACAAGGTCAAACTCTTGAAGCAAGAGGATCCAACGTATTAACCGAGACTTGGCATCTTTCTTCGCAAAAAGACGGCGCAGAGCAGAATGGTCAGTGTAGACATTGACTGGAGAGCCGATGAGGTAGGGCCTGAACTTTTCTAAAGCAAATACAACAGCCAAGAATTCCTTCTCAGTTGTTGTATAATTGAGTTGGGCGTCGTTCAGGGTTCGGCTCGCGTAATAGATTACGTGCGGCATCTTGTTGATGTGCTGTCCAAGGACAGCACCGATGGCAAAGTCGGATGCATCGCACATAATCTCGAATGGGTGCGTCCAGTCAGGTGAAGAAAGAACGGGAGCAGAAGTGAGTGAGCGTTTCAGTGACTTGAATGCAGTCACACAGCTCGAGTTGAAGTCGAAAGGCGTGTCCTTGGCCAGCAAAAGCGTCAAGGGCCTAGCAATCTTGCTAAAGTCCTTGATAAACCGTCTATAGAAACCGGCATGGCCAAGGAAGGCTCGGATATCTCTGACGCATCGGGGAGGAGGCAGATTGGAAATGACCTCAATCTTTGCCTTGTCAACCTCTATGCCATTTTGCGAGATGATATGTCCTAAGACAATACCTTCGCGTATCATGAAGTGGCATTTCTCCCAGTTCAAAGTGAGATTCTTGTCCTTACATCTGGTAAGGACAGCGTCAAGATGCAGCAAACACTCGTTGAAGGAATCGCCGAAGATGGAGAAGTCATCCATGAAAATCTCCAGAAATTTTTCCACCATGTCTGAGAAGATACCCATCATACACCGCTGGAAGGTAGCGGGCGCATTGCATAGCCCAAAGGGCATGCGGCGATATGCAAACGTGCCGAAAGGACAAGTGAAAGTGGTCTTTTCCTGGTCTTTTTCGGCGATGGGAATTTGATTATAGCCGGAGTAGCCATCAAGAAAGCAGTAGTACTCGTGTCCGGCCAATCGTTCAAGCATCTGGTCAATGAAAGGTAGCGGAAAGTGGTCTTTCCGCGTTGCGGCGTTGAGTTTTCTGTAATCAATGCAAACTCGCCACCCAGTTTGGGTGCGAGTAGGGATTAAATCGTTCGCCTCATTGGTTATGACCGTGATGCCCGACTTCTTGGGGACAACATGAATGGGGCTAACCCACTGGCTATCAGAGATAGGGTAAATGATACCACTATCTAGACATTTGACGATCTCCTTCTTCACAGCCTCCTTCATGACTGGATTAAGACGTCTTTGTGGATCCCGGGCTGGTTTGGCATCATCCATCAGATGAATGTGATGCTCAACGATCAGGGGACTAATCCCCTTGATGTTCGCCATGGACCAGCCAAAAGCTTGCCTGTTGCTGTGCAAGATCGCGAGGAGGGCTTTCTCTTGCTCGGGAGCTAGAGAAGCCGAGATGATGACGGGGAGGGTCTCGTTCTCACCTAAGTAAGCATACTTAAGGTGAGACGGCAACGGCTTGAGTTCGAGCGTTGGAGGTGAAATGATGGAAGGCAAGACTGGTGCAAAGGTCTCGAACTCAAAGGACTCCAGCAAAGGTTCAAAACGAGTGTAGGCAACCGAGTTGGATGGTTCAGGTAACTCATCCGGAAAGTCGAAGGATTCAAACTCGGGTTGCGCGCAGCTAAGATCGTTCGAGAACGTAAAACACTCGTAGTCGTTGTCGGGCGCAGAAACAGCAGCAGGTTCGAAGAGAAACGCACTAGTGGCGTCAAGATTATCGTGATCAAACAGAAACTCCTCGAATTCACACTCTTCTGGGGTGATCTCCTGGATCGAGCAGACATCCAGTATATGAGCATTAGGTTCGGCGGGCTGATTCCCCAACCTAAAAATGTTGAGTTCAATCGTCATATTTCCAAAAGAGAGGTTCATTGAACCGTTGCGACAATTGATCACAGCATTTGAGGTTGCGAGAAATGGGCGACCGAGTATCACCGGAATTTGATTCCGGGGGTTAGCTACAGGCTGTGTATCTAATACAATGAAGTCAACGGGGAATATGAAGTCCCCGACTCTTATCAACACATCCTCTAGCTCACCCCTAGGATGGGTGATCGATCGGTCGGCCATTTGGAGAGTGCAGTGCGTGGGTTTCAGCTCTCCGACGCCTAATTGCTCGTATACTGAATACGGAAGAAAGTTAACACTGGCACCAAGATCTAATAGTGCGCGGTTAATGTTCTTATCCCCAATGGTAATTGAAATCGTAGGACAGCCAGGGTCCTTCCGTTTTTGTGGTAAAGATTGGGTAAGGGCATCACTCACAGCACTAGCCAAGAAAACTTTCTTGGGTACCTGAGACTTCCTCTTTTTCGTGCACAAGTCCTTTAAGATTTTCGCGTAAGACGGGACTCGTTGGACAGCATCTAAAAGAGGAATGTTAATTTTAACTTGCTTAAATAACTCCAGAATCTTCTCCATTTGAGAATTTTGTTCATTAGATCTCAACCGGTTTGGAAATGGAACATTTTGAAAATTGGTTGAGTCTAATGCTGGAGGAGGAGATTGTGGAGTTGGAACGGATCCCAGAATAGGTGTTTTCGTGGAGTGAGAAGTGGGTCCGTTCAGAGAAGAAGAGGAAGGAGAGCCTTGTGAAGAACGGAGAATAGGCTCAGAAGACAAAGAAGAAGAAGGAGAAGAAGAAGAAGAAGAAGAAGCGGCCGGGGTGTCATCGTTGATCCGTTTGCCAATGTTGTTTTGCAGCATCCTCCCCGATCTTAGTGTAGTCACGGCACTCACGTTATGGTTTTGTTGTTCAAGAGCAACATGTGCATTATATGGGTGACCGGGATTTGGAAGTGGCTGGGACGGGAGCTTCCCCTTCTCTCGCTCGCTTAAGGCCGCGTTCAGCTGTGCAATCTGGGCCTTGATGGTCTTGATGCTCTGCCCGTGTGCGGCAGTGTGTTGCACTAAACATTGAATGGAAGACTGGATGTTAGCGGTGGATTGAGTCGATTGTTTAACAAACGCCTCCAGACTTTTGGTCGAGCGAGGAAACATTATCGTTGTTCGGCGGAACAAAGTTGTTTGGTGGAAAAGAGTTGTTGGGTGCAAAGTTGTTCGTCTGGTTTTGGAAAGGTTGGGGTTGGAAGGGTTGCTGATACTGAGTTTGTTGTTGCGCTTGTTGTTGCGGTGGAGGGGCCCTTTGGAAATTGTTGCCTTGGGATTGATTCTGATTCTGATTCCAGGCGAAATTGGGGTGGTTCCTCCAACCGGGATTGTAGGTGGAAGAGTATGGATCATTCCTCGGTCTTTGCTGGAAGGCAGCATTAACCTGATCCTGTCCTTGCGAGGGTGGATTGTAAGGACACTCTTCGGTCAAGTGGGAAGGATCGGAACAACAAGCGCAGATGGTACGAAGGGGGAGAACAGGGGAAGGAACAGGAGCAGAGAATTTGCTCTCTATCGCTTCAAGCTTTCTTGTTATTGCAGCCATTTCAGCTTTCATCGCAATAGAGACATCAAGTTGGTGGATTCCTACCCTAGACTGACCGGTAGAAGTGGAGGTAGAAGAAGAAGAAGTCGGTCTGGTGCTCTCCCACTGTAGCGTTTGCTCCGCAAGGTCGTCAAAGAACTGCCACGCTTCCTCGTCAGATTTCAATAGGAAGTGGCCCTGACAGATGGTTTCCAGCAACTGCTTCGTTGCTGGGTTCAGTCCCTCGTATAAGGTTTGGCAGAGCTGCCATTTCTCTATACCGTGGTGAGGACACTGAACAAGAAGGTCTTTGTACCGGTCAAAGCACTTCCAGAAGGGTTCAGAAGGAAGCTGGGAGAATTGGTTGATTTCATTTCGAATTCTTGCGGTCTTATGATTTGGATAGAATTTTTTCAGAAACGCTTTAACAAACTCGTCCCAGCTGGTGATTGAGTGGGAAGCGGTGCTATACAGCCATTTTTCAGCGAGATCGCATAAAGTGAACGGAATGACCCGTAGACGTATAGCATCGTCCGACAGCTGGGTTGTTTTCATCATGGCACAGACGTTTTGAAATTTATTGATGAAGATATAGGCATCTTCAGATTCAAGCCAATGAAAACGTGGAAGCATGTTGATGAAATGGGGCTTAATTTCAAAGTTGTCCCCATTGGCCGGAGGAAGAGAAAGGCAGGTGGGAAGTGCAGAACGGGTGGGGTAGAAACGATCCTGGAGCGCGATTCGCTGCGGCGCTACAACAGGCGGAGGTGGTGGGATATTGGTCTCCGTAGGAGGTGGAGCCAATCCAGCGGTGGTCAAAGAGATGTTCGGATTAAATCCCGACATCGCGGAAGAAGAGGTTGGTGAAGGTGAAGGTGAAGGTGAAGATGTATGAACAGAATTCCGGTCAACGTCGGAGTTGGCCGGCAAAGGAAGGGGTGAAAGAGGAGTGGACGGAGTATCGACTTCGGAGTCGATCGCGTAGTCGGTTGCGACTAACGTAACGCGGACTAGACGGGCGCTAGTGTCCCGAGTCCAAGCGGACATACACTAAACGAGTTTAGTATAGTCAAAGCGGAGAAGGTGAGGGTAAGAAAACGTCAATGGAGAAAGGCGATGGGTGGTGGGTGAAAATGGACTTGGCGACAAAAGGGCAAGTTTTTATAAAAAGTTTTTGATTTTTTTCTTTTTTTAGAAAGATTTTTACAGAAATATGTACGGAAATACGGCTTAAGCAATCACAAACAAGATATGCACAATCATACCTAGATCTAGGGTAACCTAGGTCTACTAGACCTGCTCCTGAACTTGATTGTCGAAGTTAAACAGTGTCGAGAAACAGGCTTAAAAATACACTGATCATGAGGCCAGGTAAGTGCAGTGATAAGGGGAGGTTGTCCAACGCTTTCGCGAAGTTCTTTAATTAAATAACCCTTTCTCTTTCGGCGGTTGCGCCTTAAACACTTTCCTAGACACCCCGTAAACAATATACGGTTAAGCGAGGTTCTAAACACGGTTTATCTTCTCCTAATGAGCGCGAAGTCCTTAGGGCTGAAGTCTAGTATTTTTTAATTTACAATGGACAATGCATATGCTTTAGTGATTTTTGGGGTCCTGGGAAGGGTTATGAAATCCCCACCCAATCTGGATTGGTTTCAAGCCCCTTAAGTCCGTATTAAAGAATGCAAAACAGTAACAAATCAACTGCAAACAATTTTTTTTTATTTGCGGCGCAAAGAATCCTGCACAAGAACAGTTTATTGGAAGGGGGAGAAGAGTTTGCGCAAAGAAGGCTGCAGAAAACACAATTCAGTGGAGTTCAGAGGAGAGGGGAGAGGCAGAGGGACTTACAGAGAGAATTTGGCAGCCCAAGGGCACCAAGTGGCCGCGGATCCGCGGCCTAAGCCCTCTATTGCCGCGGATCAGCGGCAGGAACAGGGACTTGGGGCTTCATTTTTTTTTTGGATGCTTCTATGGGTCTCCTCTGCTTGTCTGGATCTTTGGAATTTTTACTTGCTCACTGTACTAGCTCCAGATCTTGACAGTAGACTGTATGCTTCGTTTTGTCCGTCGCGGTGTAGCCGCGAAATGTGGGTCTATCTTCCCACGTCTTTGGCACTGTACTTGAACTCCGTATTTTCAACGTCTTGGCCACTGAACTCGAACCTTGTATTTTCCTGCACACTTGCACAAAAGCTAATCAAAAAACAACAAGATGGTTTTTTACAAAGTATGTATTTTTTTTTCGTTTTTTTTGGTTATATTTATACTTACAAATTAACCCGAAATTACACAAGGAAATAAACTACCGTCTCCCCGGCAACGGCGCCATTTGATTGTTAGAGTATGTGCGTGTTCAAGTTTTAGTTTAAATACCGCAATCAAGACGGTTTCGCTTGTAGCTAACCGGTTGAGTACGGGTCGTCCGCAGGGAGATGGGAGTCTTTTTCAATGTGTTTTAACGAGTTAAGTCCGGTTGTTCAGATTTTGTTTGTGATTATCTAAGTGTTGAGTTGATATTTAAAGCGAGCTTGTTAGGGTTAGGATTAGGTTAGTTTGAGTTAGGAGTCTCCACATCTTTCGTTGCCCCTCTTAATATCGGTGTTACGGTAATCGGCAACAACGGGGATTAGCACTACTAGGAAGGAACTTGCGAGTATAAGCTAGGCTTTCCAACGCAAGTCCTTCCTTTTGGTGCTTGTCCGTCCGTTCTTGGCTCTTAGCCATAACCTCCGGTTAATTCAACCACAACCGGTCTCACTACGGAATCACCGCTATCATGTAGGATAGGGTGCCGTAAGGAGCGGATTGTGGTTCAATTAACGGGAGTCGATTTAAGCTGTTGGGCAAGGAAAGAGTGAGAGAGATTTCCTTCTCTCAAACTTCCCTTATCCTACCCTAACAAGAATGAACTACTCACACATCATAATACGGAAAAATAAAACAAAACAAAAGAGGAAGATAGAAAGAAAGAGATTAGAAGAATACGACTAGCTATTTGCGACCTCACCTTGGCGAGGATCGAGCGTAAGCATCATTGTCGTATGTAAGGATAAAGAAAAAGAGAGAAGAAAGAAACAACAAGGAAATAACAACTACTTAACAAATTAAAGTTACAACAAGTAAAGAAAGAGCAAGACAAGCATGATAATAAATGGTTCTTCTTTATTCATCACTCTTCACTCATGAGCTCACTACAAGTTTAATGGAGAAGAGGTGAGAAGAGGAAGAAGAAACACACTAAACTTAGCAAAAATGAAAATACAAGAATGGACCATTTCTTTCACAAAGTTCTGGGCTATTTATAGGCCAAAAAATGAAAACCTAGGGCAACCACCAGAACCCAAATACAGAGACCAAACTACCCCTGAAAAGTGGTCGGCTGAAGCCCCCATACGGCCGCGGAACCGCCGCCTATGGCCCCTATTGGCCGTGGTTCCGCCGCCCTATAGGTGAGTTGGGGTGTCGGCTTCTGTGTACATCCCTGGTCTTTTGTCCCCTCTTGTCTGGTATATATATTTTCTGAAAATAATTTCACATTTCTTCCAGAATTTCAGTTGAGGAAATGTGGACTTTTGTGGATGTTTTTGTGATGATTGCTTCGAGCTCCGCGTAGATCTCTTAGATCTTGTGCTACCATTGAGCCTTGTGCATGAGAATGACATTGATTTGACCTTTTGTCTTCCTAAATTGGTATCTGGCAACATACGGATGAAGAGCGGAGACCGTGTTTTCTCAGTGGTTGGCAGGAACCCGGATTTTTTCGTGTTTTCCATGAATTTCACCGTTTTAGAACCGAGAACCTGTATCCTGCAATTGACTAGCAAACACGGCTCAAGAGTATCTACGGATATGCAATGTGATAAAAATTGGGCGGTATGAAAATGCAAAAATCTGATATGAACAGGGACCGAGAATAATACGATATGAGATACCGTATTCTATTCTCACGATATGAGTTATCGGCCGGGTATATGTGATATAGCCGGGTCATCAGATCAAGTGTTGATTCGATGAATTGGGACATGTTATATTAGTCGGTTATATGTAATATAGCCGGATTGTCGGATCAAGTGTTGATTCAATAATTTATTGTATAATTATATATGTGATATATTACGTTACGTTAACTAATATAAGCTCGCTTTATTGATTCATTTTCTCACGGGTTAATACATTGATATATATATATATATATGCGATATATGTTAATTGTATTATTTTCTATTGTTACAAAATATATTGTATATGTGATATATAATATTGTAACATGTAAGGGTTACAAATTTAACAATGGCTTAGGGTTTAAACTTGGTTAGGGTTTGGATTAGAGTTAGCTTTTGCATGAAGCTTCCATGAAGCTTTGACTTTGTCTTTGGTTTGATATTTTGTGAAGATATTATGTTAACCCAATCCAAACCATTAACTCAAGTTAATTCTCTACAAGGGCTAACTCATTCATGCTTGTAAGTCGATGTACAATACCCCACGACTAGCGGGGAGGCGGAATAATGAAAAACGATCTTGTTCTTTGCATAAACATCGACTAACCGAGAATCTTTGCTAAACTATAACTAACAAGAATCATAGAGTTTATCAACTACTATGAAAAGTGATTATACCTAATGAACCGTGTCCTTCGTTTTTTCGTTCTCCTCCTCCTCTCCGGCCTTCTCTGTGTAGTAGATGATCCACCCGAGAGCTTTACTTCAAGCTTCACCTCTAACTTGAGGTAACTAGGTTTGTTAAAGTGCTAATCTAAGTAACCTAGGTGATATAGAGAAGGGTTATGGATTAAGTAGTCTATTTTAATACTTGGTCTCAACACATGAGAGGGGAGGATTAGGGTTTGAAGAGAGAGAGCTTGAGGAGAGTGAAGGTGAGCATTAGAATGAGAATGAGATAATGATCTCTCATGATATATATGAAGCATTATATTTAACAAATAAATAAAATAAAGGATTTAACAACCATGCTTCATAAATACCAATGAGTGATTCATCTACATGAGTCATTAAGCATTTATGATGCATTAATGACAAGGATGAATCACACAAATGAGTCACTAATCTCATTTAATACTTATGCCACGTAAACCCCCAAGTCACCATCCTTCTAGAAGCTTCTCGCGAAATTACGAGAACGCCCCTCCTATCCGTGAAAACACGGAAAAACTTTAGACTGTATAAATCCAATATCCCGATACTAGAATCTGGCTTAAACCAAAGCCGGCTAGTAAAAACTGTCCAAAAGTAGTACGTGCGAAAACACATGTATGCGTCCTAACCCTTGTCGTAAAACCATACGACCTCTATATCGTTTCGCCTGAAGTTGGGAAATTCTCTGTGTGGGACTCTAAAGACTCTACTACTACGCTGGCAGTGGGTTTAACCACAGACCGCAAGCGGCACTAGCTGTACGTAACAGTCCCCAGGTAGATGTCGATAAGAAGGCCGATGAGGAAACCCATCCGAACTCCTACTGAGTCTGATGTGACAATCTCCGTACAGTCCGGTCTGTTCGTCTAAGACTATCGCATATTCGGCCTAGGGGAGGCAAGCGTTAGTCCCCTAATAGCGGTATAAGTCGTGTCGGAGCGTAGCCCATTACACCCTGAGAAACAACTGGAACCTACCAGTAAATCTCGCTTGCCCTGGCCAGGGACTTTTCGTAATGGCTCTCTGACACAGTGCGATATCAACTCCCAATACCGGGAGAGACGAATCCTGTCTAACTGCCACTGCCTACAAGTGCTCGGAACTGCACCCAACGGCTACCTGTTTGCATGACTCCTTTGAGCCGTGGTAGGGTAACAATCTAAGAACAGTGGGACACACTCGAGGCGAAGTAGCAGTGCCAAGTCTGCGGACTATGCTGTACTCATGTCACCTGGGAACTGTTAACTGACGATGGGTATAATACCAACTAACAGTTCCCCGTGAGTCTTGTCCGGTGTACCCGTAACCTAACGAGCACCTACATACTATCTCCAGTACGACGTACTGACGGCTGTGGGACAGACCATCTCCCCAACTGGGATGAGAAGCGTATACACTAGTCTACTCCGGAGTATCGATGCCCTATCTCGATAATCCAACGATTAGGGACCTGTAAAAGGATGCTGTAACAACTATGATTATATTAGTAACTAATTATATTTTTAATTAGTGAAATTCTTTAATAAAAGTTTATCAAGTTGACTTTCAGATATTTTATCAAAATTAATAAGCATTTTTCTAGAATTTTCCTAAGCTTGCACAAACATGTGCATGTAACCTAGGGTTAAAAATTGGGTTAAACCATGTTTAGGCAACCATGGTGGCCTAACCCCTCTTGTAAGGCTAATTAGTTTTAAATTAAGAATTTGGTTTTCAAAAATTTAAAGGGGTTAATATTCTTTTGGGGTTGACTTGGGTTGAGGAGAGAGAGAGAGAATGATAGGTGTCATGTTAGCTTTTGATAGAGAGAGAAAATGGTGGCTTAAGAAAAAGTCACACCCATTTCACTTCAAAAAAATTTCATAGCCTCCACACTCTCCCTCTCACTCATATCCCTCACATCTCTCACTCACACATACTCTCAAACTCACTCTCTCAATTAACATACATCAGCAGTAGCTGCTACTACCTCAGCCCAAACACCACAACAAAAACACATCAGAACCATTTTATCAACAGCATCAGCTGCATCAGCAGCAGCAACACTCTCTTTTCAAACAGCCCCTAACCTCATTTCTACACCCAACAGCTGCACAAGCAACAACAGAAGTTGCAGCAGCAGCAACACCACACAACACACCCTCCTTAACAGCAACAAACACAACAACAACAAGAGAGGTAGCAAGCAACAGCTTCAGCCATAAACAGCCTCAGCCTTAAACAGCTTCAGCAATTCCAGGCAGCAACAGTAGCACCCCAGCAAGCTCCACCCCTCTCCTTCTTCTCCTTCTCCTTGTTTGTGAGGTTCCTTGTGGGGTATAACTTCTAAACTCCTTCCTTGTTTCTTAGTTGTATAGAAGTAGCTTCGATTAGCAATATTTATGCGTTTTTGTGCTTGGTTGGGTGATTTTTGTGATAGTGTGTTTATGTGAGGTTGGTATTGGGTATCCTAGCCTAAGTAAGTGTTGTTGAGGCCAAGTTAACCTAGGATAACCCCAGATTACGCTAAAATACCATCAGTTTTCAGATTGTACCAAACTTAACGTTTTAAGCAAAAACATGGCTTTTTGAGATCTGCTGTTACCCATGTAGGTTCAGAAAAATATTGATTGGACCATAGCCTACTGGTGACACCCTGACCCCACCACCAGAGCCCGACCCCACCACTTCAACCCGAGGCCGCCGGAATATTCGTTCTGGCTGCAATTTGCGGCCAGACTAGGGGGGTTAGGGGCTAGGGTTTTTCGTACAGGTGTCAGCTACATTTTGTGGGTCCAGGGTATATATAGTTTTGTAATATCCTAACCTGGGAAAAATCTGGGACTGTATATCATTTTCTGGTATTTTATTTTTGCGCGATACGCGCGATACGCGAGTGGATTCTGTGATTCAGCGTATCGCGGCGTATCGGATCGAGTTCTGGACACACACACACACGTTCCAGCGTATCGCGCGCACGCGCGTTAATTCGCGACGTGAGTTTCTCGTTTCGTTCTGATATCGCGTTTTACGAGATTTTGATATATTGGGATTCTTGTGTTAATTCCATGTTCGCAGGCGGGTACGTCAGACGCCACCAGGAAAGGGAAGCCGGTGGTCGGCTATACTTAGCACGCGACCAGGTGAGTAGATTTAACATCTACGGGGAAATCGCCCGTATGGCGTTAAGCGTCAGGGCGTAATAGGATGTTATTTTTATGTGTTCATACAGGCATACTAGAGTAACATACCGTCTTATATATATATATATAACTGGTAGTATAGAACACTGCACTGTCACTAACGGTCCAAGTTGCACGAGCACGATTTATATGCTACACTCACACCGTTAGTGATTGCCATGACACTCACATTATAGGATTGCTATAAACCGCATATTTGATTCTGCTTTATTGACGTGTCATGATTACCGCATACTATCATATGGACATTCATACCATGCATACTGTATATGCACTTTCGTGTGTACCTTCATTGATATGACCCTACTTGGGCACATATGCATCATATGTCTACAGTTGTGCACATGTACATTGCTATATTCACCTTGCATACTTATCCATGCACACATCCATACCGATACACATATTCATATGTTACATACATGGATGATATAGACTTGATTTAAAACTAAGGGACCGCAGGCGATATTTTCAAAACTAGATCTTTCAAAAGAGCGGTTTTCCTTTTCTTTTACCTTTAGCGTCATACGACATATTGCATGGATTACGCATTGTATTTGATTTATGTGATTCCTGGATTTGGGAACCGGAGTACTAATTTAAGAAAATACGCACTGTATAAAAACCTGGTTTCCCTTGAAATGATATTTTTGTACGTCCACCATGTGTTTTCTCGGTTCCAGAGAGCTTGTGTGAGTATACCCGATTCGAGGAGAGGTAGGCACCGATTGCGGGTACATGGTGGACCCGGTACGGTACCTCGGGGCGAGAAGACTCGTATTGTTAGACGGTGAGCCCGGCGGAGGGACTACTACCTACCGGTGATTGGTTAGACCTGGCGATTATCCGGAGGATACCGACCAAAGTCGATAGATGGATACGGGACGATGCGTACTGCCGGGCGCCGAGGGCCGATTCCGCAGAAGGAGCCCGTGGACAGATCCGATGGACGGACGCCCTATATTGGAGGATTTGCGTGTCGATGCTGGACACGGTTGTTTTTATGAGATTTGGGTGCCGATGTTGGGCACTCACGATTGTATGAGATTCACAGGATTTGAGGGCCGATGTGGATGACGGCGCCTGAGTTTTGCTGGGAATTGGGTGTATTGATGGACATCGGTCATCTTTCCACGTTGATATGCCGTGTAGACACTATTTATTCCCATACTCAGCATTTAGTATTGACATCTCATCCTGTACCTATTGTACCTGATATAGTACCCATGCCATACATGATTATCGCATACCCTCCACATGCTATATAGGGTTGTTAGATTCCATATCAGACATGATTATTGCATACCTTGCACATCATATGGGGAGACTTTTAGATTACATTTGCTGCCTGATATGAGTAATCAGTTCATCATATTGATGTTATTTGTTGGCATAGGTTAGAGTATCGCAGTACGTGCATACTCGCGATTACCTTTATATGTTATCTACTATTCACGAGTTGGCAACTCACCCCCGTTGTGCCACAGTGCTTGCAGGTTGCCCTTGGGAGTAGTCGCTGCTGGCTGTTTACCGCACCTTTTGACACAGATACCATTACTGAGGCGTGTTAGCCCTTTTTCTATTAGGTGGGTTTTGTACGGTATATGTTTACTTTTCAGTTGTATCTTGATGTATCTAGTACTCTCCATCTACTTTCATGTATTGACATAGAGACAGTTGTGAGGACGATGTATGTTATTTGTACTCTGGTGTCGAGCTCGTTGTGAGCCGACTTTATTCATGCAGTTTTACCTCTTATGATATTTGTTTTCACTTTACTGCTCATTCTTCGCTTCGGCGCCGTATATTATTTTGAGGTGATTTCTCCGCCGTTGGGCGCGATTCTCCTATTGTGATACTCTATTTATTTCACATGTTACTTTTAATTATATCTCGCCTTTTACTCGATTTCGGGACAAACTTTTGAAAAGGAAATGTTGTTAAAATGATTTGAATAATAACTTGAACCAAAAAGGATTGCTACTAAGTAACTTAAAGTTTTCTAAATGTTTTAACACTCTAAATTTTAATGGTTTTGTTTTCTGGGTTCGGCTTACTTAGTCATGTTACGCCTGTAGGTGTTGCGTGGTTAAGTGCCGGTCATGGGCCGAACGTTGGGTCGTGACAAAGTTGGTATCAGAGCGTAGGATTTACCTTCGGAGTGTAGGATTGACCCTGGTATGATGGAGTAGGTAGCTGCAGCAGGGTGGCGTGGCGTGCGTATGTTCCGCGGCATACTCATGATATGGTACCCCGCCTAAGCGACCTTAGGGCTTATTGATTGAAATTCCTTCATGACTATATACATTCTTGCGATTCGATTTCCGTATCCTTATCGAATCCAACCTTCCTTTTCAGCCACTATGCCTCCAAGGACTACGAGGGCACAGAGAGCGGCTGCGAGAGCCGAGGCTCGTGTTGACTCGTCCGAGATGAGGACTGATCCGGGCAGTGCACCTGTTGCACCCGAGCAGACTACCCCTCCCATGACAGATCAGATCGCCACACTAGGGGCTAGTATGCAGGAGATGCGCCAGACGGTGGGATCCAGCATGCAGGAGATGCGTCAGATGATAGGGTCGCTAGTTGAGACGCTTCGAGCGCAGCGACCAGAGGTAGCTCCACCAGTCATGGGGACCACGATGGTATCTACAGCACCAGCAGTTGCCCCTACAGCCACGGAGGTGATTTCAGTATCGTTAGCAGAGTTCATGAGGCTGAAGCCTCCGGTTTTCACAGGCACCGACGCAGCAGAGGACCCGCAGTCCTTTGTTGATAGGATGGCCCGGACATGCCATTCCCTTAGATGCTCAGATACGAGGTGGGTCGAGTTTGCGATCTTTCGCTTGGAAGGACTTGCGCAGAAATGGTGCGAATCGGTCGAGAAGGGCAGGGCAGCAGGTCTTCCTCCTATGACCTGGACAGAGTTTGTGACGATCTTTATAGCCCGCTTTCTTCCCCAGAGTGTCTGGGATGCCCGAGCACGCAGATTTGAGTTCTTATGCCAGACACCAGAGATGACCGTGGCAGAGTACGACGTGCTATTCACCGAGCTATCAGTTTATGCTCCGTACCTAGTGGCTACAGAGGAACTACGAGTCAAGAGATTTGTCCGAGGCTTGCTTACACCACTGTTCCTTACGATCAGCGCACAGCATTACGAGACGTATGCCGCAGCTGTAGACGCAGCCCTATTAGTCGAGGAGCGCCTTGCCGATACTTCAGTAGTTCCAGGGCCGAAGAGGGTTCGTACTGACACAGTAGCTCAGAGACATCCATTCAGACGCCGTGATAGACATCATACCAGTGACAGAGACTCAGGGCGAGGTCAGATGTTTAGCTCATACCCCAGGAGGGTCAGCAGACATCCCGTGGATGCTTTGGATGTGGTAGTCCTCATCTCCACGTCAGAGATTGTACCGAGGTACGCCAGAGGGAGCCAGCCGTACCGCATGTCACACTTCCACCTTCTCCACCCCAGAGGGCGTTGCCTGTTGTACCCACAGTTGCTCCGCGTCAGACTCATGCACAGAGGGGCCATGGTCGCGGAGGGTTTATTCCTAGAGGACGAGGCGGCCGAGGCAGAGGACAGCCAGCTACCGGCAGAGTACAGCCAGCTGCTAGCAGGGGACCGCCAGTTACAGGTGGAGGACAGGCACGGGTTTTCGCTTTGACGCATCAGGACGCGCAGGCGTCCAATGCGGTGGTCTCAGGTACCTTATCAGTATGTACTATTGATGCACACGTATTATTCGATCCCGGATCCACACACTCGTACGTTTCCACACATTTTGTGCCGAGTTTGGGTAGAGAGTCTGGGTTGCTTGATCAGCCACTTGTAGTGACCACTCCCGTGGGAGAGTAGTTTGTTGCTAGGTACGTGTTCCGATCCTATGTTGTCCGTATTGGCGAGAGAGATTTGCCTGTCGACTTGATCCTTCTGGAGATGTTGGACTTCGACGTTCTTTTAGGCATGGATTGGTTGGCCACGTGCTATGCGTCTGTGGACTGCCACGAGAAGACTGTTAGGTTTTGTTTTCCCGGCGAGTCGACTTTTGTTGTGCAGGGTGACCGTGGTGCCACCCCCTCACCTTTTGATTTCTTCTCTTCACGCTGGACAGCTTCTGAGGAAGGGATGTCAGGGATTCCTAGCTTATGTTGCTGAGATTATGGCAACGGATGTTCCACTGGACCAGGTTCCGAGTGTATGTGAGTTCCCTGACGTATTCCCTGACGAGCTTCCTGGGCTACCGCCTGAGCGTGATGTTGTTTTCCGTATTGATTTGATTCCCGGCACGGGGCCTATTTCTATACCGCCTTATCGGATGGCCCCGGCGGAGCTTAGTGAGTTGAAGAGTCAGTTGCAAGATTTGGTAAACAAGGGACTCGTTCGACCCAGTGTTTCTCCTTGGGGTGCTCCGGTCCTGTTTGTTAAGAAGAAGGACGGCAGTTTGTGTCTGTGTATCGACTACCGGCAGCTGAACCGGGTGACCGTGCGGAACAGATATCCGTTGCCACGCATCGACGACTTGTTCGACCAGCTTCAGGGGGCAGGATATTTTTCGAGGATCGATTTGCGATCAGGGTATCATCAGCTGAGAGTTCGACCGGAGGACATTCCGAAGACAGCTTTCCGTACGCGTTATGGCCATTATGAGTTTTTGGTGATGTCGTTCGGACTCACCAATGCCCCAGCAGCCTTCATGGACATGATGAACCGCATATTCAGGCCGTATCTTGACTTGTTCATCATCGTATTCATTGACGATATATTGGTGTATTCCTGGAGCAGAGAGGAGCTTGAGCAGCACCTGCGGATTACACTGCAGACCTTGAGGGAGCACCGGCTCTATGCAAAATTCTCCAAGTGTGCGTTCTGGCTGGACAGCGTGGACTTCTTGGGTCATGTGATTACACGGGATGGTATATGTGTAGACCCGAGGAAGGTCGAGGCCGTGCGTTGTTGGCCCAGACCTACATCCGTTACTGAGATACGCAGCTTTCTAGGACTGGCCGGCTACTACAAGCTGTTTGTGCAGGATTTCTCCCGTATTGCTGCACCTTTGACCGGTTTGACCCGGAAAGGGGTTCCTTTCGTTTGGACGGAGGAGTGCGAGCACAGTTTCCAGCAGCTACGGACTTGCTTGACTACGGCGCCAGTGTTATCTTTGCCTTCAGGATCAGGCGGGTTTGTAGTCTATTGTGACGCTTCACGAGTGGGGCTAGGATGTGTATTGATGCAGCATGGCAAGGTGATCGCATATGCTTCCCGCCAATTGAAGAAACATGAGCAGAACTACCCCACTCACGATTTGGAGATGGCTACAGTGGTCTTTGTACTTAAGATCTGGTGACATTACCTCTATGGCGAGTCGTGCCAGATATTCACTGATCACAAAAGCCTAAAGTATATATTTCAGCAGCGAGACCTGAAACTCCGACAGCGCCGTTGGATGGAACTGGTGAAAGACTACGACTGTGAGATCTTGTATCACCCGGGCAAGGCTAATGTAGTTGCGGATGCCTTGAGCAGGAGGCCCGGGGGTAGTCTATCGTGCTTGAGTGCAGTACAGAGGCAGTCGTCAGCAGATTGGCAGATACTATGCGACGGCCGAGTACAGTTCGAGTTCACACAGATCGGGGGACAGCTTGCGCACGTTCGTGCACGCCCACAGTTGCTTGACCGTATATATGAGGCACAGCGCAGGGATGACCGTTGCTTAGAGATCATGGCACAGAATGGACAGGGCAGATTCCTCGAGTTCGTGATCGATGATCAGGGGGTATTATGATTTGGGTCCAGATTGTGCGTACCAGATGCTGAGGGATTGCGGCGCGATATTCTCGAGGAGGCACATCGATCAGTGTACAGTGTCCATCCCGGTTCCACCAAGATGTACCATGATATGACAGAAGTCTACTGGTGGGACGGAATGAAGAGGGATATTGCTGATTTCGTATCGAGATGCCTGACTTGTCAGCAAGTCAAGGCCGAGCACCAGAGGCCCGCGGGACAGCTACAGCCGTTACCCATTCCGGAGTGGAAATGGGAACAGATTTCGATGGATTTCTTTTTGGGTCTACCCAGGACTAGGCGGGGGTATGACTCCATTTGGGTGATCGTGGATCGTCTGAGGAAAGCGGCTCACTTCCTACCAGTGAAGACGACTTTCGGATTTGCTAGTACGCCTAGATTTATATCGACGAGATTGTGCGACTACACGGGGTTCCAATGTGTATTGTGTCCGACCGAGGCACCCAGTTCACCAGCAGATTATGGCAAAGACTTCAGGAGGCTTTGGGCACTCGTTTTAGTTTCAGCACGGCATTTCATCCGCAGACCGACGAACAGTCCGAGCGGACCATTCAGACTCTCGAGGACATGCTCCGAGCTTGCGTGTTAGACTTTGGTGGTAGCTAAGATCATCATTTACCCTTGATTGAGTTCTCCTACAACAATAGCTTCCAGGACACTATACAGATGGCACCTTTCGAGGCTTTGTATGGGAGGAGATGTAGATCGCCCGTATGTTGGATAGAGCTCAGCGAGAGCAGTATTTTGGGGCCACAGATCGTACAGGAGACGACCGAGAAGGTATAGCTAATTCGAGACAGGATGAAGACAGCTCAGAGCAGGCAGAAATCGAATGCTGACAGACGCCGCCGCAGTTTAGAGTTCGCGGTTGGCGATCACGTTTTCTGAGGGTCTCTCCGATGAAGGGAGTGATGAGGTTTGGACAGAAGGGGAAGCTTAGCCCCAGATTCATAGGTCCTTTCGAGATCCTCGAGCGTGCCGGCGCAGTAGCGTATCGATTGGCTCTTCCACCCAGTCTTTCAGATGTCCACCCCGTCTTCCACGTATCGATGCTACACAGATATTTTCATGACCCTTCCCACACGATCCAGCATCCGACAGTACAGCTTGAGCCCGACCTTTCATTCACCGTGTAGCCAGTGGAGATATTGGATCGGCAGGTGAAGAAACTTCGATCTAGGATCCTGCCGTCGGTAAAGGTTCTTTGGCGCAGCCCGAACGGTGAGGAGTTCACTTGGGAGGCCGAGGGAGAGATGCGGAAGAAATTCCCTCATCTCTTTGAAGGTACGCGAAGTCTTATATTTTAAATTCGGAGACGAATTTTCTTAAGGGGGGAAGACTGTAACAACTAGGATTATATTAGTAACTAATTATATTTTTAATTAGTGAAATTCTTTAATAAAAGTTTACCAAGTTGACTTTCAAATATTTTATCAAAATTAATAAGCATTTTTCTAGAATTTTCCTAAGCTTGCACAAACATGTGCATGTAACCTAGGGTTAAAAATTGGGTTAAACCATGTTTAGGCAACCATAGTGGCCTAACCCCTCTTGTTAGGCTAATTAGTTTTAAATTAAGAATTTGGTTTTCAAAAATTTAAAGGGGTTAATATTCTTTTGGGGTTCACTAGGGTTGAGGAGAGAGAGAGAGAATGATAGGTGTCATGTTAGCTTTTGATAGAGAGAGAAAATGGTGGCTTAAGAAAGGGTCACACCCACTTCACCTCAAAACTTTTTCATAGCCTCCACACTCTCCCTCTCACTCACATCCCTCACATCTCTCACTCACACATACTCTCAAACTCACTCTCTCACTTAACCTACATCAGCAGTAGCTGCTGCTACCTCAGCCCAAACACCACAACAAAAACACATCAGAACCATTTTATCAACAGCATCAGCTGCATCAGCAGCAGCAACACTCTCTTTTCAAACAGCCCCTAACCTCATTTCTACACCCAACAGCTGCACAAGCAACAACAGAAGTTGCAGCAGCAGCAACACCACACAACACACCCTCCTTAACAGCAATAAACACAACAACAACAAGAGAGGTAGCAAGCAACAGCTTCAGCCTTAAACAGCTTCAGCCTTAAACAGCTTCAGCAATTCCAGGCAGCAACAGCAGCACCCCAGCAAGCTCCACCCCTCTCCTTCTTCTCCTTCTCCTTGTTTGTGAGGTTCCTTGTGGGGTATAACTTCTAAACTCCTTCCTTGTTTCTTAGTTGTGTAGAAGTAGCTTCGATTAGCAATATTTATGCGTTTTTGTGCTTGGTTGGGTGATTTTTGTGAAAGTGTGTTTATGTGAGGTTGGTGTTGGGTAGCCTAGCCTAAGTAAGTGTTGTTAAGGCCAAGTTAACCTAGGATAACCCCAGATTACACAAAAATACCTTCATTTTTCAGATTGTACCAAACTTGACGTTTTAAGCAAAAACATGGCTTTTTGAGATCTGCTGTTACCCATGTAGGTTCAGAATAAAATTGATTGGACCATAGCCTACTGGTGACACCCTGACCCCACCACTTCAATACGAGGCCGCCGGAATATTCGTTCTGGCCGTAATTTGCGGCCAGACTAGGGGGGTTAGGGGCTAGGGTTTTTGGTACAGGTTTCTGCTACATTTTGTGGGTCGAGGGTATATATAGTTTTGTAATATCCTAACCTTGGAAAAATCTGGGACTGTATGCCATTCTCTGGTATTTTATTTTGCATGATACGCGAGTGGATTCTGTGATTCTGCGTATCGCGGCGTATCAGATCGAGTTCTGGACACACACACACACACGTTCCAGCGTATCGCGCGCGCGTTAATTCGTGACGCGAGTTTCTCATTTCGTTCCGATATCGCGTTTTACGAGATTTTGATATATTGGGATTCTTGTGTTAATTCCAGGTTTGCAGGCGGGTGCGTCAGACGCCTCCAGGAAAGGGAAGCAGGTGGTCGGCTATACTTAGCACGCGACCAGGTGAGTAGATTTAACATCTACGGGGAAATCGCCCGTATGGCGTTAAGCGTCAGGGCGTAATAGGATGTTAGTTTTATGTGTTCATACAGGCATACTAGAGTAGCATACCGTCTTATATATATATAACTGGTAGTATAAAACACTGCACTGTCACTAACGGTCCAAGTTGCACGAGCATGATTTATATGCTACACTCACACCGTTAGTGATTGCCATGACACTCACATTATAGGATTGCTATAAATCGCATATTTCATTCTACTTTATTGACGTGTCATGATTACCGCATACTATCATATGGACATTCATACCATGCACACTGTATATGCACTTTCGTGAGTACCTTCATTGATATGACCCTACTTGGGCACATATGCATCATATGTCTACAGTTGTGCACATGTACATTGCTATATTCACCTTGCAAAGTTATCCATGCACACATCCATACCAATACACATATTCATAAGTTACATACATGGATGATATAGACTTGATTAAAAACTAAGGGACCGCAGGCGATATTTTCAAAACTAGATCTTTCAAAAGAGCGGTTTTTCCTTTCTTTTACCCTTAGCGTCATACGACACATTGCATGGATTACGCATTGTATTTGATTTATGTGATTCCTGGATTTGGGAACCGGAGTACTAATTTAAGAAAATACGCACTGTTTAAAAACCCGGTTTCCCTTGAGGTGATATTTTAGTGTGTACACTATGAGTTTTCTCGGTTCCAGAGAGCTTGTGTGAGTATACCCGATTCGAGGAGAGGTAGGCACAGATTGCGGGTACATGGTGAACCCGGTACGGTACCCCGGGGCGAGAAGACTCGTATTGTTAGACGGTGAGCCCGGCGGAGGGACTACTACCTACCGGTGATTGGTTAGACCTGGCGATTATCCGGAGGATACCGACCAGAGTCGATAGATGGATACAGGACGATGCGTACTGCCGGGGGCCGAGGGCCGATTCCGCAGACGGAGCCCGTGGGCAGATCCGATGGACGGACGCCCTATATTGGAGGATTTGCGTGTCGATGCTGGACACGGTTGTTTTTATGAGATTTGGGTGCCGATGTTGGGCACTCACGATTGTATGAGATTCACAGGATTTGAGGGCCGATGTGGATGACGGCGCCTGAGTTTTGCTGGGAATTGGGTGTATTGATGGACACCGGTCATCTTTCCACGTTGATATGCCGTGTAGACACTATTTATTCCCATACTCAGCATTTAGTATTGACATCTCATCCTGTACCTATTGTACCTGATATAGTACCCATGCCATACATGATTATCGCAAACCCTGCTCATGCTATATAGGGTTGTTAGATTCCATATCAGACATGATTATTGCATACCTTGCACATCATATGGGGAGACTTTTAGATTACATTTGCTGCCTGATATGAGTAATCAGTTCATCATATAGATGTTATCTGTTGGCATAGGTTAGAGTATCGCAGTACGTGCATACTCGCGATTACCTTTATATGTTATCTACTATTCATGAGTTGGCAACTCACCCCCGTTGTGCCACAGTGCTTGCAGGTTGCCCTTGGGAGTAGTCGCGGCTGGCTGTTTACCGCACCTTTTGACACAGATACCATTGCTGAGGCGTGTTAGCCCTTTTGCTATTAGGTGGGTTTTGTACGGTATCTGTTTACTTTTCAGTTGTATCTTGATGTATCTAGTACTCTCTATCTACTTTCATGTATTGACTTAGAGATAGTTGTGAGGACGATGTATGTTATTTGTACTCTGGTGTCGAGCTCGTTTTGAGCTGACTTTATTCATGCAGTTTTACCTCTTATGATATTTGTTTTCACTTTACTGCTCATTCTTCGCTTCGGCGTCGTATATTATTTTGAGGTGATTTCTCCGCCGTTGGGCGCGATTCTCCTATTGTGATACTCTATTTATTTCATATGTTACTTTTAATTATATCTCGCCTTTTACCCGATTTCGGGACAAACTTTTGAAAAGGAAATGTTGTTAAAATGATTTGAATAATAACTTGAACCAAAAAGGATTGCTACTAAGTAAATTAAAGTTTTCTAAATGTTTTAACACTCTAAATTTTAATGGTTTTGTTTTCTGGGTTCGGCTTACTTAGTCATGTTACGCCTGTAGGTGTTGCGTGGTTAAGTGCCGGTCACGGGCCGAACTTTGGGTCGTGACAGATGTGCTTGTAGACTACCAAGCCCCCACTAGTGTGACTGCCATCACAACGCTGGTAGTCAAGCAAGGTCCTAAGAGCTCTATCAATACGTATACTCACATACTAAGATAAATAAAACCAAGTAGCATACTACCATGTTTAGCAAGATTGTTATATAACTGTGAATATCCCAAGCTTCCATTAAGTAATATACAAACTAGTATGATACAATAATGGCCCCTAGGGCATATACACTAACAATCTCCCACTTGCACTAGGGCCATGTACTGGCATATCGAATACCGATGATCTCGAGTAGCTTCTCGAACTGAATCTGAGGTAGGGCCTTCGTGAATGGATCAGCAATGTTCTCTTCAGTAGCAACTCTCCGGACCTCGATCTCCCGACGATCAATGATCTCCCTGATCAGGTGATACCGCCTTAAGTTGTGTCTGGACTTCTGATGGGACCTTGGTTCCTTCGCTAAACCTATAGCTCCGTTGTTGTCTCAATACAGAGGTATTGGATCAACAATGGTAGGAACCACCTGAAGTTCTGTTAGGAACTTCTTCATCCAGACCGCTTCTTTTGCGGCATCGCAAGCAACAATATACTCCGCTTCCATCATCGAGTCAGCAACAGTGTCCTGCTTGGAGCTCTTCCAGCACACCGCCCCTCCATTGAGAGTAAAGACATAACCTGACATGGACTTGGAATCGTCTTAATCACTCTGGAAGCCGGAATCAGCAAAGGCCTCCATCTTGAGGTCTTTTCCGCCGTAAACCAAGAACAACTCCTTAGTCCTTCTCAGGTATTTAAGAATGTTCTTTACTGCTATCCAGTGCTTCTCCCCTGGGTCTGACTGATACCGGCTTACCACGCTCAGTGCGTAAGCTACATCTGGTCTGGTGCACAACATCGCATACATTATAGAGCCTACCACAGAAGCGTATGGTATAATAGACATGCGTTCCCTTTCCAAATCAGTCTTGGGAGACATCTCTTTGGATAGGGTGATTCCGTGACAAGACGGTAGATTACCGCGCTTAGAATCTTCAATACTGAATCTTTTCAGTACAGTGTCGATATACCTGGACTGCGAAAGTCCCAACATCCTCTTGGATCTATCACGATAGATCCGAATCCCCAGAATGTAAGAGGCATCACCCAGGTCTTTCATGGAGAACCTGTGTGACAAGAATCCTTTGACAGATTGTAGCATAGGAATGTCATTTCTTATCAATAGAATCTCATCCACGTACAAGACGAGGAATACGACAGTTCTTGCTACAACTTTACTATATATACATGGTTCATCTGGATTTTTGATAAAGTCATATTCTTTGACCGTTTCATCAAAATAGTTGTTCCAACTCCGCGATGTCTGCTTTAATCCATAAATGGATTTAAGCAACTTGCATACTTTCCCGCTGCTCCCACTCTAATTGAAACCCTCTGGCTGATCCATATAGATGCACTCTTCTAAATTACCATTCAGAAAAGCCGTCTTTACGTCTATCTGCCAGATTTCATAATCATGGAAGGCAGCAATAGCAAGAAGGACCCAAATGGATTTGAGCATAGCCACTGGAGAAAAAGTTTCGTCATAGTCCAAACCAGGTCTTTGACGAAAACCCTTTGCAACAAGTCTAGCCTTATAGGTTTCTACCTGTCCATCTACACCAATCTTTTTCTTGAAGATCCATTTGCATCCTATGGGTTTTACCCCATCTAGAGCAAAGTCCAAAGTCTATACTTTGTTGGTGTACATGGACTCCATTTCGGTCCGCATTGCATCTAGCCATCGTACCGAGTCGCCGCTCTGGATGGCCTGTTGGAAGCTAGTAGGTTCATCATCATCGATGATGCAATCCTCTCTATCCCTATCTATGAGAAAACCGTAGTATCTCTCAGGAGGATGAGACGGCCTACTACTCCTGCGGAGGGGTGCGGGAATGTCCTGTTCTTCTTGAACTACTGGTTCTACCAAACTTTCAGTAGTAGTTTGTGGTTCTGGAATTTCTTCCAGTTCTATTTCGCTCCCACTTATTTCCTTTTCTAAAAACTGATGTTCTAGAAAATGGGCATTACGAGAAACAAATACCTTTTGTTCCTCTGCGTAATAGAATAGATATCCCCTGGAGTTCTTTGGATATCCCACAAACTTACACTTTACTGATCGTGCCTCGAGTTTGTCCACATGCTGCTTTTTAACAAAAGCTGGACATCCCCAAATTTTTAGATACTGAAGATAGGGTTTCTTCCCACTCCACATCTGATATGGCGTGGTAGGCACAGTCTTGGTAGGAACTATGTTCAAAAGATATGCCGCTGATTCTAGCGCATAACCCCAGAAAGATCGCGGTAACTCAGCATTACTCATCATGGAACGTACCATATCAAATAGGGTTCGATTCCGTCTCTCCGATACACCGTTATGTTGTAGAGTGTATGGAGGAGTAAGCTGAGAGAGAATTCCTTTCTCTTTTAGGTAACCTAGGAACTCGGCACTTAAGTATTCACCACCTCGATCAGATCTTAGTGTCTTGATACTTTTGCCGGTTTGGTTTTCTACTTCATTCTTGTACTCTTGGAATTTCTCAAAAGCCTCGGATTTTTGTTTCATCAGATAAATGAATCCGTACCTTGAGTAATCATCCGTAAAAGTAATGAAATAGGAAAAATCACCTCTTGCATGTGTAGACATTGGACCACATACATCGCTGTGTATGAGTCCTAAGAGCTTGCTCGCTCTTACTCTATGTCCAGTAAATGGAGTCTTTGTCATCTTTCTTATGAGACAAGATTGACAGGTGGCAAAGTTTTAATATTCGAACGAGTCCAAATATCCTTCTCTATGTAACTTAGTCAACCTTCTCTCATTGATGTGACCCAGTCTACAATGCCATAAGAAAGCTTTATTTAAATCTGGAGACTTTCTTTTTAGTGTGTTCTGGACATTGAAAATTTAGAGTTGGTTTAAGACATATATACCGTTATCCAGTGTACCAAACCCAATCAAACTATGATTAAGGTGGATGTTAACAACATCACTTACAAACGTGAAATCATAACCTTTATTTGATAACAAGGAAACAGATATGATATTACACGTTAAGCTGGGTACACAAAAACAGTTATGTAAAACCAAAATGTGTCCACTCGTCAATCCCAGGTGATAATCCCCTATGGACACAGCTCCCACGCTAGCTCCGTTAGCAACCATCAGGGTCATATCACCATCCTTCAGCACTCTACGGTTTCTCAGTGCCTGCAATGAATTGCAAATATGAAATCCTGATCCGGTATCCAATACCCAGGAAGTAGAGTTGATTGACAGACAATTCTCAATTACAAACACACCTAAAGTCGAAGCCACAGCTTGCTTCGGTTCCTGGTTCTTAGCGTTCCATGCCTTGCAATCTTTCTTCCAGTGCCCTTTCCTATGACAATGGAAGCACTCATCCTGGGCCACTACAGGTACCGCAAACTTTTTCTTTCCCTTTGCTCCCACCTAACTAACACCTCCTCTAGGTTTGGTGGCGGCCTTCTTTTTCCTTCCTTTAGCCCTAGCCTTGGACCCGGAAGAAGAAGCACCGCTAACAAACATAGCGGGTGTTTCCCTTGCCTTCTGCAAGGTGCCCTCTGCACTCCTCAACATGTTAAGGAGTTCCGGAAGTTCAACTTCTTTTCTTTGAATGTTGAAGTTCAGAATAAACTGGGCGTAGGAAGGAAAGGATTGGAGAATAAGGTCTGTATAGAGCTCATTATCCAAAGTCGTCCAAAGGTCTGCGAGCTCTTCTATGTAGCCAATCATCTTTAGGACATGTTCTCTTACCGATGATCCGACGGCCAACCTCGCTCAAAACAAGTTCTTAGAGGTCTCCTATCTTGCTATACGAGATTGCTCTCCATAAAGTTCTTTTGTATGGAGAAATATGGCATCAAGATCCATATCCTCGTGCCTCCTCTGATGTTCATTGTTCATCGAGGCAAGCACGATGCACTTGGCCTTCGCGCAATCATACTCCTAAGTTTTGCGGATTTCCTTATCCGCATTACTGGATTTGAGACCTGGGACTGCAGGTGCCTTAGCGGTGAGGACGTACCCCAGTTTGTCATAGGTCAAAGCCATTTTGACATTCCTCAACCAATCTTTATAGTTTGGCCCTGTTAGTATTTCTCTAAAAGTAACTTAAGTCCAGTCATTTTCAGGGTCGCTGCAAGTAGGAGAGAGAGAAGAAACACTTTAGCTTGATGCTCTTGCAAGTTTAGAGTGGTTTTTAATTTATCTAAACTGGATGGCTCCCACTGTTTCTCGAATCCTTCCTCAAACCATAAAAGAAGAATTAGCCAGGACTATTCTCACTGTACAATACTTGCTTAACCGTTCAGCCAGGCTGGTGTCAGTACTTCGAGGGAGGTTTTCCAACGCTTTCGCGAAGTTCCTTAATTAAATAACCACTTTTCTCTGGGGGCGTAACCCCGCTGACACCTTTCTTGACAGCTACTTGGTTTATAGCATTGATCGTTAAGTGACGAATCTCCTGATGAGTAGCATATACTCACAGTAGGATCGGGATCCAAATATCATCGTATGATAATGTTGAAGGAATCCAACCAACATTCATCAAACTCCAAATGGTATGCATCTCTTTGCAAATTTCAGTTTCTTTAGAAATTCCCGATATATATTTTTGCCCCATGCTCTTATGACCTTGGCGTTAGGTCAAAATGTCATAAGTCGCATGTCAAGTTCTACCCATCATTATCTTGTTAATTTGAACCCATCCGTACTTATCCTTGACGTTCGGCCAAAATGATAATACGACTGTCCCAAACTAACTCATCTATCTATGCAACAAATGAATACCCAGCAGCTACCAAACACTATGCCTTGGCGTTAGGTCAAAATACATAGTTTGAATACTACTGAATACCCAAATGAAATGACGGAGAGCTACGAATGGTTTTGGCGAAACCGTGAACGTAGTGAACTTGATATGACCGAAGGAACCTGATATCTTTTAAAAGGAGTGGTTAAAGCTTCGCAATTTAAAAATATCATCTGTTTTAAAATAACCGAGTGGTTTCTTTTTAAATTGTTCCAACGATTCATCTTTTGGTTTATTTTCTTTGCATTATAAATAATGCGTCCTATCATTAACCTATCATTGCAGAAAACAACGAAAATACAACGTCCTCTTATGCCATCTGCATTCGCCACTGGGTCCCATCATCACCCGTTAGGTTACTTAACGAACGGCAGAGCGGGGGCTGGGCTAGCGCGGGTGTAAAACATAAATGACGTCTAAATAGCTATCATATATAGATATTGTACATTCGTCAGACGCAATAATAGGCATTCCAGATCTCATATGAACATTATTGTATTTGCAAGCAATCCGCGTTTGTTTAGAGCCTGCAACAAAAGACGGATTACACAGTTGTGATGAATAGCCATTACCCCACCCTAGACCCCTACGGGTACGGAAAACTACCCGCCAAATACCCGAAATGAAGCGGTCTCCCTCAACAACGTGAGTAGGCCACTAAACACTTCAATGTACCTGGTAGTTTGTGCACCCCATCTTGGGTCTATCCTAGGAGCAAAAACAGTAAAATGAAATAATACAACGGTGGCTAAAACCACAACCTGAATGTGCCCCGCAAAATAATATTACAACATATTACAATTACATTGAATGAATGAATATAACAACCCATCTCAAACCCCAGCTAATCATCACAACAGTCCAATACAGTTCACAACCACAAACAGTAAAGACCATTACAGAAATATGCAACCCCCTGCCAACCGACATACTAGCAGTTAGGGGGGTTTACGAACACATTATACAAACACAGATATAATCAAAATAGCAAACATCGTAAGATTTCGATCGTGCAAACACTTTAGATTCTACTCCAAAACTTCTCTGTGCACCTGAGACTTGAGCAGAAAACTAAACATTCCAGAAAAGACAAAAACATAACAGAAGAGCCACTGAAAAAACTTGGGCTGAATCGGCTCCAACTCGGCTGCGGATCCGCGGCGGATCGGTGGGATCGGCCGCGGTTCCGCGGCTGTATGGCCGATTCAGGAACCCAATTTTTTTCAGTGTTCTTATATTTCTTTTCTTGTTATTCTGCAGCTCCCTGAAAAAATTTTAGAGCCTGTTTTAAATTCGACAGAAACATGGTGATATCGATGTCTTTTTCGGTTCGTTTTGCGTTCGAAATTCATACGACTTTGCTAATGAGTTAATTATTGTTTAGCGAGGCTCTGATACCACTGTAAGTCGATGTACAACACCCCACGACTAACGGGAGGCGGAATAATGAAAAACGATCTTGTTCTTTGCATAAACATCGACTAACCGAGAATCTTTGCTAAACTATAACTAACAAGAATCATAGAAGTTATCAACTACTATGAAAAGTGATTATACCTAATGAACCGTGTCCTTCATCTTTTCGTTATCCTCCTCCTCTCCGGCCTTCTCTATGTAGTAGATGATCCACCCGAGAGATTTACTTCAAGCTTCACCTCTAACTTGAGGTAACTAGGTTTCTTAAAGTGCTAATCTAAGTAACCTAGGTGATATAGAGAAGGGTTATGGATTAAGTAGTCTATTCTAATCCTTGGTCTCAACACATGAGAGGGGAGGATTAAGGTTTGAAGAGAGAGAGCTCTTGAGGAGAGAGAAGGTGGGCATTAGAATGAGAATGAGATAATGATCTCTCATGATATATATGAAGCATTATATTTATCAAATAAATAAAATAAAGGATTTAACAACCATGCTTCATAAATACAAATGAGTGATTCATCTACATGAGTCATTAAGCATTTATGATGCATTAATGACAAGGATGAATCACACAAATGAGTCACTAATCTCATTTAATACTTATGCCACCTAAACCCCCAAGTCACCATCCTTCTAGAAGCTTCTCGCGAAATTACGAGAACGCCCATCCTATCCGTGAAAACACGGAAAAACATTAGACTGTATAAATCCAATATCCCGATACTGGAATCTTGCTTAAACCAAAGCCGGCTAGTAAAAACTGTCCAAAAGTCGTACGTGCGAAAACACACGTATGCGTCCTAACCCTTGTCGTAAAACCATATGACCTCTATATCGTTTCGCCTGAAGTAGGGAAACTCTCTGTGTAGGACTCTAAAGACTCGACTACTACGCTGGCAGTGGGTTTAACCACAGAACGCAAGCGGCACTAGCTGTACGTAACAGTCCCCAGGTAGATGTCGATAAGAAGGCCGATAAGGAAACCCATCCGAACTCCTACTGAGTCTGATGTGACAATCTCCATACAGTCCGATCTGTTCGTCTAAGACTATCGCATATCGGGCCTAGGGGGCGACAAGCGTCAGTCCCCTAATAGCGGTATAAGTCGTGTCGGAGCGTAGCCCATTACACCCTGAGAAACAACTGGAACCTACCAGTAAATCTCGCTTGCCCTAGCCAGGGACTTTGCGTAATGGCTCTCTGACACAGCGCGATATCAACTCCCAATACCGGGAGAGACGAATCCTGTCTAACCGCCACTGCCTCCAAGTGCTCGCAACTGCTACCTGTTTGCACGACTCCTTTGAGCCGTGGTAGGGTAGCAATCTAAGAACAGTGGGACACACTCAAGGCGAAGTAGCAGTGTCAAGTCTGCGGACTATGCTGTACTCATGTCACCTGTGAACTGTTAACTGATGATGGGTATAATACCAACTAACAGTTCCCCGTGAGTCCTGTCCGGTGTACCCGTAACCTAACGAGCACATGCATACTATCTCCAGTACGACGTACTGACGGCTGTGGGACAGACCATCTCCCCAACTGGGATGAGAAGCGTACACACTAGTCTACTCCGGAGTATCGATGCCCTGTCTGGATAATCCAACGACTAGGGACCTGTAAAAGGATGTGCTTGTAGATTACCCAGCCCCCACTAGTGTGACTGCCATCACAACGGTGGTAGTCAAGCAAGATCCTAAGAGCTCTATCAATACATATACTCACATATTAAGATAGATAAAACCAAGTAGCATACTACCATGTTTAGCAAGACTGTTATATAATTGTGAATATCCCAAGCTTCCATTAAGTAATATACAAACTAGTATGATACAATAATGGCCCCTAGGGCATATACACTAACAATGGTTATGTAAGTCCACGTTGCCCACCCCGGTGCTTGCGGGGAGGCGGAAACGTTATGAAAAATCTGATTTTTACAACAATAGGCAACATGGATTAACCAAAGGAGGGATCTTTGCTAAACAAAACTAACTACCAAAGCTAAAAGAGTTTAGCTACTCGGAAAAGGGGTTATACCTAGGTCTTCAAGTCCTTCTCTTCTTGCTCCTTGGAGTGAAAGAACGGATCGTCTCGTCGCCTTCTCTTGCCGAAGAAAGATCCACCCGAGGGCCTTTACCGTTGGCTCCAACTTCAAACTAGAAGTAACTAAGGTGCTTGGTGTGCTAAACCTAGGACCTTAGATAGAGTAGAGAGTATTTTTTAAGGGATTATCTCAAGCTCAAATGATTCTCAACTCATGAGAAGGGAGAGCTAGAGAGAGAGGAAGAGAAGGAGAGAGAATGAAAATGATCAAGTGAAAAGAATAATGCAACCTTCTCACATATATGTGATTTATGAAAAATAGATAATTAGCTAAAGATAATTGACATGGTTAATCAAGAAATGACCATTATCATTTCACATTAAATGCTTTTGCAAGGATCAAAGAGCATCTTTCATATGGAATGATGATGGTCAACTTGTCAACCTAGGTCAACAAGTCAAGTATAGTCAAATGGTCAACAACCCTAACCATGCACAATTATAATTAACTAATATTAATAAATCATAATTCACACATAAACATTAGGGTTAAGAAACTGACAATGGGCATCAACCCTAATCAAAGTCCTCTACCTCTGTCTCAATCAACTGTTCATACACACCCGTATCCGTGTTCCAAGGAACACGAATACAATGAGATAAAACCAATCCCAAATCATATACTAGGATCCGGCTTAAACCAAAGCCCGCTAGTATAAGCTGTCCGGACACCAAGCGTGCACAAGTGCGCGGATGTGAACGAACCCTGTCGCAAAACCATGCGATCTCTACTCATTTTGCCTAAAGGCGAATAACCCTCTGTGTGGGACTCTAAATACTCGACACTACGCTGGCAGTGGGATTAACCACAGACCGCAAGTGGCACTAGCTGTACGTAACGGTCCCCAGGTAGATGCCGATAAGAAGACTGACGAGGTAAACCCCATTTGAACTCCTATTGAGCCTGAATGTGACAATCTCCGTACAGTCCGTTCTGTTCGTCTAAGAACATCGCATGGCGGTCCTAGGGGGGCGGTAAACGTCAGTCCCCTACTAGCGGTACAAGTCATGCCGGAGTGTAGCCCAGAACACCTGAGATAACACTGGAAACCTACCAGTCTATCTCGCTTGCCCTGGCCAGGGACTTTGTGTAATGGCTCTCCTAGACACAGTGCGATATCAACCCCCAATACCAGGAGAGACGAATCCTGTCTAACCGTCACTGCCTCTAAGTGCTTCGGGACTGCACCCAAAAACTACTTGTTTGCACGACTCCTTTGAGCCGTGGAAATGTAGTAATCAAAGTACAGTGGGAACACACTCTAGGCGAAGTGACGGTATCAAGTCAACGGACTAAGCTGTACTCTTGTCACCTGGGAACTGATAACTGACGATAGGTATAATACCAACCAACAGTTCCCGACGAGTCATGTCCAGTGTACTCGTAACCTAACAAGAACCCGCATACTATCTCAATAACAACGTACTGACGGCTGTGGGACAGACCGTCTCCCAAGCTGGGATAAGAAGCGCATGCGCTAGTCTACTCCGGAGTATCGATGCCCTGTCTCGACAGTCCTGCGACTAGGGACCTGCATAAGGATGTGCTTGTAGATTACCCAGCCCCCACGAGTGTGACTGCCATCACAACGCTGGTAATCAAGCAAAGATCCTAAGGGCTCCACTAATGTGTAAAGGCGATATGCTAAAAGAAACACATGCACACATTAAAGCAGAAACAAACCAAGTAGCATACTACCATTTTGAGCAAGAATGTCAATACAAGGTGAATATCCCAAGCTTCCATCAAGTAATATACAATCTATTATGATACAGTAATGGCCTCTTGGGCATATACACTAACAATCTCCCACTTGTACTAAGGCCATGTACTGGCGTATCGAAGACCTATCATCTCGATCAGCCGCTTGAACTGAGTCTGGGGTAAGGCCTTCGTGAATGGATCAGCAGTGTTATCTTCCGTAGCAACTCTTCGAACCTCGATCTCCTGGCGACCCACGATCTCCCTGATCAGGTGATACCGCCTCAAGATGTGCCTGGACTTCTGATGGGACCTGGGTTCCTTCGCTAAAGCTATAGCCCCGTTGTTGTCGCAATACAGAGGTACTGGATCAACAATGGACGGAACCACCTGAAGTTCTGTTAGGAACTTCCTTATCCAGACGGCTTCTTTTGCGGCATCTGCAGCAGCGATATATTCCGCTTCCATCGTCGAGTCAGCAACGGTTTCCTGTTTGGAACTCTTCCAACACACCGCCCCTCCATAGAGGGTAAAGACATAACCCGACACGGACTTGGAATCATCTTTGTCACTTTGGAAGCTGGAGTCAGCAAAGGCCTCGATCTGGAGGTCTTTTCCGCCATACACCAAGAACATCTCCTTAGTCCTTCTCAGGTACTTGAGAATGTTCTTTACCGCTATCCAGTGTTTCTCCCCAGGGTTTGACCGATACCGTCTTACCACACTCAGTGCATAAGCTACATCTGGTCTGGTACACAATATCGCATACATTATAGAGCCTACCGCAGAAGCGTAGGTATAATAGACATGCGATCCCTTTCCAAATCAGTCTTGGGAGACATCTCTTTGGAGAGGGTGATCCCGTGACAAGCTGGTAGATTACCGCGCTTGGAATCTTCCATACTGAATCTTTTCAGTATGGTGTCAATGTACCTGGACTATGAGAGTCCTAATATCCTCTTGGATCTGTCACGGTAGATCCGGATCCCCAGAATGTATGAGGCATCACCCAGGTATTTCATGGAGAACCTGTGTGACAAGAACCCTTTGACAAATTGTAGCATAGGAATGTCATTTCATATCAAGAGAATGTCATCCACGTATAAAACGTGGAATACTACAGTTCTTGCTACAAATCTACTATAGATGCATGGTTCATCTGGATTTTTGATAAAGCCAAATTCTTTGACCGTCTTATCAAAACAGATGTTCCAACTCCGCGATGCCTGCTTTAGTCCATAGATGAACTTAAGCAACTTGCACACCTTTCCGCTGCTCCCACTCTGAATGAAACGCTCTGGCTGGTCCATATAGACACACTCCTCTAAATTTCCATTTAGAAAAGCGGTCTTTACGTCCATCTGCCAGATCTCATAATCGTGGAAGGCAGCAATGGAAAGAAGGATCCGAATGGATTTCAGCATAGCCACTGGAGAAAAGGTTTCTTCATAGTCCAAGCCAGGTCTTTGACGGAAACCCTTCGCAACAAGTCTAGCTTTATAGGTCTCAACCTGTCCATCTACACCAATCTTCCTTTTGAAGATCCACTTGCATCCTACGGGTTTTACCCCATCTGGAGCAATGTCCAACGTCCATACTTTGTTGGTGTACATGGACTCCATTTTGGTCCGCATTGCATCCAGCCATTTTACTGAGTCAACGCTCTGAAAGGCCTGCTGGAGGCTAGTCGGCTCATCACTATCAATGGTGCAATCCTCTCTATCCCCGTCTATGAGAAAACCGTAGTATCTCTCGGGCGGATGAGACTGCCTACTACTTCTGCGGAGCGTCGTAGGAATGTCCTGATCTTTTGAACCCTCTGGTTCTACTAAGCTTTCAGTAATAGCTCGTGGTTCTGGAATTTCTTCCAGTTCTATTGCGCTCCAACTTATCAGTTTTTCCAAAAACTGAGTTTCCAAGAAGTGGGCATGATGAGTGTCACGACCCGAAAGTACGGAACATGACCGGCACTTAAACTACGAACGTCTCGAGGCGTACGTAATCTAAGTAAACCGAAAACCCAGCAATCCAAACCAAGAAAAGTAGTAGAGTTCAGGAAAAACCAACTTAAAGCAAGTAATTTCAATAGCATAAGCCGAATTATGCGGTTTTTAAAACATCAAAAATTTACTGAAAATTTCGGCAGAGTCTCCTTTGTAAATACTGGCCCCCAAACGGGATACAACATGAATAGTATACGAAATCAAGAAAAAAGGCATCCCCAAGCGGGAGCTAGCTCTTCGTCAATCGACGGTCATAACCACACAAGCAATATAATATACAACGCCAACGGCGAGGATCAAAAACTCAAAAGGGAACTCAAAACCACCAGAAATATAACGAGCGACTCTAAGGTCGAAAGAATAAACAACACTGGTCTCTATCTCAATAGATACATGTTTGGTTGATGGAACTTCTAGATACAACAGAATAATGATATACAAGATATATAATGGGGGTATGATACAAGTAAACCCACCTACTAGCAAATCACCCGAATGAAACTGAGCCCGCAAGCCATAATGAAACCTGTACGGCAAATCTGCAAGAAACTGGGGCACAACGGGGGTGAGTTGCCAACTCGTGAATAGAAAAACATCTACGCACAGAAATCGCATAAATAACGCAACCTAGGTCAATGATCATAATATATCCTCAAATATAAGTATAACAGGCAGCCTATAACAATGACTAGGGTAATATCTAACCCGAGTATAATTTCATGTGCCCGTGTCAGTGCCTCAGGTAGCAATATATCATATGAATGAGGTATGAATGCATGAAACAGAATACATGTAAATGAAGAAACTGTTTTCATAAATTAGTGAGATTTCCTTCGTATTTTTAAATTGAGGTATCATAATGGAATCAGTATCAACAGTGTCTAGCATCGACACAAAACATAAATCTCACTGTCTCGAAATATCAATGTCTCAAGCTCAATATCTAGGGCGCCGTCAGTCCGGACCGGCCCCTACCATCCATCTCAAGACCACGACGGTATCCTCCGGATATCCGACGCGTCGGGTAATATCACCGGTAGGTAGTGCTCCCCAGCCAGGCTCAACGTCAACACCACATTCCTCTTGCCCCGGGGTACCATACCGGGCCCACCATGTACCCGTGACGCTTCCTCCACTCCTCGACACGGATCTCCAAAACCACAGCAAACTCATGGTGGACGACACTTTACATCACTAGAAAACCGCAACATTTTATATTTTAAAAGATCATAAGTTGTAAATTTTGCGGCTTTCCCCGAAATCCAGAAATATCATAAATCTCAAGAAATCATCACAAGTGCATATGTCAATGATAATGAACTAGGCATGAACAACTGAATAACAGTATGCATGAAGTGGTAGGTAATAACTACAATGTCTAATATGGCATATAAGGGAAGTACAATAATATCATGTCAAAACTACCAGCTAACAATCTAAGTCAAGCAATTATATTCTCTAAAGTGTACGTGACATGGCAATTACCGATGAAGATGTGTGTGAGCCGGCAAGTAGGTGTACGTGGTACATACGCATCATCGGTAATGGTGCTGGTGTCCTAACAGCATGATATCAATAATGGAATATGCAGCAAAATAAATATGCGTGGCAGAGCGAACAACAATAATGTGCGGGAGCTGAATACTAGACACAACGATAACTAATCTGCAATAATCTAATATAAGTCCTACGAATGGTGCCTTTTGAAATAACATGAATCATGGGGTTTTGAAAATAGGGGCTACGGTGTTTTTATGAAAAGATACGTCGTTTTTGAAATATCCGTAGATTCCCTTGAGCTGTCTTTAAAAATGGCCACGATTCGTTAGTTTTTGAAATAGGTAAGAAGTCTAATCTAATCTAACAACTACACTAAACTATACGGCTGAACTAACAAGCTGAACTACAGGTAAGGAAACCGCCTATCATCTGAGTCGATACATATACATACCTGTATATGTATAGTCGGTGATCCCGCCTCAATAATATCATATCCGATACCATATCTATAATCAGGCATCCCAAGTCAAGAGTGCGGATCAATCATCAATATAGCTCGTACGTAAATCCGTCGTACGGCATCCCAATCTGGGTACGGGTCAATATCACATTCATCATACTATTCACCTGGTATCCTCTTTATCAAATATCATGATCGGGGTACTGATCTACGTCTAGTACCATACTGATACCGCCTACGTATGCATGGACGTGTATGAAACACTACGTCAAGGACCCGCTACAACATCATGTCGTATCTAAGATACGAACCCTGCTATATCACCGATCTCACGGCCTCAAATCAAATCTCATCGACTCAGCTCAATCCCAAGTATCATCCTCAATCCGTATGTGAACACATAGTCCCATACCCATGTGAACACATAACTATAAAGAAGCCCATGAGCACATATCAATAGGAATGTATGCAAGTATGTATGTGTGTATGTGTGTGTAACACTACCCTAGGGTTCGCAACACTAAAGTAATCCAACACACCAATATCCATCCTAAGCATCGTTATTAATCCCAAATAACACATAATAATTGTTGGTGTGTATACGCATCCGTATACACCACCACGGACTGCGGGGGTGCTATACGCCATCCACCCGACTTCTCCCCGTAGATATAAATCTACTCACCTGGTCCTCGCTCGCCGGTGCCGACGTCGCCACGTGCTTGCTTGTCGTCTCGAAGTCCGCATAGGGTACCTACATATCATAACGCACCGTATCGCATTAAAATCCAACTCATGACCAAAACGACGCACGAATCCCACATAGGTCAAAACCTATGGTTGCTTTCACAAATCAACCCAAAAACCCTCGACGTCGGCGTACAAACGCCAAACCATCGAGAAAAACCCAAATACACTCATTTGCACATTCACGAACACTAATTTTGATATAAAATAGGTTAAAATTCACAAAACCCCAATTTCACTTAAAAAGTCATTTTTCCGAAAATCTAGCAAGCACAAATCGTCGTTTTTGTACAGAACATGATGTTTAAACAAATCTACTGGCCATAATACTTATTAAATATCTTAAATAAGTCATAAAAACAATTTCCATAATTTAATCCCAATAAATTTCATTAACCCCAAAATTCTAGTTTACAATATCATCAAATTTTTTAACAATTTATAGCAAAAATGCACAAACGACAATTTAGCTAGGATTTTCATGATCTAAAGCATTAAACTACCTTTTAGAATGTTAATGAAGTCATGAAAAACCTACTTACATTTTTCTCTTGAACAAATTCATGGTTTACAAAAACCTAGTTAGCAATATAGCTTAATTATCACAATTTCAACCTAACAATTTACAAACTAGCGATTTAGTTAGGTTTTTTTTTTCATTTCACAATAAGATGAATTACACTTGCAACCATAATTACACCACAAAAACCTTAATTTTAATTCACAACCCCCTCTTGAAAATCCAAAACTTGCAATTAGAACCAAGATTAGTTTCCTAATTAAGCTAGATTAAAGCAATAACCAACAATTGAACAAAAGGGTTAGGATTTATACCTCAATTTGTAGATCTATCTTGACAAATCTTGACTTCCAAAATGCTAACTTGCTCCAAGAATCATGCTAGTATAGGTTGAGGAGAAATGGGTAAGGCTTAGTTAGGAGTTTGGAAGGTTTTAGTTTGGATTTTTGAGTGCATTCTTGTGGATTTTTGATGTGAAGAAGTGAGGATTTTTTTCAAGAGGGGAGGGCTGATCATTTTCGGCCAGAGGAAGATGGGGGGAATGGTGTGGGTGTTGTGCAAATTTGGTCAAGTCAACCCCCCTCAAATCAAGGTACAATGAGCCTCCAAAACAATACATCTTAACCTACACCTATACACTCTATTTCACCCATACAAATGAGATGGAGAAATTTTTGAGGGGGAGAAGTGGGCTGCTGAAGGTGGGCTCGGCCATGGAGGGGTGAGGGTGTGTGTGAGTGATTACAAAAAGAATTCCATGCAAAAAGACCCCCCACAACCTCAAAATTGCAAGTTTTAGCTTAAATTAATTATTTTTTTGTTCTCCATAATAAAAACCCATTAAAACTTGAAATAAAATACTAAAAATTTATATTACAACTAGATTTTAATTAACATGATTTTAAAGATTATAATTAGCCCATTTAAATTTGTATTTATCGCTAATTTAATGTATTTTCTTACCGGCTTAAAATAATATTAAAATAATATTTTTTTCAGAAAATTTGAAATTTCACCAGTGGCTCAATAAACACCAAATACTAGTAATTACATAGCTAGAATATGTATATTTAATTTTATAATAAAGATATTTGCATTTTGACTTTTTACAGAAAACCCCCTTATTTTACCGATTTTCCGAAATTTCACCGAAACGATTTTCAAAACGCTACAATCTTCCCCCCTTAAAGAAATTCGGTCCCCGAATTTGAATTCAAACTCCCCCAATTACTAAAACATCTAAGAAAAACCATCAAGTCGTCGGGGCTCCGAAATTGTAAATACATAAAACAAATCGTAGCGCAGCGCATGCGCTTGAAAAATGAGTATATAACTCAAATCAAAACTCTGTCAAGCATCCCGCGATCATCGGAGTCGTGGAGAAGACATCAATGCCAAATCCAAATCAAAACCAATATGATATAACTCGAAACTATAAATGTAAATATCGAATCTATATCTGTAAGTATCTGAAGGAAATGCATGCCAAATCTCTTTAAGTCGCTGTGCAACGCGTATAACACTGCACAGTGGCGGACGTCTACCATAAGAAAATAACTATATACATATATACCTTTGTTTGAAATGTACGTTCCGCCGTTTTGGAAACAATTTAGAAGGGTCTCCTTGTTTTAAACATTTCGTGTCATATCAGACACGTAGGTAAATACTGAGGCTATAGCTCGTTTTTTGGAAATTCCTTCAATAACTATCAATGCATGCAAAATGTATTCAGGTACTGTCCTCTGACTAGTCCTGCTCAGTACGAAAACACATAGCAATATCATAAAAACGTACTGCTCTATAAGAAATCAATCCCAAAGTATGCACATGAATACTACGTGCGTCTGGTGCGCACGGAAATCAAAATCCATGAATGTGCCATACATGCGCACAGAAACAACATCTAAGTGCATCAGGTGTGCACGAAACATCTGTCGTAGGCAACATGTGTGCCTGACAGCAAAATCAGGTGCATCTGACATGCACGAAGAAAAAAAAAATCTCGATTTAGTGCCTCTTGTGTGCACCAAAATCACCCTTCAAAACATGCGCCCAACATGCGCGAAAATCCAAATCAGGTGCATCTATCGTGCATGAAATCATGAAATCCAATATCAAGCGCCGAACGTGCGCAAAAGCAATCAGGTGCACAAGGTGCACAAAACAAATATCGAGTATCACAATCAAAATCGAAGTCCAGTGCATCTAAGTGCACAAAAGGCGTATCACTGCACTGCAAGCATATATAAACTATACCGAGTGCAGGAACAAAATCGTGTGCATGCATACGCACAAAACCAACTCAACTGTTTAAAACCGTAAAATCACAAACATGTGAAACTAAAGAACGAAAACGATATCAAGTGCAACACTGTGCAAAGATCGTAAATCCTCAATCATCAAAATCAAATCATACGAATAAATCACCCAAAACATCGTAATCAATAATGGCAGAATAGTACTGCTCAAGCGCATCCTCTAAGAATCTCGGCAACTGTCGCGGTCACTAGTGGGACGTCTCGTCGATGATCATGAACTCTGTCCTGCTGGCGTGCGTAACCATGACTACTCCTGGGTCAAGGTCTTCACTGTGAATTACCAATCTTTCGGTCCATCGGCTCATCGGCCCTGTCAGGTGTGCTAACGGGGACGATTCCATTCTGGCACTCCTCTGGTCATCTCTTGGTCAATCATCGCGACCACTCGTAAGACAGCATATCACTGGCGTCGGCCTCTGGCTCTCTGAATGTACGTGACACATCTGATCCTGGGTGCAAGTATCATTGCAGCAGTGTCCTGGAAGGAATCCTGCTCACGGTCTCTTCCATGTCTTGTCTCTGCCAACTGTCCGGAAGTCATTGTCCTTTCCTATATCTGCATCTTGCTCTGGAACGACTGCATACCCATCGCGACTCCTTCTGGAAGGTAAGTCCAATTACCATGCCTCGGCATGCGCATCGCCTCTCTGATGTCGGCGGAGTGGAACATCATCTCATCTAGATCTGGTGCGAACATCTTACTCCACTTTTCTCTAACGTCGTCTGCTTTGGACTCGTCTCGTCGCGGCTGCATGGACTGAGCTCCAACGACTATCCTCGTATATGGAGTCTCCCAAGAATGCGTCTCACCACCTAGCATCCGATTGAAGTCGAACCATTCGATCGATTCGTCAAAACCTCATAATCCCCCAAGAGCTCAACCTCTTGGGCACAGTTTAATAATATCGAATACATACCACAGTATCGGTGGTCCAGCCGTAGAAGGGCAAACCCAAGCCTCACTAATGGCGCCTTAGAACTGCCGCAAACCCGAAGGTTCAAAGGCTTTCACACGGTCATTAAGTCGAGTTAGGGTTTCATTCTTCTAGAGAGACCATAGAATTGCCTGCATGTCTTTCCGACTACTTTAAACTTGGATAAATAGGTTTCTGACATTCGATCGTCTCTGTCGATTCCCAACGCCTCCGCGTGAAGTCGTCTCTAGCTGGAATCAATCTATCTGATGACCTCGCATCGGGGTAAGCGAACGAACCACCTGTCCTAGTCATTCATCATCGGGTGACTAGCGACCTTCTATCATCTATTCGTACAACTCGCCCCGCCATAGTTCCAACATATGGGGCGATATCTCGTCGCTCGCAGCAACAACTGGCTCGCTCGTCTGCACGCTGAACTGTGCTTCAATCATCAGGAGTAAGCATCACACCAACGGTCATCAAAATGTGGCTGGCCTCTGTCAGTGGCTCAATCCTCTAGTGTCGATCGGCACATCCGAGTAACCTCATAAAGGCGATCCGCCAAACGCTCGCGGCGCGGAAACACAGTAAAAAGACACATCTCTGCAATCGTGTGTCGCCGGAATTTCGCCCTGGTCAGTCCTCGTTCGTGACGAGCTTGTGCTGACCGCAACTCTAGCCGTAGCTCTCCCTGCCGGTTACCGTAGCAGCAAAACCAAACTGGTACCGATGAGGCTAGATCAGGAAGGAATATAATACTGAACAAGGAAATGTACATCCTAAGGCTTCATAAGTGGAGTGGCGTGTCGTAAATATGCCGCGGAACATACCAACGGTACGTCACTCTACTTTGGTCACCTATTCCATCAACCAAGGGTCATCCTACGCTCCGAAGGTTAAAACCTAACGCTCTGATACCAACTTTGTCACGACCCGAAAGTACGGAACATGACCGGCACTTAAACTACGAACGTCTCGAGGCGTACGTAATCTAAGTAAACCGAAAACCCAGCAATCCAAACCAAGAAAAGTAGTAGAGTGCAGGAAAAACCAACTTAAAGCAAGTAATTTCAATAGCATAAGCCGAATTATGCGGTTTTTAAAACATCAAAAATTTACTGAAAATTTCGGCAGAGTCTCCTTTGTAAATACTGGCCCCCAAATGGGATACAACATGAATAGTATACGAAATCAAGAAAAAAGGCATCCCCAAGCGGGAGCTAGCTCTTCGTCAATCGACGGTCATAACCACACAAGCAATATAATATACAACGCCAACGGCGAGGATCAAAAACTCAAAAGGGAACTCAAAACCACCAGAAATATAACGAGCGACTCTAAGGTCGAAAGAATAAACAACACTGGTCTCTATCTCAATAGATACATGTTTGGTTGATGGAACTTCTAGATACAACAGAATAATGATATACAAGATATATAATGGGGGTATGATACAAGTAAACCCACCTACTAGCAAATCACCCGAATGAAACTGAGCCCGCAAGCCGTAATGAAACCTGTACGGCAAATCTGCAAGAAACTGGGGCACAACGGGGGTGAGTTGCCAACTCGTGAATAGAAAAACATCTACGCACAGAAATCGCATAAATAACGCAACCTAGGTCAATGATCATAATATATCCTCAAATATAAGTATAACAGGCAGCCTATAACAATGACTAGGGTAATATCTAACCCGAGTATAATTTCATGTGCCCGTGTCAGTGCCTCAGGTAGCAATATATCATATGAATGAGGTATGAATGCATGAAACAGAATACATGTAAATGAAGAAACTGTTTTCATAAATTAGTGAGATTTCCTTCGTATTTTTAAATTGAGGTATCATAATGGAATCAGTATCAACAGTGTCTAGCATCGACACAAAACATAAATCTCACTGTCTCGAAATATCAATGTCTCAAGCTCAATATCTAGGGCGCCGTCAGTCCGGACCGGCCCCTACCATCCATCTCAAGACCACGACGGTATCCTCCGGATATCCGACGCGTCGGGTAATATCACCGGTAGGTAGTGCTCCCCAGCCAGGCTCAACGTCAACACCACATTCCTCTTGCCCCGGGGTACCATACCGGGCCCACCATGTACCCGTGACGGTTCCTTCACTCCTCGACACGGATCTCCAAAACCACAGCAAACTCATGGTGGACGACACTTTACATCACTAGAAAACCGCAACATTTTATATTTTAAAAGATCATAAGTTGTAAATTTTGCGGCTTTCCCCGAAATCCAGAAATATCATAAATCTCAAGAAATCATCACAAGTGCATATGTCAATGATAATGAACTAGGCATGAACAACTGAATAACAGTATGCATGAAGTGGTAGGTAATAACTACAATGTCTAATATGGCATATAAGGGAAGTACAATAATATCATGTCAAAACTACCAGCTAACAATCTAAGTCAAGCAATTATATTCTCTAAAGTGTACGTGACATGGCAATTACCGATGAAGATGTGTGTGAGCCGGCAAGTAGGTGTACGTGGTACATACGCATCATCGGTAATGGTGCTGGTGTCCTAACAGCATGATATCAATAATGGAATATGCAGCAAAATAAATATGCGTGGCAGAGCGAACAACAATAATGTGCGGGAGCTGAATACTAGACACAACGATAACTAATCTGCAATAATCTAATATAAGTCCTACGAATGGTGCCTTTTGAAATAACATGAATCATGGGGTTTTGAAAATAGGGGCTACGGTGTTTTTATGAAAAGATACGTCGTTTTTGAAATATCCGTAGATTCCCTTGAGCTGTCTTTAAAAATGGCCACGATTCGTTAGTTTTTGAAATAGGTAAGAAGTCTAATCTAATCTAACAACTACACTAAACTATACGGCTGAACTAACAAGCTGAACTACAGGTAAGGAAACCGCCTATCATCTGAGTCGATACATATACATACCTGTATATGTATAGTCGGTGATCCCGCCTCAATAATATCATATCCGATACCATATCTATAATCAGGCATCCCAAGTCAAGAGTGCGGATCAATCATCAATATAGCTCGTACGTAAATCCGTCGTACGGCATCCCAATCTGGGTACGGGTCAATATCACATTCATCATACTATTCACCTGGTATCCTCTTTATCAAATATCATGATCGGGGTACTGATCTACGTCTAGTACCATACTGATACCGCCTACGTATGCATGGACGTGTATGAAACACTACGTCAAGGACCCGCTACAACATCATGTCGTATCTAAGATACGAACCCTGCTATATCACCGATCTCACGGCCTCAAATCAAATCTCATCGACTCAGCTCAATCCCAAGTATCATCCTCAATCCGTATGTGAACACATAGTCCCATACCCATGTGAACACATAACTATAAAGAAGCCCATGAGCACATATCAATAGGAATGTATGCAAGTATGTATGTGTGTATGTGTGTGTAACACTACCCTAGGGTTCGCAACACTAAAGTAATCCAACACACCAATATCCATCCTAAGCATCGTTATTAATCCCAAATAACACATAATAATTGTTGGTGTGTATACGCATCCGTATACACCACCACGGACTGCGGGGGTGCTATACGCCATCCACCCGACTTCTCCCCGTAGATATAAATCTACTCACCTGGTCCTCGCTCGCCGGTGCCGACGTCGCCACGTGCTTGCTTGTCGTCTCGAAGTCCGCATAGGGTACCTACATATCATAACGCACCGTATCGCATTAAAATCCAACTCATGACCAAAACGACGCACGAATCCCACATAGGTCAAAACCTATGGTTGCTTTCACAAATCAACCCAAAAACCCTCGACGTCGGCGTACAAACGCCAAACCATCGAGAAAAACCCAAATACACTCATTTGCACATTCACGAACACTAATTTTGATATAAAATAGGTTAAAATTCACAAAACCCCAATTTCACTTAAAAAGTCATTTTTCCGAAAATCTAGCAAGCACAAATCGTCGTTTTTGTACAGAACATGATGTTTAAACAAATCTACTGGCCATAATACTTATTAAATATCTTAAATAAGTCATAAAAACAATTTCCATAATTTAATCCCAATAAATTTCATTAACCCCAAAATTCTAGTTTACAATATCATCAAATTTTTTAACAATTTATAGCAAAAATGCACAAACGACAATTTAGCTAGGATTTTCATGATCTAAAGCATTAAACTACCTTTTAGAATGTTAATGAAGTCATGAAAAACCTACTTACATTTTTCTCTTAAACAAATTCATGGTTTACAAAAACCTAGTTAGCAATATAGCTTAATTATCACAATTTCAACCTAACAATTTACAAACTAGCGATTTAGTTAGGTTTTTTTTTCATTTCACAATAAGATGAATTACACTTGCAACCATAATTACACCACAAAAACCTTAATTTTAATTCACAACCCCCTCTTGAAAATCCAAAACTTGCAATTAGAACCAAGATTAGTTTCCTAATTAAGCTAGATTAAAGCAATAACCAACAATTGAACAAAAGGGTTAGGATTTATACCTCAATTTGTAGATCTATCTTGACAAATCTTGACTTCCAAAATGCTAACTTGCTCCAAGAATCATGCTAGTATAGGTTGAGGAGAAATGGGTAAGGCTTAGTTAGGAGTTTGGAAGGTTTTAGTTTGGATTTTTGAGTGCATTCTTGTGGATTTTTGATGTGAAGAAGTGAGGATTTTTTTCAAGAGGGGAGGGCTGATCATTTTCGGCCAGAGGAAGATGGGGGGAATGGTGTGGGTGTTGTGCAAATTTGGTCAAGTCAACCCCCCTCAAATCAAGGTACAATGAGCCTCCAAAACAATACATCTTAACCTACACCTATACACTCTATTTCACCCATACAAATGAGATGGAGAAATTTTTGAGGGGGAGAAGTGGGCTGCTGAAGGTGGGCTCGGCCATGGAGGGGTGAGGGTGTGTGTGAGTGATTACAAAAAGAATTCCATGCAAAAAGACCCCCCACAACCTCAAAATTGCAAGTTTTAGCTTAAATTAATTATTTTTTTGTTCTCCATAATAAAAACCCATTAAAACTTGAAATAAAATACTAAAAATTTATATTACAACTAGATTTTAATTAACATGATTTTAAAGATTATAATTAGCCCATTTAAATTTGTATTTATCGCTAATTTAATGTATTTTCTTACCGGCTTAAAATAATATTAAAATAATATTTTTTTCAGAAAATTTGAAATTTCACCAGTGGCTCAATAAACACCAAATACTAGTAATTACATAGCTAGAATATGTATATTTAATTTTATAATAAAGATATTTGCATTTTGACTTTTTACAGAAAACCCCCTTATTTTACCGATTTTCCGAAATTTCACCGAAACGATTTTCAAAACGCTACAATGAGAAACATAAACCTTTTGTTCCTCTTCGCAATAGAAGAATTATCCCTTGGAGCTCTTTGGATATCCCACAAACTTGCACTGTACTGAGCGTGCCTCAAGCTTATCCGCATGCTGCTTTTTGACAAAAACTGGACATCCCCATGTCTTAATGTGATTAAGATAGGGTCTTTTCCCACACCACATCTGATAAGGTGTGGTAGGCACAGTCTTAGTTGGAACTCGGTTCAAAAGGTATGCAGCTGATTCTAGTGCATATCCCCAGAATGATCGCGGCAACTCAGCGTTACTCATCATGGACCGTACCATATCCAATAGGGTTCGGTTCCGTCTCTCCGATACACCGTTATGTTGCGGAGTGTATGGAGAAGTAAGCTGAGAGAGAATTCCATTCTCTTTTAAGTAATCCAGGAATTCAGCACTCATGTATTCACCACCTCGATCAGATCTCAGTGTCTTGATACTTTTGCCTGTTTGTTTTTCTACTTCATTCTTATATTCCTGGAATTTTCCAAAGGCTTCGGATTTATGTTTCATTAAGAAGACATAACCGTACCTTGAAAAGTCATCCGTAAAAGTAATGAAGTAAGAATAACCGCTTCGTGCATGCGTAGACATTGGACCGCACACGTCGCTGTGTACGAGTCCCAAGAGCTCGCTCGCTCTTACTCCGTGTCCAGTGAACGGAGTCTTTGTCATCTTTCCTTTGAGACAGGATTGACAAGTTGCATATGATTGATATTCGAACGGATCCAAATATTCTTCTGTATGTAACTTCGTCAACCTTCTCTCATTGATGTGACCCAGTTTACAATGCCATAAGAAAGTCTGATTTGTTTCTGGAGACTTTCTTTTGTGTGTATTCTGGACATTGAAAATCTGTGCTTGGTTTAATACGTATATACCATTGCTTAATGTACCTGACACAATCAGAACTTGATTAAGGTGAATGTTTACAACATTACTTACAAACGCAAATTCATAACCTTCTTTAGAAATCAAAGATACAGAAATGATATTACAAGTTGCATTGGGTACAAAAAAGCAATTACGTAAAACCAAAACATGTCCATCTGACATTCCCAGGTGATAGTCCCCCACGGCCTCAACATCCATGCTAGCTCCGTTTGCAACTTTGAAGGTCATGTCACCTGCCTTCAAAAACCTACGCTTTCTCAACGCGTGCAAAGAATTACAGATATGAGATCCTGATCCGGTATCCAATACCCAGGACGTAGAGTTTATTGATAGACAATTTTCAATAACATACACACCTGAAGCTGAAGCCGCAACCTGCTTCAGATCCTGTGTTTTGGCCTTCCAAGCCCTGCAATCTTTCTTCCAGTGTCCACTCTTGTGACAGTAAAAGCATTCTTCCTTATCCACCAGCTTCCCCGCTACCTTTGTTGCTTTTGCCTTTCCCTTCGTATCCACTTTACTAACACCGCCCCTTGGTTTGGCGGGGGTTTTCTTCTTCTTTCTCTTGGCTTTCGCCCTGGACCTAGAAGAGGAAGATCCTCCTACAAACAAAGTGGATATTTTCCTACCTTTCTGTAGGGTGCCCTCCGCACTCCTCAGCATGTTGAGGAGCTCTGAAAGTTCAATTTCTTTTTCTTGCAAGTTGAAGTTCAGGATGAACTAGGCGTAAGTGGAAGGAAGGGACGGAAGAATCAAGTCCGTATAGAGCTCATTCTCCAACGTGGTCCCTGTAAGTCCACGTTGCTCATCCCGGTTCTTACGGGGAGGCGGAAACGACAAAAAACAATAATTTGGCGCAAGGCGACATGGACTTAGAGCACGGATCTTTGCTAAACTAGAAACTAGTAAACTACAAGAGGCTATAACTACTATGCTGTAGAAAGTATACCTCACGAAACCGGTCCTTCGGGTCTTCATTCTGCTGTCCCGCTCGTCCATCCAAGCTCCAAGTGTCGATCCGGACATTGGGCACCTCCGCGGCCTTCTTGAGTCGAAGACGATCCACCCGAGAGATGTACACCGAGCTCCACCTCGAGCCGAGGCAACTAGGGCAAAGAGATTGCTAGTCTAGAAGCCCTAGGATGTGTAGAGGAGATGTATGGATGTGTTTTTCAAGTGGAATCCTTTTTCTCTCAACACATGAGATCAAAGGAAGAATCAAGAGGAGGAAGAAGGAGGAGCAACCATGGAAATGTTTCTCATTTCTTTCCTATGAGAGAGAATGAGAATGAACAAATGAAAAGCTTAACCAAGAGAAAACACAACCATGGTTGCAATAATGCAAAACACTATCATTACTAATCCCATCAAGATAAAGTTGATTGCTACAAATGACATGACCATTATCATAACAAAAATGAAAAAGAAAACCAAAGAATACTTTAGACCTTTCAAGAAGATCCTAGTCAACTTTGGTCAAACGGTCAACAAAGTCAAGATGGTCAAATGGTCAATGTAATTAGCCATAACATAATTATCAATAAAAGGATTAGTAAATAATGTTTCCAGCTCATAACGGTTTTGACCAAACGAATTGTCAAAAACCCTAATGAGTGTGCCACATTACGGTTTTGGTCGAACCATCTGCCAAAACCCTAATGGGGCACCTCCTCCTTCATCGCTCCTCAAAACTGTGCATACACACCCGCATCCGCATTCCGTAGAATGCGAATGCACAGAAGACAAATCAAATCCATCTGTGCAATACTAGAATCTGGCTTAAACCAAAGCCCACTAGTATTGCCTGCCCGAACACCATACGCACACAAGTGTACGCAATTGATCGCAGCTTTGCCGTAAAACGATACGGCATCTACACATTTCGCTCAATGCAGGGAAACTCTCTGTGTGGGACTCTAAAGACTCGACACTACGCTGGCAGTGGGTTTAACCACAGACCGCAAGCGGCACTAGCTGTACGTAACGGTCCCCAGGTAGATGTCGATAAGAAGGCCGATGAGGTGAACCCATCCGAACTCCTACTGAGCCTGTATGTGACAATCTCTGTACAGTCCGGTCTGTTCGTCTGATACATCGCATGGCGGGCCTAGGGGGGCGGTAAACGTCAGTCCCCTAAGAGCGGTACAAGTCGTATCGGAGTGAAGCCCAGAACACCCTGAGATAACAGTGGAAACCTACCAGTATATCTCGCTTGCCCTGGCCAGGGACTACTTGTGTAATGGCTCTCCTAGACACAGCGCGATGTCAACCCCCAATACCGGGAGAGACGAATCCTGTCTAACCGTCACTGCCTCCAAGTGCTTCGGGACTGCACCCAACTACTACCTGTTTGCACGACTCCTTTGAGCCGTGGTAGGGTAGTAATCTAAATACAGTGGGAACACACTCGAGGCGAAGTGACAGTGTCAAGTCTGCGGACTAAGCTGTACTCATGTCACCTGGGAACTGATAACTGATGATAGGTATAATACCAACCAACAGTTCCCGACGAGTCCTGTCCAGTGTACTCGTAACCTAACGAGCACCCACATACTATCTCAAGTACGACGTACTGACGGCTGTGGGACAGACCGTCTCCCTCGCTGGGATGAGAAGCGCATACGCTAGTCTACTCCGGAGTATCGATGCCCTGTCTCGATAGTCCTACGACTAGGGACCTGTATAAGAATGTGCTTATGGATTACCCAGCCCCCACGAGTGTGAGCGCCATCACAACGCTGGTAATCAAGCAAACATCCTAAGGGCTCTACTAATATGTATATAAGCGATATGCTAAAAGAAACACATGCACATATTAAAGTAGAGACAAACTAAGTAGCATACTACCATTTTGAGCAAGATTGTCTATACAACTGTGAATATCCCAAGCTTCCATCAAGTAATATACAAGCTAGTGTGATACAGTAATGGCCTCTAGGGCATATACACTAACAATCTCCCACTTGCACTAAGGCCATGTACTGGCGTATCGAAGACCTATCATCTCGATCAGCCGCTCGAACTGAGTCTGGGGTAGGTCCTTCGTGAGTGGATCTGTAGTGTTGTTCTCCGTATTTACACTCTTCACCTCGATCTCTCGGCGATCAATGATCTCCCTGATCAGGTGGTACCGCCTCAAAATGTGCCTGGATTTCTGATGGGACCTGGGTTCCTTCGCTAAAGCTATAGCGCCGTTGTTGTCGCAATACAGCGGTATTGGATCAACAATGGTAGGAACCACCTGAAGCTCCGTCAGGAACTTCTTCATCCAGACAGCTTCCTTTGCGGCATTGCAAGCAGCTATGTACTCCGCTTCCATAGTTGAGTCTGCAACGGTCTCCTGCTTGGAACTCTTCCAGCAAACCGCCCCATATTGAGGGTAAAGACATAACCCGACATGGACTTGGAGTCATCCTTGTCACTCTGGAAGCTGGAGTCAGCAAAGGCCTCGAGCTTGAGGTCATTTCCGCCATACACCAAGAACATCTCCTTAGTCCTTCTCAGGTACTTGAGAATGTTCTTTACCGCTATCCAGTGTTTCTCCCCTGGGTTCGACTGATACCGGCTTACAACGCTCAATGCGTATGCTACATCTGGTCTGGTACATAACATCGCTTACATTATAGAGCCTACCGCAGAAGCGTAGGGTATAATAGACATGCGATCCCTTTCCAAATCAGTCTTGGGAGACATCTCTTTGGAGAGGGTGATCCCGTGACAAGCCGGTAAATTATCGCGCTTGGAATCTTCCATACTGAATCTTTTCAGTATGGTGTCGATGTACCTTGACTGTGAAAGTCCCAACATCCTCTTAGATCTATCACGATAGATCTGGATCCCCAGAATGTAGTTGGCATCGCCCAGGTCCGTCATGGAGAACCTCTGCGACAAGAATCCTTTGACTGACTGTAGCATAGGAATATCATTTCCTATTAGGAGAATTTCATCCACGTACAAGACGAGGAATACTACAGTTCTCCCTACAATCTTACTGTAAATGCATGGTTCATCTGGGTTTTTGATAAAGTCGAATTCTTTGACAGTATCATCAAAGCAGATGTTCCAACTCCGCGATGCCTGCTTAAGTCCATAGATGGACTTTAGCAACTTGCACACTCTACCGCTGCTCCCACTCTGAATGAATCCCTCCGGCTGATCCATATAGACGCACTCTTCCAAATTTCCATTTAGGAAAGCCGTCTTTACGTCCATCTGCTAGATTTCATAATCGTGGAAGGCAGCAATGGCAAGAAGGATCCGAATGGATTTCAGCATAGCCACTGGAGAAAAGGTCTCGTCATAGTCCAAACCAGGTCTTTGACGAAAACCCTTTGCAACAAGTCTAGCTTTATAGGTCTCTACCTGCCAATCTACACCAATCTTCTTTCTGAAGATCCATTTGCAGCCTACGGGTTTTACCCCTTCTGGAGCAAAGTCCAAAGTCCAAACTTTGTTGGTGTACATAGACTCCATCTCGGCCCGCATTGCATCCAGCCATTTTACCGAGTCACCGCTCTGAATGGCTTGCTGGAAGCTAGTAGGCTCACCATAATCCATGGTGCAATCCTCTCTATCCCCGTCTATGAGAAAACCGTAGTATCTCTCGGGAGGATGAGACTGCCTACTACTCCTACGGAGTGGCGCTGGAATGTCCGGTTCTCCTGAACCTTCTGGTTCTACCAAGGTTTCAGTAACAGCTTGTGGTTCTGGAATTTCTTCCAGTTCAATTGCGCTCCCACTTATCTGATTTTCTAAAAATTCAGTTTCCAAGAAGTGGGCATGCTGAGAAACAAAAACCTTTTGTTCCTCTGCGGAATAGAAAAGATACCCCCTGGAGTTCTTTGGGTATCCCACAAACTTACACAGTACTGAGCGTGCCTCGAGCTTGTCCGCATGCTACTTTTTTACAAAAGCTGGACATCCCCATGTCTTAAGGTACTTAAGACAGGGTTTCTTCCAACTCCACATCTGATATGGGGTGGTAGGCACAGTCTTGGTTGGAGCCTTGTTCAAGAGATATGCTGCTGTTTCTAGCGCATAACCCCAGAAGGATCGCGGTAACTCAGCCTTATTCATCATGGAACGAACCATATCCAATAGGGTTCGATTCCGCCTTTCCGATACACCGTTGTGTTGTGGTGTGTATGGAGGAGTAAGCTGAGAGAGAATTCCATTCTCTTTTAAGTAGCCCAGAAACTCGGCACTCAAGTATTCACCACCTCGATCAGATCTTAGTGTCTTGATACTTTTTCCTGTTTGTTTTTCAACTTCATTCTTGTATTCCTGAAATTTCTCAAAGGCCTCGGATTTGTGCTTCATCAAGAAGACATGCCTATACCTAGAGAAATCATCTGTGAAATTAATGAAGTATGAATAACCACTTCGCGCATGTGTAGACATTGGACCACACACATCACTGTGTATGAGTCCCAAGAGCTCGCTTGCTCTTTCTCCGTGTCCAGTGAACGGAGTCTTTGTCATCTTTCCCATAAGACAAGATTCACAAGTGGCATAAGACTGATACTCAAACGGATTCAAGTATCCCTCTTTATGTAACTTTGTTAACCGTGTCTCATTAATGTGACCCAGTCTACAATGCCATAAGAAAGCCTGATTTCTTTCCGGAGACTTTCTTTTAAGTGTGTTCTGGACACTGAAGATCTGAGCTTGATTCAATACGTATATTCCGTTTTGTAATGTACCTGACCCAATCAGGACTTGATTTAGGTGGATGTTTACTACATCGCTTACAAAAGTAAAATCATATCCTTCCTTAGAAATCAAGGATACAGATATGATATTACAAGTCGCACCTGGTACATAAAAACAGTTACGCAGAATCAATATCTGCAGAGTTGTCAGTCCTAGATGATATTCCCCTACGGATTCAGCATACATGCTCATTCCGTTAGCCACCCTGAGAGTCATATCACCTTTCCTGATAACCCTACGGTTTCTCAGAGCCTGTAACGAATTATAGATATGAGATCCTGATCCGGTATCCAATACCCAGGAAGTAGGGTTAACTGACATACAGTTCTCTATTACAAACACACCCGAAGCCGAAGCCACAATATGCTTCGAATTCTGGCTACTGGCTTTGCAAGCCCTGCAATCCTTCTGTCCATGTTCATTCCCGTAGCAATAGGAACATCCCTCTTTTACTGCATCCATTCCCGAAACTTCTGCCCTTCTCTTTCTTTCTACTTCCCTGGTTTCCTTCAGGGTAGTAGGTAGAGACTGTTGAACTAAGTCAGCATCTGACTCGTTCTTCAACGTGGTCTTCAGGTCCGAGGGCTCAAAAGAGCTGGTCTCTGTAAGGACGTTGCCCCCTACAGATGACCCGATAGCCAACCTCGCTGGAAGCAATTCGTTCGAGGTCTCATATCTTGCGATACGAGATTGCTCTCCATATAAAACTTTGTTATGGAGGAAGATAGAAGTTGTCCATCTTCTCGTGCTGCCTCTGGTATAAACCATCAACTGAGGCTAACACGAGGCATTTGGCTTTCGCAGAGTTCCTTTCCGATGTCTCGTGGATATGAATATCCGTGACAGGGGAAACTGGACCTGAGACGGCAGGGGTTGGATCAGTCAAGAGGTGTCCCAGCTTGTCATGGGCAATGGACATCTGGACAGACCTTTGCCAGTCATAACAGTCAGATTCAGTCATTTTATTATCTAGATGTAACCTAGGTGCGGTCACTGGGTCGCTGCAATTAAGAGAGAGAGAAGAAAACACTCAGCATGATGCTCTTGCATGTTTAGATTGGTTTTTATTTTATCTAAACAGGATGGCTCCCACTGTCTCTCGAATCCCTCCTCAAACCATAAAGGAAGAATTAGTCAGGATCAATCTCACCGTACAATATTTGCTTAACCGTCCAGCCAGGCCAGTGTCGGTACTTCGAGGGAGGTTTTCCAACGCTTTCGCGAAGTTCCTTAATTAAGTAACCACTTTTCCCTGTGGGCATAGCCCCGCTAACACCTTTCTAGACACCTACTTGGTTTATAGCATTGATCGTTAAGTGAGATATTTCCCGAGGAGTAGCATATACTCACAGTAGGATCGGGATCAAAATATCATCACGTGATAAAACCGAAGGAATCCTACCAGAATCATCACACTCCAAATGGTATGCAGTGCTAGCAAGTTTCAGTGCTTATGAAACTCCCGATGTGGATTTTTGCCCCATGCTCTTATGACCTTGACGAAGGTCAACAAATCATAAGTCACATGTCAAGTTCTACCCGTCATTATCCAGGTTAATTTGAACCCACCCGTACATACCCTTGACGAAGGTCAACAAGGTAATACGACTGTCCCAAACCAACGCATCTATCTATGCTACATATGAACACCCAACAGCTACCAATCACTATGCCTTGACGAAGGTCAACAAACATAGCTTGAATACTATTGAATATCCATACGAAATGACGGAGGGCTACGAATGGTTTTTTGCGAAACCGTGAACGTAGTGAACTTGATATAGTCGATGGAACGAGATAGCTTTTAAAAGGAGTGGTTCAAGCTCCGCGTTTAAAATGCTGGTTTTTGAAAAGAACCGAGTGGTTTTCAAAGTGTTCCAACGACTTTTACTTGGTTTATTTTCTTGCATTAGTTCTTTTAATGCGTCCCATCATTTAAACCTACCATTGCAGAAAACAACCAAAATATGGTGTACGCTTATGCCATCCGCATTCGCCACGGGGCCCCGTCATCACCCGTTAGGTTACTTAACTAACGACAGAGCGGGAGCTGGGCTAGCGCGGATGCAAAACATAAGCAACACCTAAATAGTTAATATATATAGCAATGATAGACATTACAGATCACAGATGAACACTTTGGATATACTAGGAATCCGCGATTCGTTCGAGCCTGCAACGAAAAACGGATTACACGGTCGCGATGAATAGCCAAACCCCACCCTAGATGTAGGGTTCCTAGGCACTCTAATGAGGTCTCACAAGGCATCAACCATGCCAATTTCAAATTTTTCCGGTGCCTAGAAACCCTAATACGGATCGTTGACTAGAGATTAGGCGATAACTATGCAACTAGTTAACTACTTAACTAAGCGAACGGAAATACAACCTTTGTAGATCCGGTCCTCCACCTCCTAGGCTCTGTGATGACGTCCCTCCGCTGTCCATATCGAATCCCGGACTCTAGTATCGGCTTCATCAGAGAAATGGGCGGGCTAGGTCGTCGACTTCGATGCCGAAGATGATCTACGTCGAGGCAACACAAGATCAAGCTCCAACTTCACCAAGTAAAGAAACTTGTGAAGAAAACACCCTATACTACTTGTCAAGTGGTAGAGGATGAAGAAATAGGAAGTGGGTTCACTTTAGAATTGGTTTTCTCACTCTTTTTCTCAAGTTGCCATTAATGGTAGCAAGCTTTTCTTCAATGTTGAAGAAGATGAAGATGAAGAAAGAATATGATAAGATAATAAGGAAAAAGAAAATAGAACATTCTTATCATAATTTCAACCATGGTAGTGTGTAGAGAATGAACTATGGTTAAAGCAAATGGTTAGGGTTAAGGAAAGAAACAAAAATGGTCAAAGCTTTTCTAAGCTTCAAGATAAATCCAAAAAGCCACCATTTTCTTTTCTTTCCTAAATGAACAAATAAATAATTGAATAAGTAAATGAAGCATATGAAACCCTAACCATTGACCAACCATGGTTTAAACCAAACACAGAAACTTTCATGTATCATCAAACATGATACAATCAAATGCACAAAAGTATATCACATATAAAATGTGCACATCAAGTGAGAAAATCCTTTTTAAGTGAACCAATACTAGTTAATGCAAGGTAATATATCAAATATATAATTATACATTAAATCATTAAATCAACTCTTGATTTAATGATCCGGTCATACTGCATATAACCGACTAATATCTAATGTATCGGCTTATCGAATCAATCCTTGATTCGATAACTAGGTTATATCGCATACAACCAATCGATACATTCATCGCGAGAATAGAATACGGTATCACATACACGCATTATTCTCGGTCCCGCACATATCTCATATGCGCTCCTATTTCGTTTCGCTTGAGCCAGGAAACCTCTGTGTAGGACTCTAAAGACTCGTCAATACGCCGGCAGCAGGTGATGATCATATCAAACACCCACAAGCCGCAAGCGGTCTGCTAAACGTAACGGCCACCCGGGTATTGAGCGATCAGAAGATCGACGAGCAAGCCCGCTCACACTCCTGTGAATCCAACCAGTAACACTTACCGTACAGTCCGGTCTGTTCGTCTGATATGTCGCATATCTCGCCTAGGGGTGGTAAACGTCAGACCCCAGTAGCTCGATAAGTTGTGTCGATATAAGGTCTATAACAGTTCGAGATACTACTGGTAACACTTACCAGTAAATCTCAGCAACCCTTGCCCGGGATTTCTGGTTATAGCCAATCGAACACAGCGCAACATCAACTCCCTATACCGGGAGAGACGAATCCCCTCCTATCGCTCATTGCCTCCATGTGATTCGGGACTGTACCCAAAAACCACCATTTTGCACGCCCTCTTGGACGTGGTAAGGTGGAAATCAAAGCACAGTGGGAACCACACAAGACTCTATGACGATCTCGGGTCAACAGACTACTCTGTACCAGTGTCACCCGAGACTGCCATCTGACGTAAGGTATAATACCATCTAGGAGTTCTCGGCGAGTCCGTCCAGTGTACCCAGTCTCAACTGAGCACCCGTATATAATCTCCGATGTCAAACACCAATGGATATGGGATCATCCGCCCATCTGTATGGGTCGAGAAGGTATATGCTAGTCTACTCTAGTATATCGATGCCCCATCTCGATACACCCACGACTAGGGACCTTGAAGGATGTACTTATGGACTACCATGTCCCCACTAGTATGATCCGCATCATAGTCCAGGTAGTCAAGTACACATCCTAAGGGCTTTACCAACATGTAACAGAGAGACAATCAGTATACACGTTAAGCTAAAGAGTAACCAGATAGCATACTATCATGTCGAGCAAGAAAGTCCTCCCTATATATGTCCCAGCATCCACTACAATATACATCCTATGTACAGTAATGGCCTTTAGGGCATACATATAACTAACAATCTCCCACTTGCACTAGGGCCATCTGTAGCAGTGGTTGTAGTATCTCAGACTCAACCATCCCATAAAAGTCTCTCTCTGGGAATAGGCCTTCGTGAGTGGATCCGCCGTGTTATCCTCTGAGTCAGCTCTCCTAACCTCGATCACCCTGGAGATCAACTATCTCCATGATCAGGTGATACTGCCTTAGAATATGTCTGGATCACTGATGGGACGGACGTTCCTTGGCATAAGCCACAACTCCATTGTCACACAATGGGAGGAACGAAGTTCATCTCATGAACCAATATACACCCAGACTTCCTCTTTTGTAGCATCTTAAGTAGCGATGTATCCAGCCTTTATCGTCTAGTATACCACGTTATCTAGCTTGGAACTCTTCCAACATACCGTCCCTTTACTGAGGGTAAAGACAATGCCTGTGACTGACTTTCAGTCATTCTTATCACCCTAGAACCTTTCCAGTGATTCTCCCCAGGATCAACTGATACCTTCTCACTACAACTAGTGAGTATCCTAATATCCAATTAGATATATCTCATAGATCCAAAACCCAGGATTTAGTAGGTATCACTTTGATCCTATACGGAGAATCATTGTGATAAGCGGAGATTGACCGAGCGTAGCATGGGAAACTCCTTCCCTATCAATAGTATGTCATCCACGTACTCTACGAGGATCACCACCATACTCCCTACTACCTTTTTGTTTATACAAGGTTCATCTACCATTTTGATGATGTCAAACTCTTTGACTAATCCATCAAAACAGATGTTCCAACTCCACGATGCCTGCTTTATCACATAAAACATCTTGCACACGTTTCCGCTGCTCCCACTGTCTACGAAACCCTCTGACTGTGTACTTACAGCTCTCTTTTCTGAAACATCATTTTAGAAAAGCAGTCATGACACCCAACCGCCAGATATCGTAGTCATGGTATGTAGCCGTGGCAAGTAGGATCTGGATGGACTTAAGCATAGGCCCCAGAAAAGGTTTCATCATTATCCACGCCTGGTCAATGACGAAAACCTTTAACAAGTCTAGCTTTGAAAGTCTCAACTTTTCTATGTACACCAAGTAATCTTCTCAAGATATACTTGCTCCTGATGGGGATTTAACTCTTCAGATATAGCAACCAAAGTCCATACTTTGTTGGTGTATAAGGATTCTATCTCAGATCGCTAAGCATCCAGCCATTCTTACAGAGTCCCACTCTTGATGGCCAGCTCGAAACTAGTTAGGTCATCATCTCATGATGCAATCCTCGCTCCCACTGTCATAGAGAAACAAAAGTATCTCTCAGGTGGGTGAGGAACTCTACTAGATCGGCGGAGAGGCTGAGGTTCGTTGGTTACTATTTAATCTTTCGGTTCTACCAAATCATCAGCTGCAATTTGTATAGCTGGAACATTTCTAGTTCTACATAACAGACCTTGCCTCGAGCTTGTCCGAATTTTGCTTTTAGACATAGGCCGGACAACCCCAAATCTTAACTGACTTAAGAGATGGGCTCTTCCATTACCATATCTCATATGGAGTGGTAGGCAACAGATTTGATTGGAACCCTATTCAATAGGTATGCAGCTTCTCAAGCGCACAACTCCCATTAGGAAATAGGTAACTCAGTAGTACTCATCATAGAGTACACCTTATCATATAGGGTGTGATTGCTCCGCCCCGATACAACGTTGTGCTATGGTGTATATGGAGGAGTAATGCTGAGAGATAATCTCATTCTCCTTTAGAATAGTCCAGGAATTCCATGCTCAAGTATTCTCCTCCCTGATCTCATCAAAGGACATAATACTTATACCCGTATTGGTTCTCTACTTCTAACTTATATTCTGTGAATATCTCAAAAGGTTCGGACTTGTGTTTCAACAAGAACATATGTCTGAATCTAAAGAGATCATCAGAGAGTGTAATGAAGTACAAAGAACCAGTCTTGGCATGTGTAGACATGGGACCTTACATACATCAACATGTATCAATCCCAAGAGTTCACTAACTCTTTCTCTGTTTCCAGTAAACAGAGCTATGGTCATCTTATCTCTGTGACATGACTGGAAAGTTTCACAAGATGTAAATTCAAACTGATTTAAATATGCATCTAAATGTAACTTAGCTAGTCGGGTCGCATTGATATGACCTAGTCTACAATACCTCAAGAAGGATCCGTTCATTTCAGAACTCTTCCTCTTGTGTGTGTTCCGTATACTAAGAACTGTAGTTCGATTTAGAATATCAATGCTTTTAGATAACATGCCTGAACCGATCAACTTTTGATATAGGAAATGTTCAAAACATTATCCAACAATACAAAATTTTATCATTTCTTTACTTATAAAGAGACTGATATGATTTTGTATATCAGGTTCGGTATCTAATAGCATTTGTTCAGAATCAATGTATTGGTAATACAGGGTGACAGTGACCAACAGACTTGGCTGCAACTCTTGCCCCGTTTTCTGCCTCATGAAACTTATCACCCGTTCTCAGTTTTCTACCTTTCTGTAGCCCTATGTAACAGATTACATATCTGGGATCCTGATCCGGTATCAATATACCCAGGACATAGAGGATACAGAGAAACAGTTCTTTGTAACGAACACACCCGAAGGAGATGCATCTCATGCACTTTCTTCGTTTGGGCGGCACGGGAATTCTGGTAATCCCCAATTTCCTGCTCTGTCTTATAACAATTATAAGTTGGAGCGGGACCAACGTTCCCCAGCACAGTATAACAAGCGGGTTCGGTCAATAATCCGTATTATTATCTTGATTAAGGCGTGACATGGTCGCTACCTAGAGAGAGAGAGAAGAAAACACTCAGCGTGCGCTCTTGCAAGATCAGATTGGTTATTTATTTTATCTAATCAGGATGGCTCTCACTGTTTTTATCAAATCTTCCTTCGAACCCTAAAAGGAAAAACTAGCCGGGATTAATTACACGCTACAAGTTCGCCAATCTTTCAGCCAGGCCAGTGTCGGTACTTTGAGGGAGGTTCCCCGTGCTTTCGCACGGACCTAATTACTGTAAACCTCGTTTTCCCAGAGGCGTAACCTTGTTAACACCTTTCTAGACACCTACTTGATCGGCTAATTGTAATGTGTAAAACTCTCCCAGGAGTAACTCTTACTCGCAGCGGGTATCGGGATCCAACTATCTCATAGAAGGTATGCAATCTCATTGCAAATTTCAACACTTGAAATTCCCGATAATATTTTGGCCCTAGCGTGCTATGACCTTGACGCATGCCAAACAACCCATAGTCCGCTAGTCAAGTTCAACCGGTACATTTCTTGATTGAATTAAACCCACCCGCACGACCCTTGACGCATGCCAAACAACGTCGTACGAATACCCTAATCCAATCGCATCATATGCTAGCAGATAAGCACTAGTTAGCTACCGTACACTACGCCTTGACGCATGCCAAACTACCGCAGCACGAATACTAACTAGTACTTATCTGAAATGACGGAGGGCTACGACAGGTTTTTGTGAAAACCTATTGCGTAATGAACTTGATATCGTTGTAGAATCAAATGATTTTAAAATGGAGTGCTTTTGAGGCTTTTCTAGTTTTGCTAAAGGAGTCACTCCAGGTGAAGGGATCGTCGGTCCTTTCCTCGTCGAATGAGGTGCGGGATATATCATATATATCACTGTGCAAAGCAAGAACTATAGAAGCAATCAAAAGACAAACCGAGGGGTGTAGCATCTGCCAGTTATTGCTAAAGGAGTCACTCCCGGTGAAGGGATCTTGGTCCTTTCCTTATCGAATAAGGTGCAGGATATATCACATATACCGCTGTGCAAAGCAAGAACTGTAGCTACCTGTTTTATTTTTGAAATTCGATTCCACAACATCTTTAGGTTTCTGTTATTTTCATTAATCATATTAATGAAGTCCCATCATTTAAGTCACCTAAACATCACATATAAATACGACGTACACTTATGCCATCCGCATTCGCCTCGATGTCCCCTCGTGCACCGTTAGGTTAGGTAACTAACGACAGAGCGAGGCAGGGCTAGCACGGGTGTAAAACATAAGTAACGCCTATATAATATATCATATATACTGTATACAGTATTTATCACAGAACATCACATGATCATATCACACATAACGCAGCAGAAAATATCATATGAAATATTGGATATACTAGGGCGTCCGTGTTTTCAATACGAGCCAGTATAAAACACGAATTCCACGGTCGCGATGAATAGCCAAACCCACACCCCTAGACCCCTACGAGAGCGGCAAGCAACCCTACCAATTCTAGAGTTAGGAGACCCGGACTTGACTCCTCGAGATGGTCTCCCACTGGACTCCAGAACCCGGTTACTTATGCCCTCCTCCTTGGGTCTATCCTAGTGCGGAAAAGTAAATAATATACAAACGGAGACATCTTCCGCAACCTGGAAGTGCCCCAATAAAATAATATTACATACATGTTTTTACATGAATGAAAATGAAAAAACACTCATCCCACATAAAAAAACCCCGGCTATTCGAACACGACGATCCAATATAACATATCCAGCAACACATAACATCACATGTCATGAACGTAAGTAAAATATGCGCATCCCAATTGTCGTTGACATATAGCAAAGAAACCGGCAATATCACATATTACACTTACGGTCACAGAAAAGAAAGTGTAAAACTACAACAGTTGGAATCCGCAACCACCTTAAACATCGCATGCCTAAACCAATGAATTCCTTAGACATCACATGCCTAACAATTATAAACACCGCATTTTAGTCTCAAAATCGAAAACTCTTTTCAATATCAAGTCGGGCAATTCAACAGGATTCCCGACATTCTGATCGAATGATCGTCGCAAACTTTAGTAGACGGCCGCACCCCCGATACCGTCGACGAAGTGCACCAAGGCGGAACACCGCTGCCGCGAGCACCCGGACGGATGCTTTCGGCGACGGGGTTCTCCTACAGTCACTTGGTCGGGGCTATGGGGTGTAGCTGTCTATTAAGTTTACCCGGCGAGTATCCGCGTACGGTACGTGATTGCGACGGACTTTTGATCACATCAAAATTCCGTGGCAACCGATCAAGTGAGACTAAACTGCTATGTTTATAACATCCAAATCAGTTATCTCATAACTGCATGTGGATTCCAAATATTGTATCCCATTCCAGATAAATAGAAAATGTTAAACTTTCCGATCGAACAGTCAAACACCCAAGTTTTCCCGAAACAGCTCAACACATGAAATAAGTCTAAAAACATTCAGTTCATGCCTCAGTACCAACGGTCCTGCCGTAGAAGGGTCAAGCCAACGCCTCACATGTGGCACGCCGTACTGCCCCAAACCCTAAGGTTCAAAGGGCAGTTCAAGATGGTCACATAATCGAGTTAAGGTTTGTTGTCTTCTAGAGGGACCATCGCGTTACTTGCACTACTTAGAACGTCATTTAAACTACGGAAAAATCCAACACTTGAAAATTTTCCGGCAGGGAAAAATTGGGTATTTATATCCGGTCGAACTTTTTAACATATTCAACAAATTATCCGGAAAACATATAGACAAAGTTTGATAATCCGATCGAATCTACGAACTCCCAATGCAACCCAGAAAACTCAACTCTTGAGTAAGATTTAAAAATTCCCAGAAAACTCAGAAATTGAAGAAAGAAGTTACTGTGCAAACAGTTTTGAAAAAGGTGACAATTTGGCCGCGGAACCGCTGCACGAGCCATGCTCGTGCCGCGGTTCCACCGCGCTTTGAACGATTCAGAAGCACGTGCTTCACAGTAACTCATAAATATACCTGCTGAATTTTCTGGCAATTTTTAATTCACAAAAATCCAAATTTTCAGAAAATTTCCAGAGAGCAATTTGAGTTAGGGTTTCGATGTTCGTTCGGATTTCAAACGTCGTCTACACTTCGCCTAAGGCTCTAGCTAGGCTCTGATACCATTGTAGGTTCCTAGGCACTCTAATGAGGTCTCACAAGGCATCAACCATGCCAATTTCAAATTTTTCCGGTGCCGAGAAACCCTAATACGGATCATTGACTAGAGATTAGGCGATAACTATGCAACTAGTTAACTACTTAACTAAGTGAACGGAAATACAACCTTTGTAGATCCGGTCCTCCACCTCCTAGGCTCCGTGAAGACGTCCCTCCGCTGTCCATATCGAATCCCGGACTCTAGCATCGGCTTCATCAGAGAAATGGGCGGGCTAGGTCGTCGACTTCGATGCCGAAGATGATCTACGTCGAGGCAACACAAGATCAAGCTCCAACTTCACCAAGTCAAGAAACTTGTGAAGAAAACACCCTATACTACTTGGCAAGTAGTAGAGGATGAAGAAATAGGAAGTGGGTTCACTTTAGAATTGGTTTTCTCACTCTTTTTCTCATGTTGCCATTAATGGTAGCAAGCTTTTCTTCAATGTTGAAGAAGAAGAAGATGAAGAAAGAATATGATAAGATAATAAGGAAAAAGAAAATAGATCATTCTGTTGGAGATAGTGCCCTCAGAGTCAATTATTGGATCACAGGCACGTGATTGCAATGATTGAGGGAGGACCTATCCCGGTAGGACAGTCTTACTCGAGATGATAGTATGCTATCTGGTTTACCTTTATCATCGTATACTGCTTTAGGTGACCTGACATGTCGCTATTGCACGTTGATAGAGCCCCTAGGATTCTTGCTTGACTGCCAGCAGTATGAGGGCGATCATATAAGTGAGAGCTGGAGTCTATAAGCACATCCTTAAAAGGTCCCTAGTCGTGGGAGTTTCGAGACAGGGCATCGATTCTCCAGAGTAGACTAGTGTATACAGTCGAGACCCCGACGAGGGGCGGTGGCCGGTCTCACAAGCCACTGGTGTCAGTTGGTTCACCTAAGATGTATACAGGTGCTCATTGGGTTATGAGTACACCGGACAGGACTCGCCGGGAACATGCTAGTTGGTGTTATACCTAACGTCAGATAGCAGTTCCCTGGTGACATGTGTACAGGTTAGTTCATCGACCTGAGGATCGTCATTTGTCTTGTGTGAGTTCCCACTGTGCTTTGATTACTACCCTACCACGGCTCAAAGGAGTCGTGCAAACAGGTTTTAGTTGGGTACAGTCCCGAGCCACATGGAGGCAGTGAGCGGATCTTCAGGGGTTCGTCTCTCCCGGTATTGGGGGTGAGGTCGCGCTGTGTCTAGGAGAGCCATTACACGAAGTCCTTGGCCAAGGAAGGAGATTTACTGGTAGGTATTCCAGTAGTATCTCAGGGTGTTCTGGGCTACACTCCGACACGACTTGTACCGCTTTTGGGGGTCTGACTTTTACCAACCCCCTAGGCCCGCCATGCGATGCTCATAGACGAACGGACCAGACTGTACGGATATTGTCACTGACAGGCTCAGTAGGGTGTCAGGATGAGTTCGCTCATCGACGTCCCTTTTAGTCAATAGCTGGTGGCCCGTCACGTATTGGCTTATACCTCTGACGTGCTAGTGGTTAAATCCACAGCCATAGTATTGACGAGTCTTTAGAGTCCACCACACTTACGGTTACTCAAGCTTTCGGGCGAAACGCTGTAGAAGCCGTATGAAGATATGGCAGGGTCCGATCAGCTACGTGCGGTATTGCACGGATCAGGATCAGACGGTTAGTACTATAGGCCGTATAGATATATTGCAAGGTTCGATCGGATACGTGCGGTATTGCACGGATCAGGATCGAACGGATATTACTAGCCAGCTTTGGTTTAAGCCGGATCCTAGTATAGTACAGTGTAGATTTTGTCTCATTGCATTTGTATCCAGTCGGAATACAGATGCGGGTGTGTATGCACAGTATCGGGGTTTTCCTGTAATTTATTACGGGACCAGTTTTCTGGAGTTGCCAGTTTGCATTCCGTTCCGGCCGGTTTTCCTTTGTTCTTTCCAGGCCGGACTTTTCCGATGGAGGGGGTTATTTGCAAGTTTGCAAATAACACATTATGGAGGGGTTTCTTGCAAATATATTGATTATGATGGCATCTTTTCTTTTCAACCATCATTTGATTCTCTTTACATCACTAAAAGGTGATTAGAGTTTGATGTGAGTTTGTTATGATGATGTTTGGATATGGTCACCTCTTACCTTTTACTACACTCACCTCCCTCTTGCATTTTGTATTCCTTCCTCCACCATTCTCATTTGGAGATGGAAAAACACATTTTGAGAGAAGATAAGATGAGAGCTTCATCTTTGAGAGTGTAGCATTTTTTATCTCTTTTCATGTTAAGAAAAATGCAAGCACCATTTTTCTTATCTTGATTCCTCCATCATCTTCAAAGGCAACAAAACCCCAAATGAGACATAGCCTCAACCCTACACATTCTACAGCAAATCTTGGACGCGTCGGCCAGCCAACTTCACGCCCGAGTTGCCTCGGTATTGAGGTGGGAGCCCGTAAAAGATGCAGGCGATGTGGTGCCCTTCCGTCGAGGAGGCGACGACCGGAGTTTCCGCAGAAGATCGGGACGACGACGAAAAGACCGGAGGACTCGAATCATTCGGTATATCTCTAACCCGTCTTGTAGTTAGCTAGAACTAGTTTAATGGTCCGATCCGGGTGTTTAGTGCGCGGTGGTGCCGGTTTGCTAAGTTCGCAAAATTAAAGTTTATCACCGCTTCCGCATTTGGCCGTCGGATTGACGGCCGGGGCGCCGCCGTGCACTTACAGTGGTATCAGAGCCTCGCCATTAACTTCGTCTAGCTTTGTTTGATGTGTTTGCATTTCCGATCGATCAAAATTCCAAAAAACCACATTTTCCTCACATCAGTTTTCTGTTGAAATTTTTTGATGTCCAAAAATTTTTCAGGTTGTCTCAGAATGATGTGCAGGGAGTTCTAAGAACACTGGAAAAATTCGACAACACGATCCCTCCGTACGACCGCGGAACCGCGGCCATAACCCCTATTTGGCCGCGGTTCCGCCGCAGGAATGTGGGATCATGTCATCGTTTCTTTTCAGTGGGCTTGTGGGCTAAAAATAGGGGTTTTGGAATATTAAAATTGGGCCCAGAATTTCTGTGAGTGCTACAGTATTTCTTTGGGGCCCACTTGTTAATTTTTGATCGATCGGATATTTTAAACACATTATTTCACAGTATTTACATTATATCTGCGACCGTGAATGTCACTCGATCGGTAAATCCTGTCTAGCTGCTATAGCCCGGTTAGACGGATTTGCGAACGTGATTTTCACGTTGATGTTCTATGTATTGCTGTGATGTTGCGGATCGGTCGTGGGGGATAGCTTGGATGCAATGCTAGTACAGTTTTTGTTGTATCATGTACATTTGGTATTGCGGGGCGAGCGTCCGACATGTGGACTGCCGTCATTGCCTGATTGTATTATTATTTTGGGGCACGACCTGGTTGCGATCGATGTACACGTTGTATGTATATTTTACTTTCTGTACTAGGATTACCCTGTGGAGGGGTGCACGGATAGACGGGTTCTGGAGGGCAACAAGCCTGCATCTCATGGCATTGGGACGGAGGGGGCTTCACTCTAGAATTGGCGGGCTATTCGCCGCACTCGTAGGGGGTACAGGTTGACCCAGGAGGGGTGCCCAAGTTACCGGATTCCGTGAAGTGCTGGGTGGTCCATTCACGTTGCTGAAGGGGGCTGCCTCGCTTCAGGTTTTGGCGGGTAACTTTCCGCGCCCGTAGGGGTCTAGGATTTCATTGCACAGGCTATCCATACGACCACGGGAACGTCGGGTTTCAGTAGTGTCTCTGTGAAACCCGGGGATCCCAGATATCTGTATTGTTCTGTGATGCTGTACATTTCTGTGATGTTGCATTTTTATCACGCCTTGAGCGAATATAATATATTGGTATATATATTAGTAGATGTTGTATATGTTTTTCATCCGCGCTAGTCCAGTCCCCGCTCTTCCGTTAGTTAGCTAACCTAACGGGCGATGACGGGACCCAGTGGCGAATGCGGATGGCATATACGTACGTCAGTATATTTTCGTTCTTTATTGGTGTGATCAATTGATGGGACTGCATTGATTCGGATCAATGCAAGTTAAAACAAACCTATTCTGATGTTGTTGGAACACTTTTCAAAAAGCTGTTATTGCAAGGACGTTCTCTTTTGTTTTGCATCGTGGTATTCATATGGAATATCCTGCTCCTCAGTCGACGAGTCAAGGGCCGAGATCCCTACAGCGGGAGTGACCCCTTGGACAAAAGTTTGCGTCAGGGCAGTAACTTCACTATAGCCGATTACTTTTGCTTTGCATCGTGGTATTCAGTTGGAATATCCTGCACCTCATTCTACGGGGAAAGAGCCGAGATCCCTTCACCGGGAGTGACCTCTTTAGCAAAGGTTTTCGTAACTATATTTTCAAAAGCTATCAGTTCCTTCAACGATATCAAGTTCGTTACGTTAAAGGTTTTCGCCAGAAACCATTCGTAGCCCTTCGTCGTTTCATATGGGTAGTCAATAGTATTCAAGCTGTGTTTGTTGGCCCTAGTCAAGGCACAGTGTTTGGTAGCTATTGGGTATTCATATGCTGTATAGTTAGATGCGTTGGTTTGGGACAGTCGTATAGCCTTGTTGGCCCTAGTCAAGGGCTTGTACGGGTGGGTTCAAATCAACCTGGACAATGACGGGTAGAACTTGACATGTGACTTATGATTTGTTGGCCTTAGTCAAGGTCATAAGAGCATGGGGTAAAAATCACATCGGGAGTTTCAAAAGAACTGAAACTTGCCAGATATGCGCATACCTTCTGGAGTGTGATACCGTGAGCGGATTCCGTCACGTTATCATGCGATGATAGTTGGATCTCGATTCCCACTGATGAGTTAGTTTACTCTTCGGATGACCCCGACTAATTCTTCTTTCAGGTTTGGAGGAGAATTTGAGGTACAGTGGGAGGTTTCCAGATTAGATAAATTGGTAACCATTCTGATTTAGGATAGAGTGCACGCTGAGTGTTTCTTTTCTCTCTCTCTGGCAGAGACCATTGACCCGACCCTAGACTATGACTCAGTGACCAAGTTGACCGAACCTTCTTAAACACTGGCTTTTGGATTGTCAGAGTTGCAGACCTCATTGCCACTCCTACTTTTACCCTTTTTTTTCCAGGACACCCCGTATTGCTACGAACATCCACTTCCATTGGACAAAACCATCGTATAGTTATATACGAACTCGAAGGACTTCGAGGATGGTTTTTGGTTCTGGAGAAAACGGATAGGATTATTCAGTTGTCTTTTCTTTTCACCCTCTCTCAGGTTGCGAGTACTCCTTGGTTTAGGAGTAGTACACCTATTACGCAAATTGGATAGTCTTCTTCCAAACTATAGGCTGGTGCCGACCGGTAGGGAATGAAGAAAGCCAATTAGCCTAAACGGTGTACAGAAGGTATTAAGTTCAGACAAAGCAAGGGATTAATAAGAGGGCAAAGTAAATTGCGACTGCTATTCACGACCAAACCAAGTATTTCTTCGCCAATCCTAAATCACCTTTGTATTTCTCCAGGACACTCCGTATCACTACGAAGATCCCAGTTTATTGGATAATCCATCGTATGGTTATATACGAACTCGAAAGGAACTTGTTCCAGTTCGGGGATGGATCCTGGTTCAGGAGAAATAGGAATAAAGTACATTCAGGTGTCTTTTATCTTCACCTTCTCTCGCGTTGCGAGTGCTCCTAGGATTAGGACAGTACACCCTTTACGCTTATTGGATAGTCTTCTTCCAAACCATAGGCTGGTGCCGAACGGTAGGGAAAGAAGAAAACCATTTGGCCTAAAGGGGTGTACAGAAGGTAATGACTAAAGACATATAAAGGGATTTGGATAGGTGGCAAAGAATTATAAGGTTGCAGTCGTGAATCTGGATGATGGAAGAGGCATTACTAGGAATACCGGGATACCCCATCGAAACATTTCAATGTTTCAGTTTCACTGTGTACTGTTAAAAGAAAACTGATTTCCCGATTAGACACTTGCTCCAGGGTATGTATTTACTAGGTATGATTCTCACATCTGTATGGTTTTACAGATGATGAGTGGGAGTAAGTTATTGGGAATTAGGTGACCATCCTCATTATATCGGGATTCGTTGGAATTGGTGATATTTGGGGAAGCCACCTGGGTTGTTTGCCGGTCGGCAAATATTTGGTTTTGAATATCCGCTGTTGTGCACCAATTTCAAATTGATATATCTGTACGTCTATTTTCATAGAGTGAGATATACCTTTTGATATTATGTCGATGACATTTACCTATATCAGTGGATGGTTAGGTAAGGAGCATTAAACAGCGGTGTAATTCTTCTTAACCATAAGTACAGTTTTCAACCAACGACACACAGTGAAAGAGTTGTTAGACTCAGCGGACTTATACAGAGTATTGTATGTTGTCCAGTGTCCATTTGGACAGAGGGGTTGATCCTCATACTATATTCTGTTTACTTTTAACTTCTCTAGTTCTTAGACATGTGTTTCGTAGAAACACAGGGTCTAAATTTTGAGGAGTTATAGGTATTTGAATAGAGTAGAGAACCAGGTGTAGCAAGTATCGGGATTCTTCAAAGTGATCGAAGATGTAGACACTTGTGTATGGTATTCAGTTGATAGTAATGATAAAGAGAAATTGCTTCTCTTTCAGGTTACTCATAATTGGAAGCATTCCTAAGTTGAGTAACGCTGATCGGCCTCCTTCCATTTAGTTGACATGCACTGGAGATAGCTGCATGATTTGAATCTGGTTCAATTAAATCAGTGCCTCTGGTTCTATATTGGATATAGAACAGTTCATATCTTAACGATGTTAAGGTACGGGGAGTTGTCCGGCTTATGATTAAAACCAGACACTGGACAACTCAAGGCACGTTTCTGTAATGGCTGTTTGTGGGTTGACCCAGGCTATGACGAGGGTTGACTTTCTACCATCTGGCAGATCAATAGAGATATTGTTCTTGACTCGCCACAGTTTTATTAAAAATGGATTTTTTCAAAAACAGTAGTGGGAGTATGGTAGAACTGGAAGTGATTCCAGAACCGCAAACGATTACTGAAGATTTGATAAGGAACCTAAAGATTCAATCTGATTTGACATTCTATTGGCCACTCCGCAGATACGGTGGGTAACTTCAGGCACCCGAGAGGTACTCCGGTAGCCTCAAGGACGGTGACAAGGAAGTTCTTGTTTACCCAAACTTGCCATTGCTGTTGTTCCAGGCTGCGAGACCCGGTGGGAGGATGAGTATAGCATCGTTCTAAACTAGCTTTAGAAGTGCACGTCTATATGACTCTGCCAGAGGGTTGTCGTAGTCAGTAGGAGCAGCGGAAGCATTGGTGGACAACTGGCTTATGTCTATTTATAGACTAAAGCAGATGTAGCGGAGAAAGATCATCTATTTCTGACGTGACAGTCATAGGTTTGACTTCATCAGAATAGGGGATGGATCTGTTGAGAAGGTAGTAGGGTGTGATGTCCTGGTATTTGATGACATACACAGAGTAGGAAGTGATATTCCTATACTACGATCGGTTATACTTTGGTCGTCACACAGTGTTTTCTCCATATGGGATTTGGACATTATATCAGACATACTGGTTACTAGATCTATGGTTTTAGATCTAGATTTGGGTGGTTTCCCAATCAGGGTACTTAGACAGCATTCTAAGAGTATTTAGAATGGACGACTCCTGGCACGGTAGTATACCTGCAGGTGATGGAGTCACCCTCTCTAAAGGTGTCTTACAGACTAAAGGGGAGATGGATGTTCATGATTGGCAGATCACTTGCTTAGGCAATTGAGTCAATCATGAGATGTCAAGTACCACACCAGATGTTGTTCTTGCACTAGATGCAATAAGTTGACATTGATCCAATCCTGGAGAAACAGTCAGAAGCAGTTTTAGAACTTAAGTGGATGTTCTAGGGATATGATAACGACAGCCTCATTCGGGAGACATTTATCATTCCAGGCTTCCAAGGTGACATGGACGACAAGGAGGTTGTCAGAGTTATAGTTTTCCTTTTGACGAGGGGCAGTATTTTGGACAGGTGGTCCAAGGCAATACTGAGGGTGGCATGGCGCAGGATACTGATTAAGTTCAGTTGACGATACAGCCTAAGAAATTTGGATTTGGAGTACATTTATGAGCTAGGTCCCATCAGACATCCAGACATTCTAAGACAGGTATTGCTCATTTCGGGAGATGGCTTTCTCCGCGAACATGAGATATAGAGAGACATAGAAAGAAACATCAAGGCGGATCCACTCACTGAGGCTATTCCTCGAACGCAATAGTTTCGCAAACGAGTTTTGTGAGACTGACAAGTAGAGGAGTTGGGTGTTCGGTATCACACGGGCTGTGAGTATGCGACATCGCAATAATTAGCCTTGAGTGCAAGTGGGAGAATGTTGGAGATAGTGCCCTCAGAGTCAATTATTGGATCACAGGCATGTGATTGCAATGATTGAGGGAGGACCTATCCCGGTAGGACAGTCTTACTCGAGATGATAGTATGCTATCTGGTTTACCTTTATCATCGTGTACTGCTTTAGGTGACCTGACATGTCGCTATTGCACGTTGATAGAGCCCCTAGGATTCTTGCTTGGCTGCCAGCAGTATGAGGGCGATCATATAAGTGAGAGCTGGAGTCTATAAGCACATCCTTAAAAGGTCCCTAGTCGTGGGAGTTTCGAGACAGGGCATCGATTCTCCAGAGTAGACTAGTGTATACAGTCGAGACCCCGACGAGGGGCGGTGGCCGGTCTCACAAGCCACTGGTGTCAGTTGGTTCACCTAAGATGTATACAGGTGCTCATTAGGTTATGAGTACACCGGACAGGACTCGCCGGAAACATGCTAGTTGGTCTTATACCTGACGTCAGATAGCAGTTCCCTGGTGACATGTGTACAGGTTAGTTCATCGACCTGAGGATCGTCATTTGTCTCGTGTGAGTTCCCACTGTGCTTTGATTACTACCCTACCACGGCTCAAAGGAGTCGTGCAAACAGGTTTTAGTTGGGTACAGTCCCGAGCCACATGGAGGCAGTGAGCGGATCTTCAGGGGTTCGTCTCTCCCGGTATTGGGGGTGAGGTCGCGCTGTGTCTAGGAGAGCCATTACACGAAGTCCTTGGCCAAGGCAGGAGATTTACTGGTAGGTATTCCAGTAGTATCTCAGGGTGTTCTGGGCTACACTCCGACACGACTTGTACCGCTTTTGGGGGTCTGACTTTTACCAACCCCCTAGGCCCGCCATGCAATGCTCATAGACGAACGGACCGGACGGTACGGATATTGTAACTGACAGGCTCAGTAGGGTGTCAGGATGAGTTCGCTCATCGACGTCACTTTTAGTCAATAGCTGGTGGCCCGTCACGTATTGGCTTATACCTCTGACGTGCTAGTGGTTAAATCCACAGCCATAGTATTGACGAGTCTTTAGAGTCCACCACACTTACAGTTACTCAAGCTTTCGGGCGAAACGCTGTAGAGGCCGTATGGAGATATGGCAGGGTCCGATCAGATACGTGCGGTATTGCACGGATCAGGATCGGATGGTTAGTACTATAGGCCGTATAGATATATGGCAAGGTTCGATCGGATACGTGCGGTATTGCACGGATCAGGATCGAACGGATATTAGTAGCCGGCTTTGGTTTAAGCCAGATCCTAGTATAGTACAGTGTAGATTTTATCTCATTGCATTTGTATCCGGTAGGAATACAGATGCGGGTGTGTATGCACAGTATCGGGGTTTTCCTGTAATTTATTACGGGACCAGTTTTCTGGAGTTGCCAGTTTGCATTCCGTTCCGGCCGGTTTTCCTTTGTTCTTTCCCGGCCGGACTTTTCCGATGGAGGGGGTTATTTGCAAGTTTGCAAATAACACATTGTGGAGGGGTTTCTTGCAAATATATTGATTATGATGGCATCTTTTCTTTTCAACCATCATTTGATTCTCTTTACACCACTAAAAGGTGATTAGAGTTTGATGTGAGTTTGTTATGATGATGTTTGGATATGGTCACCTCTTACCTTATACTACACTCACCTCCCTCTTGCATTTTGTATTCCTTCCTCCACCATTCTCATTTGGAGATGGAAAAACACATTTTGAGAGAAGATAAGATGAGAGCTTCATCTTTGAGAGTGTAGCATTTTTGATCTCTTTTCATGTTAAGAAAAATGCAAGCACCATTTTTCTTATCTTGATTCCTCCATCATCTTCAAAGGCAACAAAACCCCAAATGTGACATAGCCTCAACCCTACACATTCTACAGCAAATCATGGACGCGTCGGCCAGCCAACTTCGCGCCCGAGTTGTCTCGGTATTGAGGTGGGAGCCCGTAAAAGATGCAGGCGATGTGGTGCCCTTCCGGCGAGGAGGCGACGACCGGAGTTTCCGCAGAAGATCGGGACGACGACGAAAAGACCGGAGGACTCGGATCATTCGGTATATCTCTAACCCGTCTTGTAGTTAGCTAAAACTAGTTTAATGGTCCGATCCGGGTGTTTAGTGCGCGGTGGTGCCGGTTTGCTAAGTTCGCAAAATTAAAGTTTATCACCGCTTCCGCATTTGGCCGTCGGATTGACGGCCGGGGCGCCGCCGTGCACTTACACATTCTTATCATAATTTCAACCAAGGTAGTGTGTAGAGAATGAACTATGGTTAAAGCAAATGGTTAGGGTTAAGGAAAGAAACAAAAATGGTCAAAGCTTTTCTAAGCTTCAAGATAAATCCAAAAAGCCACCATTTTCTTTTCTTTCCTAAATGAACAAATAAATAATTGAATAAGTAAATGAAGCATATGAAACCCTAACTGTCACGACCCGCAGGGTACGGAACGTGACTGGCACTTAAGTTTACGAAACGTCTAAAGGCGTCCGTAAAATAAGTAAGCCAAAGCCCAGAAAACAAAACCAATGAAACAAAAGAGTGAAGAAAACCCAATCAATTGAAAGCGAGTTAACAAATAAGTCATGTAAAAACCTTTTTAAAAACAATATCAATTTTTCCCGAAAATTTCGGCAGAGTCTCCTTTGTAAATACTGGCCCCCAAAAATGGGTACAACAAAATATATACATGAATCCAACAAAATAGGGCATCCCCAAGCGGGAGCTAGCTCTTCGCCATAAGGCGGTCACAAATCCCACGCAATGTAAATGGCAACAAGCATAATGAAGCATAAGGAAGCATGAAAAAAGTAGCATGTCGGCTCAAGTGAGCTCGACCCCAAAATACAGCATAAAATCCACAAACCTCACAGTCTCATCTCTAGGTCAATATACAATAATCTGGTAGAAACAGTAGATGGAGTACACTAGATACAAAGAATATACAAGGTGGTACAAAAATGATAACATAACCCACCTATGAGCAAATCTCGAGCTCAGGCAAAAGAGGCAAAAGCACAAGTGCGCCCGCCGCTACTGAACTGACGGAGCGGACCTGCAAAAGACTGTGGCACAACGGGGGTGAGTTGCCAACTCGTGAGTAATAAATAACATCTACAAAGGCTATCGTATGCATGCACACAAGCATCCTAGCATCTAAAATACAGGTATGACTGGATGCACTAGCAGGTATGTATACAACATCAGTGTGCTAATATGTATGCAACATGGAAATCTGGGGTCTCAATAGGTATATATAAGAAATATTTTATCTTCTTTTGTTTTTGAAACTCTTTTAGAATGCCAGCATAATGTCAATGAATCGACGAAAATCGGTGTCCAGCAACGACACCCAAAAGCTGTCTCAAATCCCATAAATCCATGTCATAGTGTCTCTGGCCTTAGCCATCCGGCTGACCCATCTCAGTATCAATATATCATCCTCTCGCGGCCCCGGTCGGTATCCTCTGGATATCCTCCGTGCCCAATGAAGTCACCGGTAGGTAATCCGTCCCCTGCCAGGCTCATCGTCAACACCACGAGCTTCTTGCCCCGGGGTACTCTACCGGGCCCACCATGTACCCGAAACGGTTCATCCAACTTCTCGAAACGGGTCTCCAAAAATCACAGCAAACTCATGGTGGACGACACTTACACCACTAGAAAACCGCAATTTACATGTTTTAAAAATATCATAAGTTTGGAAATTTTGCGGCTTTCCCCTGAAATCCAGCAATATCATAAAATCTCAAGAAATCCTCATAAGTGCATAAATCAATGATAATGAATGCCTATGATATCAATAATCAAGTTGCGATGTGTGATTAATGTATTAAGCATGAACAATGAACATGATGAAGTACATGCACATGAATAACAATCCTACGGTTTCATTTTAAGGAAATAGCACAATTTAAGTATCAATTAGTAAAAGGTTTAAATTAAAGGTTATCTAGTGTGGTGGCATGGCAATTACCAGGGTGTGTGTGTAAACATGAATAGTGCTCGTGCTGCATATAAAAACCTGGTAATGGTGCATGTGTCCTACAATTGAGTTTGCGTATATGGATATAACATATTGATCTAATTGCAGCAATTATCATGCCAGTATTATTATTCTAATGTTACAAGTGATTAACCAATTTACTATTTTCCAGTTTACTAAATCTATCGGGCGACTTGCGCCATCCAAACGATCGTCCCCCGTAGATGTTAAATCTACTCACCGGAATCCCTGGCTAGCTGTGTTCAATCACCGCCTTTCCCTTTCGCGCCGCGTCTGACGTTTCCGCGACCGAACCTGGAATTTACATCAGTACCAAATATAAGGTTACATATCAAGAACGACGCAAAACCCCAACGAAACTACTAAAGTTCGCTAGCTAGGTACAACGTGCACAAAGTGCGCGGACACACGCGAAAATCGCAAAAACTGCCGAAAAACGCCGATTTGGTCGCCCGGCAAAACTAAAACCCGACTACCCAAAAAAAACCGCACTCACGCATCCTAAAAGTCGTAGGACAAGCCATTACAATCATCAAGATGTCACAATTAATTCATCACATAATTTTTATACAAAACTAGTAAGCATTGCGTCCCAAAATCGGTGCAAAATCGCCGATTTGCGACAAAACGACTACAATATAGCATAATTACCCAAGCACACTACAAGCAATCTACAAACACTAATTACAACACAATAGCAATGATTCCAATCCTATTTCCATAAACAACCATTTCTTGATTTTTGTAATTAGCAAACATAAACCAAACTATATATGAAAAACCTTAATTTAACACTAGATTTTAGCCTAATAAGCAAGTTAACCACTTAGATTAAGGTTAGCAAAACACTAGCTAGCAAAATAAATTTAATTAACTAATACATGGTTTCTAAAACCCTAGCTTAATATCAACCATTAACTAAAAGAAACTATATTAGGATTAACACTAAAATTAACACTAAACCATGCATTTAAAGGAATTTGCAACAAAGAAAGTAACTTTGATGGAATTATACCTCTTGATCTATGGATCAAGCAAGAAAATTTGCTCCAAAAATGCCTCCTTTCCACATGTTTTCAACTATATTAGGCTTGAGAAGAGGTAGCACAAGGATTTGTTTTGGTTTTGTAAACAAATTTGTGGATTTATATGGATTTTTGTAGCAATTTTGATGAAATTTTGGAGGAAATGAAAAGGGGAAGGTGAAGGGGGAGGGCTGCTGGAAATTCTCGGCCAGAAGAGGGATGGGGAAGGGTGTGGGCAAGTGGGGAAGGTCATGGGTCAAGTCTCCAAGTCAATGTATCATACTTTATTCATTTAAATTTAAAATAAATCCAAAAACCCCTTAAATCAACTCAAGAAAGCAACTAAAGAAAAGAGATCAGAATTTTCTGGACTTGGTCATGGTTGGGCTGTCCTAGGGCTGAGGGAAATGAGAGAGGGGTTTTACAAAAGAAATTTTATGCAAAAAGGCCCCCTACAACTCAAAAATTGCAAGTTTTAGCTCAAAATTCAATAAATTCGTTTCATAACATAAAAATTTGTTAAAAATCAAAATAAATTACTAAAAATTCATGTTATCACTAGATTATAATTATCATAATTTTAGAGATTAAAATTAGCCCGGAAAAATTTGTATTTATCGCTTATTTAATGTATTTTCTTACCGGCTTAAAATAATATTAAAAAATTGAAAAATAGGGAAAATTTTTTAAATGAATAAAATTTCATAAATAACTCATTAGCTACTAAAAACAAGTAATTACCTATCCATTTAAGATATAATTAGCCCTAAACTGCAAAATATCGAGAAAGACGGTTTTCGGAAAAATACCGAATTTTCACCGAATTTCAAGAAAACACCAAAACGACTTTTCAAGACGCTACACTAACCATTGACCAACCATGGTTTAAACCAAACACACAAACTTTCATGTATCATCAAACATGATACAATAAAATGCACAAAAGTATATCACATATACAATGTGCACATCAAGTGAGAAAATCCTTTTTAAGTGAACCAATACTAGTTAATGCAAAGTAATATATCAAATATATAATTATACATTAAATCATTAAATCAACGCTTGATTTAATGATCCGGTCATACTGCATATAACAGACTAATATCTAATGTATCGGCTTATCGAATCAATCCTTGATTCGATAACTAGGTTATATCGCATACAACCAATCGATACATTCATCGCGAGAATAGAATACGGTATCACATACACGCATTATTCTCGGTCCCGCACATATCTCATATGCGCTCCTATTTCGTTTCGCTTGAGCCAGGAAACCTCTGTGTAGGACTCTAAAGACTCGTCAATACGCCGGCAGCAGGTGATGATCATATCAAACACCCACAAGCCGCAAGCGGTCTGCTAAACGTAACGGCCACCCGGGTATTGAGCGATCATAAGATCGACGAGCAAGCCCGCTCACACTCCTGTGAATTCAACCAGTAACACTTACCGTACAGTCCGGTCTGTTCGTCTGATATGTCGCATATCTCGCCTAGGGGTGGTAAACGTCAGACCCCTGTAGCTCGATAAGTCGTGTCGATATAAGGTCTATAACAGTTCGAGATACTACTGGTAACACTTACCAGTAAATCTCAGCAACCCTAGCCAGGGATTTTTGGTTATAGCCAATCGAACACAGCGCAACATCAACTCCCTATACCGAGAGAGACGAATCCCCTCCTATCGCTCATTGCCTCTATGTGATTCGGAACTGTACCCAAAAAACCACCGTTTTGCACGCCCTCTTGGACGTGGTAAGGTGGAAATCAAAGCACAGTGGGAACCACACATGACTCTATGACGATCTCGGGTCAACAGACTACTATGTACCAGTGTCACCAGAGAACTGCCATCTGACGTAAGGTATAATACCATCTGGGAGTTCTCGGAGAGTCCGTCCAGTGTACCCAGTCTCTACTGAGCACCCGTATATCATCTCCGATGTCAAACACCAATGGATATGGGATCATCCATCGCCTATCTGTATGGGTCGAGAAGGTATACGCTAGTCTACTCTGGTATATCGATGCCCCGTCTCGATACACCCACGACTAGGGACCTTGAAGGATGTACTTATGGACTACCATGTCCCCATCATAGTATGATCCGCATCATAGTCCAGGTAGTCAAGTACACATCCTAAGGGCTTTACCAACATGTAACAGAGAGACAATCAGTATACACGTTAAGGTAAAGAGTAACCAGATAGCATACTATCATGTCGAGCAAGAAAGTCCTCCCTATATATGTCCCAGCATCCACTACAATATACATCCTATGTACAGTAATGGCCTCTAGGGCATACATATAACTAACACTAAACCCCTACGGGTGCGGCAAACTACCCGCCAAGTACCCGAAGCGAAGCAACCTCCCTCAACACGGTGAGTAGGCCACTCGGCACTTTGAGATACCCGGTAGTTTGTGCACCCCACCTTGGGTCTATCCTAGGAGCAAAAACAGTAAAAAGAATTAATACAATGACGGCTACAACCCCGACCCGGTTGTGCGGCCAAACAAATAATATTACATCAATTTACAAATTTTACAATGAATGAAAGAAAAAGAAACTCTCATCTCACACCCATTCCCGGCTATTCATCCGCGACAATCCACCGAGTTCATATACACAAACCATCAACATTACAGATCACAGATATGTATAACCCCCACTAATCGACGTATAGCGATTAGGGGACGTTCAATACATATATCACATCACAGAAAAAATGCATTAGCCAAAGTCTACGGAATATCGATCAAAATACGGATTTTTAACCACCCCAAAAGTCAATTTGCTCTCTGGAAAATCTGGGTAGAAAAAACATGTATAAAAAATCCCAAAACATCCAAACTAAAACACTGCACAAAACCCGATCCAGTGCCGAGTCAAAACGGCGGCGGAACCGCGGCAATAAGCATGTCATTGCCGCGGAACCGCGGTCGTTTGATCGATTCACTGGCTCTTTTTTCTGTTGTGTTTTTACAAAACCCTGAGATGATTTTTCATATATTTTAAATCACTTTTTGAGCAGTATAAAAATCGACAGAAACTAGAGGATTTTGCGGATGTGTTTTGCGACTTTTTTCCGATCGATGTTCTAAACACTTTGCTAACTTACTAGTTTATGTTTAGCTAGGCTATGATACCACTGTAAGTCCACGTTGCTCATCCCGGTTCTTACGGGGAGGCGGAAACGACCAAAAACAATAATTTGGCGCAAGGCGACATGGACTTAGAGCACGGATCTTTGCTAAACTAGAAACTAGTAAACTACAAAAGGCTATAACTACTATGTTGTAGAAAGTATACCTCACGAAACTGGTCCTTCGGGTCTTCATTCTGCTGTCCCGCTCGTCCATCCAAGCTCCAAGTGTCGATCCGAACCTTGGGCACCTCCGCGGCCTTCTTGAGTCGAAGACGATCCACCCGAGAGATGTACACCGAGCTCCACCTCGAGCCGAGGCAACTAGGGCAAAGAGATTGCTAGTCTAGAAGCCCTAGGATGTGTAGAGGAGATGTATGGATGTGTTTGTCAAGTGGAATCCTTTTTCTCTCAGCACATGAGATCAAAGGAAGAATCAAGAGGAGGAAGAAGGAGGAGCAACCATGGGAATGTTTCTCATTTCTTTCCTATGAGAGAGAATGAGAATGAACAAATGAAAAGCTTAACTAAGAGAAAACACAACCATGGTTGCAATACTGCAAAACACTATCATTACTAATCCCATCAATATAAAGTTGATGGCTACAAATGACATGACCATTATCATAACAAAAATGAAAAAGAAAACCAAAGAATACTTTAGACCTTTCAAGAAGATCCTAGTCAACTTTGGTCAAACGGTCAACAAAGTCAAGATGGTCAAATGGTCAATGTAATTAGCCATAACATAATTATCAATAAAAGGATTAGTAAATAATGTTTCCGGCTCATAACGGTTTTGACCAAACGAATTGTCAAAAACCCTAATGAGTTGCCACATTACGGTTTTGGTCGAACTATCTGCCAAAACCCTAATGGGGCACCTCCTCCTTCATCGCTCCTCAAAACTGTGCATACACACCCGCATCCGCATTCCGTAGAATGCGAATGCACAGAAGAAAAATCAAATCCATCTGTGCAATACTAGAATCTGGCTTAAACCAAAGCCCACTAGTATTGCCTGCCCGAACACCATACGCACACAAGTGTACGCAAGTGATCGCAGCCCTGCCGTAAAACCATACGGCATCTACACATTTCGCTCAATGCAGGGAAACTCTCTGTGTGGGACTCTAAAGACTCGACACTACGCTGGCAGTGGGTTTAACCACAGACCGCAAGCGGCACTAGCTGTACGTAACGGTCCCCAGGTAGATGTCGATAAGAAGGCCGATGAGGTGAACCCATCCGAACTCCTACTGAGCCTGTATATGACAATCTCCGTACAGTCCGGTCTGTTCGTCTGATACATCGCATGGCGGGCCTAGGGGGCGGTAAACGTCAGTCCCCAAATAGCGGTACAAGTCGTGTCGGAGTGATGCCCAGAACACCCTGAGATAACACTGGAAACCTACCAGTATATCTCGCTTGCCCTGGCCAGGGACTACTTGTGTAATGGCTCTCCTAGACACAGCGCGATGTCAACCCCCAATACCGGGAGAGACGAATCCTGTCTAACCGTCACTGCCTCCAAGTGCTTCGGGACTGCACCCAACTACTACCTGTTTGCTCGACTCCTTTGAGCCGTGGTAGGGTAGTAATCTAAGTCCAGTGGGAACACACTCGAGGCGAAGTGACAGTGTCAAGTCTGCGGACTAAGCTGTACTCATGTCACCTGGGAACTGATAACTGACGATAGGTATAATACCAACCAACAGTTCCCGACGAGTCCTGTCCAGTGTACTCGTAACCTAACGAGCACCCGCATACTATCTCAAGTACGATGTACTGACGGCTGTGGGACAGACCGTCTCCCCCGCTGGGATGAGAAGCACATACGCTAGTCTACTCCGGAGTATCGATGCCCTGTCTCGATAGTCCTACGACTAGGGACCTGTATAAGGATGTGCTTATGGATTACCCAGCCCCCACGAGTGTGAGCACCATCACAACGCTGGTAATCAAGCAAAGATCCTAAGGGCTCTACTAATATGTATATAAGCGATATGCTAAAAGAAACACATGCACATATTAAAGTAGAGACAAACCAAGTAGCATACTACCATTTTGAGCAAGATTGTCTATACAACTGTGCATATCCCAAGCTTCCATCAAGTAATATACAAGCTAGTATGATACAGTAATGGCCTCTAGGGCATATACACTAACAGCCCTAAGGTCCGCGAGCTCTTCTATGTAGCCAATCATCTTAAGCACGTGTTCCGCTACCGTTGATCCGACGGCCAATCTCGCCGAAAACAACTTCTTCGACACTTCGTATCTGGCGATACGGGATTGCTCTCCATACAGTTCTTTTGTATGGAGAAATATGGATTCGAGGTCCATATTCTCATGCCTCCTCTGATGTTCATTGTCCATAGAGGATAGCACGAGGCACTTGGCCTTTGCGCAGTCGATTTCCCAGGTTTTACGGATTTCCCTATCCGCGACGCTGGTTTTGGGACCTGGGACAGGGGGAGCTTTGGTGGTAAGAAGATACCCCAACTTGTCATAAGTGATTGCCATTTTGACATTCCTGAGCCAATCTTTGTAGTTTGGCCCTGTCAGTATGTTTTTATCTAGAAGTAACTTAAGTCCAGTCATGATAATTGGTCGCTGCAATTAGGAGAGAGAGAAGAAACACTTTAGCATGATGCTCTTGCAAGTTTAGAGTGGTTTTTAATTTGTCTAAACAGGATGGCTCCCACTGTCTCTCGAATCCCTCCTCAAACCATAAAGGAAGAACTGGTCGGGATCAATCTCACCGTACAACACTTGCTTAACCGTTCAGCCAGGCCAGTGTTGGTACTTCAAGGGAGGTTTTCCAACGCTTTCGCGAAGTTCCTTAATTAAGTAACCTCTTTTCCCTGTGGGCGTAGCCCCGCTAACACCTTTCTAGACACCAACTTGGTTTATAGCATTGATCGTTAAGTGAGAAAGTTCCGGAAGAGTAGCATATACTCAAAGTAGGATCGGGATCCAAATATCATCGTGTGACAAAACTGAAGGAATCCTACCAGAATCATCACACTCCAAATGGTATGCAGCGCTAGCAAGTTTCAGTTCTTTTGAAACTCCCGATGTGGATTTTTTCCCCATGCTCTTATGACCTTGACTTTGGCCAAAATATCATAAGTCACATGTCAAGTTCTACCCGTCATTCTCCAGGTTAATTTGAACCCACCCGCACATACCCTTGACTTTGGCCAACATGGTAGAACGACTGCCCCAAACCAACACATCTATCTATGCTGCACATGAATACCCAATAGCTACCAATCACTATGCCTTGACTTTGGCCAACATACATAGCTTGAATACTTATTGACCATTCATGTGAAACGACGGAGGGCTACGAATGGTTTTGGCGAAACCGTGAACGTAGTGAACTTGATATAATCGAAGGAACGAGATAGCTTTCAAAAGGAGTGGTTCAAGCTCCGCATTTAAAAGTTTGGTTTTGAAAAGAACCGAGTGGTTTTCAAAGTGTTCCAACGACTTTTACTTGGTTTATTTTTTTTCTTGCATTAATTCCAATGCGTCCCATTATTTAATCCTACCATTGCAGAAAACAACGAAAATATAACGTACGCTTATGCCATCCGCATTTGCCACGGGGTCCTGTCATCACCCGTTAGGTTACTTAACTAACGATAGAGCGGGGGCTGGACTAGCGCGGATGCAAAACATAAGCAACGCCTAAATAGATATCATATAGATATATATAAACATTCGTCACATGCAATGATAGCCATTCCAGATCACAGATGAATATATTGGATATACTAGGAATCCGCAATTCATACGAGCCTGTAACGAAGAATGGATTACACGGTCGCGATGAATAGCCAAACCCCACTCTAGACCCCTACGAGTGCGGCAAACTACCCGCCAAGTACCCGAAGCGAAGCAACCTCCCTCAACACCGTGAGTAGGCCACTCGGCACTTCGAGATACCCGGTAGTTTGTGCACCCCACCTTGGTCTATCCTAGGAGCAAAAACAGTAAAAAGAAATTATATAATGACGGCTACAACCCCGACCCGGTTGTGCGGCCAAACAAATAATATTACATCAAATTTACATATTACAAGAATTGAAAGAATAAGAAAACTCTCATCTCACAACCCCCCCCCCCGGCTATTCATCCGCGACAATCCAACAAATTCATATACACAAACCATCAACATTACAGATCACAGATATGTATAACCCCCACTAATCGACGTATAGCGATTAGCGGACGTTCAATACATATATCTCATCACAGATATAACCCATTAGCCAAAGTGTAAAGAAGTTTGATCAAAAATACGGATTTGTGACCACCCCAAAAACCAACTTGTTCTCTGGAAAATCGGGTGGAAACAAACTACATCAAAAATCACAAAACAGTAGCAGAAGAACACTGCAGGAAAAATGACCCACGGCCGAGTCAACTCGGTCGCGGATCCGCGGCAAGAGCATCCTCTTGCCGCGGTTCCGCGGTGAGTTGGTCGACTCGCTGGCTCGTTTTTCTTCTGTTTTCTGTAAAAACCCTTAGCCAATTTTTGAAGTATGATTTATTATTTTTAGAGCAGATTTAAAAATCGGCAGAAACTTAGGGTTTTGAAAAAATGTTTTGCGATTTTTTCCGATCGAAGTTCTAGATACTTTGCTAACTAGTTATTTTGTGTTTAGCTAGGATCTGATACCACTGTAAGTCCACGTTGCCCACCCCGGTGCTTGCGGGGAGGCGGAAACGTTATGAAAAATCTGATTTTTACAACACTAGGCAACATGGACTAACCAAAGAAGGGATCTTTGCTAAACAAAACTAACTACCAAAGCTAAAAGAGTTTAGCTACTCGGAAAAAGGTTATACCTAGGTCTTCAAGTCCTTCTCTTCTTACTCCTTGGAGTGAAAGAACGGATCGTCTCGTCGCCTTCTCTTGCCGAAGAAAGATCCACCCGAGGGCCTCTACCTTTGGCTCCAACTTCAAACTAGAAGAATCTAAGGTGCCTGGTGTGCTAAACCAAGGACCTTAGAAAGAGTAGAGAGTATTTTTGAAGGGATTATCTCAAGCTCAAATGGTTCTCAACTCATGAGAGGGGAGAGCTAGAGAGAGAGGAAGAGAAGGAGAGAGAATGAAAATGATCAAGTGAGAAGAATAATGCAACCTTCTCACATATATGTGATTTATGAAAAATAGATAATTAGCTAAAGATAATTGTCATGGTTAATCAAGAAATGACCATTATCATTTCACATTAAATGCTTTTGTAAGGATCAAAGAGCATCTTTCATATGGAATGATGATGGTCAACATGTCAACCTAGGTCAACAAGTCAAGTATAGTCAAATGGTCAACAACCCTAACCATGCACAATTATAATTAACTAATATTAATAAATCATAATTCACACATAAACATTAGGGTTAAGAAAATGACAATGGTCATCAACCCTAATCAAAGTCCTCTGCCTCTGTCTCAGTCAACTGTGCATACACACCCGTATCCGTGTTCCGAGGAACACGAATACAATGAGATAAAACCAATCCCAAATCATATACTAGGATCCGGCTTAAACCAAAGCCCGCTAGTATAAGCTGTCTGGACACCAAACGTGCACAAGTGCGCGGATGTGAACGAACCCTGTCGCAAAACCATGCGACCTCTACTCTTTTTGCCTAAAGGCGAATAACCCTCTGTGTGGGACTCTAAAGACTCGACACTACGCTGGCAGTGGGTTTAACCACATACCGCAAGCGGCACTAGCTGTACGTAACGGTCCCCAGGTAGATGCCGATAAGAAGACTGACGAGGTAAACCCCATCTGAACTCCTACTGAGCCTGAATGTGACAGTCTCCGTACAGTCCGGTCTATTCGTCTAAGAACATCACATGGCGGGCCAAGGGGAGCGGTAAACGTCAGTCCCCTACTAACGGTACAAGTCGTGCCGGAGTGTAGCCCAGAACACCTGAGATAACACTGGAAACCTACCAGTCTATCTCGCTTGCCCTGGCCAGGGACTTTGTGTAATGGCTCTCCTAGACACAGCGCGATATCAACCCCCAATACCGGGAGAGACGAATCCTGTCTAACCGTCATTGCCTCCAAGTGCTTCGGGACTGCACCCAAAAACTACCTGTTTGCACGACTCCTTTGAGCCGTGGTAGGGTAGTAATCAAAGTACAGTGGGAACACACTCGAAGCGAAGTGACAGTGTCAAGTCAACGGACTAAGCTGTACTCATGTCACCTGGGAACTGATAACTGACGATAGGTATAATACCAACCAACAGTTCCCGACGAGTCATGTCCAGTGTACTCGTAACCTAACGAGCACCCTCATACTATCTCAAGTATGACGTACTGACGGCTGTGGGACAGACCGTCTCCCATGCTGGGATGAGAAGCGCATACGCTAGTCTACTCCGGAGTATCGATGCCCTGTCTCGATAGTCCTACGACTAGGGACCTGCATAAAGATGTGCTTGTGGATTACCCAGCCCCCACGAGTGTGACTGCCATCACAACGCTGGTAATCAAGCAAAGATCCTAAGGGCTCCACTAATGTGTAAAGGCGATATGCTAAAAGAAACGCATGCACACATTAAAGCAGAAACAAACCAAGTAGCATACTACCATTTTGAGCAAGAATGTCAATACAAGGTGAATATCCCAAGCTTCCATCAAGTAATATACAATCTAGTATGATACAGTAATGGCCTCTAGGGCATATACACTTACAGCTTAACCCTTGGTTAGATTTGTAACCACTACAATAATTCATTGTTCATCACAAAAGGAATTATTCCATTCATTCTTCTTCTTCTTCAACCTTGAGCTTTGAGAAAGCTTTCTAGGTTTTCATTTTGTGGTGAATAAAAGTGAGAATTTGAAAAGGAAAAAAAGAGCAATATTCCTACTCCATCATCCTCATCTAATCTAGCCAATTAGATTAGGGTATTCACCTCATTGGAGAGAGAGAGCTTGAGTTATAGAAACTTCGAGGTAGATCATCGGAGAAAAGGAAGACTACAGGCTAGCATGGATCGTTCGAGTTGTGGAGCCTCTCTTGAGTCCGGGAGATCGTGGATCGCGGCGAAGGGACTTCTACTCGGAGCTTATGAAGCGAAGGAGCGGACTACAAAAGTTGTAATCCCTCACTTTTAGTTGTAAAGATGTTTACTTGCATGTTAAACCCTAATAATCTAGCAAAGATTCCAGCTTTGGGTTGTTCGGCACGTCTAAATTTTTATTCGGGCATGGTTGATGCCTTGTAGAGCCTTGTTAGAGTGCCCAGGAACCCTACAACTCGGTGTAACACCTTAGAATGCGATTAGGGTTAATTAAGCGATAATACAGATTTTTAGTAAAAAATTTACCGAAATAGTTTTCAAATATTTTATAAAAATTAATGATTATTTTATTAATATTTATTTCGGGCTTGCACACACATGTGCATGTTAACCTAGGGTTAATTAGGTGTTAAACCATGCTTAAGTAGCCATGGCACCTTAACCTCATTTCATTATGTTATATGTAATTAGTTAATTATTTAGTTTTTAAAATAATAATAGATTTGAATTGTTGACTTGAGGAAAGAGAGGAGGCATCAAGAGGCATGGGGCAAGCATGCCATGCATTTAATGAAGAGAGAGGGAGACATGGCTTATGTTAAATTCACTCCCATTTATATTCCCTCACCTTCACACTTACACCCTCACTCATACACTCATTCACTCTCATTCTCATTATTTGTTCACCTCATTTCATCACCCTCACACCCAAACTGAACCCTCACCTTTTTCATCACAAACCCTAACCCAAATCCTCATAAACCCTCACAAATCTTCACAAAACCCACTACACCCTTCATCAAACTTGATCTAAAGCCACTAGAGATCACTTGGAGCATGGAAAGCTAGGGTTTTGGAGTAAGTGTGGATAGGTAATGGCTCCTAACTGTTAATTAGGTAGTTAATTGTTGTGTTTCTTTGTTAGTTTCAGTTTAGAACCCTAAAGATAAAGATTTAGTGCAATATCGTGTTTTTAGTGTCATTATAGGATATCTGTAACCTGCTGTGGCCCCGAGTGTTCACTGTGAAAACAAGCAGTGTCGTAGCGTAGTTCCAGAGACCCTAAGTATTTACCTGAGACCCCGACCCCATCTGACCGGTTTTGGCCAGCGACATGGAGGCTTTTTATGGCGAGCTCGGCCGAGGAGTGGACTGGGGAGTTGAGTTTTTTGGGGTAGTTGTCTGCAGTGGTTTTAGGTTATTTGGTACTGCTAGATTTTGATGTTTTGACAGTGGGTAAAATCTGGGATCGATTAGCTAGTTTTAGTGTTTCGACGACGCGCGTTACGATATCCTATACGGTGTCCGACTCGGTTCTGTGCTTCGTGATATTTTTACACATAGGGTTGGTTTAGAGTGTCATCACATACGTAGTCGCTAAGAGAACACTTTAGAAGGTGTTGGAGACGGTGCGTCGACTTAAACGTAGATTGTATGTATTATTGGTCGATTTCTAAGTTTGCCTTGCTATGTTTTATATGTTAATAGGATCACAGGCGGGGACTTCGGACGCCGCGAAGAAGGGAAAGCAAGTGGTTGGATATACCTAGCTCGAGATCACGGTGAGTAGATTTAACATCTGCGGGGGAATCGCCCGTATGGCGTTATGCGTCGGGGCTAGATTCAATGATATGACTATTAGTTATAAGTATATATATATATATATATACATTGATTGTGCATGTGTACCATTGTTGCATACCTCATTTCCTGTTGCATACGGACATAGTATTAATGAGACACAACACTGTTACTAACGGTTCATGTTGCACGAGCACTAAACTGTATGTCGCACACACACCGTTAGTAATTTCCATGACACCCACACTGTAGAATTTCCATGGATAATACATTACTTAGCTTATCTTATCATTAGACATGATTCTTGTTCTATTGCGCATATGAATTGCATTATGCATACATACATACTTGCGTACATACATACTTGCGTACCTACATACTTGCATACATACATACCTTGTTATAACTACATATATGCTCATATGTGATGTTGCATTGTATTTTGGAGAATTGGGAACCGCATGATACATTTAAAAACTGGATTCATTTAAAAGAGCGGTTTTCCCTTGATGTGCTCATATTACTGTTTTATGTTGCATATATCATATTCATGGATTTACACATTGAGATGTGGATTTCATGTGATTTATGGATTTGAGAACCGTGGTATTATTTCAAGAAAGTATGCATTATTTTGAAAACACGGTTTCTCTTGATATGATATTTCAGTGCGTCCACTATGAGTTTTCTCGATTCTGAGGGTTGTGTTAGATACCCGATTCGAGGAGCGGTAGGCACCGTCTGCGGGTACATGGTGGACCCGGTATGGTATCCCTTGGTAAGAAGACTCGTATAGAAAGGTGGTGAGCCCAGCGGAGGGACTACTACCTACCGGTGATAGTATAGAACCCGACGGATATCCGAAGAATACCGTTTGGGAGTTATGACATGAGATATATTGAGGGCCGATCTGGGGATGCGGCGCCTGAGAGATGAGTATTTTCGTGTCGATGCTGGACACGAGTATTTCATGATGTTTTTGAGTGCCGATGTTGGGCACTCAGGTTCCAGGAGATTTACAGGATATGAGGGCCGATCCGTGTGACGGCGCCTGAGGTACTGGGATTTTGGTCGTATTTGTTGGACACCGGTTTTTCCACGATGATGATTCACTGATGATGACATGTTTTACCCTATACTCTGCATTTGTTGTTATAAATAGCTTCATGTATTTGTAGAACCTGATAGAGTACCGTTCATGATTGTTGCATGTTCATATTAGCATATTGATACTATCAGATTGCATGTGATAAAGTATCGCAGTAAGTGCATACCTGCGATTATCTGTACGATGTTACTTACTACTCACGAGTTGACAACTCACCCCATTGTGCCACAGTGTTTTGCAGGTTTGACCCTCAGAGTAGTCGCGGCAGGGCTTCTTCTTATTGTATCTTTTTGCAGCGGATACCGCTACGGTTGGCTGTGAGCCGTCTGCTGTAGGTAGGTTGCGGTTATCCGTTTATATTTATTGTATCTCTCTCATTGTATCTAGTACTCTCCATCTACCCTTTAATGTATTTACTTAGAGACGAGTTATGAGGACGATATTGTATATTATTTTGTGACTCTGGGTGTCGAGCTCGTGTGAGCCAGCTTTTATTATGCAGTTTTATCTCTTTTATGTTGTTTTTAACTTATACTGCTTATTTCTTCTCTACGGCGTCATATACATGCTTGTGGTGGTTGTTTCCGCCTTTGGGCGTGATTGCTCCCGTTTGGGGATGCTTTATTTATATCATATGTTGCTTTACTTATATCTTATATTTGTACCCGTTTCGGGGCTAGTTTTTATAAAGGAGGTGCTGCCAAAATTTTTAAGAAAATAAATTTAAACATTAAAGATTTTTACTTGAGATTTCCAAATGTTTTTAACAATGTTTTATCACTTACTACTTTCGATGGTTTAGTTTTTTGGGTTTTCGGCTTACTTAAATTGCGTTACGCCTGTAGACGTTACGTGGTTTAAGTGTCGGTCACATGCAAAATTTTGGGTCGTGACACTCGGAGTACCAACACCCACCTGGCTAAATGGTTAGCAAAATTGTAAAGAGTAAATGATCCCGACTAATTCTCTTTTTAAGGTTTGATGGAGAATTTGAGGAAACAGTAGGAGCCATCCTGATTAAATAAGATAATAAACCAACCTAATCTTGCAAGAGCATACGTTAAGTGTTTCTTTTCTCTCTTTCCGGCAGTAACCATGACGGGACTTAAATTACTACTCGAAAAAAATACACTGACTGGGCCAAAATATAAAGATTGGCTGAGAAACATCAATATTGAACTCACTTATGACAAAATGACATACATACTCACCAGTACTGCTTCCCTGTCCTAGGACTAGACTCCTCGGTTGCGGATATCGAGGTCCGCAAAATGTGGGACCTGAATTGCAAGAAAGCTAGGTGCATAGTGATGGCTTCCATGAACAATGAACTCCAGAAGCAGCACAAGAATATGGACATAAAATCCATTTTTCTCCATTGTAAGTATTTCTATAGAGAGCACTCTCGTATCGTAAGGTACGAGACTTCAAGGAAATTATTCCAGATGAGGTTAGTTGTCGGATCACCTGTAGGATAACACATCCTAAAGATGATCAATCTTATTGAGGAACTCGCAATTCTGGGATGCGTGTTAGAGAACGGGTTATATATTGACTTAATTCTACAGTCCCTTCCTCACACCTTCTCTCAGTTCATGCTGAACTTTAACATGCATGGCATGGAAGCTGATCTTTCAAATCTCCTCAACATGTTCAGGGTAGCGGAGAGCTCCTTGAAAAAGGAGAAGACACTTGTTCTTACTGTTGGGGAATCTTCCTCTTCTAAATCCAAAGCGAAAGAAAAGGGGAAGAAGAAGAAGAACCCCACCAAGCCGAAAGGAGATGTCAAAAAGATATAAGGAACGAAAAATTCGAGAAAAGTAAAAGCAGGAAAGGATGAGTGCTACTACTGTCACAAGAAGGGTCACTTGAAGAAGGATTGCAAGGCTTTTAAAGCCAAGGGCAAGGACATGAAGCAAGCTAATGCTTCGGCTTCAAGTGTGTTTATGATTGAAAACTGTTTTTCAGTAAACTCTACATCATGGGTACTAGATACCGGTTCTGGTTCTCATCTGCAATTCTTTGCAGGCGCTGAGAAACCGTAGAGTGCTGAAGGCAGGTGATATGACCCTCAAGGTTAGCAACGGAGCAAACGTAGATGTTATTGCAGTAGGAGATTATCACCTGGGTTTGACGAGTGGACACATTTTGGTGTTGTATAACTGTTTTTGTGTACCCAGTATGCTATGTAATATTATAGCAGTATCTTTGTTGTCTAATGAAAGATATAATTTTGCACTTGAAAGAAATGTTATGAACATTCACATAAATCAAGAATTGATTGGGTTTGGCACACTGGATAACGGCATATACATACTCAATCAACATCAAGTTTTCAACGTCCAAAACACACTCAAAAGAAAGGCTCCGAATTCAAACCAAGACTTCTTATGGCATTGTAGACTTGTTCATATTAATGAAACAAGCATGACTAAGTTATATAAGGATGGATATTTGGATCCGTTCGAATATGTATCATATGCAAATTTTCAATCATGTATCAAAGGAAAGATGACCAAATCTTCGTTCACAAGACACGAAGAAAAAGCCACTATGTTCTTGGGGCTCATACACAGCGATGTATGTACTCCGATGTCTACACATGCATGAAGTGGTTAATCCTACTTCATCACTTTTACTAATGATTTCTCAATGTATTGACATGTATTCTTAATGAAACATAAATCCAAGGCCTTTGATAAATTCAAGGAGTATAAGAATGAAGTGGAGAAACAAACTGGTAAAAATATCATGATACTTCGATCTGATCGGGGTGGAGAATACTTAAGTACCAGTTTCCTTGAATACTTAAAAGAGAATGGAATTTTCTCTCAGCATACTCCTCTATATACACCACAACATAATGGTGTATCAGAGAGAAGGAATCGCATGATGCTCGATATAGTGCGTTCCATGATGAGTAGTGCTGAGTTGCCACTTTCCTTCTGGGGGTTTGCGCTGGAATCAACTGTATACCTATTAAATAGGGTTCTAACTATGTCTGTGCCTACCATTCCATATGAGATGTGGAGTGGGAAGAGACCATGTCTCAAGTATCTTAAGATATGGAGGTGTCCAACTTTTGTCAAAAGCAGAATTCGGAAAAGCTCGAGACACGATCGGTTTTATGAAAGTTTGTGGGATACCCCAAGAATTCACGGGAATATCTTGTCTACCGCACTGAAGAACAAAAGGTGTTTGTCTCTCACCACATAATCTTTTTAGAGAACGAATTTCTTGCAAAAGAAATTAGTGGGAGCGCAGTAGAACTGGAAGAAATTCCAGAACCACAAACTACTGCTGACGACTTAGTAGAACCTCAGGTTTCAATAGAGCCTGACGAACCTGTAAGTCCACGGTAGCGCCCCGGCCGTCTAACAGACGCCAAATGCGGAACAAAAACTTTTTACAACTGGCGCTATCGCGTACTATAACCCGGATCTATCATTAAAGCGAAACTAACAAACTACAAAGGGGTAGAAATGTTATACCGAATGATTCGAGTCCTTCGGTCTTTAACCATCATCCCACGCTTGTTGCGGCTACTCCGATCTCTTGAATCTCCAGTCTTCTCATCCAGGTGGCACCACGTCGACAGATCTTTAAAAAGGCTCCCGCCTCTGAACCGAGGCAACTCGATCGTCAAATTTGCTAGAAGAGACGACCAAGATGAAGTAGAGAATGAGTATAACACTTTGTCTCGTTACGTCCAAGGCTATGGACGAACGGTTAATGAAGTTGCCTTTTGGATCGATACGAAATGAGAAATGGAGTATATCAATTTCCATGAACCAAAATCCTTAATCTTTTCAAAAAAACAACCATATCCTCCTCTCAAGGAGGTGGCCGGCCACTAAATAGAGGGGGGAGGTGAGTGCAGGAGAGGGAGGGTGACTCTAACAATGAAGCTTATCATGACTCACTAATGACACCTAGTGTGAACACATTAATGAAAGTGATGATTCATTAACCATAGTCATCAACTCATTAATACACCATTAATGAACAAAGCCACCTCACTATCCTTGTCACCTCTTCTAGAAGCTTCCACACAAATCCCAAGAAAAGATAAATCCGTATTTAACAGAATGTCAAAATACGGCTGATAGAAAACTGGAAACTGGCAACTTCCAAAAGTGATCCTGAAACGAATTTCAGGATAACCCCTTAATGGTATAAACATACCTGCATTTGTATTACGACCGAATACAAATGCATCTGAGATAAAGATATGATATCTACACAGTATAATACTCGGATCCGGCTTAAACCAAAGCCGACCAGTATTATCTGTCCGAAAAACGACACGTGCGAAAACGCACGTGCTTTTTCCGAGCCCTACCATATCGCCATACGGCCTCTACAACGTTTCGCCCAAGCTTGGGAAAGTGTCCGTGGGGCACTCTAATGACTCATCAATACACTGGCACTGGGTATAACCACTAGCACGTCAGAAGTACGAGCTGTACGTAACGTTTTGCCTATGTATTGATTGGAAGGGAAGCTGACGAGCGAACTCATCCATAAACCCTACTGAGCCTAACAGTGACAATATACATACAGTCCGGTCCGTTCGTCTATAAGTATCGCATATCTGGCCTAGGGGGCTAGTAACGTCAGACCCCCAATAGCGGTATAAGTCGTGTCAGAGAGTAGCCCAGAACACCCTGAGATACAACTGGAGTACCTACCAGTAAATATCCTGCCTCGGCCGAGGGCTTTGTGTAATGGCTCTCCTAGACATAGCGCGATCTTACCCCAATACCGGGAGAGACGTATCCCCTGCCGATCCGCTCACTTGCCTCCAATGTGGCTCGGAACTGTACCCAACTAAAACATGTTTGCACAACTCCTTTGAGCGTGGTAGGGTAGTAATCTAAGCACAGTGGGAACTCACATGAGACAAATGACGATCTCAGGTCGATGAACTAACCTGTACACATGTCACCAGGGAACTGCTATCTGACGATATGTATAATACCAACTAGCATGTTCCCGGCGAGTCCTGTCCGGTGTACTCATAACCCAATGAGCACCTGTATACATCTTAGGTGATCCAACTGACACCAGTGGCTTATGAGACCGGCCACCGCCCCTCGTCGGGGTCTCGACTGTATACACTAGTCTACTCTGGAGTATCGATGCCCTGTCTCGAAACTCCTACGACTAGGGACACTTTTAAGGATATGCTTACAGACCCCAGCTCCCACGTTTATGATCGCCATCATACTGCTGGTAGTCAAGCAAGAATCCTATAGTCTCTATCATCATGCAATAGTGAACTAAAGTATGTATACGATGATAAAGACAAACCAGATAGCATACTATCATCTCGAGCAAGACTGTCATATCGGTATAGGTCCTACCTCAATCATTGCAATCACGTACCTGCGATCCAATAATTGACTTTGAGGGCACTATCTCCAACAATCTCCCACTTGCACTTAAGGCTAATTATTGCGATGTCGCATACTCACAGCCCGTGTGATACCGAACATCCAACTTCTCTACTAATCAGTTTCACAAAGCTAGTTTGTAAAACGCTTGTGTTCGAGAAATAGCCTTAGTGAGTGGATCCGCCCTGATGTTTCTTTCTATATCTCTCTAAATCTCAAATTCGCGGAGAAAGCCATCTCCCGAATCGAGTAATACCTGTCTTAGAATATGTCTGAATATCTGATGGGACCTAGTTCATAAATGAACTCCAAATTTAAACTTCTTAGACTGTATCGATAACTGAACCTAATCAGTTTCCAGCACCATGCATCCCACAGTATCCTCTTGGACCACCTGTCCATAATATTGTCCCTCATCATAAGGAAAACTATAACTCTGACAATCACTATGTCAACCATGTCACCTCTGAAGCCTGGAATGATAACTGTCTCCCGAAGGAGGCTGCCGTCATCAAATCCATAGAACAATCACTCATGTTCTAAAACTGCTTCCTTATGTTTCTTCAGGATTGGATTAATATAAACTTATCGCATCAAGTGCAAAAACTATATCTGGTGTGGTACTTGACATCTCATGATTGACTCAATTGCCTAAGCAAGTGATCTGCCAATCATGCACTTCCCTCTCTCCTTTAGTCTCTAAGACACCTTTAGAGAGGGTGACTCCATCACCTGCAGATACACTACCATGCCAGGAGTCATCTATTCTAAATACCATTAGAATACTGTCAAAGTACCCATATTGGGAAACTACCCAAATCTAGATCTAAAACCATAGATCTAGTAACTAGAATGTCTGATATCATATCCATATCCTTTGTGAAGAAACAACTGTGTGATAACCACAGTACAACCGATCGTAATATAGGAATTTTACTTCCTACTCTGTGTATGTCATCCAAATACCAGGACATCACACCCTACTACCTTCTTAACAGATCTATCCCCTATTCAGATGAAGTCAAACCTATGACTGTCACATCAAAATTAGATGATCTTATCTCCGCTATATCTGCTCAAGTCTATAAATAGACATAAGCTACTTGCCCACTATATTTCCGCTGCTCCCACTGACTATGACAACCCTCTGGCGGAATAATATATACGTACACTTCTAAAGCCTGTTTAGAACGACGTTATACTCATCCTCTTGCCGGGTCTCACAGTCTGGAACAACAGTAGTGTCAAGTCTAGGTAAACAAGAACCTCACTGTCACCGTCCTTGAGGCTACCTGAGTACCTCTCGGGTGTCTGAGGTTACCCACCATATTTGCGGAGTGGCTATTGGAATGTCAAATCTGATTGAATATATAGGCCCTATTAAATTTTCCGTAATCGTTTGCGGTTCTGGAATCACTTCCAGTTCTACCATACTCCCACTACTGTTTTCTGAAAAAATCCATTTTAATAAAACTGTGGAGAGTCAAGAACAATATCACTATTGATCTTCCAGATGGTAGAAAAACCAACCCTCGTCAAAGCCAGGGTCAACCCACAAACTGCCATTACAGAAACGCGCCTTGATTTATCCAGTGTTTAGTTTTAAGCATAAGCTGGACATATCCCCGTATTTTAACATCGTTAAGATATGAACCATTCTATATACAATATAAAAATAGAGGCACTAATTTAATTTGAACCAGATTCAAATCATGTAGCTGTCTCCAGTGCATATCAACTTAATGGAGAGAGGCTAATCAGCATTACTCAACTTAGGAATCCATCCAATTATGAGTAACCTGAAAGAGAAACAAGTTTCTCAAAACCATTACTACATCTTCGATCTCTTTGAAGAATCCCGATACTTGTGATACTTGGTTCTCTACTTTATTCTTATACCCACAACTTCTCAAAATTTAGACTTTGTATTTCTACGAAACACTTGTCTAAAAACTAGAGAAGTCATAAGTAAACAGAACAAAGTACGAGGACCTACCCCTTTGTCCTGACGGACACTGGACAACATACAATACTCTTTATAAGTCCGTTGAGTTGAATAACTCATAACATGTGCATCGTAGGTTAAAAACTGTACCCAGGCGATTTCCTTAAATATCACCAATTACAACGAATTCCGATATAATGAGGATGATCACCTAATTCCCAATAACTTACTCCCACTCATCATCTGTAAAACCATACAGATATGAGAATGAAACCTGGTAAATACATACCCTGGAGCAAGTATCTAATCGGGAAATCAGTTTTTCCTTTAACAATGTACTGAAACATGAAAATGTTTCGTAGGGGTATCCCGGTATTCTTAGTAATGCATCTTCCATAATCCAATTCATGACTATAACCGTATATCTCTTTGCCATCTCTCCAAAATCCCTTTATTTGTCTTTAGTCGTTACCTTCTGTACACCATCATTAGACTAAATGATTTTCTTCCTTCCCTACCGTTCGGCACCAGCCTATGGTTTGGAAGAAGACTATCCAGTAAGCATAATAGGTGTACTCTCCTAATCCTAGGAGTACTCACAACTTGAGAGAAGGTGATGATAAACGACTACTGAATAATACCTTATTCTATTTCTCCTGAACTGGGAAAAAGAAAAGGCGAAATAGGAGTGGCGATGAAGTACGCGGTTTGGTCATGAATGATTAGCAGTCGCAATTTACTTTGCCCTCTTTCTAATCCCATTATTTTGTCTTTACATATTACCTTCTGCACACCTTACTTAGGCTAATTGGTTTTCTTCATTCCCTACCTTTCGGCACCTGCCTATGGTTTGGAATAAGACTATCCAATAAGCGTAATAGGTGTACCCTCCTAATCCTAGGAGCCTTCGCAACCTGAGAGAAGGTGATAATAAAAGACAACTGAATAATCAATTCTATTTCTCCTGAACCTGGATCCATCCTCGAAGAAGTCCCTTTGAGTTCGTATATAACCATACGATGGATCTATCCAATGGAAGTGGATATCCGTAGTAATACGGGGTGTTCTGAGAAATATAAAGGGTAAAAGAAGGAGCGGCAATGACTTATGCAACTAGGACAATCCAAAAGCCAGTATTTTAAGAGGGTTCGGTCAACTTGGTCACTGAGTCATAGTTTAGGATCGGTCAAAGGTCGCTTCCAAAGAGAGAGAGAAAAGAAACATTATGCGTGCACTCTAACCTAGATCAGAATGGTTATCATTTTATCTAATCAGGAAACCTCCCACTGTTATCTCAAATTCTCCTCCAAACCAGAAAGAAGAATTAGTCGGGATCACCCGAAGAGTAAACCAACTCATCAGTGAGAATCGGGATCCAACTATCATCGCATGATAACTTGATGGAAGCCACTCAAGTTATCACACTCCAGAAGGTATGCGCATGCTTGGCAAGTTTCCTGTATGTTTGAAACTCCCGATATTATTTTTGCCTCATGCTCTTATGACCTTGACGAAGGTCAACAAATCATAAGTCACATGTCAAGTTCTACCCGTCATTGTCCAAGTTAATTTGAACCCACCCGTATAAGCCCTTGACGAAGGTCAACAAGGCTATACGATTGTCCCAAACCAACACATCTATCTATGCAACAAATGAATACCCCGCAGCTACCAAGCACTATGCCTTGACGAAGGTCAACAAACATAACTTGAATACTACTGACCATCCATAAGAAATGACGGAGGGCTACGGTTGGTTTTTGGCGAAAAACCTTTAACATAACGAACTTGATATCGCTGAAGGAACCTGATAGCTTTTTATAAAAATATAGTAGCGAAAAACCTTTGCTAAAGAGATCACTCCCGGTGAAGAGATCTTGGCTCTTTCCTCGTGGAATGTGGTGCAGGTTATTCTAACTGAATACCGCGATGCAAAGCAACTTGTAATCGATTATAGTGAAGTTATTACCCTGATGTAAACTTATGCCCAAGGGGTCACTCCCGGTGAAGGGATCTCGCCCCTTGCCTCGTCGAATGAGGTGCGGGATATTCTAACTGAATATCACTATGCAAAACAAAAGGAAACATCTTTGTAATAACACCTTTTTAAATTTGTTCCAACAACATCAAATATATTGTCACGACCCGAAATTGGCCCGTGACGGCCCTAGTACTACGCAACGCCCTAAGACGTAACGTAGTAAAAGAAAGCCAAAACCCAGAAATCTAAACCAAGAAAATACGGAAAAGATAATATAAGTTTTTGAAACATTTGAAATAGCAACCCAAATTCTTTAAAAGTTCTACTTTCTTTCTTTAAAATTTTGGCAACACCCCCTTTTTGTAAAAACTAACCAAGGTGAATACAACACAAATATAAGACGTCGTAGCGAAGAATTAAGACGATAAAGAGAAAGCTGTATATAAAAGACAACAAATCCACAATAATATACAATATCGTTCTTACCAAGTCTCTAAGTCAACCACAAAATAGTAGATGGAGAGTACAAGATACAACGAATGTACAATATGAAATACATATAATCATCTAACCCACCTAAGCAAAATAGTACTGTGAGCTGATGCGGTATCTGTAGCAAAAGATGATAGATGAATAGCTGAATAGCCTGCCTCGACTACTCTGGGGAACAACCTGAAACACCTGTGGCACAACGGGGGTGAGTTGCCAACTCGTGAATAGTAGATAACATATGCAGGTAATCGCAGGAATGTACATACATCATGAATCAAAGGTATGCGATTACAGTAATAATATGTCATGAGAATGCAAAATAATGGAAAGTACACTAGCAGGTACAATCAATATGTGAAGAAATAGTAACATGACAATAGTATGCAATAACCATGCAATAGGGATATAAGAATGTAGATATGCAACTATCATAAGGGTACACTAACAGGTACTACCAATATATGAAACTCTGCATAAAATAGATAAGTGTGAGGTATAGGGTGGAATATGTCATTTCCACGGAAACCTGACATCGTGGCAGGATCACAATCCATCAAGACACTCAAATTCACAATTCCTCAAATCAGCCCCCAAACTGGGCTCTCACATCATATAAGTCTCACATCACCTCAATGTACAATATCGAATATCTCTCCTATATCTCAAGTCGAATCTTAAGTAAATTTCTAACATCCTAAATAAATATATATGCAGAAATACATATGATGGGGTCAATACACATATATTAGCGTCCCATTCCACTAATATTGGTGTAAGAGTATATATAACAACGGCTAAATCCCTTGTTATATATACAAAGGTATTAAAAGAAATATCATGAAAACAATGTGCCAAGCATCGACACAGAAATCCTGATAGGTACGTATCATACGCTGTCCCGAAAGTACGAGTGCCTAGCTCTGACCCTCGCCTTTCAACGTATGCATACGTGCATGACTCCCAACGGTGTCTCTATGATCCCCGCCGAGTCATCAGTATCGTCACCGGTAGGTACTCGTCCGCCTCCAGGCTCAATCGGCAACATCCATCGATCTTCTTGCCGAGGGGAACCATACCGGGCCCCACCATGTACCCTCATACGGCAACCACACCTCGTATGGAGTATATAATCAGAACCGATAAATCTCATGGTGGCTGCGCAAATATCATATCAAGGAAACCGGGTTTTTCAATGTATGCATAATTTTATGAACTCCCGCGGTTCCCAAATCCAGAAATCATCATGTGAAATATAAATAACAATGCGCAATCCAGGAATAAATATATGCGATATATCTGAAATGCGAGCAAATAAATAAGAATATGTAGCTGAAACCAGATGTATGCGAAACCAATAAGGTACAGCTAGGTAACATCAGTAAAGGTAAATATGTAACAGCAACTGAATATGTATGTAACATACAGGTGTAGCAATGTATAGGTATCTACCTATAAGAACTGATGTCGTATACCCCCTGGGTATAAATAGAATATGTGCAAGGTATACCTGTAGCTGTATCGCAAGGTGTAGATGTACCTATCACTAATGGTAAGATACACTATAGGTATACTGATAAGCTACATGTCATGTATGATAAGCAATAGTATCTATAATAGTTAGTGTGTGACATGGCAATTATTGACGGTGTGTGTGTAGCATACAATCTGTAACGCCTTGAAAAGTCGTTTTGGTGTTTTCCTGAAGATCGGTGAAAATTCGGTATTTTTCCGAAAACCGTCTTTCTCGTTATTTTGCAGTTTAGGACTAATTATACCTAAAATGGATAGGTAATTGCTTGTTTTTAGTATCTAATGAGTTACTTATGAAATTTTGGTCATTTAAAAAAATTTCCCTATTTTTCAATTTTTTAATATTATTTTAAGCCGGTAAGAAAATACATTAAATTAGCGATAAATACAAATTTTTCTGGGCTAATTTTAATCTTTAAAATTTTGTTAATTAAAATCTAGTTGTAACATAAATTTTTAGTATTTTATTTTGATTTTTAACTAATTTTTATTATAGCAAACGAATTTATTGAATTTTAAGCTAAAACTTGCAATTTTTGACTTGTAGGGGGTCTTTTTGCATAATTTTTTTTTTGTAAAACCCCATTCACCCTTCCCTCACCCCTAGGCCGGCCCCACCTCAACAGCAAGCCAACAAAAAAATTTCCCCATCTCGTTTGAACAAAATGATATGATAAGGGCTTTAAAGGGGTAAATTTGGAATTATGTGTGCTTTGATTTGAGTGAGTTGACTTGGGCTTTTCCCCACAACACCCACACCATCACCACAACTTCATTTCAGCTGAGAATCCTGCATCCTACAGCAGCCCCCCCTCACTCTTCTTGTCCATCTCTTTTCTTCATCAAATTTCATCAAATTCCACCTCAAAATCTTTAGAAATCCACAATTTTCTTCACAATTTCAAAGCAAAACCTTATTCCCTCTCTTCTCTAACCTAATTAGTTCAAATCTTGGAGAAATATGGCATCTTTGAAGGCATATTGTTCTTGCTAGATCTCTAGTTGAGGTATAATTTCAATCTTTGGTTAATTGGTAGTTGTTATATGCTAAATTAGAACCTTGATGTGTTAATTTTTGTTGTTGATTTCTAATCTAGGTTTTAAAGTGAATGGCTTGAATTCTAATTAGGGTTTAGAAAATCATTAGTAGGTTAATTAAGCTATTTTGTTATCTAGTTATTTTGTTAGCTTAATATAAGTGGTTAACTTGCTAATTGGGCTAAAATCTAGTGTTAATTTAGTGTTAGTTTCTAATCTAGTTTTAAAGGTTTATGGTTAGAGTTAAACTAGGGTTTTTAGAAACCATTATTTAGTTAATTAAAGCTAATTAGCTATCTAGTTGTTTACTTAACCAATTTATATGGTTACTTTGCTTAAGTGGCTTCATATTAGGCTAATCTATGTTAGAGTTGTGTGAAATTTTCATTAAGGTTGCTAATTATCAAAATCAAGAAAAGGTTTGTGTATGGAATGTGGGTTTTGATGCATGGTAAAAGGGTTAACTTAATTGTAGAGGCTTTCTAATGATTTAATTTGGATATTTGTGTGATAATGTGTGCACTTTGTCGCAAATTATCGATGTTTGCACCAAATTTGCAACTTCTAGCTTACTAGGTTTTTATTATATTATTGTGGCGATTTAGTTGCGATATCTAGATTATATTGTTGGCTTATCCTATGACATTTAGGATGCGTGAGTGCGGATTTTTGAGTAGTCGGGTTTTAGTTTTGCCGGACGACCAATTCGGCGGTTTTTTTTGCAGTTTTTGCGATTTTCGCGTGTGTTCCGCGCACTTTGTGCACGTTGTACCTAGCTTGTGAACGTTAGTAGTTTCGTTTGGGTTTTGCGTCGTTCATGATATGTAACCTTATGTTTGGTATTGATGTAAATTCCAGGTCCGGTCGCGGAGACGTCAGACGCGGCACGAAAGGGTAAAGCGGTGATTGGACGTGACTAGCTAGGGATTCCGGTGAGTAGATGTAACATCTACGGGGGACTATCGTTGGATGGCGCAAGCCGCCCGATAGTTTTAGTAACTTAAAAGATTCTTAGTAATGTTAGTAATTAGGGGTGTAATACTTGTATGATTATTTGCTACATTCATGCCCTATATTGACATACCTATACGAAACCATTCTATAGGACACCTGCACCATTGCCAGGGTTTTTATATGCAGCACGAGCACTATTCATGCTTACACACACATCCTGGTAATTGCCATGCCACCACACTAGATAACCTTTAAATTGAAACCTTTTACTAATTGATGCTTAAACCTGTGCTATTGCCTTTAATTCCTTAAAATGAAATCGTAGGATTGCTATTCATGTGCATGTACCTCATCATATTATTTGTTCATGCCTAGTCTATTAATCATACATCGTAGCTTAATTATTGATACCATATGCATTCATCACCATTGACATATACACTTATGAGGATTTCTTGAGATTTTATGATATTTCTGGATTTCGGGGGAAAGCCGCAAAATTTCTAAACTTATTATATTTTTTTAAAATATGTAAATTGCGGTTTTCTAGTGATGTAAGTATCGTCCACCATGAGTTTGCTGTGGTTTTCGAGATCCGTGTCGAGGAGTGGAGGAACCGTCACGGGTACATGGTGGGCCCGGTAAGGTATCCCGGGGAAAGAGGAATGTGGTGTTGACGTTGAGCCTGGCAGGGGACGGATTACCTACCGGTGACTGTTTGGGACGGCGGATATCCAGAGGATACCGACCGTGGCCGCTAGATGATGAGATATTGATATTTGAGATGGGTCAGCTGGACGGCTGAGGCCAGAGATACATTAATATGAGATTTGAGACAGTTTTGAGGTGTCGATGCTGGACACAGGTTCTTGTTGATTCTATTGGTATTGTGCTGGTATTTCAAAAGACATTCTTAAAGGGAAAAACATGATTTCTTATACTTACACATTCAGATCACGAGTTGATTCGCATTGCATTCATACCTGCTAGTATATCCATATTGCATACATACTTGCCATTATGTCCTGCCTTACCTGTATTTAGATGCTAGGATGCTTGTGTGCATGCATTCGATAGCCTGTGTAGATGTTATTTATTACTCACGAGTTGGCAACTCACCCCCGTTGTGCCATAGCCTTTTGCAGGCCCGCTCCGTCAGTACAGTAGCGGTGGGTGCGCTTGCTTCTTTTGCCTCTTTTTCCTGGACTCGAGATTTTGCTCATAGGTGGGTTATGTTATTATTTTTGTACCACCTTGTATATTCTTTGTATCTAGTGTACTCCATCTACTGTTTCTACCAGTATTATTGTATATTGACCTAGAGATGAGACTGTGAGGTTTGTGGACTTTTATGCTGTATTTTGGGGTCGAGCTCACTTGAGTCGACATGATGTTTTTCTTATGCTTCATTATGATTATTTCGCATGTTGTTGCTTTATATTGCGTGGGATTTGTGACCGCCTTGTGGCGAAGAGCTAGCTCCCGCTTGGGGATGCCTTATTTGTTGGATTCATATATATTCTTGTTGTACCCATTTTGGGGGCCAGTATTTACAAAGGAGACTCTGCCGAAATTTTCGAAAAAATTGATATTGTTTTTAAAGAGGTTTTATATGACTTATTTGATAACTCATTTTCAATTGATTGGGTTCTCTTCACTCTTTTGCTTATTTGGTTTTGGTTTCTGGGCTTTGGCTTACTTATTTTACGGACGTCTTGAGACGTTTCGTAACCTAAGTGCCAGTCACGTTCCGTACCCTGCGGGTCGTGACAAAGTTGGTATCAGAGCGATAGGTTTTACCTTTTTGAGTGTAGGATGACCCTTGGTAGATGGAGTAATTGACTTAAGTAAGGTAACGTAGCGTGTGTATGTCCGCAGCATACTTGCGATACGGTACTCCGCCTAAGTGACTTTAGGATACTTGCTTGAAATTCCTTCTTCAATTCCGTGTATCCTATGATTCTTTTGCACTGTTCTTATTATCCTTTTTCTGTACCAGCCACTATGCCGCCAAAGGCTACGAGAGCGCAAAGGGCTGCCGCCCGTGATGATATCCGAGCAGGCTCGTCCGAGACGAGGACTGAGCAGGGTAGTATACTTATGCCTCAGGGACAGACTGATCCTCATTCCCCAGGTCGCATAGATAGGCTTGAGTCCGGTATGGAGGAGCTGCGACAGATGATGGGAGGCATGCAGGAGTTACGAAAGATGGTGGAATCGTTAGTAGAGGTCAATCGAGCACAGAGATCGGATATTACTCCCCCTGCGGTCGTTTCGAGACCGAGTCGGATTCGCACTGATATGTTAGCACCTAGGAGGGTTCGCAAAAGCCGTGGTGGATTCTTTAGGGGCCAGTTATATCGCCTTCACCCATACGATCAGCAGCCATGGTTAGGATGTTTTTGGTGTGGTAGCCTGCATCATCGTAACAGAGACTGTCCGGCGAGACGACAGGGAGCGGCGACAGTTCCACATGTGACCCTACCACCATCACCACCCCCTCCTCAGAGAGCCCTACTTCCTACCACCGGCGATGCTCCACGCCAGTTAGGTGCACCCAGAGGCCGTGGACGTGGCGGTCCGATTCAGAGAGGACGAGGAGGCAGAGGCCGAGGTCGAGGTCAGCCCGCTATCGGTGGAGGTCAGGCCCGAGTATTTGCTTTGACACCGCAGGATGCGCAGGCATCCAATACCGTTGTGACAGGTACCTTATCCGTATGTTCTTTCGACGCACGGGTATTATTTGACCCAGGTTCCACACATTCGTACGTCTATGCACACTTTGCACCGATGTTGGGCCGTGAGTCGTCGTCGTTAGATCAGCCGCTTGTTGTTATTACCCCGGTAGGCGAGTCTTTTGTCGCTCGTTTTATTTTTCGATTGTGTTCCATTCGTATCGGGGAGAGGGAGTCATTGGTTGATTTGATTCTCCTCGATATGTTGGACTTTGATGTGCTTCTGGGCATGGATTGGCTAGCCACTTGTTATGCTTCGGTGGACTGCCGTGAGAAGGCAGTCAGATTTAGCTTTCCGGGAGAGCCAGTCCTTATTATTCAGGGAGACCGCAGCGTCACCCTTCCCAGCTTGATTTCGTCTCTTCGCGCTGGTCAGATCTTGCGGAAGGGATGTCAGGGATTCTTAGCGTATATTTGTGATACTCGAGCTGCAGAGGTTCCGTTGGACCGGGTCCCGGTTGTTTGTGAGTTCCCTGATGTTTTCCCTGATGAGCTACCTGGGCTACCACCTGAGCGCGACGTTGAGTTCTGCATCGATTTGATTCCCGGCTCGGGGCCTATTTCTATACCGCCTTATCGGATGGCCCCGGCGGAACTTCGAGAGCTGAAGGATCAGTTGCAGGATTTGTTAGATAAGGGGCTTATTCGACCTAGTGTTTCTCCGTGGGGTGCTCCGGTCCTGTTTTTCAAGAAGAAGGACGGAAGTTGCGCTTATGTATCGACTACCGCCAGCTGAACAAAGTTACCGTTCGGAACAGGTATCCGTTGCCTCGCATTGATGATTTGTTCGACCAGCTACAGGGCGCGGGTTATTTTTCGAGGATCGACTTACGATCAGGGTACCATCAGCTGCGAGTTCGACAGGAGGATATACCGAGGACAGCTTTCCGCACGCGCTACGGCCACTACGAGTTTTTGGTGATGTCGTTCGGACTCACCAACGACCCAGCAGCATTCATGGATTTGATGAACCGTACATTCAGGCCGTATCTTGACTTGTTCATCATCGTGTTTATTGACGATATCTTGGCGTACTCCCGGAGCAGAGAGGAGCACGAGCAGCACTTGCGGTTTACGTTACAGACTCTGAGGGAGCACCAGCTGTTCGCAATAGTTCTCCAAGTGTGCATTCTGGCTGGACAGCGTCGGATTCTTGGGTCACGTGGTTACGAGAGACGGCATATGTGTGAACCCGAAGAAGATTGAGGCTGTTCAGCAGTGGCCCCGACCTACATCGGTTACTGAGATCCGTAGTTTTCTAGGCCTGGCGGGCTACTACAGGCGTTTTGTTCAGGACTTCTCTCGTAGAGCTGCACCGTTGACCGGTTTGACCCGGAAGGGAGTTCTTTTCGTCTGGACGGAGGAGTGCTAGTGCAGTTTTCAGCAGCTACGGACTCGTTTGACTACGGCGCCGGTATTATCTTTGCCTTCGGGATCAGGCGGATTTGTGGTCTACTGTGATGCTTCGCGAGTGGGATTAGGATGCGTGTTGATGCAGCATGGCCGGGTGATCGCATATGCTTCTCGGCAGCTGAAGAAGTATGAACAGAACTACCCCACTCATGATTTGGAGATAGTTGCAGTGGTCTTTGAACTGAAGATTTGGCGACATTACCCATACGGAGAGTCGTGTCAGATATTCACCGATCACAAGAGCTTAAAGTACATATTTCAGCAGCGAGACCTGAATCTCAGACAGCGTCGTTGGATGGAGTTGGTGAAAGACTACGACTGCGAGATCTTATATCACCCCGGCAAGACGAATGTAGTGGCAGATGCGTTGAGTAGGAGGCCCGGGGGTAGTCTATCCTTTTTGCGCGCAGTGCAGAGGCAGTCGTCAGCAGATTGAAAGATGTTATGCGACAGCCGAGTTGAGTTCGAGTTCACTCAGACAGGGGGACAACTCGTGCATGTTCGTGCACGCCCACAGTTGCTTGACCGTATATATGAGGCACAGCGCAGTGACGACCGTTGCTCAGAGATCATGGCACAGATGGGACAGGGCAGTTTTTCTGAGTTCATGATTGACGATCAGGGGATTTTACGCTATGGATCTAGACTGTGCGTACCAGATGCTGATGGACTGCGGCGCGACATTCTTGAGGTGGCACACCGATCAGTGTATAGTGTCCACCCCGGTTCCACCAAGATGTACTATGATATGAGAGAGACCTACTGGTGGGACGGGATGAAGAGGGACATTGCGGAGTTTGTATCGAGATGCCTGACTTGTCAGCAAGTCAAGGCCGAGCACCAGAGGCCCGCAGGAGAGCTACAGCCGTTACCCATTCCAGAGTGGAAATAGGAGCAGATTTCGACGGACTTCGTTGTGGGTCTACCCAGGACCAGTCGAGGGTACGACTCCATCTGGGTGATCGTAGATCGATTGACGAAAGCGGCTCACTTTCTTCCAGTGAAGACGACTTTCAGCTTCGCTCAGTATGCCCAGCTTTACATCGACGGGATCGTGCGGTTGCATGGCGTACCGACTTGTATCGTGTCAGATCTAGGCACCCAGTTCACCAGCCGACTTGGCAGAGACATCAGAAGGCTTTGGGCACTCGTTTGAGCTTCAGCACAGCGTTTCATCCGCAGACCGACGGCCAGTCAGACCGGACTATTCAGACTCTCGAGGACATGCTCAGAGCGTGCGTTTTAGACTTCGGCGGTAGCTGGGATCGTCATTTACCTCTAGTGGAGTTCACCTACAACAACAGCTTCCAGGATACTATTCAGATGGCACCTTTTGAGGCGTTGTATGGGAAGAGATGCAGATCGCCCGTCTGTTGGACCGAGCTCAGCGAGAGCAGTATTTTGGGGCCCCAGCTTGTTGAGGAGAGGACAGCGAAGATACAGTTGATCCGAGACCGGATGAGAGCGGCTCAGAGAAGGCAAAAATTGTATGCAGACAGGCGCCGTCGCAGGTTAGAGTTCGCAGTTGGCGACCATGTTTTTCTGAAAGTCTCTCCGATGAAGGGCGTGATGCGTTTTGGGCAAAAGGGAAAGCTTAGCCCTAGATTCGTAGGTCCCTTCGAGATCCTCGAGCGTGTCGACGCTGTTGCATATCGTTTGGCCCTTCCACCCAGCTTTCCCGATGTTCACCCCGTCTTCCATGTTTCGATGCTCCGCAAGTACCTTCACGACCCTTCGCATGCTATTCACCACCCGACAGTCCAGCTGGAGCGCGACCTTTCCTTTGCAGAGCAGCCGGTGGCCATCCTGGATCGGCAGGTGAAGAAGTTGAGATCGAAAGTTATACCGACCGTCAAGGTCCTTTGGCGTAGCCCGAGCAGCGAGGAGGTTACCTGGGAGACCGAGGGCGAGATGAGGAAGAAATATCCCCATCTCTTTGAAGGTACGCGTAGTTATTTTTAAATTCAGGGACCGAATTTCTTTAAGGGGGGAATATTGTAACGCCTTGAAAAGTCGTTTTGGTGTTTCCCTGAAGATCGGTGAAAATTCGGTATTTTTCCGAAAACCGTCTTTCTCGTTATTTTGCAGTTTAGGACTAATTATACCTAAAATGGATAGGTAATTGCTTGTTTTTAGTATCTAATGAGTTACTTATGAAATTTTGTTCATTTAAAAAAATTTCTCTATTTTTCAATTTTTTAATATTATTTTAAGCCGGTAAGAAAATACATTAAATTAGCGATAAATACAAATTTTTCTGGGCTAATTTTAATCTTTAAAATTTTGTTAATTAAAATCTAGTTGTAACATAAATTTTTAGTATTTTATTTTGATTTTTAACTAATTTTTATTATAGGAAACGAATTTATTGAATTTTATGCTAAAACTTGCAATTTTTGACTTGTAGGGGGTCTTTTTGCATAAATTTTTTTTTGTAAAACCCCATTCACCCTTCCCTCACCCCTAGGCATGCCCCACCTCAATAGCAAGCCAACAAAAAAATTTCCCCATCTCATTTGAACAAAATGATATGATAAGGGCTTTAAAGGGGTAAATTTGGAATTATGTGTGCTTTGATTTGAGTGAGTTGACTTGGGCTTTTCCCCACAACACCCACACCATCCCCACTACTTCATTTCAGCTGAGAATCCTGCATCCTACAGCAGCCCCCCCTCACTCTTCTTGTCCATCTCTTTTCTTCATCAAATTTCATCAAATTCCACCTCAAAATCCTTAGAAATCCACAATTTTCTTCACAATTTCAAAGCAAAACCTTATTCCCTCTCTTCTCTAACCTAATTAGTTCAAATCTTGGAGAAATATGGCATCTTTGAAGGCATATTGTTCTTGCTAGATCTCTAGTTGAGGTATAATTTCAATCTTTGGTTAATTGGTAGTTGTTATATGCTAAATTAGAACCTTGATGTGTTAATTTTTGTTGTTGATTTCTAATCTAGGTTTTAAAGTGAATGGCTTGAATTTTAATTAGGGTTTATAAAATCATTAGTAGGTTAATTAAGCTATTTTGTTATCTAGTTATTTTGTTAGTTTAATATAAGTGGTTAACTTGCTAATTGGGCTAAAATCTAGTGTTAATTTAGTGTTAGTTTCTAATCTAGTTTTTAAAGGTTTATGGTTAGAGTTAAACTAGGGTTTTTAGAAACCATTATTTAGTTAATTAAAGCTAATTATCTATCTAGTTGTTTACTTAACCAATTTTTATGGTTACTTTGCTTAAGTGGCTTCATATTAGGCTAATCTATGTTAGAGTTGTGTGAAATTTTCATTAAGGTTGCTAATTATCAAAATCAAGAAAAGGTTAGTGTATGGAATGTGGGTTTTGATGCATGGTAAAGGGGTTAACTTAATTGTAGAGGCTTTCTAATGATTTAATTTGGATATTTGTGTGATAATGTGTGCACTTTGTCGCAAATTGTCGATGTTTGCACCAAATTTGCAATTTCTAGCTTACTAGGTTTTTATTATATTATTGTGGCGATTTAGTTGCGATATCTAGATTATATTGTTAGCTTATCCTATGACATTTCGGATGCGTCAGTGCGGATTTTTTAGTAGTCGGGTTTTAGTTTTGCCGGACGACCAAATTGGCGGTTTTTTTTTTGCAGTTTTTGCGATTTTCGCGTGTGTTCCGCGCAATTTGTGCACGTTGTACCTAGCTTGTGAACGTTAGTAGTTTCGTTTGGGTTTTGCATCGTTCTTGATATGTAACCTTATGTTTGGTATTGATGTAAATTCCAGGCCCGGTCGCGGAGACGTCAGACGCGGCACGAAAGGGGAAAGCGGTGATTGGACGTGACTAGCTTGGGATTCCGGTGAGTAGATGTAACATCTACGGGGGACTATCGTTGGATGGCGCAAGCCGCCCGATAGTTTTAGTAACTTAAAAGATTCTTAGTAATGTTAGTAATTAGGGGTGTAATACTTGTATGATTATTTGCTACATTCATGCCCTATATTGACATACCTATACGAAACCATTCTATAGGACACCTGCACCATTTCCAGGGTTTTTATATACAGCACGAGCACTATTCATGCTTACACACACATCCTGGTAATTGCCATGCCACCACACTAGATAACCTTTAAATTGAAACCTTTTACTAATTGATGCTTAAACCTGTGCTATTGCCTTTAATTCCTTAAAATGAAATCGTAGGATTGCTATTCATGTGCATGTACCTCATCATATTATTTGTTCATGCCTAGTCTATTAATCATACATCGTAGCTTAATTATTGATACCATATGCATTCATCACCATTGACATATACACTTATGAGGATTTCTTGAGATTTTATGATATTTCTGGATTTCGGGGGAAAGCCGCAAAATTTCTAAACTTATTATATTTTTTTAAAATATGTAAATTGCGGTTTTCTAGTGATGTAAGTGTCGTCCACCATGAGTTTGCTGTGGTTTTCGAGATCCGTGTCGAGGAGTGGAGAAACCGTCACGGGTACATGGTGGGCCCGGTAAGGTACCCCGGGGCAAGAGGAATGTGGTGTTGACGTTGAGCCTGGCAGGCGACGGATTACCTACCGGTGACTGTTTGGGACGGCGGATATCCAGAGGATACCGACCGTGGCCGCTAGATGATGAGATATTGATATTTGAGATGGGTCAGCTGGACGGATGAGGCCAGAGATACATTGATATGAGATTTGAGACAGTTTTGAGGTGTCGATGCTGGACACAGGTTCTTGTTGATTCTATTGGTATTGTGCTGGTATTTCAAAAGACATTCTTAAAGGGAAAAACATGATTTCTTATACTTACATATTCAGATCACGAGTTGATTCGCATTGCATTCATACCTGCTAGTATATCCATATTGCATACATACTTGCCATTATGTCCTGCCTTACCTGTATTTAGATGCTAGGATGCTTGTGTGCATGCATTCGATAGCCTGTGTAGATGTTATTTATTACTCACGAGTTGGCAACTCACCCCCGTTGTGCCATAGCCTTTTGCAGGTCCGCTCCGTCAATACTGTAGCGGCGGGTGCGCTTGCTTCTTTTGCCTCTTTTGCCTGGACTCGAGGTTTTGCTCTTAGGTGGGTTATGTTATTATTTTTGTACCACCTTGTATATTCTTTGTATCTAGTGTACTCCATCTACTGTTTCTACCAGTATTATTGTATATTGACCTAGAGATGAGACTGTGAGGTTTGTGGACTTTTATGCTGTATTTTGGGGTCGAGCTCACTTGAGTCGACATGATGTTTTTCTTATGCTTCATTATGATTATTTCGCATGTTGTTGTTTTATATTGCGTGGGATTTGTGACCGCCTTGTGGCGAAGAGCTAGCTCCCGCTTGGGGATGCCTTATTTGTTGGATTCATATATATTCTTGTTGTACCCATTTTGGGGGCCAGTATTTACAAAGGAGACTCTGCCGAAATTTTCGGAAAAATTGATATTGTTTTTAAAGAGGTTTTATATGACTTATTTGATAACTCGTTTTCAATTGATTGGGTTCTCTTCACTCTTTTGCTTATTTGGTTTTGGTTTCTGGGCTTTGGCTTACTTATTTTACGGACGTCTTGAGACGTTTCGTAACCTAAGTGCCAGTCACGTTCCGTACCCTGCGGGTCATGACGCAATCCGTGCTCGTGCAACATGAACCGTCAATAATGTGTGCAGTGCCCTACGGCTACTAGTCACAGTACAACTATATCCAAGTAAATAGGTAAAGGCGCAATTCTAACAATGGCGTAGAATATGCGACAAGTATTAGAATCCTAGCCCAGACGCATAACGCCATGCGGGCGATTCCCCTGTAGATGTTAAATCTACTGTAGATGTTAAATCTACTGACCTACACTCCACGCTAGGTGAATCCTACCATCTGCTCCCCCCTGTAGCAGTGCCCGTAGTCCCCGCCTGCAAACCTGCAAATAAGACATGGAAATCATATATAAGCCAAATATCTCGCAAAACGCGATATCGAACCCAAACAATAAACTCGCGTCGCGAACTAAATGCGCATGTGCACGATACGCTAAAACGTGTGTATACGCGTCTAAAACTATCGCGACACGCCGCGACACGCTGGATCGCAGAACCCACTCACGTATCGCGCGTATCGCGCAAACACAACGAACACCAAATACGATATATTGCCCCAGATTTTCCTACAGGCCAAATCTTACAAAACTATACATGCCAAAACACTACAATACACTGCAGACAACCCTACCCAAAACCCCAGAACCCCACTCCCCTTCCTGGCCGCAAATTGCGGCTAGATTGAATAAAACTGCGGCCAAGATTGGGAAAGGGTCTCTCGTGTTTTGGTGGTGTTGTCTATCCCTAGTGTACATGCTCCAGTCTTCTCAATTTTATCCTGAAGTGTCTGGGTCAATTGCAGATCACAGAATGTCACAAATATCGCTTAAAAACACCAATTTTGCACAAAACACAAACCCTATGGTATTTTAGTGTAATCCAGGAAAATACTCCGTTAAAGTGACCCTAACAACACTTAAATAAGTAGGGTTTACCAACACAATCATCACTTAGCCACAACATCTCACAAATCACCATAATTAGCTCTAAACTAGCTAATTTAACACTAATCGAAGCCAATTAACACACAAGCTATGAAAACTAGGGAAAGGGTTCAGAAATATACCCTAATGAACCCTAGAGAGCAGGTGAAGAAGTGGAGAAGAGCTTCTGTAGTGGCTGGGGCTGCTGCTTCTACAGATGCTGCTGCTGCTGCTTGCTTCTGCAGCTGCTGCTGATGCTGTTGCTGTGAGCTGCTGAAGCTGCTTCTGAGGCTGCTGTTGCTGGCTTCTGGTGCTGCTGCTGCTGCCTTCAGGTGAGTGTGTGTGTGTGTGTGTGTTTGAGAGTGAGGGAATGTGAGGGAAATGAGAGTGAGAGTGAGAAATGAGAGAAACAAATCAACCCCCCCCTTTCTCACTCTCTCTCACTTCATTAAATGAGCATGGCTCTTGCCGTGTTGCCCCATGCCCCCCCTCTCTCTCTCTTTCCCACAAGGTCAACCATTCAAACCAATTTAAAATCCTTTTTAAATTCATTTTATTTAAAAACAACCATACACATTAATAAACCCAAAGCACCTAAACAATATTTATTAACTTAAAGAGAATGGGTTAATTCATCATGCTTGCTAATCATGGTCTAACCCCATCTCTAAACCCTAGTTTACATGCACAAGTGTGTGTGTGCCTAGAAAAATTCTAATAAAATATTCATTAAATAGGATAAAATAATTAAAAACCAAATTGGTAAACTTTTATTAAAAACTATATATAAACACATTCTAAGGTTTTACAATCTCCCCCCTTAAAAGAAATTCGTCCCTGAATTTAAAAATATACTGTTACGCGTACCTTCAAAGAGAAGATTACAACTCTCAAATCTCGCTCGCAGCCTCCCAAGTGATTACCTCACTATAAGGCTACGCCAAAGAAAACCCTTCACAGATGGCAAGACCCTTGACCGATGTTCCTCCACCTGCCGAGCCATTAACACACATGGCTGCCTGTGAGCGAAACGATCGCGTCCAAGTCCAATGGTCTGGTGCCAAATCATGTGAGAAAGGTCAAGAAGGTAATTGTAAAGTATCATCATAAGTAATACGGGGTGAAAATCCAATAATATGGGCGGAAGTGCCAAATTAAAGGCAATGAAACTAACTCGCTTATAGGATCTCGGAAGGACCTAAATCCTAGGGTAAGCTTCCCAAAATCCAACATGTCATTCATCGGAAAGTCCATAGGAATACATGATCTGTCCCTGCGATCTCGAGTCTATGACCAACACAGTCGGCATAAGACTTCAGTTTGCAATGGACAATTTCCATCCTGACCTAACACAACTGGACTATCTCCGAAGTCTCTAGACTAGCTGGGGTCCAAAGTCCTACTTACGCAGAGTTAGAAAAACAACAGACTGGTGATCGACACGACCTAACCCCTAAGCCTAAAGGTGGCCAATTGGAGTGTCTCCTGATAACAGCTATTGAAGGAGAACCCTAACGATGGCGAGTGACGATCCCCAACTGCTGACAACAGTTAAAACAGACTCACAACTTAACAAGGAACAACTGAGCAAACTGAGTAAAACCGGACGACAAGAATCCGAAAGGAGTCACACCCTGACTAGACTTGGGTAGAAACCATAACGAAATTCGTGGAGATCTGCTCCACTCCTACTTCGGAATGGTAAAAGGTTGCAACTCTCCAGCCGGCCTCAGATGCTCAAACCAAACACACAACAAGACAGACACCTTGAAACGAAACCTGAAACTTCTCTTTACATCCCTGTCCACCCGTAACTATCTCACAAGTCACGCTAAATGTTGGTGGAACTTGAATTCATATAGAGAGTTGACAGATGTGCCTGCTCTATGATTACACGTCTCTACCCAATGATACCAGGTACACAAACGCGTCCCTAATTTAGCACACCGATGTCACAAATCAAGGTCTCCGAATCATTACCCAGCCGAGTATGCTCAAGTATCACTGACGAACGAGCATCGGCGGGCAGTGTCTCACGAAAACGATTCAAGGAAAGTGGTCGGGCGCGGACATGAGCAAGCTGTCCCTTCCATAGAGACAAACTTAAGCTGTACTCAACGATCACACAAGAACTGTAAATCTGCAGAAGACTATCACAACAATTAAAATCCGCTGCAGGAAGATGTACATTAATCTCTAGTGGTCCGTGGAAAATCTGACACGACTCTCGAACAAGTAGTGTCTCCAAATCTCCAACGCAAAACCTCCACGGCTATCTCCAGATCATGAGTGGAATATCCTTCTCGTACTCCCTCCAAATGTAGGGAAGCAAAAGCGATAACTCTGTAGTGTCACCTCAGTACACACTTGAGCCCCACTCAAGAAACATTACAGTTAAACAATAAGGTCGCCCGAACCAAGAACAAAGAAAGAACTGATGCAGTTGTTAACCGAATCTCCAACTACCGAAAACTCCGCACACATGCCTCAGTCCACAGAAAAGAAATCTCCATCTTGGTCAATTCAGTCGACGGTGCAGCACTACTCTAGTAATCCTGCACGAAACGGCGGTAAAACCTGCTAAGCCTAAAAATCTGCGGGTCCCGTCCTGCACACAATTCTGGACCTAAGCTGTACTGCCACGATCTCCCTCGGAACCATACAAAACCGTCTCCCGTGACAACAAGACCTAGGAGTCAACACAAACAAGCCTGAAGAAACACTCCGAGAATTTAGCAAACTGCTGGTGCTCTCTCAGTATCTGCATAACAAATCCTCAAGTGCTACTCCTGTCCCTCAAGACACATTAGATAGACCAGAATGTCGTAAATAATACAACAATAACTGGTCGAGGAATGGCCTGCAGAAATCTAGTTCATCACATCTACGAATGCTGCTAGGGAATCAGTGAATCCAACGACTCACAAAAACACACAAAGCCCGTCGCACGCATAAGGCGGTCTTCGAAATGCCATCATCCTGAATCCGCAATAATGATGACCTGATCCCAAACAAACTTAGAAGATGTCTCGCACTCTGGAGCTGATCGAAGAAATCGTCACGGCGAGGTGAAGGATACCTATCCGCACCGTAAGCCGGTTCAATTAACGATCCGTCGATACGCAATCCTAAACTGTCGTCTTTCTTCTTGACGAACAGAAATAGGAGCCTCCTAATGCGAAGCACTCAGACGCACAAAACTCCCCAAACCACAACTCTGCAGCTGATCCTTAAGCTCCTCAAGCTTCGCCGGCTCATCCGGAACAACGTCGGAAAAACTCTCGCACGAAAGGAACACCAGTCCAACAAACCCTCTGTGGCTACGGTATCACGAATGAACGCCAAGAATCCACGACATCTCCTCAGAAACCGACTAGCGAAAAAGGCTGAATTCAAGCTGTGAGAGGCGGCACAACTATCCATCTGCACAACAAGAACTGACCTGCCGGGAAAACAAACTTGACTGTTTCCTCACGGTAGTCCACAGACGCCTAGCACGTAATTAACCAGTCCGTTCCCAGGAGAACGTCAAATCCAACATCTCTAGAAGGACCAAAACGACGGACGAATCTCTATCTCCTATCCGATTGGCACACAACTGAATACGTGTCGCGCAACAAAAGAATCGCTGACAGAAGTTAGCACAACTATGACTAATCTACCCAACCACGGTACAAGCATGAAAAACAAACGAATATATCAAAGAACATGCGAAATAAGGATACCTAAGAACTCTGCATTGGACGTCTACGCGTCCCGATGAGTAGAAGCAAACTCCTGTGTCTTCCCTCTACCCGCAACTGGATGAACTCCTCTGGTAGCCTGAGCCCTCTGAGCAAATCTTCCACGTCCACGGCCTCTCTGAAAACGATCATGACGAGGTGCTAAGGAACAATCCCAGACGAAGTGCTGAAGGCTCCCGCATCGAAAACATCCACGCGCTGACTGCTGACCCTCCTAGGGATGAGAGCTGAACGACTGTCCTCGTCCTAAGCCTCTGCTATTCCCGCGACGGCCACGAAATCTGTTTCGATGACCAAACCTCTGTCTCTGGGTTGGTACACTGGTTCGAGTCCTCCACAGTCCTGGAACTCTTTGAGCCCCTGGAATATGCGCCTCGTCAACTGGAGCTGCAACCACTGGTACTATGTAGGTGACGGACTGCTGCACGCTGATCGCAAGTGACAACTGAGTAACAGGGGTGACAACCTCCTGTCGTAGCTCCCGAGCGACCTCAACCAATGAACTCATCGTCTGGCGGAAGTCCTACATCTCTGCCAAAAGCCTATCAATAGTATATGTCGTAGGCTGATCCGTATGCACCTGTGCAACTAGAGTGCCATCCTGGTCAGTACTCGTCTCACCCGAGCCAACTCTGACCTCGGCCCTCGCTGCATCACTCTGAGTCCCCATAGTCATCGGCGGCAAGGCTATAATTAGATATAAGATTCGATAAGAATAAGGAATCGAATCTCAAGGATATGAATCATCAAGGAAGGAATTTCAAGCAAATTGTACTTAGGTTACTTAATGCAAGGTACCGCATCGTGGGTATGCTGCAGACATACACACACTACGTTACTCTGCTTAAGCTACCTACTCCATCATACTAAGGTCATCCTACACTCCGAAAGGTAAAACCTAGAGCTCTGATACCAACTTTGTCACGACCCGAAATTGGCCCGTGACGGCCCTAGTACTACGCAACGCCCTAAGACGTAACATAGAAAAAGAAAGCCAAACCCAGAAATCTAAACCAAGAAAATACAGAAAAGATAATATAAGTTTTTGAAACATTTGAAATCGTAACCCAAATTCTTTAAAAGTTCTACTTTCTTTCTTTAAAATTTTGGCAACACCCCCTTTTTGTAAAAACCAACCTAGGTGAATACAACACAAATATACGACGCCGTAGCGAAGAATTAAGACGATAGAGAGAAAGCTGTATATAAAAGACAACAAATCCACAATAATATACAATATCGTCCTCACCAAGTCTCTAAGTCAACCACATAATAGTAGATGGAGAGTACAAGATACAAAGAATGTACAATATGAAATACAGATAATCATCTAACCCACCTAAGCAAAATAGTACTATGAGCTGATGCGGTATCTGTAGCAAAAGATGATAGCTGAATAGCTGAATAGCCTGCCTCGACTACTCTGGGGAACAACCTGAAACACATGTGGCACAACGGGGGTGAGTTGCCAACTCGTGAATAGTAGATAACATATGCAGGTAATCGCAGGAATGTACGTACAGCATGAATCTAAGGTATGCGATTACAGTAATAATATGTCATGAGAATGCAAAATAATGGAAAGTACACTAGCAGGTACAATCAATATGTGAAGCAATAGTAACATGACAATAGTATGCAATAACCATGCAATAGGGATATGAGAATGTAGATATGCAACTATCATAAGGGTACACTAACAGGTACTACCAATATATGAAACTGTGCATAAAATAGATAAGTGTGAGGTATAGGGTGGAATATGTCATTTCCACGGAAACCTGACATCGTGGCAGGATCACAATCCATCAAGACACTCAAATCCACAATTCCTCAAATCAGCCCCCAAACTGGGCTCTCACATCATATAAGTCTCACATCACCTCAATGTACAATATCGAATAGCTCTTCTTTATCTCAAGTCGAATCTTAAGTAAATTTCTAACATCCTAAATAAATATATGTGCAGAAATAAATATGATGGGGTCAATACACATATATTAGCATCCCATTCCACTAATATTGGTGTAAGGGTATATATAACAACGGCTAAATCCCCTGTTATATATACAAAGGTATTAAAAGAAATATCATGAAAATAATGTGCCAAGCATCGACACAGAAATCCTGATAGGTACGTATCATACGCTGTCCCGAAAGTACGAGTGCCTAGCTCTGACCCTCGCCTTTCGACGTATGCATACGTGCATGACTCCCAACGGTATCTCCATGATCCCCGCCGAGTCATCAGTACTGTCACCGGTAGGTACTCGCCCGCCTCCAAGCTCAATCGGGAGCATCCATCGATCTTCTTGCCGAGGGGAACCATACCGGGCCCCACCATGTACACTCATACGGCAACCACACCTCGTATGGAGTATATAATCAGAACCGATAAATCTCATGGTGGCTGCGCAAATATCATATCAAGAAAACCGGGTTTTTCAATGTATGCATAATTTCATGAACTCCCGCGGTTCCCAAATCCAGAAATCATCATGTGAAATCCAAATAACAATGCGCAATCCAGGAATAAATATATGCGATATATCTGAAATTCGAGCATATAAATGAGAATATGTAGCTGAAACCAGATGTATGCGAAACCAATAAGGTACAGCTAAGTAACATCAGTAAAGGTAAATATGTAACAGCAACTGAATATGTATGTAACATACAGGTGTAGCAATGTATAGGTATCTACCTATAAGAACTGATGTCGTATACCCCCTGGGTATAAATAGAATATGTGCAAGGTATACCTGTAGCTGTATCGCAAGGTTTAGATGTACCTATCACTAATGGTAAGATACACTATAGGTATACCGATAAGCTAGATGTCATGTATGATAAGCAATAGTATCTATAATAGTTAATGTGTGACATGGCAATTATTGACGGTGTGTGTGTAGCATACACTCCGTGCTCGTGCAACATGAACCGTCAATAATGTGTGCAATGCCCTATGGCTACTAGTCACAGTACAACTATATCTAAGTAAATAGGTAAAGGCGCAATTCTAATAATGACGTAGAATATGCGACAAGTATTAAAATCCTAGCCCATACGCATAACGCCATGCGGGCGATTCCCCTGTAGATGTTAAATATACTCACCTACACTACACGCTAGGTGAATCCTACCATCTGCTCCCCCTTGTAGCAGTGCCCGTAGTCCCCGCCTGCAAATAAGACATGGAAATCATATATAAGCCAAATATCTCGCAAAACGCGATATCGAACCCAAACAAGAAACTCGCGTCGTGAACTAAACGCGCGTGTGCACGATACGCTAAAACGTGTGTATACGCGTCTAAAACTATCGTGTCACTACGCCACACGCTGGATCGCAGAACCCACTCATGTATCGCGCGTATCGCGCAAACACAACGAACACCAAATACGATATATTGCCCCAGATTTTCCTACAGGCCAAATCTTACAAAACTATACATGCCAAAACACTACAATACACTGCAGACAACCCTACCCCAAACCCCAGAACCCCACTCCCCTTCCTGGCCGCAAATTGCGGCCAGATTGAATAAAACTGTAGCCAAGATTGGGAAAGGGTCTCTCGTGCTTTGGTGGTGTTGTCTATCCCTAGTGTACATGCTCCAGTCTTCTCAATTTTATCCTGAAGTGTCTGGGTCAATAGCAGATCACAGAATGTCACAAATATCGCTTAAAAACACCAATTTTGCACAAAACACAAACCCTATGGTATTTTAGTGTAATCCAGGGAAATACTCAGTTAAAGTGACCCTAACAACACTTAAATAAGTAGGGTTTACCAACACAATCATCACTTAGCCACAACATCTCACAAATCACCATACTTAGCTCTAAACTATCTAATTTAACACTAATCGAAGCTAATTAACACACAAGCTAAGCAAACTAGGGAAAGGGTTCAGAAATATACCCTAACGAACCCTAGAGAGAAGGTGAAGAAGTGGAGAAGAGCTGCTGTAGGGGCTGGGGCTGCTGCTGCTTGCTTCTGCAGCTGCTGCTGATGCTGTTGCTGTGAGCTGCTGAAGCTGCTTCCGGGGCTGCTGTTGCTGGCTTCTGGTGCTGCTGCTGCGGCCTTCAGGTGAGTGTGTGTGTGTGTGTTTGAGAGTGAGGGAATGTGACGGAAATGAGAGTGAGAGTGAGAAATGAGAGAAACAAATCAACCCCCCTTCTCACTCTCTCTCACTTCATTAAATGAGCATGGCTCATGCCATGTTGCCCCATGCCCTCTCTCTCTCTCTCCCCCACAAGGTCAACCATTCAAACCAATTTAAAATCCTTTTTTAATTCATTTTATTTAAAAACAACCATACACATTATTAAACCCAAAGCACCTAAACAATATTTATTAACTTAAAGAGAATGGGTTAATCCATCATGCTTGCTAATCATGGTCTAACCCCATCTCTAAACCCTAGTTTACATGCACAAGTGTGTGTGTGCCTAGAAAAATTCTAATAAAATATTCATTAAATAGGATAAAATAATTAAAAACCAAATTGGTAAACTTTTATTAAAAACTATATATATAAAATATAATTAACCACAAAACACATTCTAAGGTGTTACATATATAGGTTTGTTTTATCCTTACATTGATAAGAATCAATGCAGTCCCATCAAATAATCACACTAGAAAAGAACGAAAATATAATGTATGTATATGCCATCCGCATTCGCCACTGGGTCCCGTCATCACCCGTTAGGTTACTTAACTAACGACAGAGCGGGGGCTGGACTAGCGCTGGTGTAAAACATATACAACATCTAATAGTATATATACCAATATACAATAATCGCTCCAGGCGTGATAATATGAAACATTACAGAAAAGTAATAAGCATCACAGAACAATACAGATAATCTGGGATCCCCGGGTTTCACAGAGCCGCTGCTGAAACCCGACGTTCCCCTGGTCGTGTGGATAGCCTGTGCAATGAAACCTAGACCCCTACGGGTGCGGCAAGTTACCCACCAAAACCTGAAGAGAGGTAGTCCCCACAACATAGTGAATGGAACACCCGGCACTTCACGGAATTCGGTAAATTGAGCACCCCTCCTTGGGTCAACCTGTACCCCCTACGAGTGCGGCGAATAGTCTGCCAATTCTAAAGTGAGGTCCCTTTGCCTCTCAAAACCATGAGATACTGACCCGTTGCCCTCCAGAACCCGGTTATCCGTGCACTCCTTCGCGGGATAAACCTAGTACAGAAATAAAAATATGTACAACGGGTACATCGACCTCAACCCGGTCGTGCCCCAAAAGAATATTATACAACAGGCAGTGACGGCAGTCCACATGTTGGACGCTCGCCCCGCAATATCAAATGTACAAATAAATCCAAACCGCACTATCATTGCACCCTGCTATCCACCACGACAAATCCGCAATATTACAGCACAACACAGAACATCAACGCGAATGTCACGTTCGCAAACCCGTCTAAAAGAACTATAGCAATTAGACGCGGTTTACCGATCAAATGACATTCCCGGTCGGAGATATAAAGTAAGTACTGCAAACTAACAAGTTTAAAATTTCGATCGACCAAATTTTCCGAAGTGGTCCCCACGTACATCTGCTGTACAGTAACAAAATCTGGGCCCAAAAGAAATATACCAAATTCCATAATTTCCAAATTAGAAACAACAGGAGAAAAATTGCCAACTAAGTCACCTAAAGCGCCGCGGTTCCGCGGTGAAAGCCAAGCTTTGACCGCGTTTCCGCGGCCGTACGGTCGACTTAGTTGTTCGTTTTTCTCCAGTTTTCTAGAAAAGCCCTGCTTGATTTTCTGGCATATGTAAAATTAATTTTTGACACTGTTCAAAATTAACAGAAACTTTGAACATGGAATTTGCGGTTTTTTGAAAATCCGTTCGATTGATATTTTAAACGTGTTAGCACAAGTTAGTATAGCTTAATGGTGAGGCTCTGATACCACTGTAAGTCCACGGTAGCGCCCTGACCGTCTAACAGACGCCAAATGCGGAACAAAAACTTTTTACAACTGGCGCTATCGCGTACTATAACCCGGATCTGCCATTAAAGCTAAACTAACAAACTACAAAGCGGTAGAATCGTTATACCGAATGATCCGAGTCCTTCGGTCTTTAACCATCATCTCACGCTGGTTGCGGCTGCTCCGATCTCCTAAATCTCCAGTCTTCTCGTCCAAGTGGCACCACGTCGACAGGTCTTTAAACGGGCTCCCGCCTCTGAACCGAGGCAACTCGATCGTCAAATTTGCTAGAAGAGACGACCAAGATGAAGTAGAGAATGAGTAGAACACTTTGTCTCGTTACGTCCAAGGCTATGGACGAACGGTTAATGAAGTTGCCTTTTGGATCGATACAAAATGAGAAATGGAGTATATCAATTTCCATGAACCAAAATCCTTAATCTTTTCAAAAAAACAACCATATCCTCCTCTCAAGGAGGTGGCCGGCCACTAAATAGAGGGGGGAGGTGAGTGTAGGAGAGGGAGGGTGACTCTAACAATGAAGCTTATCATAACTCACTAATGACACCTAGTGTGAACACATTAATGAAAGTGATGATTCATTAACCATAGTCATCAACTCATTAATGCACCATTAATGAACAAAGCCACCTCACTATCCTAGTCACCATCCTAGTCACCTCTTCTAGAAGCTTCCACACAAATCCAAAGAAAAGATAAATCCGTATTTAACCGAATGTCAAAATACGGCTGATAGAAAACTGGAAACTGGCAACTTCCAAAAGTGATCCTGAAACGAATTTCAGGATAACCCCGTAATGGTATAAACATACCCGCATTTGTATTACGACCGAATACAAATGCATCTGAGACAAAGATATTATATCTACAAAGTATAATACTCGGATCCGGCTTAAACCAAAGCCGACCAGTATTATCTGTCCGAAAAACGACACGTGCGAAAACGCACGTGCTTTTTCTGAACCCTGCCATATCACCATACGACCTCTACAACGTTTCGCCCGAACTTGGGAAAGTGTCCGTGGGGGACTCTAATGACTCATCAATACACTGGCACTGGATATAACCACTAGCACGTCAGAGGTACGAGCTGTACGTAACGTTTTGCCTATGTATTGATTGGAAGGGAAGCTGACGAGCGAACTCATCCATAAACCCTACTGAGCCTAACAGTGACAATATACATACAGTCCGGTCCGTTCATCTATAAGTATCGCATATCTGGCCTAGGGGGCTAGTAACATCAGACCCTCAATAGCGGTATAAGTCGTGTCAGAGAGTAGCCCAGAACACCCTGAGATACTACTGGAGTACCTACCAGTAAATCTCCTGCCTCGGCCGAGGGCTTTGTGTAATGGCTCTCCTAGACACAGCGCGATCTCACCCCCAATACCGGGAGAGACGAATCCCCTGCCGATCCACTCACTTGCCTCCAATGTGGCTCGGGACTGTACCTAACTAAAACCTGTTTGCACAACTCCTTTGAGCGTGGTAGGGTAGTAATCTAAGCACAGTGGGAACTCACATGAGACAAATGACGATCTCAGGTCGATGAACTAACCTGTACACATGTCACCAGGGAACTGCTATCTGACGATATGTATAATACCAACTAGCATGTTCCCGGCGAGTCCTGTCCGGTGTACTCATAACCCAATGAGCACCTGTATACATCTTAGGTGATCCAACTGACACCAGTGGCTTGTGAGACCGGCCACCGCCCCTCGTCGGGGTCTCGACTGTATACACTAGTCTACTCTGGAGTATCGATGCCCTGTCTCGAAACTCCCACGACTAGGGACACTTTTAAGGATATGCTTACAGACCCCAGCTCCCACGTATATGATCGCCATCATACTGCTGGTAGTCAAGCAAGAATCCTATGAGCTCTATCATCATGCAATAGTGAACTAAAGCATGTATACGATGATAAAGACAAACCAGATAGCATACTATCATCGCGAGCAAGACTGTCATATCGGTATAAGTCCTACCTCAATCATTGCAATCACGTACCTCGGATCCAATAATTGACTTTGAGGGCACTATCTCCAACAGAACCGACGCCACTCTGCGGATATAGTAGGCATTCTCATCTTCCTGAGAGATGCTATGGGTTTCTCATAGACGGGGATGAAGAGAATTGCATCATCAATGATGATGAGCCTACTAGTTTTCAACAGGCTATCACGAGTAAATACTCGGTGAAGTGGATGGATGCTATGAGATCCGAGATGGAATCCATATACACCAACAAAGTATGGACTTTGGACGTTGCTCCTCCTGGGGTAAAACCCGTTGGATGCAAATGGATCTTCAAAAAGAAGATTGGTGCAGATGGACACGTGGAAACCTACAAAGCTAGATTTATTGCAAAAGGTTTTCGTTAAAGACCAGGATTGGACTATGATGAAACCTTTTCTCTGGTATCTATGCTTAAATCCATTCGTATCCTACTTTCCATTGCTGCCTTCCATAACTATGACATCTTGCAAGTGGACATGAAAATAGCTTTTCTAAATGAAAATTTAGAAGTGAGTGTTTATACGGATCAGCCAGAGGGTTTCTTAGATAGTGGGAGCAGCGGAAAAGTGTGCAAGTTGCTTAAATCCATTTATGGATTAAAGCAAGTATCGCGGAGTTAGAACATTGTTTTGATGAGACGGTCAAAGAATTTGACTTTATCAAAAATGTAGATGAACCATGCATTTATAGGAAGATTGTAGGAGGAGCAGTAGTCTTCCTCATATTGTACGTGGATGAAATACTCCTAATAGGGAATAACATCCCTATGCTACAATCAGTCAAGCTCTTCTTGCCATAGAAGTTCTCCATGAAAGACTTGGGTGATGCCTCCTATATTATGGGGATTAAGATCTATCTTGATAGGTCTAAAAGAATGTTGGGACTTTCACAGTCCAAGTATATTGACACCATACTAAAGAGGTTTAATATGGAAGATTCCAAGCGTGGTAATTTACCCGCTTGTCACGGGATCACCTTCTCCAAAGAGATGTCTCCAAAGACTGATGAAGAGAGGGCTCGCATGAGCATTATACCCTACGCTTCGGCGGTAAGATCTATAATGTATGCGATGTTATATACCAGACCAGACGTAGCTTACGCACTTAGTGTTGTAAGTAGGTATCAGTCAAACCCGGGTGAGAAGTATTGGATAGCAGTAAAGAATATTCTCAAGTATTTGAGAAGGACTAAGGAGATGTTCTTGGTGTACGATAATGGGGACCTCCAAATCGAGGCTTTTACCAACTCAATCTTCCAAAGTGACAATGATGACTCTAAATCCGTCTCGGTTTATGTGTTTACCCTCAATGGAGGGGCGATGTGTTGAAAAAGTTCCAAACAGGACACCGTCGCAGACTCAACGATGGAAGCTGAGTATATAGCTGCTAACAATACTGTAAAAGAGGCGGTCTGGATGAGAAAGTTCATTTCTGAACTTCAGGTGGTTCCGTCCATTGTCAATCCAATACCGTTGTATTGCGATAACAATAGGGCTATAGCTTTAGCAAAGGAACCAAGGTTCCATCAGAAATCCAGACATATCTTGAGGCGGTATCACCTGATCAGGGAGATCGTGGATCGCAAGGAGATCGAGGTTCGGAGAGTGGACACAAAAGACAACACAGCGAATCCATTCACAAAAACCTTACCTCAAGCACAGTTCGAGCCGCTGTTCGAGATGTTGGGGATGTGTTATGCAAATAACTGGCCCTAGTTCAAGTGGGAGATTGTAGGATATATATATGCCCTAGAGTCCATTATTTGTAATGGATACTGTGGATATGTATATATTGTAGGATATATATGTGCCCTAGAGGCCATTATTTGTAATGGATATTATGGATATGTATATATGTACAGGACAATCTTACTCAAAATGATAGTATGCTATCTGGTTTGACTTTATCTTAACATGTGCGTATGTTCTACTTATTGTTGGAGATAGTGCCCTCAGAGTCAATTATTGGATCACAGGCACGTGATTGCAATGATTGAGGGAGGACCTATCCCAGGAGGACAGTCTTACTCATGATGATAGTATGCTATCTGGTTTATCTTTATCATCGTGTACTGCTTTAGGTGACCTGACAGGTCACTATTGCACGTTGATAGAGCCCCTAGGATTCTTGCTTGACCACCAGCAGTATGAGGGCGATCATATACGTGAGAGCTGGCGATCTATAAGCACATCCTTAAAAGGTCCCTAGTCGTGGGAGTTTCGAGACAGGGCATCGATACTCCAGAGTAGACTAGTGTATACAGTCGAGACCCCGACGAGGGGCGGTGGCCGGTCTCACAAGCCACTGGTGTCAGTTGGTTCACCTAAGATGTATACAGGTGCTCATTGGGTTATGAGTACAACGGACAGGACTCGCCGGGAACATGCTAGTTGGTCTTATACCAGACGTCAGATGGCAGTTCCCTGGCGACATGTGTACAGGTTAGTTCATCGACCTGGGGATCGTCATTTGTCTCGTGTGAGTTCCCACTGTACTTTGATTACTACCCTACCACGCTCAAAGGAGACGTGCAAACAGGTTTTAGTTGGGTACAGTCCCGAGCCACATGGAGGCAGTGAGCTGATCTTCAGGGGTTCGTCTCTCCCGGTATTGGGGGTGAGGTCGCGTTGTGTCTAGGAGAGCCATTACACGAAGCCCTCGGCCGAGGCAGGTGATTTACTGGTAGGTATTCCAGTAGTATCTCAGGGTGTTCTGGGCTACACTCCGACACGACTTGTACCACTTTTGGAGGTCTGACTTTTACCAACACCCTAGGCCCGCCATGCGATGCTCATAGACGAACGGACCGGACTGTACGGATATTGTCACTGACAGGCTCAGTGGGGTGTCAGGATGAGTTCACTCATCGACGTCCCTTTTAGTCAATAGCTGGTGGCCCGTTACGTATTGGCTTATACCTCTGACGTGCTAGTGGTTAAATCCACAACCAAGGTGTTGACGAGTCTTTAGAGTCCACCACACATTCAGTTACTCAAGCTTTCGGGCGAAACGCTGTAGAGGCCGTATGGAGATATGGCAAGGTCCGATCAGATATGTGCGGTATTGCACGGATCAGGATCGGACAGTTAGAACTAGAGGCCGTATGGATATATGGCAGGGTTCGATCAGATACGTGCGGTATTGCACGGATCAGGATCGAACCGATATTACTAGCCGGCTTTGGTTTAAGCCGGATCCTAGTATAGTACAGTGTAGATTTTGTCTCATTGCATTTGTATTTCGGTCGGATTACAGATGCGGGTGTGTATACACAGTATCGGGGTTTTCCTGTAATTTATTACAGGACCAGTTTTCTGGTGTTGCCAGTTTGCTTTCCGTTTCGGCCATTTTTCATTTGTATCTTTCAATGGCCGAAGATTGGTGGAGGAGGGCTTATTTGCATTTGTGCAAATAAGCAATTTGGAAGGGGGTCTTTGCATATTGGTTGGATCATGATGGCTCACCATCACTTGACTTTCTTTGTGTCATGATGGTTTGACCATTTGTTGTCATCATGCTTGAGATGATGGTTGTGGTAGAGTGTTGGCCTTTGATTGTCATCATGCTTGTTGATGATGAAGTGTGATGATTGTTGTTTGAGTGTTGGACTTTACTAGTGATCATTCCTTTGCATGATAGCCTTCTCTCTCTCTCCTTTTGGATTATGGTGTGGCCTCTCTCATATTTTTGATACACTCTCTCATTCTCACTCCCACCAAGAGCCATGGCCGGCCAAGCCTTGAGGGGGCTGTCCCAAATTCTTGAGGTGGGAATTTTGTTCTTCTAGCTTTGCAAAATTCCCACAAGTTCCATCTCCAAACTCCATAGTTCATCCCTCCACCAAAAGGCAATTCCATAACCCCAAATGAGACTTAAGCACTACACATTCTACAGCAAACCTTGGGCACGTCGACTAGCCAGCTTCGTGCCCGAGATGCCTCGGTATTGAGGTGGGAGCCCGTAAAAGATGTAGGCGATGTGGTGCACTTCCGGCGATGAGGTGGAGACAGGACATTCCGCGAGAGATCGGGACGATGACGAGAAGACCGGAGGACTCGGATCAGTCGGTATATCTCTATTCCCTATCTTGTAGTTAGCTAGGACTAGTTAATGGTTCGATCCGGGTTTTAGTGCGCGGTGGTGCCGGTTTGCTAAGTTCGCAAAATTAAAGTTTATCACCGCTTCCGCATTTCGGCGTCGGATTGACGGCCGGGGCGCCGCCGTGCACTTACAGTGGTATCAGAGCCTCGCCATTAACTTAGTCTAGCTTTGTTTAATGTGTTTACATTTCCGATCGACCAAAATTCCAAAATCCGCGTTTTTGTTCACATCAGTTTTCTGTTGAAATTTTTTGGAGTCGAAATTTTTTTCAGGTTGTAGAAAAGTGATGAACTGGAAATTATAAGCACTCTGTACAAATTCGACACAGTGAATCGACCACTGAAGTGCGGAACCGCGGCCAAACCCACTTTTAGGCCGCGGTTCCGCCGCACATTGGTGTCCTCGCTGTATCAAATTTTTGCAGTCGCTTTCTGGGGTAAAAATAGGGGTTTTGGAATATTAATTTTGGGCCCAGAATTTCTTAATGTGATACAGCAGTACTTGGGGGCCCACTTGTTAAAATTTGATCGATCGGAATATTTTAAACACATTAGTTCACATTATTTACATTATATCTGCGACCGTGAATGTCACTTGATCGGTAAATCCTGTCTAACTGCTATAGCCCGGTTAGACGGATTTGCGAACGTGACATTCACGTTGATGTTCTATGTATTGCTGTGATGTTGCGGATTGGTCGTGGGGGATAGACTGGATGCAATGCTAGTACAGATTTGGTTGTATTATATACATTTGATATTGCGGGGCGAGCGTCCGACATGTGGACTGCCGTCACTGCCTGATTGTATTATTATTTTGGGGCACGACCAGGTTGCGGTCGATGTACCCGTTGTATGTATATTTTACTTTCTGTACTAGGATTACCCCAAGGTGGGGTGCACGGATAGCCGGGTTCTAGAGGGCAACGGGCCCGCATCTCATGGCATTGAGACGGAGGGGGCTTCACTCTAGGATTGGCGGGCTATTCGCCGCACTCGTAGGGGGTACAGGTTGACCCAGGAGGGGTGCCCAAGTTACCGGATTCCGTGAAGTGCTGGGTGGTCCATTCACGGTACTGAAGGGGGCTGCCTCGCTTCAGGTTTTGGCGGGTGACTTGTCGCGCCCGTAGGGGTCTAGGATTTCATTGCACAGGCTATCCACACGACCAGGGGAACGTCGGGTTTCAGTAGTGGCTCTGTGAAACCCGGGGATCCCAGATATCTGTACTGTTCTGTGATGCTGTACATTTCTGTGATGTTGCATTTTATCACACCTTGAGCGAATATAATATATTGGTATATATATTAGTAGATGTTGTATATGTTTTACATCCGCGCTAGTCCAGTCCCCGCTCTGTCGTTAGTTAGCTAACCTAACGGGTAATGACGGGACCCAGTGGCGAATGCGGATGGCATATACGTACGTCATATTATTTTCGTTCTTTGTGGTGTGATCAATTGATGGGACTGCGTTGATTCGGATCAATGCAAGTTAAAAACAAACCTATTCTGATGTTGTTGGAACACTTTTCAAAAAGCTGTTATTGCAAGGACGTTCACTTTTGTTTTGCACCGTGGTATTCAGTTGGAATATCCTGCTCCTCAGTCGACGAGGCAAGGGCCGAGATCCCTTCACCTGGAGTGACCCCTTGGACAAAAGCTTGCGTCAGGGAAATAACTTCATTATAGCCGATTGCTTTTGCTTTGCACCGAGATATTCAGTTGGAATATCCTGCACCTCATTCTACGGGGAAAGAGCCGAGATCCCTTCACCGGGAGTGACCTCTTTAGCAAAGGTTTTCGTCACTATATTTTTAAAAGCTATCAGTTCCTTCAACGATATCAAGTTCATTACGTTAAAGGTTTTCGCCAGAAACCATTCGTAGCCCTCCATCATTTCAGTTAAATATTCGGTAGTATTCAAGCTATGTATTTTGACCTCACGCCAAGGCATAGTGATTGGTAGCTGCCGGGTATTTATCTGTTGCATAGATAGATGCGTTGGTTTGGGACAGTCGTACTACTATTTTGGCATACGTCATGGGTATGTACGGGTGGATTCAAATTAACCTGGATAATGATGGGTAGAACTTGACATGTGACTTATGATATTTTGACCTCACGCCAAGGTCATAAGAGCATGGGGTAAAAATCCACATCGGGAGTTTCAAAAGAACTGAAACTTGCCAGATATGCGCATACCTTCTGGAGTGTGACACCGTGAGCGGATTCCGTCATGTTATCATGCGATGATAGTTGGATCCCGATTCCCACTGATGAGTTAGTTTACTCCTCGGGTGACCCCGACTAGTTCTTCTTTCAGGTTTGGAGGAGAATTTGACGGAACAGTGGGAGGTTTCCAGATTAGATAAATTGGTAACCATTCTGATCTAGGTTAGAGTGCACGCTGAGTGTTTCTTTTCTCTCTCTCTTTGGCAGCGACCATTGACCCGACCCTAAGACTATGACTCAGAGACCAAGTTGACCGAACCTTCTTAACACTGGCTTTTGGATTGTCAGAGTTGCGAACCTCATTTCCACTCCTACTTTTACCCTTTTCTCCAGGACACCCCGTACTACTACGAACGTCCACTTCCATTGGACAAAACCATCGTATGGTTAGATACGAACTCGAAGGGGTTTATTCGAGGATGGTTTCCGGTTCTGGAGAAAACAGATAGGACTATTCAGTCGTCTTTTCCTTTTACCTTCTCTCAGGTTGCGAGTACTCCTTGGTTTAGGAGTAGTACACCTATTACGCAAATTGGATAGTCTTCTTCCAAACCTTAGGCTAGTGCCGACCGGTGGGGAATGAAGAAAACCAATTAGCATAACGATGGTGTGCAGAAGGTATTAAGTTAAGACAAAGCAAGGGATTAGTAAGATGGCAAAGTAAACTGCGACTGCTATTCACGACCAAACCAAGTATTCCTTCGCCAATCCTAAATCACCTTTGTATTTCTCCAGGACACTCCGTATCACAACGAAGATCCACAGTTTATTAGATACTCCATCGTATGGTTATATACGAACTCAAAAGGAACTTGTTCCAGTTCGGGGATGGATTCTGGTTCAGGAGAAATAGGAATAAGATTTATTCAGGTGTCTTTTATCTTCACCTTCTCTCGCATTGCGAGTGTTCCTAGGATTGGGACAGTACACCCATTATGCTTATTGGATAGTCTTCTTCCAAACCATAGGCTGGTGCCGAACGGTAGAGAAGGAAGAAAACCATTTGGCCTAAGGGGTGTGCAGAAGGTAATGACTAAAGACATATAAAGGGATTTGGAGAGGTGGCAAAGAATTATACGGTTACAGTTGTGAATCTGGATAATGGAAAAGGCATTACTAGGAATACCAGGATACCCCATCGAAACATTTCAATGTTTCAGTTTCACTGTGTACTGTTAAAGGAAGACTGATTTTCCGATTAGATACTTACTCCAGGGTATGTATTTACTAGGTATGATTCTCACATCTGTATGGTTTTACAGATGATGAGTGGGAGTAAGTTATTGGGAATTAGGTGATCGTCCTCATTATATCGGGATTCGTTGTAATCGGTGATATTTGAGGAAATCACCTGGGCTGTTTGCCGGTCGGCAAATATTTGGTTTTGAATATCCGCTGTTATGCACCAATTTCAAATCGATATATCTGTACGTCTATTTTCATAGAGTGAGATATACCTTTTGAAATTATGTCAGTGACATTTACCTATATCAGTAGATGGTTAGGTAAGAAGCATTAAACAGCGGTGTAATTCTTCTTAACCATAAGTACAGTTTTCAACCTACGACACACAGTGAATGAGTTATCAGACTCAAGGGACTTATACAGAGTATTGTATGTTGTCCAGGGTCCATCAGGACAGAGGGCTTGGTCCTCGTACTATATTCGGTTTACTTATGACTTCTCTAGTTTTTAGACAGGTGTTTCGTACAAACACAGGGTCCGAATTTTGAGAAGTTATAGGTATTTGAATAAAGTAGAGAACCAAGTATTGCAAGTATCGGGATTCTTCAAAGTGATCGTAGATGTAGATACTTGTGTATGGTGTTCAGTTGATAGTAATGATAAGAGAACTTGCTTCTCTTTCAGGTTACTCATAATTGGAAGCATTCCTAAGTTGAGTAACGCTGATCGGCCTCTTTCCATTTAGTTGACATGCACTGGAGACAGCTGCATGATTTGAATCTAGTTCAATTAATTCAGTGCCTCTGGTTCTATATTGGATATAGAACAGTTCATATCTTAACGATGTTAAGGTACGGGGAGTTGTCCGGCTTATGATTAAAACCAGACTCTGGACAACTCAAGGCACGTTTCTGTAATGGCTGTTTGTGGGTTGACCCAGGCTATGACGAGGGTTGATTTTCTACCATCTGGAAGATCAATAGTGATATTGTTCTAGACTCGCCACAGTTTTATTAAAAATGGATTTTTTCAGAAAACAGTAGTGGGAGTATGGTAGAACTGGAAGTGATTCCAGAACCGCAAACGATTACTGAAGATTTGATAAGGAACCTAAAGATTCAATCTGGATTGACATTCCATTGGCCACTCCGCAGATAAGGTGGGTAACTTCAGGCACCCGAGAGATACTCCGGCAGCCTCAAGGACGGTGGCAGGGAAGTTCTTGTTTACCCACACTTGCCATTGCTGTTGTTCCAGGTTGCGAGACCCGGTGGGAGGATGATTATAGCGTCGTTCTAAACTAGTTTTAGAAGTGTACGTGTATATGACTCTGGCAGAGGGTTGTCGTAGTCAGTGGGAGCAGCGGAAGCATTGGTGGACAGTTTGCTTATGTCTATTTATAGACTAAAGCAGGTATAGCGGAGATAGATCATCAATTTCTGATGTGACAGTCATAGGTTTGACTTCATCAGAATAAGGGATGGATCTGTTGAGAAGATAGTAGGGTGTGATGTCATGGTATTTGGATGAAATACAAAGAATATGAAAAGAAACTCCTATACTACGATCGGTTATAGTTTGGTCGTCACACAGTGGTTTCTCCATATGGGACTTGGACATTATATCAAACATACTGGTTACTAGATCTATGGTTTTAGATCTAGATTTGGGTGGTTTCCCAATCTGGGTACTTAGACAGCATTCTAAGAGTATTTAGAATGGACGACTCCTGGCACGGTAGTGTACCTGCAGGTGATGGAGTCACCCTCTCTAAAGGTGTCTTACAGACTAAAGGAGAGGGATGTGCATGATTGGCAGATCACTTGCTCAGGCAATTGAGTCAATCATGAGATGTCAAGTACCACACCAGATGTTGTTCTTGCACTAGATGCAATAAGTTGACATTGATCCAATCCTGGAGAAACATTCGGAAGCAGTTTTAGAACATAAGTGGATGTTCTAGGGATATGATAACGACAGCCTCATTCGGGAGACAGTTATCATTCCAGGCTTCCAAGGTGACATAGACGACAAGGAGGTTGTCGGGGTTATAGTTTTCCATCTGACGAGGGGCAGTATTTTGGACAGGTGGTCCAAGGCAATACTGAGGGAGGCATGGCGCAGGATACTGATTAAGTTCAGTTGACGGTACAGTCTAAGAAGTTTGGATTTGGAGTTCATTTATGAGCTTGGTCCCATCAGACATCCAGACACATTCTAAGACAGGTATTGCTCATTTCGGGAGATGGGTTTCTCCGCGAACTTGAGATATAGAGAGACATAGAAAGAGACATCAAGGCGGATCCACTCACTGAGGCTATTCCTCGAACGCAATAGTTTCGCAAACGAGTTTTGTGAGACAGACAAGTAGAGGAGTTGGGTGTTCGGTATCACACGGGCTGTGAGTATGCGACATCGCAATAATTAGCCTTGAGTGCAAGTGGGAGATTGTTGGAAATAGTGCCCTCAGAGTCAATTATTGGATCACAGGCACGTGATTGCAATGATTGAGGGAGGACCTATCCCAGGAGGACAGTCTTACTCATGATGATAGTATGCTATCTGGTTTATCTTTATCATCGTGTACTGCTTTAGGTGACCTGACAGGTCACTATTGCACGTTGATAGAGCCCCTAGGATTCTTGCTTGACCACCAGCAGTATGAGGGCAATCATATACGTGAGAGCTGGCGGTCTATAAGCATATCCTTAAAAGGTCCCTAGTCGTGGGAGTTTCGAGACAGGGCATCGATACTCCAGAGTAGACTAGTGTATACAGTCGAGACCCCGACGAAGGGCGGTGGCCGGTCTCACAAGCCACTGGTGTCAGTTGGTTCACCTAAGATGTATACAGGTGCTCATTGGGTTATGAGTACACCGGACAGGACTCGCCGGGAACATGCTAGTGGGTCTTATACCAGACGTCAGATGGCAGTTCCCTGGTGACATGTGTACAGGTTAGTTCATCGACCTGGGGATCGTCATTTGTCTCGTATGAGTTCCCACTATACTTTGATTACTACCCTACCACGCTCAAAGGAGACGTGCAAACAGGTTTTAATTGGGTACAGTCCCGAGCCACATGGAGGCAGTGAGCGGATCTTCAGGGGTTCGTCTCTCCCGGTATTGCGGGTGAGGTCGCGCTGTGTCTAGGAGAGCCATTACACAAAGCCCTCGGCCGAGGCAGGTGATTTACTGGTAGGTATTCCAGTAGTATCTCAGGGTGTTCTGGGCTACACTCCGACACGACTTGTACCGCTTTTGGGGGTCTGACTTTTACCACCCCCTAGGCCCGCCATGCGATGCTCATAGACGAACGGACCGGACTGTACGGATATTGTCTCTGACAGGCTCAGTGGGGTGTCAGGATGAGTTCACTCATCGACGTCCCTTTTGGTCAATAGCTGGTGGCCCGTTATGTATTGGCTTATACCTCTGACGTGCTAGTGGTTAAATCCACAACCAAGGTGTTGACGAGTCTTTAGAGTCCACCACACATTCAGTTACTCAAGCTTTCGGGCGAAACGCTGTAGAGGCCGTATGGAGATATGGCAAGGTCCGATCAGATATGTGCGGTATTGCACGGATCAGGATCAGACAGTTAGTACTAGAGGACGTATGGATATATGGCAGGGTTCGATCAGATACGTGCGGTATTGCACGGATCAGGATCGAACCGATATTACTAGCCGGCTTTGGTTTAAGCCGGATCCTAGTATAGTACAGTGTAGATTTTGTATCATTGCATTTGTATTTCGGTCGGAATACAGATGCGGGTGTGTATACACAGTATCGGGGCTTTCCTGTAATTTATTACAGGACCAGTTTTCTGGAGTTGCCAGTTTGCTTTCCGTTTCGGCCATTTTTCATTTGTATCTTTCAATGGCCGAAGATTGGTGGAGGAGGGCTTATTTGCATTTGTGCAAATAAGCAATTTCGAAGGGGGTCTTTGCATATTGGTTGGATCATGATGGCTCACCATCACTTGACTTTCTTTGTGTCATGATGGTTTGACCATTTGATGTCATCATGCTTGAGATGATGGTTGTGGTGGAGTGTTGGCCTTTGATTGTCATCATGCTTGTTGATGATGAAGTGTGATGATTGTTGGACTTTACTAGTGATCATTCCTTTGCATGATAGCCTTCTCTCTCTCTCCTTTTGGATTATGGTGTGGCCTCTCTCATATTTTTGATACACTCTCTCATTCTCACTCCCACCAAGAGCCATGGCCGGCCAAGCCTTGAGGGGGCTGTCCCAAATTCTTGAGGTGGGAATTTTGTTCTTCTAGCTTTGCAAAATTCCCACAAGTTCCATCTCTAAACTCCATTGTTCATCCCTCCACCAAAAGGCAATTCCATAACCCCAAATGAGACTTAAGCACTACACATTCTACAGCAAACCTTGGACACGTCGACTAGCCAGCTTCGTGCCCGAGTTGCCTCGGTATTGAGGTGGGAGCCCGTAAAAGATGTAGGCGATGTGGTGCACTTCCGGCGATGAGGTGGAGACAGGACATTCCGCGAGAGATCGGGACGATGACGAGAAGACCGGAGGACTCGGATCAGTCGGTATATATATATTCCCTATCTTTTAGTTAGCTAGGACTAGTTAATGGTTCGATCCGGGTTTTAATGCGCGGTGGTGCCGGTTTGCTAAGTTCGCAAAATTAAAGTTTATCACCGCTTCCGCATTCCGGCGTCGGATTGACGGCCGGGGCGCCGCCGTGCACTTACACTTATTATTACGTACTACTTATACATGTTAATAAAGCCCATAGGATGTGCTTGATTACCAGCGTTGTGATAGCGGTCATACTTGTGAAAGCTGGGTAGTCTATAAGCATATCCTTAAAAGTGTCCCTAGTCGTAGGAATATCGAGACAGGGCATCGATATTCCAGAGTAAACTGGTGTATACATTTCTAGACCCGGACAAGGGGCGATGGTTAGTCTCATAGCCATTGGTGTGTTTCACCTAAGATTGTATACAGGTGCTCATTGTGGGTAGGTACACTGAACGGACTCACCGAGAACTGATGAATGGTATTATACCTAGCGCCATACGGCAGTTCTCATGTGGCATATGTATAGGTAGTATGTAGACCTAAGATCATCATTTTTCTCGTGTGAGTTCCCACTGTGCTTTGATTACTACCCTACCATGGCTCAAAGGAGTCATGTAAAAATATTTTTGTTGGGTACAGTCCCGAGCCACATGGAGGCAGTGGGTGATTGTTAGGGATTCTTCTCTCTCGGTATAGGGAGTCGATGTCGCACTGTGTTTGGTTGGTCAACGCCATAAGCCCATGGCCAGGGTAGTTGAAAATTACTGATAGTTAGATCAGTAATTTCTCGGATGGTCTTGAGCCACACCAGCATGACTTATCGGGTTAGTAGGGGTCTGACGTTAACCGCCCTGTAGACCCAGTATGCAATACTCTCAGACGAACAGACCGGACTGTGCGGATATTGTCACGGTTAGGCTTGGTAAGGGTTCAGATGAGTTTGCTCATCGGCCTTCTCTTCGGCAGGTTCCTGGGTAGCTGATTAGTCGGAGTGGAACTAACTACGCTATAATATGTTATGATATGTGTTCCGCTCCATTCTATTTGTTCTACTTACTACAATCAAGACGGTGTCGCTTTGCAGCTAACTGGTTGAGCACGGGTCGTCCGTAGGGTGAAGGTTGTATGTCCGTTCTTTTCTTAGACGAGTCAATTCAAGAATGTATATGTTTATGTCCAAATCTATCCTAAGTGTTTGTATTTTATGTTCAAGTAAACTTGTTAGGGTTAAGGTTGGTTAGTAGAGTTAGGATTAGTCTTGTGCTTTTCTTTTTCCATTCTTCAAATGATGTAGGGATAATAGAAAGTAGCGGGGATTAGAAGGACATAGGAATGGGATTTGTGAGTTTAAGCAAGCTTTCCAATGCTAAATCCATTCCTAGTGCCCCTTGTCCTACCGCTACGTGCGCTTATTTCCAACCCTAGGCCAAACACCCGCAACCATGTATCCAATTAAGTCACAACTACATGTCACGTTGTAGTGCGCCCAAAAGACTTCTCGACTTAGATCGCGGCTATATGTCACATATAGTGCGCCTAAGTGAGGGGGTTGTGTTTGTTTGGTCTAGGTTCGTTTTAGGATGTTTGGCAAAAAGAAGCACAAGGGATTTTTCCATCCCTCATACTAACCTTCCTTAGCCCCTAACAAGTGTCAAATTTTTCACACATTTAAAAGGAAAAGAAAACAAGAAAGAAGAAAAGAAAGAAAGGAAAAAATATGGTTTTACAAAATGGCAGCAAGCTAACTGCTTGGGCCCTCCCCTAAGCAAAGGACTCCATAGAGTATCATGGCTTGAGAAAAATACGGATAAGAAGAAAAGAAAAACAAAACAAGAAAAGAAAAACAACAAATACTTAACAGCAATAAATAAAATTACATTATGAATTAAAATTACAAGACAAGAAAAATTAAAGATACAAAATAATAAAAACAACTCTCATCTTCATTATACTTCCAATCAAGAGCTCTCACTACACTTTTTATGGAGAATAGATGAAGAAGAAGAAGAAATAGAACTAAACTACACTAATTCCTAACAAAGTAAAAGACTCCTTACAATGGCTCAAAACTGGAGTATTTATAGGCAGAGGACTAAAACCCTAGACCCATATTCTGAGTATATACAAAATTACAAAACTACCCCCAAAAGACGATCTGGCACTGAGTTGACTCGGCCGCGGAACTGCCGCAAAAATGCCAAACCGCCGCGGTTCCGCGGCGGTTTGGGGGGAATGATGTGTTGTTATTCTGGGGTTCTCTCATGTTGCATTCTTCTTCTGTTCTATAGGTCCAAAATTACAAAATGGTTCCAATATATCTTCAGATTATCAACAGTCCAAAATGGCTTCACTTTTAATTCATTTGACCTTTATCTCCCTCGAGCTCCGCGCACCTCTTAATCTTTGTGCTGCCCCTCTCGTGCTCTGTGCTTGAACAAGACACGAATGACTACTGTTTGTCATCTTGTCTCTTGAACTGGTAAGCGGCACTGAACAGATGCGGATGGCCGGAACCCAGATTTTATCTGTCTGTGGCAGATGTTCTGGATTTTGGCGTAACTGTGGAGATTTTGTATGATTTGCGTTATTTTGGACTATAAATCTGTAACCTGTAATTATGTAGCAAATACGGATCAAAAGCACCTGCCTATAAAGAAACGAGCAGAACAAAGGGCGATATTAAATGCAATATTCTGGTGTGAACAAATACCCCCAAACTTATCTTTTGCACGTCCCGAGCAAAACCATTTATTCATAAAAAATCATAAGCTCACTTTCATAGGCATCACGGTTGCACTTAGCATGTGCAACAAGCCGTTAAACCTCTAGGAGTCCCTAGTAAGAGGAGTGTTGTCTCCTGTGGGTTTTCAGCGGATACTACCCACAAAATCTCGTCAAGCTAGTTTCATAAGTTAACGTCGATTCTACTCCTACAGTTTAGCATCTAAGTTAGAAACTCTATCATCCTAATTTAGAAATATCCATCCCTTATTTTTCACACCTCCTCTTTATTCAACCTAAGATCTTATATGTTTTGACGGTTTAGAAAGATCTCGGTTTCTTTTGAGTTTTCCTTCTAAAGCGCAGTCTCCAATTCGGAATTCTTATCCACTTTACGGAAAACATAAGTCTTATTCTTTATCCCTATCTTTCCTCCAAACATCGATCGTATACCCCCACATGTGTGTAAATTTTCACCCCTACACTTCAGAATTCAATTCAGCTATAGTACCCTTGCCCTAATACCTAATACTACTTATTTTCATTAATGGTGGACGGTTTTTCTCACACACCTTTCATGCGACTATTACTGCTTCCTGAGGCACTAACAGCCGATTACTGAATGTGTGAGCTTAAAGCGTAAATAGCAGTTTCCAGGTCTTGTACTTTATTTTATTTTATTTTTCTTTTTCTTTCAAGACCGGATATATTTTTCAATGATGCTCTTTTGGTGGTTAGCTTTAAATACCGTTTTTTCTTTCATACTAGGCTTTCATGCAAGAGTATTTCTAGGTATCCTCTACTATCCCAAGTTTCAAGGTGTATGTATGTGCAATTTGTAGGGTATATACTTTCTAAATTTGACTCAAGAATAAGAACTATTTTTCAGACTTATCCTTCAATAAAACTTTCAATACTTTCCCTTCATCTCGACTTAACTCAAGAACTGAACTCAAGATTACCTACTTCTAAAAAAACTGCAAGAACGTATATTTACCAAGGTTAAACAGAAGGAGGGTTATTTTTAGGGTTTTTAATTCCTAAGCCTAGGATTTAGTTATTTCTAACCTATCAAGCTAACTTTTCGGAATAAAATCTAAGTTACCCTACTAGCTAACTTGACGATAAAGTTTTTATATTTTTGTAAAAATTTCCGATTTTTGTGGGTTTTTAAAATAAGTATGCAAATGCAAAATATACACATGAATGCAAAGGTGGAAAGCTTACCGAGCACACCCCCAAACTTAAACTTGACAGTGCCCTCACTGTCATGCTATACCAAGAGGGTCAAAATTGCCGGTGCTCACTTGTTTTTTTTAAGGAAAAAGCAAACAAAATATATATACAAAAAGGTCCCCCCTCCAAACTTAAGTGAAACAGTGTTTCCACTGTTTAAGCGTTGAAGTTCAGAGTTAGGGGGAGAGAACAGTATTAATCTATACAAGGCCTTACACAGGCCAAAAGTTAACACCAACCATTCAAAAATTTTATCGTCATAATGCCCGAGTTGGTGAAAGAATGCATAGAGAAAAGAGATGGAGAATACATGATACCGTGTGTGGATGGAAGCGGGATACGGTCTCGGTAGAGGAGATGAATGGCTGAGGGGGAAAGAAATGGAACACGATCTTGAGCGTGGAAATGGAGTGAATAAATTAGTACAATTTGTAATGATCGAAGTGAAAAAACGGATTGTACTAATCTATCAACATGTCAAGAAATGAGGTCAAACCTCTCAAGATTCATGAGAAAACATGGGTCGACCGGATTTGGTGATCCAGACATAGGAAATGAAGGTGATACGGTGGCTTGCGAAGTGGGAACGATGGAAAGGATAGAGGGAAGAGATTGAGGAATGTTATCGGTTAAACGTTCGGGAGGGTGTTCACAGTCAATGGAAGGGACGGGATGAATAGGAAAATCTGATTCATCAAGTAAAACTGCTTCATCCTCAATGCTATCCTCAAAATTCTCCTCAAAATTTATCTCAACGATGCATTCCTCATCAACAATTTCCAGACGCATATGGGGTTCGGAAAAAACAGTTAATGGTTCGGGATGATGTCCACACGGAAGTGAAAGAACATGATGAATTGGTGAGAAAAACTCATCCAAAATTGCGGGTTCATCATCCAAAATATTCCCAGCGTCTATATCCTCAATCAAGTGAAAGTTAAATTTCTCAGACACCTCATCAAAAGCATGGATTTCAATCAATTGTGGTTCTAGGATGGAAGTGTAGAGATCAACGGGATTGGGTATGGTTTCACTTGAAATGGACCAGATTGATCTTGTAAAAGAGTGTGTAGTAATAATCACAATCAATAACGGTGTCGCGTGTAGCTAGCCGAGATGAGTACGAGTCGTCCGAAGGGATGCGTGGAATTTCTAATCTTGCTTTAGACAAGTTGATTAGAGTAAAAGAAGAAAGGAGAATAGATTCTAGATCTATGTTAAACACGGATGTAGAATATATATAGTATTAAGATATAGTTTAAATACGGATGTAGAATCCATAAAGAAGAGACTTGTAGGGTTCGTTAGGATTTAATAGTCATGGATGACTAATAAAGATTACTTCTTTTATCTTTTGATAGATTTAAAACTAGATAGATAGTGATGAATGAGGATTAGGGTTCTTGGAAGAAACTAGGGTTTCCCCACTGTTGACATTTGTCCCTTCATTGATCTATATTCATGTCTAGCCCTTAACAAAACAATCGTTAATCTAATCTCAAATTGCGGTCAAGACTATCAATAATTTGATAGCGCGCCCGATTAGGATGTTAACGATTCTTTTGCTAAAGTTTATAAACTTCATAAGACTTAAAAGAAGTTAAAATATTTTCTCATCCATTATTCTAACATAATCCTACGAACCCTATCAAGCGGAGAATTACTCACGCATGATGGAGATATAAGAAGAAGAACGGATAAAGATCATAAGGTAAATATAGAAAATAAATGCGATAAGAATAAAACAACAACCTTTATTAATCAACTTGATCAATTACAATTTTTGTTCCTTTAGAAAGTGGAATACAAAACCCTAGTTTGCTTCTCGATCTATCTTGAAGGAGGTAGATGAACAGCTGATTGATCAACCTTGAAGCATGAGTCGACTTGGACTTCGTGATCTCTTCAGTTTGATGATTTTCCAAGTGAGGCTCTCGGTCCTTTATATAGTCCCAAAACAAGAAACCCTAGATTCTATAGGTTAATATATGTTGTTAAGATCATGATCCTGAAATCTCACATCGTACGACCCCCAAAGCGCCACGGATCTGCCGCGTTTACCCCTATTTGGCCGCCCTTCCGCCACGGTTTGGTGGAGTTAGGGTTTTGGATTTTTTCTGGTATTATGTGTTCATATTTGAAGATCCCCTAGATGTCTAGATTCTGAAAATAATGCTCTGGGTCTTTGCCGTTGCTAAATGTCATGATTTGCTTTAATATTTTGGCAGATTTGATTCTAACATCTTGATTTAATCCGGATCTCCTTGATTCCAGACCTGAGCTAATATCTGCACAATATCTCAAATCAAAGTGTTGGTAATATTTGGTGTTTTTGAGATATTATCCTAACCATTTTATATGATATTATATTTTGAGAATATTGATTAGGGATATTTGATATGATATGCATATTTAAATTACTAAAATATTATATAAATATTATATGCATATATTTTCCTTCGTAATGTTAATTATAATATATAAACATATGAAAATAGATATTTTACAGATAAACCCTCATATGTTTCATATTTATAATAAATACCTTTAAATATTTAAGAAAAGTAAGGAAAATGTTATATCAAATGTGCGATATTTTCGACTGAACAAATACCCCCAAACTTAATTTTGATCGTCCCGAGCAAACTACTTATTCAAGAGAGGGAGAAAAAGAAAAAAAAACCAAGTAGCACACTTTCGTAGGCAACACGATTGCACTTGTTCGTTGTATGTATGCCCTAGAGGCCATTGTTGTACATGATTGTATATTATAATGGATGTTTGGACATATATAGAGAGGACTTTCTTGCTCGACATGATAGTATGCTATCTGGTTCTTCTTTATCTTAACATGTAGACTAGTATTGTGATGCTGTCTTGCTCTCACATGTTGGTAAAGCCCTTAGGATGTATACTTGACAACCAGGATTATGATGCAGATCATACTAGTGGGGCCAGGGTAGTCTACAAGTTCATCCTTTAATTGTTCCTATTCGAGAGTGTATCGAGACGGGGCATCGATATTCCGGAGTAGACTAGCGTATACGCTTCTTGACCCATTTGATGGGCGATGGATGATCCCATATCCATTGGTGTTTTACATCAAAGATGGTATACAGGTGCTCAGTGGAGAATGGGGACACTGAACAGGACTCGCTGAGAACTCCTAGATGGTATTATACCTAACGTCAGATAGCAGTTCTCTGGTGACACTGGTACAGGTTAGTCTGTATACCCGAGATCGTCATAGAGTCTTGTGTGATTCCTACTGTGCTTTGATTTCCACCTTACCACATTTAAAAAAGCATGTAAAATGGTAGTTTTTTGGGACAGTCCCGAGCCACATAGAGGCAATGAGCGATGGGAGGGGTTTCGTCTCTCCCGGTATTGGTGGTTGATGTTGCGCTGTGCTCGATTGGCCATAACAGAAAGTCCATGGCCAGCGCTGATACGGAGATTTACTGGTAAGTGTTTGTTAGTTATATATATGCCCTAGAGGCCATTACTGTACATAGGATGTATATTGTAGTGGATGCTGGGACATATATAGGTATGACTTTCTTGCTCGACATGATAGTACGCTATCTGGTTGCTCTTTATCTTAACATGTATACTTGCAGTCTCTCGATTACATGTTGATAAAGCCCTTAGGATGTGTGCTCGACTTCCAGAACAATGATGTAGTTCATACTAGTGGGGCCTGGGTAGTCATGAGTACATCCTTCAATGTTCCTAGTCGTGGGAATATCGAGATGGGGCATCGATATTCCAGAGTAGACTAGCGTATATCTTCTCGACCCATGTGATGGGCGATGGATGATCCCATATCCATTAGTGTTTGACATCAGAGATGGTATGTGGGTGCTCAGTGGTGACTGGGTACACTGAACGGACTCGCCGAGAACTCCCAGATGGTATTATACCTCACGTCAGATGGCAGTTCTCTGGTGACACTGGTACAGCTTAGTCTGTTGACCCGAGATCGTCATAGAGTCTTGTGTGTCTCCCACTGTGCTTTGATTTCCACCCTACCACGGCTCTATTGAGTCGTGCAAACAGGTGGTTTTTGGGTACAGTCCCGATTCACATGGAGGCAATGAGCGATAGGAGGGGATTCGTCTCTCCCGGTATTGGGGGTTGATGTTGCGCTATGCTCGACTGGCCATAACTGGAAATCCCTGGCCACGGTTGTAGTGATTTACTGGTAAGAGTTATCAGTAGTTTCACGTTTGTTATGGACCTTATATCGGCATGATTTATCAAGCTACTGGGGTCTGACGTTTACCACCCCTAAGCGAGATATGCGACATATCAGACGAACAGACCGGACTGTACGGTAAGTGTTACTGGTTGGATTCACAGGAGTGTGAGCGGTCTTGCTCGTTGATCTTCTGATCGCTCAATACCCGGGTGGCCGTTACGTTTAGCAGACCGCTTGCTGCTTGTGGGTACTTGATATGATCATCACCTGCTGCTGGCGTATTGACGAGTCTTTAGAGTCCTACACAGAGGTTTCCTGGCTCAAGAAAAACGAAATAGAAGCGCATATGAGATATCTGCGGGACCAAGAATAATACCAGTATGTGATACTGCATTCTATTCTCGCGATTTGTATCAATGGACGGTTATATAAGATATAGCCGGGTTACCGAATCAAGTGTTGATTTGATACATTGATACACTTGATATTAGTCGGTTATATGCGATATGACCGGATCATTAAATCAAGTATTGATTTAATGATTTAATGTATAATTATATATTTGATATATTACTTTACATTGACTAGTATTGTTCACTTAAGATGGATTTTCTCACTTGATGTGCACAAGTAGTATATGTGATATATTTTTGTGCACTTGATTGTATCATGTTTGATGATATATGCAAACTTGGGTGTATGTTTGCTTTAAACCATCTTTAGGTTAATAGTTAGGTTTTAATTTGTTTTATTTATTTTCTTTATTCGTTTTGGCAAAAATTAAATGGAGGCTTGCTTTGTTTTATTCATGAAGCTTTGAAAGTCTTTACCATTTTGTTTTTTCCTTAACCTAACCATTACACCTAAACCCTAGTTTATTCTCTACATGTGTTAGCCTCACCCATGGTTGCATTATGATAATTCTTCACTTGATTTTTCATTTTTATCATTATTGATATTCTTTTCTTCTTCTTCTTCTTCTTCATGAAGAAAAGAAAACCTTGCTAGAAAATTTCAAGTGTTGAAATCAAGTGAGAAATCCAAATCCAAAGTGAACCCACTTCCTATTTCTTCATCCTCTACCACTTTCCATGTTGTATTGGGTGTTTTCTTCACAAGTTTCATGACCTAGTGAAGATGGAGCTTGAGTTAGAGTTGCCTCGATGTAGATCATCTTCGGCATCGAAGTCAACGACCTAGCCCGTTCATTTCCCCGACGAAACCATCGCTAGAGTCTGGGATCCCGGTGATCGCAGCGAAGGGACGTCATCACGGAGCTAAAGAAGTGGTGGACCGGATCTACAAAGGTTTTATTTCCTTTCACTTGTAGTTAAGTTGTTAACTTGCATGTTCTTTCTCCTTACCTCTAGTCAACGATCTAGCATTAGGGTTTCTCGACACAAAAATTATTGATTTTGGCATGGTTGATCAGTTGTAGAACCTCATGGGTGTGCCTAGGAACCCAACAGTGGTATCAGAGCCTAGCTAGAGCCTTAGGCGATGAGTAGACGAAGTTAGAAGTCCGTTCGAACCCGAAACCCTAATCGAATACCCCTCTCTGTACAATTTTTAAAACTGTGGATTTTTCCAGATTAAAAATGCTTAAAAAATTCAGCAGGAAGTTTTATGAAATACAGTGCAAAACAACAAAATGATGCGCCCAAGGCGCCGCGGAACCGCGGCACAAGCTTGGCTTATGCGGCGGTTCCGCGGCCAAATGATGACGTAATCTCTTACTGTTTGCACAGTAATTTCTTTCTGTACATGCTGCATTTTCTGGGAATTTTTAATGTTTACTCAAGAGTTGAGTTTTCTAGGGTTGTATTGGGGACTCGTTGATTCGATCGGATAATTTAACTTCGTCTTTGTGTTTTTCCGGGTAATTTAGAATATGTTAAAAAGTTCGACCGGATATAAATACCCAATTTTTCCCATGCCGGAAAATTTCCAAGTGTTGGATTTTTCCGTGGTTTAAGAACGTTCTAAGTAGTGCAAGTAACGCGATGGACCCTCTAGAAGACAACAAACCTTAACTCGATTATGTGACCGTCTTGAACTGCCCTTTGAACCTTAGGGTTTGGGGCAGTATGGCGTGCCACATGTGAGGCGTTGGCTTGACCCTTATACGGCTGGACCGTTGGTACTGTGGCATGAAGTGAATGTTCTTAAACATATTTCATGTGTTGAGCTGTTTCGGGAAAACTTGGGTGTTTGATTGTTCGATCGGAAAGTTTAACATTTTCTATTTATCTGGAATGTGATACAATATTTGGAATCCACAAGTAGTTATGAGATAACTGATTTGGATGTTATAAACGTAGCAGTTTAGTCTCACTTGATCGGTTGCCACGGAATTTTGATGTGATCAAAAGTCCGTCGCAATCACGTAGTATACACGGATACTCGCTGGTAAACTTAATAGATATCCACGCCCCATAGCCCCGACCAAGTGACTGTAGGAGAACCCCGTCGCCGAAAGCATCCGTTCGGGTGCTCGCGGCAGCGGTGTTCCGCCTTAGTGAACTTCGTCGACGGTATCGGGGGTGCGGCCGTTTACTAAAGTTTGCGACGAGCATTCATTCTGAATGCCGGGAATCTTGTTGAATTGCCCGACTTTATATTGAAAAGTGTTTTCGATATTGAGACTAAAATGCGGGGTTTATAATTGTTAGGCATGTGATGTCTAAGGAATTCAGATAGTTAGGCATGCCATGTCTAAGTAGGTTGCGGATTCCAACCGTTGAAGTTTTACACTTTCTTTTCTGTGACCGTAAGTGTAATATGTGATATCGCCGGTTTCGTTGCTATATGTCAACGACAATTGGGATAAGCATGTTTACTTACGTTGATGACATGTGATGTTATGTGTTGCTGGATATGTTATATTGGATCGTCATGTTTGAATAGCCGGGGGGTTTTATGTGAGATGAGTGTTTTTCATTTTCATTCATGTAAAAACTTGTATGTAATATTCTTTTATTGGGGCACTTCCAGGTTGCGGAAGATGTTACCGTTGATGTATATTATTTACTTTTCCGCATTAGGATAGACCCAAGGAGGGGAGCACAAGTAACCGGGTTCTAGGGTCCAGTGGGAGACCATCTCGAGGAGTCGAGTCCGGGTCTCCTAACTCTAGAATTGGTAGGGTTACTTGCCGCTCTCATAGGGGTCTAGGGGTGTGGGATTGGCTATTCATCACGACCGTGGAAACCGTGTTTTATACTGGCTCTTATTGAAAACACGGACGTCCTAGTATATCCAGTATTTCATATGAGATTTTCTGCTGCGTTATCTGTGATGTGATCATGTTATTTGTTCAGATGGATACTGTATATACTATATATGATATATTATATAAACGTTGCTTACGTTTTACACCCGCGCTAGCCTTGCCTCGCTCTGTCATTAGTTACCTAACCTAACGGTGCAGACGGGACATCGAGGCGAATGCGGATGGCATAAGCGTACGTTGTGTTTATCTGTGATGTTTAGGTGGACTTAAATGATGGGCATTCATTAATGAGATTAATGAAAGAAAATAAACCTAAAAGATGTTGTGGAATCGAATTTCAAAAATAAAAACAGGTAGCTACAGTTCTTGCTTTGCATCGCGGTGTTTCTTGTAGAACATCATGCACCTTATTCGATAAGGAAAGGACCGAGATCCCTTCACCGGGAGTGACTCCTTTAGCAATAACTGGCAGATGCTACAACCCTCGGTTTGTCTTTTGATTGCTTCTATAGTTTTTGCTTTGCACAGCGGTATATATGATATATCCTGCACCTTGTTCGATGAGGAAAAGGCCGACGATCCCTTCACCGGGAGTGACCCCTTTAGCAAAACTAGAAAAGCCTCAAAAACACTCCATTTAAAAAAACCATTTGATTCCGCAACGAGATCAAGTTGAAAGCGTTAAAGGTTTTCATAAAAAAAACCATTCGCAACCCTCCGTCATTTTAGGAAGTAGAGTACTTAGTATTCGTGTTGTGTTTGTTGACCATAGTCAAGGCACAGTGTACGGTAGCTAAGTGATGTCTTCCTACACCGCATATGATGCGATTAGTTAGGACAGTCGCGTGAATTTGTTGACCTTGGTTAAGGGTCATGTGGGTGGGTCTAATTAATCACGAAATGACGGGTAGAACTTGACTAGTGCTTATGATTTGTTGACCATAGTTAAGGTCATAAGTGCTAGGGGTAAAAACCATTATCGGGAGTTTCAAGTGTTGAAATTTGCAATGAGATTGCATACCTTCTATATGATAGTTGGATCCCGATACCCACTGCGAGTAATTGTTACTCCTGGGAGAGTTTTGCACTTTACAATTAGCCGATCAAGTAGGTGTCTAGAAAGGGGTCAATGGGGTTACGCTTCTGGGAAAACGAGGTTTACTTTAATTAGGTTCGTGCGAAAGCACGGGAAACCTCCCTCAAAGTACCGACACTGGCCTGGCTGAAAGATTGGCGAACTTGTAGAGTGTAATTAATCCCGGCTAGTCTTTCCTTTTAAGGTTTGAAGGAAGATTTGATAAAAACAGTGGGAGCCATCCTGATTAGATAAAATATATAACCAATCTAATCTTGCAAGAGCGCACGCAGAGTGTTTTCTTCTCTCTCTCTCCAGGTAGCAACCACGTCACGCCTTAATCAAGATAATAATATGGATGTATTGACCGAACCCGCTTGTTATACTGAGCTGGGGAACGTTGGTCCCGCTCCAACTTATAATTGTTATAAGACCGAGCAGGAATTAGGGGAATACCAAGATTCCCATGCCGCCCAAACGAAGAAAGTGCATATGATGCATCTTCTTCGGGTGTGTTTGTTACATAGAACTGTTTCTCAGTATCCTCTGCGTCCTGGGTATCTGATACCGGATCAGGATCTGTCACGACCCGAAAGTACGGAACATGACCGGCACTTAGACTACGAAACGTCTCGAGGCGTACGTAATCTAAGTAAGCCGAAAAACCCAGAAATCCAAACCAAGAAAAGTAGTAGAGTGAAGGAAAACCAATTTAAATCAAGCAGTTTTAATAGCATAAGCCGAATTATGCCCTTTTTAAAAACATCAAATATTTCCTGAAAATTTCGGCAGAGTCTCCTTTGTAAATACTGGCCCCCAAACGGGATACAACATGAATAGTATACGAAATCAATAAAAAGGCATCCCCAAGCGGGAGCTAGCTCTTCGTCAATCGACGGTCACAACCACACAAGTAATATAATATACAACGCCAAGGACGAGAATCAAAACTCAAAAGGAAACGCAAAACAACAAGAAATCCACAGGAATACAACGCGCGACTCTAAGGTCGAAATTATAACATCACTGGTCTCTATCTCAAAAATAAATACATGTTTGGTTGATGGAACTTCTAGATACAACAGAATAATAATATACAAGATATAATGATGGGTACGATATAAATAAACCCACCTACTAGCAAGTCACCCGGAGATGGAAATAGTGCCAGCAAAGCCGTAAAGAAACCTGTACGGCGAAACCTGCAAGAACTGTGGCACAACGTGGGTGAGTTGCCAACTCGTGAGTAGAAAAACATCTACGCACAGAAATCGCATAAATAACGCAATCCTAGGTCAATGATCATAATATATCCTCAAATATATGTATAACATGCATCCTAACAATGATTAGGGTAAATATCTAACCCGAATGTAATCCCATGTGCCCGTGGCAGTGCCTCAGGTAGCGATATATCATATGGATGATGTATGAATGCATGAAACAGAATGCATGTACTGAATAAAGCTACTTTCATAAATCAGTGAGATTTCTGTATTTTAAATAGGAGGTACCATACATGAAATCAGCATAAAACAGTGCCCAGCATCGACACAAAACAAGTATCCAAATATCTCGATATCTCTGTGTCACAATCTCTGTACCTCAATATCTCAAAATCTCAATGTCTCAATCACAATATCTAGGACGCCGTCAGTCCAGACCGGCCCCTACCATCCATCTCAAGACCACGACGGTATCCTCCGGATATCCGACGCGTCGGGAAAAATCACCGGTCGGTAGTGCTCCCCTGCCAGGCTCAACGTCAACAACACGATCCTCTTGCCCTGGGGTACCGCACCGGGCCCACCATGTACCCGAAACGGTTCATCCATCTCCTCGAATCGGGTCTCAAAATCCATCAGCAAACTTATTGTGGACGACTCATACATCATGGGAAAACCGCATTTTTTTTATTTAAAAAGAGAGAAAGCAGTTTATATATGTTTTGCGGTTTTCCTCCAAATCCAGAAAATATCATGGAAATCCGAATCACCAAAAGCATGTAAAACCATGAATATAAGCATGAGCATCCATGAATACGGCATATAATGAATAACAGTATGCACGAAGTGACAAGTAACAACTACAATGTTTAAACTAGCATATAATGCAAGCAACTAATCATCATGTCAAAACTACTAGTTAACAAGCTACATTAGGCGATAATATTTTCTAAGGTGTGCGTGACATGGCAATTACCGATGAAGATGTGTGTGAGCCGGCAAGCAAGTGTACGTGGTACATACGCATCATCGGTAATGGTGCTGGTGTCCTAACAGTATGATATCAACAATGCAATAAGAAATTATAATATAAGTATGCGATGCGGAGCGAACAGTAATAATGAGCGGGAGCTAAATACTAAACACAACGATAACTAATCTGCATTACCCTAATATAAATCCTACAAATGGTGCCTTTTGAAATAACACGAATCATGGGGTTTTGAAAATAGGGGCTACAGTGTTTTTATGAAAAGATACGTCTTTTGAAATATCCATAGGATCCCTTGGGCTGTCTTTTAAAATACCCATGATTCGTTAGTTTTTGAAATAGGTAAGAATCGAATCTAATCTAACAACTAAACTAAACTAAAGGGCCAAGCTAACAAGCTGGACTACAGGTAAGGAAACCGCCTAACATCTGAGTCGATATATATACATACCTGTACGTAAATCCGTCGTACGGCATCCCCAAATCTGGGTACGGGTCAATATCATATTCATCACACTATTCATCCGGTATCCTCTTTATCAAAGATCATAGTCTAGGGTACTGACCAATGTCTAGTACAATACTAATATCATCAATATGGTCATGACCTGGCTACTGATCGACAGTCTCGTACAAACTGATATCATCAGCACATATCATCATCAAGGGGTATACATCGCCCAATACGGCCTAGGATCAATATCCTAGCATACCATATCTCATATCACGATCACATGTCGACCATTTAATTAATAACACTATTCACCCGTATCGTCGTTCAAAGACCCGCTATAACATCAGGACGTATCTCAAATACGAATCCTGCCATATCACCGATATCACAACCTCAACACAAATCTCATCGACTCATCTCAAACCCAAGTATCATCCTCAAATCTGTATGAGAACACATAGTCCCATACCCATGTGAACACATAACTATATATTCCCGAATAAGCACAAATGAAAGAAGAAAGTATGCAAGTATGGGTGGTTGTGTGCATGTGTGGTGCGACCACTACTCTAGGGTTTCGCGACACTAAATCATCCAAGAACACCAAATATCCATATTATCATCAATATACTCAAACAAAATATAATCAATATATATATATATATGTGTATACGTATTCGTATACATCACCACGAACTGCGGGGGTGCTATACGCCATCCACCCGACTTCTCCCCGTAGATATAAATCTACTCACCTGGTCCTCGCTCGCCGGTGCCGACGTCGCCACGCGCTTGCTTGTCGTCTCGAAGTCCACATGGGTACCTACATATCATAACGCACCGTATCGTATTATAATCCGACTCATGACCAAAACGACACACGAAACCCACATAGGTCAAAACCTATGGTTGCTTTCACAAATCAACCCAAAAACCCTCGACGTCGGCGTACAAACGCCAAACCATCGAGAAAAACCTAAACACACTCATTTGTACAATCACAAGCACTAATTATAATATAAAATAGCTTAAAATTCACAAAAACCCCAAATTCACTTTAAAAGCCATTTTTCCGAAAATCTAGCAAGCACAAATTACCCGTTTTAATACAAAACTCGATGTTTAAACAAATCTAATGGCCATAATACTTATTAAACATCTTAAATAAGTCATAAAAACCATTTCCATAATTTAATCTCATAAATTTGCATAATTTCCAAAATCCTAGTTTGCAAAAATATCAATTTTTAACACCTTTTAAAGCAAAATTCACAATTCATCAATTAAGCTTGGTTTTGCATGATCCAAAATCATTAAACCACTCATTATAATATTAATAATGACATGAAACCTAAATTTAGATTTTAATCCCAATATAAAACAATTTCAAAAAAACCTAGTTAGCAAAAAGCACATTTATTACAATTTCCAACTAACAAATTTTGAAATTAGTAACTAAATTAGGTTTTAGCAAGAATTAACATGTTAATCTACTCATGGGAACCTTAATGATGTGATAAAACTCTATCTTGATTTTAATCTCACATATAACCATTAATTCCACAATTCAAGTTTGCAATATGAACACCAATTAAACACCAAATTTAGTTAAATTGGAGTAATTAACCAACAATTAAGATATGGGTTAAGATTTATACCTCCCAATTAGAGATCTATCAAGGATCTAAGCCTCCTAAATTGCTCTCTTTCTCCCAAAATCCATGCTAGATAGGCAAATAAATAATGGGTAGGATTTGGATTTCGGTTTTGAGTTTTAGTTGATTTTTCATGAAATTTTTGTGAATTTTTTTTTGAGAAGATATGAGATGAGGAATGAGAGGGGAGGGCTGCTTAAAATGTACAGGTTTCGGCCAGCATGGGGGTGGGGAATGGGTGAGGGAGGAGAGAGAGTGAGGTGGAGAAAGTGGAAAAAGTCAAAGTCCGCCATTTTCTATCATTTTCCTTTCTTTTCTTTTCTTTTCTTGGTGATTGGAGAGAGAGAGAGAGGGAGGGCTGTCATGGTGGGGCCGGCCATATGGGGAGAGGGTGAGAGGGTGAGGTGTGGGTGTGTGGGTTAGGGAAAAAGATAAATGTATTACCCCGATTCCCGTTAACACTAAATTCACCGGAAAAAGCCTTTTTCTTCGATATTTTCTAAACCGTTTTGGCAAACGATTTCATTTCAAAAACCATATGATAAAATTTTATTTAATGTTTTATGATGCACAAAATTTGTTTCAACTCATTCCAATTTGTAATTCTCCCTAATTAAATGTATTAGTGACGGCTTAAAATAATATTAAAATAATTAATTTCGGAAAAAATTTCAGAAAATTTGAAATTTCACCAGTGACTCAATAAACACCAAATACTAGCAATTACATAATTAGAATATGTATATTTAATTTTATAATAAAGATATTTGTATTTTTACTTTTTACAGAAAACCCCCTTATTTTACCGATTTTTTCGAAATTTCACCGAAACGATTTTCAAAAAGTTACAGGATCCCAGATATGTAATCTGTTACATAGGGCTACAGAAAGGAAGAGAACTGAGAACGGGTGATAAGTTTCATGAGACAGAAAACGGTGCAAGTGTTGCAGCCAAGTCTGTTGGTCACTGTCACCCTGTATTACCAATACATTGATTCTGAACAAATGCTATTAGATACCGAACCTGATATACAAAATCATATCAAATTCTTTATTTATTAAAGAAGGATATAATTTTGTATTGTTGAATATTGTTTTGAACATTTCAAAAGTTGATCGGTTCAGGCACGTTATCTAAAAGCATTGACGTTCTAAATCAAACTACAGTTCCTAATATACGGAACACACACAAGAGGAAGAGTTCAGAAATGAACGAATCCTTCTTGAGGCATTGTAGACTAGGTCATATCAATGCGACCCGACTGGCTGAAGTTATATTTAGATGCATATTTAAATTAGTTTGAATTTACATCTTATGAAACTTTCCAGTCATGTCACAAAGATTAGATGACCATAGCTCTGTTTATTGGAAATAGAGAAAGAGTTAGTGAACTCTTGGGACTGATACATAGTGATGTATGCAAGGTCCCCTATCTACACATGCCAGGACCGGTTCTTTGTACTTCGTTACATTCTCTGATGATCTCTCAAGATTCAGCCATATGTTCCTGTTGAAACATAAGTCCGAAGTTTTTGAGATATTCACAGAATATAAGTTAGAAGTAGAGAACCAAAAACTGGGTATAAGTATTATGTCCTATGATAAGATCAGGGAGGATTATACTTGTGCATGGAATTCTTGGACTATTCTAAAGGAGAATGAGATTCTCTCTCGGTGTTATGCCTCTGAATACACCACAGCACAACGGTGTGTCGGGGCGGAGCAATCGCACCATATTAGATATGGTGTGCTCTATGATGAGTACTACTGAGTTACCTATTTCCTTTTGGGGTTGTGCACTTGAGAAGTTGCATACCTATTGAATTGGATTCGAATCAAATCAGTGCCTACCACTCCATATAAGATATGGTATGGGAAGAACCTGTCTCTTAAGTAAGTTAAGATTTGGGATTGTCCGGCCTATGTCAAAAGCAAAATCCGGACAAGATCGAGGCAAGGTCAGTTCTATATAACTGGAAGGAGTTCCAGTTATACAAACTACAGCTGATGATTTGAAAGAACCAAAGGATTCAATAGTCCCCAACGAACCTCAGCCTCTCCGCCGATCTGGTCGGGTTCCTCATCCGCCTGAGAGATACTTCGGTTTCTCGATGACAGTGGGAGCGAGGATTGCATCATGAGATGATGACCTAACTAGTTTCGAGCTGGCCATCAAGAGTGGGGACTCTATAAGAATGGCTGGATGCTTAGCGATCTGAGATGGAATCCATGTACACCAACAAAGTATGGACTTTGGTTGCTATATCTGAAGGGTTAAATCCCCATCAGGAGCAAGTATATCTTGAGAAGATTACTTGGTGTAGATGGAAAAGTTGAGACTTTCAAAGCTAGACTTGTTAAAGGTTTTCTTCATCGACCAGGCGTGGATAATGATGAAACCTTTTTCCAGTGGCTATGCTTAAGTCCATCCGGATCCTACTTGCCACGGCTACATACCATGACTACGATATCTGGCGGTTGGGTGCCATGACTACTTTTCTAAATAATAATGATTTAGAAGAGAACGTCTATAAGAACACAGCCAGAGGGCTTCGTAAACAATGGGAGCAGCGGAAACGTGTGCAAGCTGCTTTACAGAATAAAGCAGGTATCGCAGAGTTGGAACGTCTGTTTTGATGCGATAGTTAAAGAGTTTGACTTCGTCAAAATGGTAGATGAACCTTGTATATACAAAAAGGTAGTAGAGAGTAAGGTGATCATCCTCGTATTGTACGTGGACAACATACACTTGATAGGAAAAGAGTTTCCTATACTACACACGGTCAATCTCCTCTTATCGCAAGGATTCTCCAAATAGGATAAAGGTAATACCTCCTAAATCTTAGGATTTGGATCTATGAGATAGATCGAAATGGATGTTAGGATTCTCACTAGGTTTAGTGAGATGGTATCAATCGATCCTGGGGAGAATCACTGGAAAGGTTCCAGGGTGATAAGGACGACTGAATGTCAGTCACAGACGATAAAGGCTGATGACATCGCTATCAAAGATACTACCAAAGAGGCAGTTTGGGTGTATATTGGTTCATAAGATGAACTAGGTTCCAACCATTGTGTGTCAATGGAAGTGTGGCTTTGGCCCAGGAACCCCGATCCCATCAGTGACCCAGACATATTCTGAGGTAACATCACCTGATCATGGAGATAGTTGATCCCCAGGGTGATCGAGGTTAGGAGAGTAGACTTAGAGGACAACACGGCGGATCCACTCACAAAGGCTTTTTTCCAGAGAGAGACTTTTTATGGGATGGTTGAGTATTAGATACTGCAACCACTGCTACAGATGGCCCTAGTGTAAGTGGGAGATTGTTAGTTATATGTATGCCCTAGAGGCCATTACTGTACATAGAATGTATATTGTAGTGGATGCTGGGACATATATAGGTATGACTTTCTTGCTCGACATGATAGTACGCTATCTGGTTGCTCTTTATCTTAACATGTATACTTGCAGTCTCTATTACATGTTGATAAAGCCCTTAGGATGTGTGCTCGACTTCCAGAACTATGATGTGTTCATACTAGTGGGGCCTGGGTAGTCAATGAGTACATCCTTCAATGTTCCTAGTCGTGGGAATATCGAGACTGCGCATCGATATTCCAGAGTAGACTAGCGTATATCTTCTCGACCCATGTGATGGGCGATGGATGATCTCATATCCATTGGTGTTTGACATCAGAGATGGTATGCGTGTTAGTTGTATGTATGCCCTAGAGGCCAGTATTGTACAGATGATGTATATTATATTGGATGCTTGGACATATATAGAGATGACTTTCTTGCTCGATATGATAGTATGCTATCTGGTTACTCTTTATCTTAACATGTACACTAGTCTCTATATACTGTCTTATAGTTACATGTTGGTAAAGCCCTTAGGATATGTACTTGACTACCTGGACTATGATGCAGATCATACTAGTGGGGACATGGTAGTCCATAAGTACATCCTTCAAGGTCCCTAGTCGTGGGTGTATCGAGACAGGGCATCGATATACCAGAGTAGACTAGCGTATACGCTTCTCGACCCATGTGATGGGCGATGGATGATCCCATATCCATTGATGTTTGACATCAGAGATGGTATACGGGTGCTCAGTGGAGACTGGGTACACTGGACGGACTCGCCGAGAACTCCCAGATGGTATTATACCTCACGTCAGATGGCAGTTCTCAGGTGACACTTGTACAGGTTAGTCTGTAGACCCGAGATCGTCATAGAGTCTTGTGTGATTCCCACTGTGCTTTGATCTCCACCTTACCACGTCTATGAGGGCGTGCAAAACGGTGGTCTATGGGTACAGTCCCGAGTCACATGGAGGCAATGAGCGATAGGAGGGGTTTCGTCTCTCCCGGTATTGGGGGTTGATGTTGCGCAGTGCTCGATTGGCCGTAACAGGGAAGTCCCTGGCCAGGGCTGATCAGAGATTTGCTGGTAAGTGTTACCAGTAGTTTCTCGACCCGTTACGAGCCTCACATCGGCACGACTTATCGGGTTATTGGGGTCTGACGTTTACCACCCCTAGACTTGATATGCGACATATCAGACGAAGAGACCGGACGGTACGGTAAGTGTTACTGGTCGGATTCGCAGGAGTGTGAGCGGGCTAGCTCGTCGATCTTCTGATCGCTCAATACCCGGGTGGCCGTTACGTTTAGCAGACCGCTTGCGGCTTGTGGGTGCTTGATATGATCATCATCTGCTACCGGCGTATTGACGAGTCTTTAGAGTCCTACACAGAGGTTTCCTGGTTCAAGCGAAACGAAATAGGAGCGCATATGAGATATGTGCAGGACCGAGAATAATGCGTGTATGTGATACCGCATTTCATTCTCGCGATATATGTTTTCGATTGGTTATATTCGATATGACCTAGTTATCGAATCATTGATTCGATAAATCGATACATTGAATACTAGTCGGTCATGTGCGACATGACCGGATCATTGAATCAAATGTTGATTTAATGATTTAATGTATAATTATATATTTGATATATTACTTTGCATTAACTAGTATTGGTTTACTTTAAACGGATTTTCTCACTTGATGTGCAAGTTGTATATGTGATATACTTTTTGTGCACAAATATGTATCATGTTTGATGATGCATGCTCACATGGTTAGGTGTAAAGAATTAAACCATGGTTAAGAAGATAATTAGGGTTTTGATTTATTCTCTCATTTATTTATCCATTCATTATTTATTTAAATGGATAAATGAAAACATAATGGTTTCTTTTGTCATGAAGCTTGTTGAAGCTTCATGAAGCTTTGACTAAAGAAACCATTTTGTTTTCTAGCTTAACCTTAACCTTTCTCATTAACCATGGTATTTTCTCTACACTTAACCTTGGTTGAGATATGATAAGTATTGGATTTATTTTTCTATTTTAAAAAGACTTATCATATTTTAGCTTCTTCTTCTCCTTCTTCTTCAAGAGAGAAAACAAGTTGCCATCAATGGCAACATGAGCAAAAGTGAGTGAAATCCAAATCTAAAGTGTACCCACCTCCTATTTCTTCACCCTCTACTTCTTGCCAAGTTGTTTTGGGTGTTTACTTCACAAGTTTCACAAGTTTGTGAAGTCGGAGCTTGAACTAGTGCAACCTCGACGTAGATCGTCTTTGACACAAAGCCGACGACCTATTCCGCATATTATTCCGATGAAGCCGACGAATGAGTCGAGGATTCATGATGGACAGCGAGGGAATGACCACGTGGAGCTAAGGAGGTGGAAATCCGGATCTACAAAGGTTGTAGCTTCCCACTTCTAGTTAAAGTGTTAACTAAGTTTTCGTTTCGCCTAAACATCTAGTCTAAAGATCCGTAGTCTAGGGTTTCTCGGCACAAAAATTTTAAATTGGCATGTTCGATGCCTTGTGAGACCTTACTAGAGTGCCTAGGAACCTTTCACTGGTATCAGAGCCTAGCTAGAGCCTTAGGCGAAGTCCAGACGGAATTTGAAGTCCGAACGAACCCGAATCCCAATCACAAAAATGCTCTCTGTCCCGATTTTAAAAATGTGGATTTTTGTGTATTAAAAATGTCCAGGAAATTCAGTAAACAATTCTAAGGATTACGGTAAAAACTCAGGCCAATGATTCAATTAAACGGCGGCGGAACCGCGGCAGAAGCCCTGCTTCTGCGGCGGTTCCGCGGCAGTATATTGACATCATCATTCACTGTTTGTACTGTAATTCATTATTTATCGTGCTGGATTTTCTGGAATTTTTTAATATTTATTCAAGAGTTGAATTTTCAGCAGTTGTTTTGGGGATTCGGTGTTTCGATCGGGTTATCAAATTTTGTCTATTTGGTTTTTCGGATAAATTTTAGAATATGTTAAAAAGTTCAATCGGATATAAATACCCAAATTTTCCCCTGTCGGGAAATTTCCAAGTGTTGGATTTTTCCGTAGTTTAACGACGTTCTAAGTAGTGCAAGTAACGCGATGGACCCTCTAGAAGACAACAAACCTTAACTCGATTATGTGACCGTCTTGAACTGCCCTTTGAACCTTCGGGTTTGGGGCAGTACGGCGTGCCACATGTGAGGCGTTGGCTTGACCCTTCTACGGCTGGACCGTCGGTACTGAGGCATGAACTGAATGTTGTTAGACTTATTTCATGTGTTGGACTGTATCGGGAAAACTTGGGTATTCGACTGTTCGATCGGAAAGTTTAACATTATCTGTTTATCTGGAATGTGATACAATAATTGGAATTCACAAACAGTTATGAGATAACTGGATGAATGTTATAAATTTAGCAGTTTAGTCCCATATGATATTGAAAAGAGTTTTCGATAATGAGACTAAAATGCGGGATTTATATCTGTTAGGCATGCGATGTCTAAAGGAGTTGCGGATTCCAATTGTTGTAGTTTTACACTTTCTTTTCTGTGACCGTAAGTGTAGTATGTTCATATCGCCGGTTTCGTTGCTTTACGTCAACGACAATTGGGGTATGCATACTTACTTACGTTGATGGCATGTGATGTTATGTGTTGCTGGATATGTTATATTGGATCGTCGTATTCGAATAGCCGGGGGTTTTTATGTGAGATGAGTGTTTTTCATTTTCATTCATGTAAAAACTTGTATGTAATATTCTTTTATTTGGGGCACTTCCAGGTAGCGGAAGATGTCACCTTTTGTATATTATTTACTTTTCCGCATTAGGATAGACCCAAGGAGGAGAGCACAAGTAACCGGGTTCTGGGGTCCAGTGGGAGACCAACTCGAGGAGTCGAGTCCGGGTCTCCTAACCCTAGAATTGGCAGGGTTGCTTGCCGCTCTCGTAGGGGTCTAGGGGTGTGGGATTGGCTATTCGTTACGACCGTGGAATCCGTGTTTTATACTGGCTCGTATTGAAAACACGGACGTCCTAGTATATCCAATATTTCATATGATTATTTTGCTGTGATATCTGTGATGCGATTCTGTGATGGATTTAGTATATGATATATATGATATATTATATAGACGTTACTTATGTTTTACACCCGCGCTTGCCCTGCCCTGCTCTGTCGTTAGTTACCTAACCTAACGGTGCACGAGGGGACATCGAGGCGAATGCGGATGGCATAAGTGTACGTCATATCTATCTGTGATGTTTAGGTATTTAAATGATGGGACTTCATTAATGTGATTAATGAAAGATAAAGAAACCTAAGATGTTGTAGAATCGAATTTTAAATAAAACAGGTAGCTACAGTTCTTGCTTTGCACAGCGGTATATATGATATACCCCGCACCTTATTCGATGAGGAAAGGACCGAGATCCCTTCACCGGGAGTGACTCCTTTAGCAATAACTGGCAGATGCTACACACTCGGTTTGCTTTTGACTGCTTTTGGGTTTTTGCTTTGCACAGCGATATATATGATATATCCCGCACCTCATTCGACGAGGAAAGGACCGAGATCCCTTCACCGGGAGTGACTCCTTTAGCAAAACTAGAAAAGCCTCAAAATCACTCCATTTCAAAACTTCATTTGATTCTACAACGATATCAAGTTCATTACGCTCATGGTTTTATGAAAACCTGCGTAGCCCTCCGCCATTTCAGATAAGTATTAGTTAGTATTCGTGCTACGTTTGTTGACTATGTTAAGGCGTAGTGAGCGGTAGCTAACCAGTATTTATCTGCTTATGCATATGATGCAGATTGGATTAGGGTAGTCGTGCGACTTTGTTGACTATGTTAAGGGTCGTGCGGGTGGGTTTAATTCAATCAGGAAATGACGGGTTGAACTTGACTAGCACTTTTGATTTGTTGACTATGTTAAGGTCACATAGATGCTAGGGGCAAAATGCTATCGGGAATTTCAAGTGTTGAAATTTGCAATGAGATTGCATACCTTCTATGAGATAGTTGGATCCCGATACCCACTGCGAGTAAGAGTTACTCCTGGGAGAGTTTTACACATTGCAATTAGCTGATCAAGTAGATGTCTAGAAAGGTGTCAACGGGGTTACGCCTCTGGGAAAACGAGGTTTACATTAATTAGGTTCGTGCGAAAGCACGGGGGACCTCCCTCAAAGTACCGACACTGGCCTGGCTGAAAGATTAGCGAACTTGTAGTGTGTAATTAATCCCGGCTAGTCTTTCCTTTTAGGGTTTGGAGGAAGATTTGATAAAAAGCAGTGGGAGCCATCCTGATTAGATAAGATAATAACCAATCTGATCTTGCACGAGCATACGCTAAAGTGTTTTCTTCTCTCTCTCTCCAGGTAGCGACCAGTTCATGCCTTAATCAAGATAATAATATGGATGTATTGACCGAACCAGCATGTTATACTGTGCAGGGGAACGTTGGACCCGTTCTATCTTATAAATGTTATAAGACTGAACAGGAAACATGAGAATATCTGGATTCTCACACCGCCCAAACGGAGAACATGCATGTTGATGCATCATCTTCGGGTGTGTTTGTTATTGAGAACTGTTTCTCAGTTCACCCTACATCCTGGGTATTAGATACCGGGTCAGGATCCCACATATGTAAGATGTTACATGGGCTGCGAAAAGGTAGAGAACTGAGAAAAGGTGAACATTCCGTTCATGTAGGGAATGGGGCAAATGTTGCAGCCAAAGCAGTTGGCATTTATCACCTGGTATTACCAAATGGTGATACACTAGTCCTGAATGAGTGCTATTATATACCGAACATGATGTGCAACATTATATCAGTTTCTTTATTAAGTAAAGAAGGTTATAATTTTGTAGTGAAGGATAATGTTATGAACATATTCCTAGATCAAAGGTTGATTGCATCAGGCTCGCTACATAATGGCATATTCATTCTCAATCAAAATACATTCTTCAATATACAAAACACACACAAAAGGAAAAGCTCAGAAATGAACGAATCCTTCTTGTGGTACTGTAGACTTGGCCATATCAATGAGACACGACTAGCTAAGTTGCATAAGAACGGATATTTGAATTCATTCGAATTATCATCCTATGACACTTGCCATTCATGTCTCAAAGGAAAAATGACCAAAACTCCGTTTAAAGGACACGGAGAAAGAGTTACTGAACTCTTGGGACTGGTACATAGTGATGTATGCGGTCCAATGTCTACACGGCCAGAAATGGTTCTTCCTACTTCATTACATTCACTGACGATCTCTCTAGATACGGGCATGTGTTCCTGTTGAAACACAAGTCTGAAGCTTTTGAGAAATTCAAAGAATATAAGCACGAGGTAGAGAACCAAACGGGCAAAAGTATTAAAATCCTACGATCTGATCGAGGAGGAGAATACTTAAGCAATGATTTCCTGGACTTCCTAAAAGAGAATGGGATTCTCTCTCAGCTGACTCCTCCATATACACCACAGCACAACGGTGTATCTGAACGAAGGAATCGCACCCTATTAGATATGGTGCGCTCTATGATGAGCACAGCTGAGTTACCTATTTCCTTCTGGGGTTATGCGCTGGAAACAGCAACATACCTATTGAATCAAGTTCCATCTAAATCTGTACCTACCACACCATATGAGATATGGAGTGGGAAGAGACCATATTTTAAACGAGTTAAGATATGGGGTTGTCCGGCCTATGTCAAAAGGCAAAATCCGGACAAGCTCGAGGCACGGTCAGTTCTTTGCAAGTTTGTGGGATATCCTAAGAATTCTCAAGGATATTTTTTCTACCATGCTGAAGAACAAAAAGTGTTTGTTTCTCAATATGCCACCTTTTTAGAAAAGGAATTCCTTGAAAAAGAAATTAGTGGAAAAGTGGTAGAGCTGGAAGAAATTCCAGATACACAGACTATAACTGAAGATTTAGTGGAACCAGAAGATTCGATAGTACCAGACGAACCCCAGCCACTCCGCCGATCTAGTAGGGTTCCTCGCCAACCTGAGAGATACTACGGTTTTCTCATAGATGGTGGAAGCGAGGATTGCATCATGGAGGATGATGACCCAACTAGCTTCGAGCAGGCCATCACGAGTGGAGACTCAGTGAAATGGCTGGATGCTATGCGGTCTGAGATGGATTCCATGTACACCAACAAAGTATGGACTTTGGAAGTTGCTCCTGAAGGGGTAAAACCCATTGGGAGCAAGTGGATCTTCAAGAAGAAACTTGGTGTAGATGGGAAAGTGGAGACTTTCAAAGCTAGACTTGTAGCAAAGGGTTTTCGTCAAAGACCAGGTGTGGACTATGACGAGACCTTTTCTCCAGTGGCTATGCTTAAATCCATCCGGATCATGCTTGCCATCGCTGCATATCATGATTACGAAATCTGGCAAATGGATGTTAAGACCGCCTTTCTAAACGGTGATTTAGAAGAGTGCGTGTACATGACTCAGCCAGAGGGCTTCGTAGACAGTGGGAGCAGCGGGAAGGTGTGCAAGCTGCTTAAATCCATTTATGGATTAAAGCAAGCATCGCGGAGTTGGAACATCTGCTTTGACGTCGTTATCAAAGAGTTTGATTTCGTCAAAAATCCAGATGAACCTTGTATCTACAAGAAGGTGGCAGAGAGTAAGGTTGTCTTCCTCGTATTGTACGTGGACGACATACTCTTGATAGGAAATGATATTCCTATGCTGCAATCGGTCAAGCTCTTCTTATCACAAAGATTCTCAATGAAAGATCTTGGTGATGCCTCCTGCATATTGGGAATAAGGATCTATAGAGATAGATCCAAACGGATTTTGGGATTGTCCCAATCCAGGTACATTGACACCATACTAAAGAGGTTTAGTATGGAAGAGTCCAAGCGTGGGAACTTACCCACGATCTCTGGAGTCACTCTCTCCAAAGAGATGTCTCCCAAGACTGATTTGGAGAGAGCTCGCATGCAAGGGATACCCTATGCTTCGGCAGTAGGCTCTATCATGTATGCGATGCTATGTACCAGACCCGATGTAGCATACTCACTAAGTATAGTGAGCATGTATCAAGCTGATCCTGGAGAGAGTCACTGGACAGCTGTGAAGAGCATTCTCAAGTACTTGCGAAGGACTAGAGATATGTTCTTGGTGTATGGTAACGGAGAACTCCAAGTGGAGTCCTTTACCGATTCAAGCTTCCAGAGTGATAAGGACGACTCTAAGTCGCAGTCGGGTTTTGTCTTTACCCTTTACGGAGGGGCGGTTAGCTGGAAGAGTTCCAAGCAGGAAACCGTGGCAGACTCGACGATGGAGGCTGAATACATCGCTGCCAACGATGCTGCTAAAGAAGCTGTCTGGATCAAGAAGTTCATTTCTGAACTTGGAGTGGTTCCATCCATTGAGCATCCAATACCTTTGTATTGCGATAACAATGGAGCGGTGGCTTTGGCCAAGGAACCCAGGTCCCATCAGCGATCCAGGCATATTCTGAGGCGGTATCACCTGATCCGGGAGATAGTTGATCGCCGGGAGATCGAGATCAGGAGAGTTGACACGAAGAACAACACGGCGGATCCACTCACGAAGGCCATTCCCCAAATACAGTATGAGAGACTCTTCGGGATGCTCGGTATGCGATACTACAGCAGCTGGCCCTAGTGCAAGTGGGAGATTGTTAGTTGTATGTATGCCCTAGAGGCCAGTATTGTACAGATGATGTATATTATATTGGATGCTTGGACATATATAGAGATGACTTTCTTGCTCGATATGATAGTATGCTATCTGGTTACTCTTTATCTTAACATGTACACTAGTCTCTATATACTGTCTTATAGTTACATGTTGGTAAAGCCCTTAGGATATGTACTTGACTACCTGGACTATGATGCAGATCATACTAGTGGGGACATGGTAGTCCATAAGTACATCCTTCAAGGTCCTTAGTCGTGGGTGTATCGAGACAGGGCATCGATATACCAGAGTAGACTAGCGTATACGCTTCTCGACCCATGTGATGGGCGATGGATGATCCCATATCCATTGATGTTTGACATCAGAGATGGTATACGGGTGCTCAGTGGAGACTGGGTACACTGGACGGACTCGCCGAGAACTCCCAGATGGTATTATACCTCACGTCAGATGGCAGTTCTCAGGTGACACTTGTACAGGTTAGTCTGTAGACCCGAGATCGTCATAGAGTCTTGTGTGATTCCCACTGTGCTTTGATCTCCACCTTACCACGTCTATGAGGGCGTGCAAAACGGTGGTCTTTGGGTACAGTCCCGAGTCACATGGAGGCAATGAGCGATAGGAGGGGTTTCGTCTCTCCCGGTATTGGGGGTTGATGTTGCGCAGTGCTCGATTGGCCGTAACAGGGAAGTCCCTGGCCAGGGCTGATCAGAGATTTGCTGGTAAGTGTTACCAGTAGTTTCTCGACCCGTTACGAGCCTCACATCGGCACGACTTATCGGGTTATTGGGGTCTGACGTTTACCACCCCTAGACTTGATATGCGACATATCAGACGAAGAGACCGGACTGTACGGTAAGTGTTACTGGTCGGATTCGCAGGAGTGTGAGCGGGCTAGCTCGTCGATCTTCTGATTGCTCAATACCCGGGTGGCCGTTACGTTTAGCAGACCGCTTGCGGCTTGTGGGTGCTTGATATGATCATCATCTGCTACCGGCGTATTGACGAGTCTTTAGAGTCCTACACAGAGGTTTCCTGGTTCAAGCGAAACGAAATAGGAGCGCATATGAGATATGTGCAGGACCGAGAATAATGCGTGTATGTGATACCGCATTTCATTCTCGCGATATATGTTTTCGATTGGTTATATTCGATATGACCTAGTTATCGAATCATTGATTCGATAAATCGATACATTGAATACTAGTCGGTCATGTGCGACATGACCGGATCATTGAATCAAATGTTGATTTAATGATTTAATGTATAATTATATATTTGATATATTTCTTTGCATTAACTAGTATTGGTTCACTTTAAACGGATTTTCTCACTTGATGTGCAAGTTGTATATGTGATATACTTTTTGTGCACAAATATGTATCATGTTTGATGATGCATGCTCACATGGTTAGGTGTAAAGAATTAAACCATGGTTAAGAAGATAATTAGGGTTTTGATTTATTCTCTCATTTATTTATCCATTCTTTATTTATTTAAATGGATAAATGAAAACATAATGGTTTCTTTTGTCATGAAGCTTGTTGAAGCTTCATGAAGCTTTGACTAAAGAAACCATTTTGTTTTCTAGCTTAACCTTAACCTTTCTCATTAACCATGGTCTTTTCTCTACACTTAACCTTGGTAGAGATATGATAAGTATTGGATTTATTTTTCTATTTTAAAAAGACTTATCATATTTTAGCTTCTTCTTCTCCTTCTTCTTCAAGAGAGAAAACAAGTTGCCATCAATGGCAACATGAGCAAAAGTGAGTGAAATCCAAATCTAAAGTGTACCCACCTCCTATTTCTTCACCCTCTACTTCTTGCCAAGTTGTTTTGGGTGTTTACTTCACAAGTTTCACAAGTTTGTGAAGTCGGAGCTTGAACTAGTGCAACCTCGACGTAGATCGTCTTTGACACAAAGCCGACGACCTATTCCGCATATTATTCCGATGAAGCCGACGAATGAGTCGAGGATTCATGATGGACAGCGAGGGAATGACCACGTGGAGCTAAGGAGGTGGAAATCCGGATCTACAAAGGTTGTAGCTTCCCACTTCTAGTTAAAGTGTTAACTAAGTTTTCGTTTCGCCTAAACATCTAGTCTAAAGATCCGTAGTCTAGGGTTTCTCGGCACAAAAATTTTAAATTGGCATGTTCGATGCCTTGTGAGACCTTACTAGAGTGCCTAGGAACCTTTCACTGGTATCAGAGCCTAGCTAGAGCCTAAGGCGAAGTCCAGACGGAATTTGAAGTCCGAACGAACCCGAATCCCGATCACAAAAATGCTCTCTGTCCCGATTTTAAAAATGTGGATTTTTGTGTATTAAAAATGTCCAGGAAATTCAGTAAACAATTCTAAGGATTACGGTAAAAACTCAGGCCAATGATTCAATTAAACGGCGGCGGAACCGCGGCAGAAGCCCTGCTTCTGCGGCGGTTCCGCGGCAGTATATTGACATCATCATTCACTGTTTGTACTGTAATTCATTATTTATGGTGCTGGATTTTCTGGAATTTTTTAATATTTATTCAAGAGTTGAATTTTCAGCAGTTGTTTTGGGGATTCGGTGTTTCGATCGGGTTATCAAATTTTGTCTATTTGGTTTTTCGGATAAATTTTAGAATATGTTAAAAAGTTCAATCGGATATAAATACCCAAATTTTCCCCTGTCGGGAAATTTCCAAGTGTTGGATTTTTCCGTAGTTTAACGACGTTCTAAGTAGTGCAAGTAACGCGATGGACCCTCTAGAAGACAACAAACCTTAACTCGATTATGTGACCGTCTTGAACTGCCTTTTGAACCTTCGGGTTTGGGGCAGTACGGCGTGCCACATGTGAGGCGTTGGCTTGACCCTTCTACGGCTGGACCGTCGGTACTGAGGCATGAACTGAATGTTGTTAGACTTATTTCATGTGTTGGACTGTATCGGGAAAACTTGGGTATTCGACTGTTCGATCGGAAAGTTTAACATTATCTGTTTATCTGGAATGTGATACAATAATTGGAATTCACAAACAGTTATGAGATAACTGGATGAATGTTATAAATTTAGCAGTTTAGTCCCATATGATATTGAAAAGAGTTTTCGATAATGAGACTAAAATGCGGGATTTATATCTGTTAGGCATGCGATGTCTAAAGGAGTTGCGGATTCCAATTGTTGTAGTTTTACACTTTCTTTTCTGTGACCGTAAGTGTAGTATGTTCATATCGCCGGTTTCGTTGCTATACGTCAACGACAATTGGGGTATGCATACTTACTTACGTTGATGGCATGTGATGTTATGTGTTGCTGGATATGTTATATTGGATCGTCGTATTCGAATAGCCGGGGGTTTTTATGTGAGATGAGTGTTTTTCATTTTCATTCATGTAAAAACTTGTATGTAATATTCTTTTATTTGGGGCACTTCCAGGTAGCGGAAGATGTCACCTTTTGTATATTATTTACTTTTCCGCATTAGGATAGACCCAAGGAGGAGAGCACAAGTAACCGGGTTCTGGGGTCCAGTGGGAGACCAACTCGAGGAGTCGAGTCCGGGTCTCCTAACCCTAGAATTGGCAGGGTTGCTTGCCGCTCTCGTAGGGGTCTAGGGGTGTGGGATTGGCTATTCGTTACGACCGTGGAATCCGTGTTTTATACTGGCTCGTATTGAAAACACGGACGTCCTAGTATATCCAATATTTCATATGATTATTCTGCTGTGATATCTGTGATGCGATTCTGTGATGGATTTAGTATATGATATATATGATATATTATATAGACGTTACTTATGTTTTACACCCGCGCTAGCCCTGCCCTGCTCTGTCGTTAGTTACCTAACCTAACGGTGCACGAGGGGACATCGAGGCGAATGCGGATGGCATAAGTGTACGTCATATCTATCTGTGATGTTCAGGTATTTAAATGATGGGACTTCATTAATGTGATTAATGAAAGATAAAGAAACCTAAGATGTTTTAGAATCGAATTTTAAATAAAACAGGTAGCTACAGTTCTTGCTTTGCACAGCGGTATATATGATATACCCCGCACCTTATTCGATGAGGAAAGGACTGAGATCCCTTCACCGGGAGTGACTCCTTTAGCAATAACTGGCAGATGCTACACACTCGGTTTGCTTTTGACTGCTTTTGGGTTTTTGCTTTGCACAGCGATATATATGATATATCCCGCACCTCATTCGACGAGGAAAGGACCGAGATCCCTTCACCGGGAGTGACTCCTTTAGCAAAACTAGAAAAGCCTCAAAATCACTCCATTTCAAAACTTCATTTGATTCTACAACGATATCAAGTTCATTACGCTCATGGTTTTATGAAAACCTGCGTAGCCCTCCGTCATTTCAGATAAGTACTAGTTAGTATTCGTGCTACGTTTGTTGACTATGTTAAGGCGTAGTGAGCGGTAGCTAACCAGTATTTATCTGCTTATGCATATGATGCAGATTGGATTAGGGTAGTCGTGCGACTTTGTTGACTATGTTAAGGGTCGTGCGGGTGGGTTTAATTCAATCAGGAAATGACGGGTTGAACTTGACTAGCACTTGTGATTTGTTGACTATGTTAAGGTCACATAGATGCTAGGGGCAAAATGCTATCGGGAATTTCAAGTGTTGAAATTTGCAATGAGATTGCATACCTTCTATGAGATAGTTGGATCCCGATACCCACTGCGAGTAAGAGTTACTCCTGGGAGAGTTTTACACATTGCAATTAGCTGATCAAGTAGGTGTCTAGAAAGGTGTCAACGGGGTTACGTCTCTGGGAAAACGAGGTTTACATTAATTAGGTTCGTGCGAAAGCACGGGGGACCTCCCTCAAAGTACCGACACTGGCCTGGCTGAAAGATTAGCGAACTTGTAGTGTGTAATTAATCCCGGCTAGTCTTTCCTTTTAGGGTTTGGAGGAAGATTTGATAAAAAGCAGTGGGAGCCATCCTGATTAGATAAGATAATAACCAATCTGATCTTGCACGAGCATACGCTAAAGTGTTATCTTCTCTCTCTCTCCAGGTAGCGACCAGTTCATGCCTTAATCAAGATAATAATATGGATGTATTGACCGAACCCGCATGTTATACTGTGCAGGGGAACGTTGGACCCGTTCTATCTTATAAATGTTATAAGACTGAACAGGAAACAGGAGAATATCTGGATTCTCACACCGCCCAAACGGAGAACATGCATGTTGATGCATCATCTTCGGGTGTGTTTGTTATTGAGAACTGTTTCTCAGTTCACCCTACATCCTGGGTATTAGATACCGGGTCAGGATCCCACATATGTAAGATGTTACATGGGCTGCGAAAAGGTAGAGAACTGAGAAAAGGTGAACATTCCGTTCATGTAGGGAATGGGGCAAATGTTGCAGCCAAAGCAGTTGGCATTTATCACCTGGTATTACCAAATGGTGATACACTAGTCCTGAATGAGTGCTATTATATACCGAACATGATGTGCAACATTATATCAGTTTCTTTATTAAGTAAAGAAGGTTATAATTTTGTAGTAAAGGATAATGTTATGAACATATTCCTAGATCAAAGGTTGATTGCATCAGGCTCGCTACATAATGGCATATTCATTCTCAATCAAAATACATTCTTCAATATACAAAACACACACAAAAGGAAAAGCTCAGAAATGAACGAATCCTTCTTGTGGCACTGTAGACTTGGCCATATCAATGAGACACGACTAGCTAAGTTGCATAAGAACGGATATTTGAATTCATTCGAATTATCATCCTATGACACTTGCCATTCATGTCTCAAAGGAAAAATGACCAAAACTCCGTTTAAAGGACACGGAGAAAGAGTTACTGAACTCTTGGGACTGGTACATAGTGATGTATGCGGTCCAATGTCTACACACGCCAGAAATGGTTCTTCCTACTTCATTACATTCACTGACGATCTCTCTAGATACGGGCATGTGTTCCTGTTGAAACACAAGTCTGAAGCTTTTGAGAAATTCAAAGAATATAAGCACGAGGTAGAGAACCAAACGGGCAAAAGTATTAAAATCCTACGATCTGATCGAGGAGGAGAATACTTAAGCAATGATTTCCTGGACTTCCTAAAAGAGAATGGGATTCTCTCTCAGCTGACTCCTCCATATACACCACAGCACAACGTTATATCTGAACGATGGAATCGCACCCTATTAGATATGGTGCGCTCTATGATGAGCACAGCTGAGTTACCTATTTCCTTCTGGGGTTATGCGCTGGAAACAGCAACATACCTATTGAATCAAGTTCCATCTAAATCTGTACCTACCACACCATATGAGATATGGAGTGGGAAGAGACCATATTTTAAACGAGTTAAGATATGGGGTTGTCCGGCCTATGTCAAAAGGCAAAATCCGGACAAGCTCGAGGCACGGTCAGTTCTTTGCAAGTTTGTGGGATATCCTAAGAATTCTCAAGGATATTTTTTCTACCATGCTGAAGAACAAAAAGTGTTTGTTTCTCAATATGCCACCTTTTTAGAAAAGGAATTCCTTGAAAAAGAAATTAGTGGAAAAGTGGTAGAGCTGGAAGAAATTCCAGATACACAGACTATAACTGAAGATTTAGTGGAACCAGAAGATTCGATAGTACCAGACGAACCCCAGCCACTCCGCCGATCTAGTAGGGTTCCTCGCCAACCTGAGAGATACTACGGTTTTCTCATAGATGGTGGAAGCGAGGATTGCATCATGGAGGATGATGACCCAACTAGCTTCGAGCAGGCCATCACGAGTGGAGACTCAGTGAAATGGCTGGATGCTATGCGGTCTGAGATGGATTCCATGTACACCAACAAAGTATGGACTTTGGAAGTTGCTCCTGAAGGGGTAAAACCCATTGGGAGCAAGTGGATCTTCAAGAAGAAACTTGGTGTAGATGGGAAAGTGGAGACTTTCAAAGCTAGACTTGTAGCAAAGGGTTTTCGTCAAAGACCAGGTGTGGACTATGACGAGACCTTTTCTCCAGTGGCTATGCTTAAATCCATCTGGATCATGCTTGCCATCGCTGCATATCATGATTACGAAATCTGGCAAATGGATGTTAAGACCGCCTTTCTAAACGGTGATTTAGAAGAGTGCGTGTACATGACTCAGCCAGAGGGCTTCGTAGACAGTGGGAGCAGCGGGAAGGTGTGCAAGCTGCTTAAATCCATTTATGGATTAAAGCAAGCATCGCGGAGTTGGAACATCTGCTTTGACGTCGTTATCAAAGAGTTTGATTTCGTCAAAAATCCAGATGAACCTTGTATCTACAAGAAGGTGGCAGAGAGTAAGGTTGTCTTCCTCGTATTGTACGTGGACGACATACTCTTGATAGGAAATGATATTCCTATGCTGCAATCGGTCAAGCTCTTCTTATCACAAAGATTCTCAATGAAAGATCTTGGTGATGCCTCCTGCATATTGGGAATAAGGATCTATAGAGATAGATCCAAACGGATTTTGGGATTGTCCCAATCCAGGTACATTGACACCATACTAAAGAGGTTTAGTATGGAAGAGTCCAAGCGTGGGAACTTACCCACGATCTCTGGAGTCACTCTCTCCAAAGAGATGTCTCCCAAGACTGATTTGGAGAGAGCTCGCATGCAAGGGATACCCTATGCTTCGGCAGTAGGCTCTATCATGTATGCGATGCTATGTACCAGACCCGATGTAGCATACTCACTAAGTATAGTGAGCATGTATCAAGCTGATCCTGGAGAGAGTCACTGGACAGCTGTGAAGAGCATTCTCAAGTACTTGCGAAGGACTAGAGATATGTTCTTGGTGTATGGTAACGGAGAACTCCAAGTGGAGTCCTTTACCGATTCAAGCTTCCAGAGTGATAAGGACGACTCTAAGTCGCAGTCGGGTTTTGTCTTTACCCTTTACGGAGGGGCGGTTAGCTGGAAGAGTTCCAAGCAGGAAACCGTGGCAGACTCGACGATGGAGGCTGAATACATCGCTGCCAACGATGCTGCTAAAGAAGCTGTCTGGATCAAGAAGTTCATTTCTGAACTTGGAGTGGTTCCATCCATTGAGCATCCAATACCTTTGTATTGCGATAACAATGGAGCGGTGGCTTTGGGCAAGGAACCCAGGTCCCATCAGCGATCCAGGCATATTCTGAGGCGGTATCACCTGATTCGGGAGATAGTTGATCGCCGGGAGATCGAGGTCAAGAGAGTTGACACGAAGAACAACACGGCAGATCCACTCACGAAGGCCATTCCCCAAATACAGTTTGAGAGACTCTTCGGGATGCTCGGTATGCGATACTACAGCATATGGCCCTAGTTCAAGTGGGAGATTTTTAGTTGTATGTATGCCCTAGAGGCCAGTATTGTACAGATGATGTATATTATATTGGATGCTTGGACATATATAGAGATGACTTTCTTGCTCGATATGATAGTATGCTATCTGGTTACTCTTTATCTTAACATGTACACTAGTCTCTATATACTGTCTTATAGTTACATGTTGGTAAAGCCCTTAGGATATGTACTTGACTACCTGGACTATGATGCAGATCATACTAGTGGGGACATGGTAGTCCATAAGTACATCCATCAAGGTCCCTAGTCATGGGTGTATCGAGACAGGGCATCGATATACCAGAGTAGACTAGCGTATACGCTTCTCGACCCATGTGATGGGCGATGGATGATCCCATATCCATTGATGTTTGACATCAGAGATGGTATACGGGTGCTCAGTGGAGACTGGGTACACTGGACGGACTCGCCGAGAACTCCCAGATGGTATTATACCTCACGTCAGATGGCAGTTCTCAGGTGACACTTGTACAGGTTAGTCTGTAGACCCGAGATTGTCATAGAGTCTTGTGTGATTCCCACTGTGCTTTGATCTCCACCTTACCACGTCAATGAGGGCGTGCAAAACGGTGGTCTTTGGGTACAGTTCCGAGTCACATGGAGGCAATGAGCGATAGGAGGGGTTTCGTCTCTCCCGGTATTGGGGGTTGATGTTGCGCAGTGCTCGATTGGCAGTAACAGGGAAGTCCCTGGCCAGGGCTGATCAGAGATTTGCTGGTAAGTGTTACCAGTAGTTTCTCGACCCGTTACGAGCCTCACATCGGCACGACTTATCGGGTTATTGGGGTCTGACGTTTACCACCCCTAGACTTGATATGCGACATATCAGACGAAGAGACCGGACTGTACGGTAAGTGTTACTGGTCGGATTCGCAGGAGTGTGAGCGGGCTAGCTCGTCGATCTTCTGATCGCTCAATACCCGGGTGGCCGTTACGTTTAGCAGACCGCTTGCGGCTTGTGGGTGCTTGATATGATCATCATCTGCTACCGGCGTATTGACGAGTCTTTAGAGTCCTACACAGAGGTTTCCTGGTTCAAGCGAAACGAAATAGGAGCGCATATGAGATATGTGCAGGACCGAGAATAATGCGTGTATGTGATACCGCATTTCATTCTCGCGATATATGTTTTCGATTGGTTATATTCGATATGACCTAGTTATCGAATCATTGATTCGATAAATCGATACATTGAATACTAGTCGGTCATGTGCGACATGACCGGATCATTGAATCAAATGTTGATTTAATGATTTAATGTATAATTATATATTTGATATATTACTTTGCATTAACTAGTATTGGTTCACTTTAAACGGATTTTCTCACTTGATGTGCAAGTTGGATATGTGATATACTTTTTGTGCACAAATATGTATCATGTTTGATGATGCATGCTCACATGGTTAGGTGTAAAGAATTAAACCATGGTTAAGAAGATAATTAGGGTTTTGATTTATTCTCTCATTTATTTATCCATTCTTTATTTATTTAAATGGATAAATGAAAACATAATGGTTTCTTTTGTCATGAAGCTTGTTGAAGCTTCATGAAGCTTTGACTAAAGAAACCATTTTGTTTTCTAGCTTAACCTTAACCTTTCTCATTAACCATGGTCTTTTCTCTACACTTAACCTTGGTTGAGATATGATAAGTATTGGATTTATTTTTCTATTTTAAAAAGACTTATCATATTTTAGCTTCTTCTTCTCCTTCTTCTTCAAGAGAGAAAATAAGTTGCCATCAATGGCAACATGAGCAAAAGTGAGTGAAATCCAAATCTAAAGTGTACCCACCTCCTATTTCTTCACCCTCTACTTTTTGCCAAGTTGTTTTGGGTGTTTACTTCACAAGTTTCACAAGTTTGTGAAGTCGGAGCTTGAACTAGTGCAACCTCGACGTAGATCGTCTTTGACACAAAGCCGACGACCTATTCCGCATATTATTCCGATGAAGCCGACGAATGAGTCGAGGATTCATGATGGACAGCGAGGGAATGACCACGTGGAGCTAAGGAGGTGGAAATCCGGATCTACAAAGGTTGTAGCTTCCCACTTCTAGTTAAAGTGTTAACTAAGTTTTCATTTCGCCTAAACACTAGTCTAAAGATCCGTAGTCTAGGGTTTCTCGGCACAAAAATTTTAAATTGGCATGTTCGATGCCTTGTGAGACCTTACTAGAGTGCCTAGGAACCTTTCAATGCGGGTGCTCAGTGGTGACTGGGTACACTGAACGGACTCGCCGAGAACTCCCAATTGGTATTATACCTCACGTCAGATGGCAGTTCTCTGGTGACACTGGTACAGCTTAGTCTGTTGACCCGAGATCATCATAGAGTCTTGTGTGTATCCCACTGTGCTTTGATTTCCACCCTACCAAGGCTCTATTGAGACGTGTAAACAGGTGGTTTTTAGGTATAGTCCCGATTCACATGGAGGCAATGAGCGATAGGAGGGGATTCGTCTCTCCCGGTATTGGGGGTTGATGTTGCGCTATGCTCGACTGGCCATAACTGGAAATCCCTGGCCAGGGTTGCAGTGATTTACTGGTAAGAGTTATCAGTAGTTCACGCTTGTTATGGACCTTATATCGGCATGACTTATCAAGCTACTGGGGTCTGACGTTTACCACCCCTAGGCGAGATATGCGACATATCATACGAACAGACCGGACTGTACGGTAAGTGTTACTGGTTGGATTCACAGGAGTGTGAGCGGGCTTGCTCGTTGATCTTCTGATCGCTCAATACCCGGGTGGCCGTTACGTTTAGCAGACCGCTTTCGGCTTGTGGGTGCTTGATATGATCATCACCTGCTGCCGGCGTATTGACGAGTCTTTAGAGTCCTACACAGAGGTTTCCTGGCTCAAGCAAAACGAAATAGGAGCGCATATGAGATATGTGAGGGACCGAGAATAATACCAGTATGTGATACTGCATTCTATTCTCGCGATTTTTATCAATGGACGGTTATATAAGATATAGCTGGGTTACCGAATCAAGTGTTGATTCGATACATTGATACACTTGATATTAGTCGGTTATATGCGATATGACCGGATCATTAAATCAAGTATTGATTTAATGATTTAATGTATAATTATATATTTGATATATTACTTTACATTGACTAGTATTGTTCACTTAAGATGGATTTTCTCACTTGATGTGCACAAGTAGTATATGTGATATATTTTTGTGCACTTGATTGTATCATGTTTGATGATACATGCAAACTTGGGTGTATGTTTGCTTTGAACCATCTTTAGGTTAATGGTTAGGTTTTAATTTGTTTTATTTATTTTCTTTATTCATTTTGGCAAAAATAAAATGGAGGCTTGCTTTGTTTTATTCATGAAGCTTCATGAAGCTTTGAAAGTCTTTACCATTTTGTTTTTTCCTTAACCTAACCATTACACCTAAACCCTATTTTATTCTCTACATGTGTTAGCCTCACCCATGGTTGCATTATGATAAGTCTTAACTTGAATTTTTATTTTTATCATTATTGATATTCTTTTCTTCTTCTTCTTCTTCTTCATGAAGAAAAGAAAACCTTGCTAGAAAATTTCAAGTGTTGAAATCAAGTGAGAAATCCAAATCCAAAGTGAACCCACTTCCTATTTCTTCATCCTCTACCACTTGCCATGTTGTATTGGGTGTTTTCTTCACAAGTTTCATGACCTAGTGAAGATGGAGCTTGAGTTAGAGTTACCTCGACGTAGATCATCTTCGGCATCGAAGTCAACGACCTAGCCCGCTCATTTCCCCGACGAAACCATCGCTAGAGTTCGGGATCCCGGTGATCGCAGTGAAGGGACATCATCACGGAGCTAAAGAAGTGGTGGACCGGATCTACAAAGGTTGTATTTCCTTTCACTTGTAGTTAAGTTGTTAACTTGCATGTTCTTTCGCCTTACCTCTAGTTAACGATCTAGCATTAGGGTTTCTCGGCACAAAAATTATTGATTTTGGCATGGTTGATCAGTGGCGCATCATTTTGTCGTTTTGCACTGTATTTCTTAAGACTTCCTGCTGAATTTTTTAAGCATTTTTAATCTGAAGAATTCCGTTCGAACCCGAAACCCTAATCGAATACCCCTCTCTGTACAATTTTTGAAACTGTTTCCTAGGCACACCCATGAGGTTCTACAGTGTTATCAGTAGTTTCTCGACCCGTTTTGAGCCTCACATCGGCATGACTTATCAAGTTACTGGGGTCTGACTTTTACCACCCCTAGACACGATATGCAACATATTAGACGAAAAGTCCGGACTGTACGGTAGTGTTACTTATTGGATTCACGGGAGTATTAGAATGCTTGCTTGTTGATCTTCTGATCGCTCAATACCCGGGTAGCCGTTACGTCCATCTAGTACCGCTGACGGCTTGTGGGTAACTGATATGATCATTACCTACTGCCGGCGTATTGATGAGTCTTTAGAGTCATACACAGAGGTTTCCTGGCTCAAGCGAAACGAAGTAGGGGCACATATGTGATATGTGCGGGATCGAGATTAATGCATGTATGTGATACCATATTATTATCTCGCGATATGTGATATCGGTCGGTTATATGTGACATAGCCGGGTTATTGAATCAAGTGTTGATTCGATAAGTTGATATTAAATGATATTAGTCGGTCTATGCGATACAGCCGGGTTATTAAATTAAGTGTTGATTTAATGATCTAATGTATAATTATATATTTGATATATTAACATACATTAACTAATATTAGCTCACTTAAGAATTTCTTTTCTCATTATACATTTAATATATATGTGATATATGTTAATGTATTTATTTTGTGTCATGCTAGATGATACATTAGACTTGGTTGTATGAGACTCATACCATACTTAAGATCATGTAGGGATTTAATTATTAAGGAAAATCAAAATTAGGTGGAAATTAGTCATGGCTTGAAGCTTGGAGAAGCTTGTGGAAACCATTGACTTGGTCCACTAATTTTGTTTTACTTTAGATATTTATTAACCCAACTATTATCTTTAGCCTTGGTTAAGTCTCTACATGAGTTATATATGATATTTTCTCACCCATGGTTCACACTAGATCATTATTGAGTTTCTTCTTTATCTCCTTCTTGCTCTCTAGCTTTAAGTGAGGTGAAGAAAAAGAGTGAGAAAAATTATTCTAGAGTGAGCAAAATTCCTACTTCATCAATCTACTGTAACATTTCAGAAATTTAAAATGTTATTTTTGGAAATTAAATATTAAAATAATATATTTCGCGAAAACTATTCGATTTTCGAATAGGGTTTTTCGTAAAATGGTATAAGTATATAACAATATTTGGAATATAATTTGAGATTAAAATGATTTATTCATTAAAAAGATTTTTATCGAATTTTGGCATTTTTATAATTAAATATATGCAAGTTTAAATTAAATTTATTAGTGCACCACTAATCACGATTAGTCCATATCCGTATTTTTAACATTTTTCCATGGTTAGTGTACCATGTCATGTTGCATTTGGTTACATGTGTGTTCATTTCATTTTGTTTTATTTTAAAAAGAAAAGAAATGAAATTAGATGCCATAGTTAATGAGTGAGAGTGAGAGACAAAAGAGATATTTAGAGAGAGAGAGAGAGAGAGAGTGGGCTTAATAGAGAGTGAGATTAAGAGAGAGAGAACCTTCGACTTCTACATCATTCTTCTTCCTTCTCAATTATTCTTCGCTCTTCTTCATTCCTTCACTAATTCTTTCATCTCCTTCACCCTCCTCTACCTCTATGTATCATCTCCAAATCTTTACCAAAACTCCATGCCACCTTCATTAAAAAGATGCACACCCTCTTCCTAAACCCTATGGACCTTTCAAGTGTGGATTTTGAAGGCTTTGGGCAACTCAATAATTTTCTTCAGTTGCTAATGAGGTATAATCCTACACTTTTAGTTAAGCTTGTTGATTTCCTAATATCCTAGTTTAGTTAGATTTCATATTAGTTAGGTTTTGTGATCTTGAAATTTTCCAAGATCAGGGTTAGGGGACATTATGAAGTGTAAAGGTGTATTTGAGGTTTAGTTGTGACTACAACCCCTGTAGTGATAGAAATACAGATCAAAACTGAGGTAGAACCCAAAACACGAACTTTGAAATTGGACAATATCGTATTTTTGTGGATTTTGTGATGGGATATTGAGATCTGCTATAACCCGGGGACCCTAAAAATTATATAGCGATTACAGAGAGACGAGCAGGAAACCTAGAAGCATCCCTTGAAACCCGAGACCCAAACTTGTTATTCTGGCCGCAGATTTATTCCTTGTGGCCGCAAATTGCGGCCACATCAGGGTAAGATGTGATGATTTTTGGTCTGTGGCTCCTATATCTTCTAATTAGACCTCCCCTTTTATGCAAAATTGGCTAATTATACCTGAGGAAAAATCTGGAGGTGTTTTTCCTAGTTGTTGATTTGTGTTTTCTGATTTCTGAAATTTGGGATTTGGTATTTGATTTCGTATTTCATCGTTGGACGTTTGTACGTCAACGGACGAAAGTTATTTGATTGATCTTGCATGTGTAAGCTATAGGTTCTAACTTATGAGCACTTCGTGTGCCGTATTGGTTTTCCGGACTTGGTTTTAATTGCATTTCGATATGTGTTGAATTGTAGGTACCTTCGCGTGGACTTCCGAGACGACGAAGCACATCGACTTCGACTAAGCGAGGAGTTTAGCAGGTGAGTAGATTTATATCTATGGGGGAAGTCGGGTGGATGGCGTATAGCACCCCCGCAACCATTGATATGGAAAGATTGTTATAAAAATTATAATTTTGATAAAGGATATGCTACGAACTTAAGATAACATGATTATAGGATTTAGAAAGAGATGATATGATAAAAGTTGACACTAATGGATATATTTGCTTGAGAATATGATATAGGTATATAAGATAATATGATGTGGGATATTGAGATGATAGATATAAATGACTCGGATTGATATATGAGAATATGAAATGAGAGAGTGAATCATGATAAGTATGAATTGAAAGAGAACAAGTATGAGTTGATAATGGTATGATATGAGATCGAGATCGATATGAATTAAGATTAATAAGATATGACGGATATACAAGATATCATTATATGAGATTGATACAAATTTGAGATATATGTGTATATATATTTATTTATGCGGATAAAGAGTGATATGCCGTATGAGATTTTAGATCTGTATCCTTATTGATGAATAGGATGATAGAATCCCTATTCTGTTTGATGTCACCGTACGATAGATTACCGTACATGATGATATGTACCGGATGATTGATCCGCGCTAGTGATTTGAGGATGATGATCGAGGATTATTTTCATATCGGATGTTATGAGGCGGGATCGCCGACATAGGATATTACCCTTCGTGATGTACATATCATGTTTCCAGTATTTAATGCTATATGATATCATTTGCTAGTACACGTGCACAATTACCGTTGATGCGCATGTTACACTTATACAGATTTGCCGGCTCACACACATTCATCATCGGTAATTGCCATGCCACTTACACAGTAGAACTTCCATATTATGAGATTAATCTTAAAAATAAAAGTACATTAAGTTTTCAGTATTATCACTTGACATGCTTGCTCGATATGCTCATATTACTACTCTATGTTGCATACATCGTACTTTATGGTTATATGCTTGAGATGTTGTTTTCATGAGATCTCTGGATTTGAGAACCGCGGTTATATTTCAAAGGGAATTATGTATTGCTTTAAAACGCGGTTTCTCTTGATATGATATTTCAAGGTGTCCACCATGAGTTTTCTCGGTTCTGAGCAGTGAGTATACCCGATTCGAGGAGCGGTAGGCACAGTCTGCGGGAACTTGGTGGACCCGGTGAGGTACCCCGGAGCAAGAAGACTCGTATTGTTAGGCGGTGAGCCTGGCAGAGGAACACTACCTACTGTTGGATATAGTGACCTCAAAGTCAATTATTGGATCGCAGGCACGTGATTGCAATGATTGAGGAGGACCTATACCGGTAGGACAGTCTTACTCGAGATGATAGTATGCTATCTGGTTTGTCTTTATCATCGTGTACAGCTTTAGGTGACATTACAGATCACTATTACACGTTGATAGAGCACTTAGGATTCTTGCTTGACTACCAGCAGTATGATAGCGATCATATACGTGAGAGTTGGGTAGTCCATAAGAACATCCTTAAATGTGGTCCCTAGTCGTGGGAGTTTCGAGACTGGGCATCGATACTCCATTAGTAGACTAGTGTATACAGTCGAGACCCTGACGAGGGGCGGTGGCCGGTCTCACAAGCCATTGGTGTCAGTTGGTTCACCTAAGATGTATACAGGTGCTCATTGGGTTATGAGTGCACCGGACAGGACTCGCCGGGAACCTGCTAGTTGGTATTATACCTAGCATCGGATAGCAGTTCCCTGGTGACATGTGTACAGGTTAGTTCATTGACCTGAGATCGTCATTTGTCTCGTGTGAGTTCCCACTGTGCTTTGATTATTACCCTACCACGGCTTAAAGGAGTCGGGAAAACAGGTTTTAGTTCGGTACAGTCCCGAGCCACATAGAGGCACTGAGAGGATCGGCAGGGGTTTCGTCTCTCCCGGTATTGGGGGTGAGATCGCGCTGTGTCTAGGAGAGCCATTACACGAAGTCTTTGGCCAAGACAGGAGATTTACTGGTAAGTATTCCAGTAGTATCTCAGGATGTTCTAGGCTACACTCCGACATGACTTATACCGCTATTGGGGGTCTGACGTTTCCAGCCCCTAGGCCCGATATGCGATGCTCATAGATGAACGGACCGGACTGTACGGCTATTGTCATTGATAGGCTCAGTAGGGTTCCAGGATGAGTTCGCTCATCGGCTTCCCTTTCGGTCAATACATGGGCAGTCGTTACGCACAACTAGTGCCGCTGACGTGCTTGTGGTTAAACCCACTGCCAGAGTATTGACGAGTCTTTAGAGTTCCCCACCGATAGTTTCCCAAGTTCGGGCGAAACGTTGTAGAGGCCGTATGGTTTTATGGCAGGGTTCGAACATACAAGTGCACCTGTGCACGTGTCATGATTCGGACGGATAATACTAGTGGGCTTTGGTTTAAGCCGGATCCTAGTATTATATTGAGTTGGAATATTTTTGTCTCATTGTATTCGTATTCGGTTGGAATACGGATGCAGGTATGTATATACAGGTGAGGGGTATTTTTGTAATTCATTACAAGATTACTTTAGAAAATGCATTTCTTTTTGGTTAAACATTTTGGTTTAAATGTTTATTGATTTGGAAAGTGTGACTCGTTGTGATGAGTCATTATTCTAGCGTGTTCACTAATGACTCATGTAATGAGTCATGGTGGCTTAATGACTTTTGTTTTGGGTGTAATATTTTAGGGTTTTGTGGGAGATATTTTGGTGAGATATTTTCTTTGTTTTTTCCATCACAAAACCTCAATATAACACCAAAACAAATTAGTGGGCAGCCATGGGGGCAATTTTTGGAGTTGGTTTTTTTTCTCACTTGATTTTTCTTGAGCTCACACTCTTCATCTCTTTGCATCTTCTTTAACCTCCACCCTAACCCTCTCATGTGATGAGAACCCTAGGGTGTATTGAGACAAAGTGTTCACACTCATTCTCTACTTCATCTTGGACATGTCGGCTAGCAAACTTCATGTCCGAGTTTCTTCGGTTTGAAGCGGGAGCCCGTATAAAGATTCGTTGACGTGGTGCAACTTCGACGAGAAGACCGGAGATAGAGCGAGATCGGAGAAGCCGCGAGGAGAGTGGGATGATGGCTAAAGACCGAAGGACACGGATCGATCGGTATAGCCATTCTATCATTTTGTAGTTTGCTAGTTTGGTGTTAATGGCATGATCCGGGTGAAAGTCTGCGTTAGCGCCAGTTTCATAAAAGATTTTGTTCCGCGTTTGGCCTCGGATTGACGGCCGGGGCGCTACCATAGACTTACATGGTATCAGAGCCACGCCATTAATGTTAGTTATATGTATGCCCTAGAGGCCATTACTGTACATGAGATGTATATTGTAGTGGATGCTTGGACATATATAGGGAGGACTTTCTTGCTCGACATAATAGTATGCTATCTGGTTACTCTTTATCTTAATATGTACACTGATTGTCTCTCTGTTACATGTTGGTAAAGCCCTTAGGATGCGTGCTTGACTACCTAGATTATGATGGAGATCATACTAGTGGGATAAAGGTAGTCTGTGAGTACATCCTTTAATGTCCCTAGTCGTGGGTGTATCGAGACGGGGCATCGATATACCAGAGTGGACTAGCGTATACCTTCTCGACCCATGTAGATGGGCGATGGATGATCCCATATCCATTGGTGTTTGACATCAGAGATGGTTTACGGGTGCTCAAAGGAGATTGGGTACACTGGACGGACTCGCCAAGAACTCCTAGATGGTATTATACCTCATGTCAGATGGCAGTTCTCTGGTGACACTGGTACAGGTTAATCTGTCGACCCGAGATCGTCATAAAGTCTTGTGTGATTCCCACTGTGCTTTGATTTCCACCTTACCACGTTCAAGAGGACGTGCAAAATGGTGGTTTTTGGGTACAGTCCTGAGTGACATGGAAGCAATGAGCGATAGGAGGGGATTCGTCTCTCCCGGTATAGGGAGTTGATGTTGCGCTGTGCTCGATTGGCTATAACAGGAAGTCCCTGGCCAGGGATGTTTCAGAGATTTACTGGTAAGTGTTACCAGTAGTTTCTTGACCCGTTATGAGCCTTATATCGTCACGACTTATCGAGTTACTAGGGTCTGACGTTTACCACCCCTAGACGAGATATGCGACATATCAGACGAAGAAACTGGACTGTACGGTAGTGTTACTGATTGGATTCACAGGAGTGTGAGCAGGCTTGCTTGTTGATCTTTTTATTGCTCAATACCCGGGTGGCCGTTACGTTTAGCAGACCGCTTGCGGCTTGTGGGTGTTTGATATGATCATCACCTACTGCCGGCGTATTGACAAGTCTTTAGAGTCCTAAACAGATGTTTCCCGGCTCAAGCGAAACGGAGTAGGAGCACATATGTGATATGTGAGGGACCGAGAATAATACGAGTATGTGATACCGTATTCTATTCTCGTGATTTTTGTTATCGGCCGGGTATATGTGATATAGTCGGGTGTTGATTCGATAAATTGATACAATAAATATTAGTCGGTTATATGTGATATGACCGGATCATTAAATCAAGTGTTGATTTAATGATTTAATGTATAATTATATGTTTGATATATTACTTTACATTAACTAGTATTGGCTCACTTAAGATTATTTTCTCACTTGTTTTGTGCATTAAGTGTATATGTGATATATACTTATGTACATAGTTTGTATCATGCTTGATGATACAAGCAAGCATGGGTGTGTGTGTGACTTACACCATGATAATTAAAATGTGAAGGTTTTTATTTATCTTAATAATTCAAAATTATTGTGAATTTTGTCATGCTTGGAAGCTTAGAGAAGCTTGAAGCATCTTTGACAAAGTCCACTTGTTTTGTCTCACTTAAGATATTTATTAACCTAACCATTTTAATTAGCCATGGTTTAGTCTCTACAATGGTTAGTATATGATACTAACTCACCCATGGTTGCTATTCTCACCTCATTGTTTTTCATTCTTCATTTTTTCATGGAGGTTTTCTTCATCTCTTTCTTCAAGCTTACTAGCTCCATGAAACATGAAGAAATATTGTGAGAAAATAAAATCTAACGTGAGCTCACTTCCTACTTCATCATCCTACAAACTTGCTTAGGTAGTATAGGGTGTTCTCTTCACAAAGTTCTTGACCTAGTGAAGGGTTAGATTGAGTTAGTGTCTCCTCGATGTAGATCATCTTCGGTCTCGAAGACTTCGAAGCAAGCATGTTCGTTTCTTCATGGGAGCCTCTTTAGAGTCCGGAGTTCACGATCGCAGCGAAGGGACTACTGCACGGAGCTATTGAAGTGAAGGACCGATCTACAAAGGTTATATTCCGTTATACTTAGATGTAAAATAGTTTACATGTTGTTTTGTATGATTCTCTAGTTATTGATTCTAGTTTAGGGTTCATTAAAACGGCAAAATTTTGAAAATGACATGGACGATGCCTCCCGAAACCTTGTTGTCATTATATAGGAACCCTACAGTGGTATCAGAGCCTAGCTAGAGAATTAGACGGATTGTGTTAGATTACGAAACCGAAACTACTCCGAAACGTAAAACATTAAAACCTGCATTCTGTCGATTTTTAAATGAGCTCTAAAAATTTTTCAAACAAGTACAGAATGATATATGGGACATTAGATGAACAAATAAGAAGTTTGAACCCAAACGGCCGGATTTTGGCCTAGCACACACATGCAAAATCCGAGCAGGCCGGCCCTGTAGGGGTTTTCTGGGTTCAAACTTTTTTTGTGGTCTGGTCTCTTGGCTTTGGTGATTCAGGTGTTGTTTATTTTTGGTAAATTTTCATGTGATGTTAATTTTCTATAAAGGCAACATGGAGTATTTCGTAGTCGTAATTCTAACTGTTTTCGGGTTACTTTAGACGGTGTTAAAAAGTTCGATCGGATATCAAATACCTGCTTTAACCCTTGCCGGAAAATTTTCCAAGTGTTGGATTTTTCCGTAGTTAAAAATCATTCAAACATCATGCAAGTTATGCGATGGACCCTCTAGAAGAATAAGACCTTAACTCGATTATGTGACCGTCAGAACCGCCACTAAACCCTCGGGTTTGTGGTGGTTCAGCGGTGCCACATGTGAGGCGTTGGTTGACCCTTCTACGGCTGGTCCATTGGTACTGTGGCATGTGCTGAATAATTTTAAACTACGCTCAAGTGATGAGCTTTTTGGGTAATTGTGGGTGTTTGTTGATTCGATCGGAATGTTTAACATCGTCTAGTTTTTTCTGCGACCGTAAGTGTAATATGTGGTGTATCGCCGGTTTCGTTGCTATATGTCAACGACAATTGGGATACGCATATTTACTTACGTTGATGACATGTGATGTTATATATTGATGGATATATAATATTGGATCGTTGCGTTTTGAATAGCCGGGGGTTTTATGTGAGATGAGAGTTTTTATTTTCATTCATGTAAAATTCAATGTATGTAATATTCTTTTATTGGAGCACTTCCGGGTTGAGGATGATGTCACCATTGTTGTATAATATTTATTTTTCCGCATTAGGATAGACCCAAGGAGGGGAGCACAAGTAACCGGGTTCTAGAGTCCAGTGGGAGACCATCTCGAGGCGTCGAGACCGGGTCTCCTAACTCTAGAATTGGTAGGGTTGCTTGCTGCTCTCATATGGGTCTAGGGATGTGGGTTTGGCTATTCATCACGACCGTGGAATCCGTGTTTTATACAGACTCAAAATAAAACACGGACCTCCTGGTATATCCAATATTTCATATGTTTTCTTCTGCTACGATATTTGTGATGTGATCATTTGATATGTTGAGATAGATACTGGATATAGTATATGTGATATATTATATAGACGGTGTTTATGTTTTACACCCGCACTAGCACTGCCCCACTCTGCCGTTAGTTACCTAACCTAACGTTGCACGAGGGGACATCGAGGCGAATGCGGATGGCATAAGCGTACGTTGTATTTATCTGTGATGTTTAGGTAACTTAAAAAGATGGGACTTCATTAATGAGATTAATGAAATAAAAGAAACCTAAAGATGTTGTGGAATCGAATTTTCAAAAACAGGTAGCTCTAGTTTTTTCTTTGCATAGCGGTGTTCCTTGTAGAACATCCATCACCTTATTCGATAAGGAAAGAGCCGAGATCCCTTCACCGGGAGTGACCTCTTTAGCAATAACTGGCAGATGCTACAACCCTCGGTTTTGTCATTTGATTTCTTTTCTAGTTCTTGCTTTTCATAGTGGTATTGTGAATATCCTGCACCTCATTCGCCGAGGAAAGAGTAGACAATCCCACCGGGAGTGACCTCTTTAGGAAAACTAGCACAGGCCTAAAAAACACTCCATTTAAATCATTTGATTCTACAACGATATCAAGTTCATTACACAAAAGGTTTTCTTAAAAACCTGTCGTAGCCCTCCGTCATTTCAGATAAATAATAGTTAGTAATCGTGCTGCGTTTGTTGCCCTCTGTCAAGGCGTAGTTGTTAGTTATATGTATGCCCTAGAGGCCATTACTGTACATAGGATGTATATTGTAGTGGATGCTGGGACATATATAGGTAGGACTTTCTTGCTCGACATGATAGTACGCTATCTGGTTGCTCTTTATCTTAACATGTATACTATCTGTCTCTCTGATTACATGTTGATAAAGCCCTTAGGATGTGTACTCGACTTCCAGGACTATGATGCAGATCATACTAGTGGGGCCTGGGTAGTCAATGAGTACATCCTTCATTGTTCCTAGTCGTGGGAATATCGAGATGGGGCATCGATATTCCAGAGTAGACTAGCGTATATCTTCTTGACCCATGTGATGGGCGATGGATGATCCCATATCCATTGGTGTTGGACATCAGAGATGGTATGCGGGTGCTCAGTGGAGACTGGGTACACTGAACGGACTCGTCGAGAACTCCCAGATGGTATTATACCTCACGTCAGATGGCAGTTCTCTGGTGACACTGGTACAGCTTAGTCTGTTGACCCGAGATCGTCATAGAGTCTTGTGTGTCTCCCACTGTGCTTTGATTTCCACCCTACCACGGCTCTACTGAGTCGTGCAAACAGGTGGTTTTTGGGTACAGTCCCGATTCACATGGAGGCAATGAGCGATTGGAGGGGATTCGTCTCTCCCGGTATTGGGGGTTGATGTTGTGCTATGCTCGACTGGCCATAACAGGAAATCCCTGGCCAGGGTTGCAGTGATATACTGGTAAGAGTTATCAGTAGTTTCACGAATGTTATGGACCTTACGTCGGCATGACTTATCAAGCTATTAGGGTCTGACGTTTACCACCCCTAGGCGAGATATGCGACATATCAGACGAACAGACCGGACTATACGGTAAGTGTTACTGGTTGGATTCACAGGAGTGTGAGCGGGCTTGCTCGTCGATCTTCTGATCGCTCAATACCCGGGTGGCCGTTACGTTTAGCAGACCGCTTGCGGCTTGTGGGTGTTTGATATGATCATCATCTGCTGCCGGCGTATTGACGAGTCTTTAGAGTCCTACACAGAGGTTTCCTGGCTCAAGAGAAACGAAATAGGAGTGCATATGAGATATGTGCGGGACCGAGAATAATGCGTGTATGTGATACCGTATTCCATTCTCGCGATGAATGTATCGATTGGTTGTATGCGATATAATCTAGTTATCGAATCAAGGATTGATTCGATAAGCCGATACATTGGATATTAGTCGGTTATATGCGATATGACCGGATCGATAAATCAAGTGTTGATTTAATGATTTAATGCATAATTATATATTTGATACATTACTTTGCATTAACTAGTATCGGTTCACTTTAAATGGATTTTCTCACTTGATGTGCACATTGTATATGTGATGTATTTTTGTGCACTTGATTGTATCATGTTTGATGATACATGAAAGTTTGAGTGTATAATTTAAACCATGGTTATGTTAATGGTTAGGGTTTACATTTTACTTATTCATTTATTTATTTCTTTTTAAGGCAAGAAACAAAAGGGTGGCTTGTTTTGTTTTTTCTTGAAACTTCATGAAGCTTTGAAGCTTTGACCATTTTGTTTGTTTGCCTTAACCTAACCATTCATCTAACCTTAGTTAAATATCTACACTAAACCATGGTTGAATATATGATAAGTATCATATTGTTTTCTTTTTTAAAAATAATACTTATCATATTATCTTCTTCTTCTTCTTCTTCTTCAAGAAGAAAAAGCTTGATAGCTTCAATGGCAACTTGAGCAAATGAGTGAGAAATCCATTCCAAAGTGAACCCACTTCCTATTTCTTCATCCTCTACCTCTTGACAAGTAGTATAGGGTGTTTTCTTCACAAGTTTTATGACTTGGTGAAGTTGGAGCTTGATCTTGTGTTGCCTCGACGTAGATCATCTTCGGCATCGAAGCCGACGACCTAGCCCGCCCATTTCTCCGATGAAGCCGATGCTAGAGTCCGGGATTTGATTTGGACAGCGGAGAGACGTCATCACGGAGCCTTGGAGGTGGAGGACCGGATCTACAAAGGTTGTAGCCTCTTTCTTTTAAGCTAAAGTTGTTTACTTGCTTCGCATCACCTATAAATCTAGTTAACGATCCGTATTAGGGTTTGTAGGCACATGAAAATTTTGAATTGAGCATGTTTTGATCACTTGTGAGACTTCATTAGTGTGCCTAGGAACCCTACAGTGGTATCAGAGCCTAGCTAGAGCCTTAGGAGATGCGTAGACGGAGTTTGAAGTCCGATCGAACCGAAACCCTAAATCCAAACTTGCTCTCTGTACATTTTTGAAAACTGTGGATTTTTGTTAATTAAAAATATCCAGAAAATTCAGCAGGCGTTTTTAAGAATTATTGTGAAGCACGTGAGTGTAACTCGGCCACGTGGCCGCGGAACCGCGGCACGAGCATGGCATGCGCGGCGGTTCCGCGGCCATATTGGAGCATCATGTCATTTTCTCTGCACAGTAATTCCTATCTGTTGGTGCTGTATTTTATGGGAATTTTTAAATTCTTCTCATGAGTTGAGTTTTCTGGGTTGTATTGGGAGTTCGCAGATTCGATCGGATTATCTAATTTTGTCTATGTGTTTTTCCGGATAATTTTAGAATATGTTAAAAAGTTCGACCGGATATAAATACCCACTTTTTCCCCTGCCGGGAAATTTCCAATTGTTGGACTTTTCCGTAGTTTAAAGACGTTCTAAGTAGTGCAAGTAACGCGATGGACCCTCTAGAAGACAACAAACCTTAACTCGATTATGTGACCGTCTTGAACTGTCCTTTGAACCTTAGGGTTTGGGGCAGTACGGCGTGCCACATGTGAGGCGTTGGCTTGATCCTTCTACGGCTGGACCGTTGGTACTGAGGCACGAACTGAATGTTTTTAGACTTATTTCATGTGTTGAGCTGTATCGGGAAAACTTGGGTGTTCGATTGTTCGATCGGAAAGTTTAACATTTTCTATTTATCCGGAATGTGATACAACAATTGGAATTCACAAGTAGTTATGAGATAACTGAATGAATGTTATAAACATAGCAGTTTAGTCTCACTTGATCGGTTGCCACGGAATTTTGATGTGATCAAAAGTCCGTCGCAATCACGTAGCGTACGCGGATACTCGCCGGATAAACTTAATAGACAGCCTCACTCCATAGCCCCGACCAAGTGACTGTAGGAGAACCCCGTCGCCGAAAGCATCCGTCCGGGTGCTCGCGGCAGCGGTGTTCCGCCTTAGTGCACTTCGTCGATGGTATCGGGGGTGCGGCCGCCTACTAAAGTTTGCGACGAGCATTCGATCAATTTATCGGGAATCTTGTTGAATTTCCCGACTTGATATTGAAAAGAGTTTTCGATAATGAGACTAAAATGCGGGGTTTATAACTGTTAGGCCTGCGATGTCTAAGGAATTCATTTGGCTAGGCATGCGATGTCTAAAGAGGTTGCGGATTCCAACTGTTGTAGTTTTACACTTTCTTTTCTGTGACCGTAAGTGTAATATGTGATATCGCCGGTTTCGTTGCTATATGTCAACGACAATTGGGATGCGCATATTTACTTACGTTGATGACATGTGATGTTATATGTTGCTGGATATGTTATATTGGATCGTCGTGTTCGAATAGCCGGGGGTTTTTATGTGAGATGAGTGTTTTTTCATTTTTATTCATGTAAAAACTTATATGTAATATTCTTTTATTGGGGCACTTCCAGGTTGCGGAAGATGTCACCCATTGTATATTATTTACTTTTCCGCATTAGGATAGACCCAAGGAGGGGAGCACAAGTAACCGGGTTCTGGGGTCCAGTGGGAGACCATCACGAGGAGTCGAGTTCGGGTTTCCTAACCCTAGAATTGGTAGGGTTGCTTGTCGTTCTCGTAGGGGTCTAGGGGTGTGGGATTCGCTATTCATCGCGACCGTGGAATCCGTGTTTTATACTGGCTCGTATTGAAAACACGGACGTCCTAGTATATCCAATGTTTCATATGATTCTTCTGCCGCGTTATCTGTGATGTGATCATGTGATGTTCTGTGATAGATATAGTATATAGTATATATGATATATTATATAGACGTTGCTTATGTTTTACACTCGCGCTAGCCCTGCCTCGCTCTGCCGTTAGTTACCTAACCTAACGGTGCAGACGGGACATCGAGGCGAATGCGGATGGCATAAGCGTACGTTATATTTATCTGTGATGATTAGTGGATTTAAATGATGGGACATTCATTAATGAGATTAATGAAAGAAAATAAACCTAATTGATGTTGTGGAATCGAATTTCAAAATAAAAATAGGTAGCTACAGTTCTTGCTTTGCATCGCGGTGTTCCTTGTAGAACATCCTGCACCTTATTCGATAAGGAAAGGACCGAGATCCCTTCACCAGGAGTGACTCCTTTAGCAATAACTGGCAGATGCTACAACACTCGGTTTGTCTTTTGATCGCTTCTATAGTTTCCGCTTTGCACGGTGATATATATGATATATCCCGCACCTCATTCGACGAGGAAAGGGCCGACGATCCCTTCACCGGGAGTGACCCCTTTAGCAAAACTAGAAAAGCCTCAAAACCATTCCATTTAAAAAAAACCATTTGATTTCGCAACGAGATCAAGTTCAAAGCGTAAAGGTTTTCTTAAAAACCAGCCGCAACCCTCCGTCATTTTAGGAAGTAGAGTACTTAGTATTCGTGCTGTGTTTGTTGACTTTAGTTAAGGCACAGTGTACGGTACTTAAGTGATGTCTTCCTACACCGCATATGATGCGATTAGTTAGGACAGTCGCGTGACTTTGTTGACCTTAGTTAAGGGTCATGTGGGTGGGTCTGATTAATCACGAAATGACGGGTAGAACTTGACTAGTACTTATGATTTGTTGACCTTAGTTAAGGTCATAGGTGCTAGGGGTAAAAACCTTTATCGGGAGTTTCAAGTGTTGAAATTTGCAATGAGATTGCATACCTTCTATGTGATAGTTGGATCCCGATACCCACTGCGAGTAATTGTTACTCCTGGGAGAGTTTTGCACTTTGCAATTAGCCGATCAAGTAGGTGTCTAGAAAGGTGTCAACGGGGTTACGCCTCTGGGAAAACGAGGTTTACATTAATTAGGTCCGTGCGAAAGCACGGGGAACCTCCCTCAAAGTACCGACACTGGCCTGGCTGAAAGATTGGCGAACTTGTAGAGTGTAATTAATCCCGGCTAGTCTTTCCTTTTAGGGTTTGAAGGAAGATTTGATAAAAACAGTGGGAGCCATCCTGATTAGATAAAATATATAACCAATCTAATCTTGCAAGAGCGCACGCAGAGTGTTTTCTTCTCTCTCTCTCCAGGTAGCGACCATATCACGCCTTAATCAAGATAATAATATGGATGTATTGACCGAACCCGCTTGTTATACTGAGCTGGGGAACGTTGGTCCCGCTCCAACTTATAATTGTTATAAGACAGAGCAGGAAATAGGGGAATACCAGGATTCCCATGCCGCCCAAACGAGGAAAGTTCATGAGATGCATCTCCTTCGGGTGTGTTCATTACAAAGAACTGTTTCTCAGTATCCTCTGCATCCTAGGTATTTGATACCGGATCAGGATCACAGATATGTAATCTGTTACATAGGGCTACAAAAAGGTAGAAAACTGAGAACGGGTGATAAGTTTCATGAGACAGAAAACGGGGCAAGTGTTGCAGCCAAGTCTGTTGGTCACTGTCACCCTGTATTACCAATACATTGATTCTGAATAAATGTTATTAGATACCGAACCTGATATACAAAATCATATCAATCTCTTTATTTAATAAAGAAATGATAAAATTTTGTATTGATGGATAATGTTTTGAACATTTCCTATATCAAAAGTTGATCGGTTCAGGCACGTTATCTAAAAGCATTGACGTTCTAAATCAAACTACAGTTCCTAGTATACAGAACACACACAAGAGGAAGAGTTCAGAAATGAACGAATCCTTCTTGAGGCATTGTAGACTAGGTCATATCTATGCGACCCGACTGGCTGAAGTTACATTTTAGATGCATATTTAAATCAGTTTGAATTTACATCTTGTGAAACTTGCCAGTCATGTCACAAAGATTAGATGACCATAGCTCCGTTTACTGAAAACAGAGAAAGAGTTAGTAAACTCTTGGGACTGATACATGATGATGTATGTAAGGTCTCCAGTCTACACATGCCAAGACTGGTTCTTTGTATTTCATTACATTCTCTGATAATCTCTCAAGATTCAGACATATGTTCCTGTTGAAACACAAGTCCGAACCTTTTGAGATATTCACAGAATATAAGTTAGAAATAGAGAACCAAAAACCGGGTATAAGTATTATGTCCTATGATAAGATCAGGGAGGAGAATACTTTTGCATGGCATTCCTGGACTATTCTAAAGGAGAATGAGATTCCCTCTCAGTGTTACTCCTCTGAATGCACCACAACACAACGGTGTATCGGGGTGGAGCAATCGCACCATATTGGATATAGTGTGCTCTATGATGAGTACTACTGAGTTACCTATTTCCTTTTAGGAGTTATGCGCTTGAGAAGCTGCATACCTATTGAATTAGGTTCGAATCAAATCAGTGCCTACCACTCCATATGAGATATGGTATGGGAAGAGCCTATCTCTTAAGTAAGTTAAGATTTAGGATTGTCCGGCCTATGTCAAAAGCAAAATCCGGACAAGATCGAGGCAGGGTCAGTTCTGTAGAACTGGAAATGTTCCAGCTATACAAAACTGCAGCTGATGATTTGACAGAACCAAAGGATTCTATAGTTCCCGACGAACCTCAGCCTCTCCGCCGATCTGGTAGGGTTCCTCACCTGCCTGAGAGATACCTCGGTTTCTCGATAACAGTGGGAGCGAGGAATGCATCATAAGATGATGACCCAACTAGATTCGAGCAGGCCATCGAGAGTAGGGACTCTGTAAGATTGGCCGGATGCTTAGCGATCTGAGATGGAATCCATATACACCAACAAAGTATGGACTTTGGTTGCGATATCTGAAGGGTTAAATCCCCATCAGGAGAAAGTATATCTTGAGAAGATTACTTGGTGTAGATGGAAAAGTTGAGACTTTCAAAGCTAGACTTGTTAAAGGTTTTCGTCATCGACCAAGAGTGGAAAATAATGAAACCTTTTCCAGGGACTATACTTAAGTCCATCCAGATCTTACTTACCATTGCTACATACCATGACTGCGATATCTGGTGGTTGGGTGCCATGACTACTTTTCTAAAATTATGATTTAGAAGAGAACGTCTATAAGAACACAGCCAGAGGGCTTCGTAAACAGTGGGAGCAGCGGAAACGTGTGCAAATTGCTTTACAGGATAAAGCAGGAATCGCGGAGTTGGAACATTTGTTTTGATGTGGTAGTCATAGAGTTTGACTTCATCAAAATGGTAGATGAACCTTGTATGTACAAAAGGGTAGTATGGAGTATGGTAATGATCCTCGTAGAGTACGTGGATGACATACTCTTGATAGGAAAGGAATTTCCTATGCTACGATCGGTCGATCTCCTCTTATCACATAGATTCTCCATATAGGATCAAAGTGATACCTCCTAAATCTTGAGATTTGGGTCCAAGAGATAGATCTAAATGGATGTTAGGATTCTCACTAATTGCAGTGAGATGGTATCAATTGATCCTGGGGAGAATCACTGGAAGGGTTCCAGGGTGATAAAGAAGACTGAATGTCAGTCGCGGGCATTGTCTTTACCCTCAGTGGAGGGACGGTATGTTAGAAGAGTTCCAAGCTAAATACCGTGGCAAACTAGACGATAAAGGCTGGTAACATCGCTATTATAGATACTACCAAAGAGGCAGTTTGGGTGTATAATGGTTCATAAGATGAACTAGGTTCTTACCATTGTATGACAATGGAAGTGTGGCTTTGGCCCAGAAACCCCGATCCCATCAGTGACCCAGACATATTCTGAGGAAGCATCACCTGATCATGGAGATAGTTGATCTCCAGGGTGATCGAGGTTAGGAGAGTAGACTCAGAGGACAACACGGCGGATCCACTCACGAAGGCCTTTTCCCAGAGAGAGACTCATAAGGGATAGTTAAGTATGTGATACTGCAACCACTGCTACAGATGGCACTAGTGCAAGTGGGAGATTGTTAGTTATATGTATGCCCTAGAGGCTATTACTGTACATAGGATGTATATTGTAGTGGATGCTGGGACATATATAGGTAGGACTTTCTTGCTTGACATGATAGTACGCTATCTGGTTGCTCTTTATCTTAACATGTATACTATCTGTCTCTCTGATTACATGTTAATAAAGCCCTTAGGATGTGTACTCGACTTCCAGGACTATGATGCAGATCATACTAGTGGGGCCTGGGTAGTCAATGAGTACATCCTTCATTGTTCCTAGTCGTGGGAATATCGAGACGGGGCATCGATATTCCAGAGTAGACTAGCGTATATCTTCTTGACCCATGTGATGGGCGATGGATGATCTCATATCCATTGGTGTTGGACATCAGAGATGGTATGCGGATGCTCAGTGGAGACTGGGTACACTGAACGGACTCGCCGAGAACTCCCAGATGGTATTATACCTCACGTCAGATGGCAGTTCTCTGGTGACACTGGTACAGCTTAGTCTATTGACCCGAGATCGTCATAGAGTCTTGTGTGTCTCCCACTGTGCTTTGATTTCCACCCTACCACGGCTCTACTGAGTCGTGCAAATAGGTGGTTTTTGGGTACAGTCCCGATTCACATAGAGGCAATGAGCGATAGGAGGGGATTCGTCTCTCCCGGTATTGGGGTTGATGTTGTGCTATGCTCGACTGGCCATAACAGGAAATCCCTGGCCAGGGTTGCAGTGATATACTGGTAAGAGTTATCAGTAGTTTCACGAATGTTATGGACCTTACGTCGGCATGACTTATCAAGCTATTGGGGTCTGACGTTTACCACCCCTAGGCGAGACATGCGACATATCAAACGAACAGACCGGACTATACGGTAAGTGTTACTGGTTGGATTCACAGGAGTGTGAGCGGGCTTGCTCGTCGATCTTCTGATCGCTCAATACCCGGGTGGCCGTTACGTTTAGCAGACCGCTTGCGGCTTGTAGGTGTTTGATATGATCATCATCTGCTGCCGGCGTATTGAAGAGTCTTCAGAGTCCTACACAGAGGTTTCCTGGCTCAAGAGAAACGAAATAGGAGTGCATATGAGATATGTGCGGGACCGAGAATAATGCGTGTATGTGATACCGTATTCCATTCTCGCGATGAATGTATCGATTGGTTGTATGCGATATAATCTAGTTATCGAATCAAGGATTGATTCGATAAGCCGATACATTGGATATTAGTCGGTTATATGCGATATGACCGGATCGATAAATCAAGTGTTGATTTAATGATTTAATGCATAATTATATATTTGATACATTACTTTGCATTAACTAGTATCGGTTCACTTTAAATGGATTTTCTCACTTGATGTGCACATTGTATATGTGATGTATTTTTGTGCACTTGATTGTATCATGTTTGATGATACATGAAAGTTTGAGTGTATAATTTAAACCATGGTTATGTTAATGGTTAGGGTTTACATTTTACTTATTCATTTATTTATTTCTTTTTAAGGCAAGAAACAAAAGGGTGGCTTGTTTTGTTTTTTCTTGAAACTTCATGAAGCTTTGAAGCTTTGACCATTTTGTTTGTTTGCCTTAACCTAACCATTCATCTAACCTTAGTTAAATCTCTACACTAAACCATGGTTGAATATATGATAAGTATCATATTGTTTTCTTTTTTAAAAATAATACTTATCATATTATCTTCTTCTTCTTCAAGAAGAAAAAGCTTGATAGCTTCAATGGCAACTTGAGCAAATGAGTGAGAAATCCAATTCCAAAGTGAACCCACTTCCTATTTCTTCATCCTCTACCTCTTGCCAAGTAGTATAGGGTGTTTTCTTCACAAGTTTTATGACTTGGTGAAGTTGGAGCTTGATCTTGTGTTGCCTCGACGTAGATCATCTTCGGCATCGAAGCCGACGACCTAGCCCGCCCATTTCTCCAATGAAGCCGATGCTAGAGTCCGGGATTTGAATTGGACAGCGGAGAGACGTCATCACGGAGCCTAGGAGGTGGAGGACCGGATCTACAAAGGTTGTAGCCTCTTTCTTTTAAGCTAAAGTTGTTTACTTGCTTCGCATCACCTATAAATCTAGTTAACGATCCGTATTAGGGTTTGTAGGCACATGAAAATTTTGAATTAAGCATGTTTTGATCACTTGTGAGACTTCATTAGTGTGCCTAGGAACCCTACAGTAGTGTGCGGTAGCTGATTACTGCTTATCTGCATAAGCATATGATGCGATTGATTTATGGTAGTCATGCGACCTTGTTGACCTCTGTCGAGGGTCGTGCGGGTGGGTTTACTTCAATCAGGAAATGACGGGTTGAACTTGACTAGCTGCCTATGGTTTGTTGACCTCTGTCAAGGTCATAGGACGCTTGGGGAAAAATTATCGGTAATTTCAAGTGTTGAAATTTGCAATGAGATTGCATACCATCTATGAGATAGTTGGATCCTGATACCCACTGCGAGTAAGTGTTACTCCTGGGAGAGTTTTACACATTACAATTAGCCGATCAAGTAGCTGTCTAGAAAGGTGTCAACAGGGTTACGCCCCTGGGAAAATGAGGTTTATTTTAATTAGGTCCGTACGAAAGCATGGGGAACCTCCCTCAAAGTACCGGCACTGGCCTGGCTGAATGATTGGCGAAATTGTAGGGTGTAATTAATCCCGGCTAGTCTTTCCTTTTAGGGTTTGAAGGAAGATTTGATAAAAACAGTGGGAGCCATCCTGATTAGATAAAATAATAACCAATCTAATCTTGCAAGAGCATACGCTGAGTGTTTTCTTCTCTCTCTCTCCAGGTAGAGACCATGTCACGCCTTAATCAAGATAATAATGTGGATGTATTGACTGAACCCGCTTGTTATACTGAGCTGGGGAATTTTGGTCCCGCTCCAACTTTTAATTGTTATAAGACCGAGCAGGAAATAGGGGATTACCAGGATTCCCGTGACGCCCAAATGAAGAAAGTGCATGATGATGCATCTTCTTCTGGTATGTTCATTACAGAGAACTGTTTCTCAGTATCCTTTACGTCCTGGGTATGAGATACCGGATCAGGATCCCACATATGTAATCTGTTACATGGGCTACAGATAGGTAGAGAACTGAGAACGGGTGATAAAGTTTCAAGAGTTGGAAACGGTGCAAGTGTTGCAGCCAAGCTTGTTGGCAGTTATCACCCTGTATCATCAAGTACATTGATTATGAACGAATGTTATTAGATACCGAACCTGATATACAACATCATATTAGTCTCGTTATTTAGTAAAGAAGGATATAATTTTGTATTGTTGGATAATGTTTTGGACATTTCCTATATCAAGAGTTGATCGGTTCAGGCACGTTATCTAAAAGCATTTACGTTCTAAATCAAATTACAGTTCTTAATGTACAAAACACACACAAGAGAAAGAGTTCAGAAATGAACGAATCTTTCTTAAGGCGTTGTAGACAAGGTCATATCATTGCAACCCGACTAGCTGAAGTTACATATAGATGGATATTTAAATCAGTTTGAATTTACATCTTGTGAAACTTGCCAGTCATGTCACAAAGATAAGATGACCATAGCTCCGTTTATTTGAAACAGAGAAAGAGTTAGTGAACTCTTGGGATTGATACATGATGATGTATGTAGGTCCCCTGTCTACAAATGCCAGGATTGATTCTTTATACTTCATTACATTCATTGATGATCTCTCAAGATTCGGACATATGTTCCTGTAGAAACACAAGTCTGAAGCTTTTGAGAAATTCAAAGAATATAAGTCAGAAGTAGAGAACCAAAACGGGTATAAGTATTATGTCCTTTGATGTGATCAGGGAGGAGAATACTTGAGCACGGAGTTCCTAGACTATTCTAAAGGGGAATGAGATTCTCTCTCAGCATTACTCCTCTGTATACACCACAGCACGTCGGTGTATCGGGGCGGAGCAATCGCACCCTATGTGATATAGTGTGCTCTATGATGAGTATTACTGAGTTGCCTATTTTCTTTGGGAGTTATGCGCTTGATGAAGCTGCATACCAATTGAATTGGGTTCTAACCAAATCAGGTGCCTACCACTCCATATGCGATATGATATGCCCTAGAGGCCAGTATTGTACAGATGATGTATATTATATTGGATGCTTCGACATATATAGAGAGGACTTTCTTGCTCGATATGATAGTATGCTATCTGGTTGCACTTTACTTTAACATGTATACTTGTCTCTTTATACTATTTTATCGTTACATGTTGGTAAAGCCCTTATGATATGTACTTGACTACCTGGACTATGATGCGGATTATACTAGTGGGGACATGGTAGTCCATAAGTACATCCTTCAAGGTCCCTAGTCGTGGGTGTATCGAGACGGGGCATCGATATACCAGTGTAGACAAGCGTATACGCTTCTCGACCCATGAGATGCGCGATGGATGATCCCATATCCGTTGGTGTTTGACATCAGAGATGGTATACGGGTGCTCAGTGGAGACTGGGTACACTGGACGGACTCGCCGAGAACTCCCAGATGGTATTATACCTCACGTCAGATAGCAGTTCTCTGGTGACACTTGTGCAGGATAGTCTATAGACCCGAGATCATCATAGAGTCTTGTGTGATTCCCACTGTGCTTTGATTTCCACCTTACCACGTCCATGAAGGCTTGCAAAATGGTGGTTTTTGGGTACAGTCCCGAGTCACATGGAGGCAATGAGCGATAGGAGGGGTTTCGTCTCTCCCGGTATTGGGGGTTGATGTTGCGCAGTGCTCGATTGGCCGTAACAGGGAAGTCCCTAGCCAGTGCTGATACAGAGATTTACTGGTAAGTGTTACCAGTAGTTTCTCGACCCGTTATGAGCCTCACATCGGCACGACTTATCGGTTATTGGGGTCTGACGTTTACCACCCCTAGACTTGATATGCGACATATCAGACGAGGAGACCGGACTGTACGGTAAGTGTTACCGGCAGGCTTTTACTGGAGTTGGAGCGGGCTTTCTTGCTGATCTTCTGATCGCTCAATACCCGGGTAGCCGTTACGTCCAGCTAGTACCGCTGACGGCTTGTGGGTGCGTGATGTGATCATCACCTACTGCCGGCGTATTGACGAGTCTTTAGAGTCCTACATAGAGGTTTTACTGGCTCAGGCAAAACGAAATAGGAGCACGTATGTGATATGTTCAGGACCGAGAATAATGCGTGTATGCGATACCGTATTATATTCTCGCGACTTTATGTATCAATCGGTTATATATGATATAGCCGGGTTATCGAATCAAGTGTTGATTCGATAAGTCGATACATTGGATGTTAGTCGGTTATATGTGATATGACCGGATTATTAAGTCAAGTGTTGATTTAATAATTTATTGTATAATTGTATATTTGATATACTAGTTTACATTAACTAACACATGTTCACTTAGGGTTTTTTCTCACATGTACACACTTTACTATATATTTGATATATATTAAAATGTGTTATATTTATTGTATCATGGTTGATGATACATCATCCTTGGGTGTGTAAAACATACACCATTCTATGTATTATGGTGGGTTATGATTATTTAAGATAATTACAAAATTAGTGGAGTTTTGGAATGAGCATGAAGCTTGTAGATGCTTACTTTGCTTGTCTTTACCTTAGATTCCTTTTAACCTAACCATCACACTTAGCTATGGTAATGTCTCTACATGAGTTAGTATATGATACTCACTCACCATGGTTAGCACTCTCACTTGATCATTATCCTCATTCTTTTCTTTTGTTCATCTTCTTCTTCATTGAGCAAGAGAAAAAGCTTGCTAGGGTTTTTAAAAAAGAGTGAAACTTTGTGAGAAATAAAAACCCAAAGAGAACCCACTTCTTATTTCTCCATCCTCTACTAGATTAGCACTTTAGTATAGGGTGTTTGCTTCACTAATTCTCAAATTAGTGAAGTAGTAGCTTGAGTCGGAATTCCCTCGACGTAGATCATCTTCGGCCTCGGAGACTTCAAGCAAGGTCGCACCTTTCGCCTCGTGAAGCCATGCAAAGGTCCGGGAGAGCCATGATCGCAGCGAAGGGACTTCATCAAGGAGATAAAGAAGTGAAGGACCGATCTACAAAGGTTGTATTTCGTATCCCTTTAGAGTAAAGTTGTTTACTTGCTAGTTTCTTCGCCTAATCTCTAGTATACGATCTAGCTTAGGGTTGTTCGGCACATAAAAATTTAATTTTGGCATGGTCGATGCCTTGTAGAGCCTTGTTAGTGTGCCTAGTAACCCTACAGTGGTATCAGAGCCTAACTAGAGCATTAGGCGATGTCTTAGCGAAGTTAAAACTCCGAACGAATCCGAATACATCGATTTAACCCCCTCTCTGGATATTTTTTCAAATCTGTAATTTTTCTGAATTAAAAATACCTAAAAAATTCAGCAGGGTTTTGTAAGAATTAGTGTGCAAAACGAGCACTTGAATCGTACGGACGACCGCGTTTCCGCGGCAAATCCCTCCTTGTGCCGCGGAACCGCGGCCGTACTGTGACATTGGTGTTTTCTGTTTGTACAGTAATGTTCACTTCTGTTATTGATATTTTATGGGTATTTTTAAAACAGACTCAAGTGTTGAGTATTTTGGGGTTTATTTTGAAATCGTCGATTCGATCGGAAAATTTAATTTTGTTCTGTTATTCCGGATAATTTAGAAAGTATTAAAATGTTCGAACGGATATCATTAACTCAATTTTTCCCGGCACGAAAAACATTCAAGTGTTGAATTTTTCTAGGGTTTAAATCTTTCGGAAAAACGTGCATGTGATGCGATGGACCCTCTAGAAGACAACAAACCTTAACTCGATTATATGACCGTCTTGAACTGCGCTTTGAACCTTAGGGTTTGGGGCAGTACGGCGTGCCACATGTGAGGCGTTGGCTTAACCCTTCTACGGCTGGACCGTTGCTACTGTTACGTATTCTGGAATTTTTGAACTCCGCTCAAGTGTTGAGCTATTATGGAAATCTTGGGTATTTGATTATTCGATCGGAAAGTTTAATGTTGTCTATATATCTGGAATGTGATACAATATGTGGAATTCATACAGTTAGGCATGAAATGCGAAGTATGTGATATTCCGGAATTACGATGTCTAAAGAGATTATGGATTCCAAATGTTGTGGTTTTATACTTTATTTTCTGTGACCGTAAGTGTAATATGTGATATCGTCGGTTTCGTTGCTATATTTCAACGACAATTGGGATGCGCATATTTACTTACGTTGATGACATGTGATGTTATGTGTTGCTGGATATGTTATATTGGATCGTCGCGTTTTGAATAGCCGGGGGTTTTTATGTGAGATGAGAGTTTTTTATTTTCATTCATGTAAATTTAAATGTATGTAATATTCTTTTATTGGGGCACTTCCGGGATGAGGTTGATGTCACATTTTGTATATTATTTACTTTTCCGCACTAGGATAGACACAAGGAGGAGAGCACAAGTAACCGGGTTCTGGAGTCCAGTGGGAGACCAACTCGAGGAGTCGAGTCCGGGTCTCCTAACTCTAGAATTGGTAGGGTTGCTTGCCGCTCTCGTAGGGGTCTAGGGGTGTGGGTTTGGCTATTCATCACGACCGTGGAATCCGTGTTTTATAGAGGCTCAAAATAAAACACGGACGTCCTAGTATATCCAATGTTTCTTCTGCTGCGATATCTGTGATGTGATCATTTGATGTGCTGTGATAAATACTGTATATAGTATATTTGATATATTATATAGGCGTTACTTATGTTTTACACCCGCGCTAGCCCTGCCCTGCTCTGCCGTTAGTTACCTAACCTAACGGTGCATAAGGGGACATCGAGGCGAATGCGGATGGCATAAGTGTACGTCGTATTTATCTATGATGTTTAGGTGACTTAAATGATGGGACTTCATTAATGTGATTAATTAAAGAAAAGAAACCTAAAAGATGTTATAGAATCAAATTTTAATAAAAAAGGGGTAGCTACAGTTTTGCTTTGCATAGCGATATATATGATATATCCCGCACCTTATTCTATGAGGAAAGAGCCGAGATCCCTTCACCGGGAGTGACCTCTTTAGCAAAACTGGCAGATGCTACAACACTCGGTTTGCTTTTGATTGCTTTTGGAGTTTTGCTTTGCAAAGTGATATATATGATATATCCTGCACCTTATTCCATAAGGAAATAGCCGAGATCCTTTCACCGGGAGTGACCTCTTTAGCAAAACTAATGAAAGCCTCAAAATAACTCCATTTCAAAATTCACGCGATTCTACGACGATATCAAGTTCATTACGCAATAAGTTTTCAGAAAAACCTGTCGTAGCCCTCCTCATTTCAGATAAGTCCTACTTAGTATTCGTGCTACGTTTGTTGGCCTGCGTCAAGGCATAGTGTGCGGTAGCTAACTAGTATTTATCTGCTTACGCATATGATGCAGATTGGATTAGGGTAGTCGTGCGACTTTGTTGTCCTGCGTCAAGGGTCGTACGGGTGGGTTTAATTCAATCAAGAAATGACGGGTTGAACTTGACTAGCGCACTATGGTTTGTTGGCCTGCGTCAAGGTCATGGGACGCTAGGGGCAAAATCTTATCGGGAATTTCAAGTGTTGAGATTTGCAATGAGATTGCATACCTTCTATGAGATAGTTGGATCCCGATACCCACTGCGAGTAATTGTTACTCCCAGGAGAGTTTTACACAGGACAATTAGCCGATCAAGTAGGTGTCTAGAAAGGTGTCAACGGGGTTACGCCTCTGGAAAAACGAGGTTTACTTTAATTAGGTCCGTGCGAAAACACGGGGAACCTCCCTCAAAGTACCGACACTGGCCTGGCTGAAAGATTGGCGAAGTTGTAGGGTGTAATTAATCCCGGCTAGTCTTTCCTTTTAGGGTTTGAAGGAAGATTTGATAAAAACAGTGGGAGCCATCCTGATTAGATAAAATAATAACCAATCCGATCTTGCAAGAGCATACGCTAAAGTGTTTTCTTCTCTCTCTCTCCAGGTAGCGACCATATCATGCCTTAATCAAGATAATAATATGGATGTATTGACCGAACCCGCATGTTATACTGTGCTGGGGAACGTTGGTTCCGTTCTTTCTTATAAGAGTTATAAGACTGATCTGGATATAGGGGAATACCAGAATCCCATGCCACCCGAATGAAGAAAGTACATGTTGATGCATTTTCTTCGGGTGTGTTCGTTACAGAGAACTGTTTCTCCATTTTCTCTACATCCTGGGTATTGGATACCGGGTCAGGATCCCATATATGTAATCAGTTACATGGGCTTAGGAAAGGTAGAGAACTTGGAGAAGGTGATAAAGACATAAGGGTTGGAAATGGTGCAATTGTTGCAGCTAAAACCGTCGGGGAATATCACCTTGTATTGTCAACTGGTAATACATTGATTCTGAACGAATGCTATTTCATGCCGAACCTGATATGCAACATTATATCGGTTTCTTTGTTGAGTAAAGAGGGATATAATTTTGTATTACAGGATAATATTATGAATATTTTCCTAAACCAAAAGTTGGTTGGATTAGGCACGATGTGCAATGGCATTTATGTTCTAAATCAATCAACAGTTTTGAGCATAACAAACACACACAAGAGGAAGAGTTCAGAAATGAACGAATCCTTCTTGTGGCATTGTAGACTGGGTCACATCAATGCGACACGACTAGCTAAGTTGCATATGGATGGATATTTAAATCCGTTTGAATTTTCATCTTATGACACTTGCCAGTCATGTCTCAAAGGCAAGATGACCAAAACTCCATTTACGGGACACGGAGAAAGAGTTACGGAACTCTTGGGACTGGTACATAGTGATGTATGCGGCCCCATGTCTACACATGCCAGGAATGGTTCTGCGTACTTCATTACATTCACTGACGATCTCTCTAGATTCGGATATGTGTTCCTGATGAAACACAAATCAGAAGCTTTTGAGAAATTTAGAGAATATAAACAAGAAGTCGAGAACCAAACCGGGAAAAGTATTAAAATCCTTCGATCTGATCGAGGAAGTGAATACTGGAGCAATGAATTCCTGGACTTCCTAAAAGAGAATGGGATTCTCTCTCAGCTGACTCCTCCTTATACACCACAGCACAACGGTGTATCTGAACGAAGGAACCGCACCTATTAGATATGGTGCGGTCTATGATGAGCACAGCTGAGTTACCTATTTCCTTCTGGGGATATGCACTGGAAACAGCTGCAGACCTATTGAATATGGTTCCCACCAAATCTGTGCCAACCACTCCATATGAGATATGGAAAGGAAAGAGACCATGTCTTAATTATGTTAAGATATGGGGTTGTCCGGCCTATGTAAAAACACAAAATCCGGACAAACTCGCGGCAAGGTCCATTCTGTGTAAGTTTATTGGATATCCCAAACATTCGCGCGGGTATATCACCTACCAAACCGAGGAACAAAAAGTGTTTGTCTCTCGACATGCCACCTTTTTAGAAAAGGAATTTCTTGAAAAAGAGATTAGTGGCATGGAGGTAGAACTGGAAGAGGTTCCCGCAATACAGACTACAACAGAAGATTTGGTTGAACCAGAGGATTCGGTAGTTCCCGATGAACCCCAGCCACTCCGCAGATCTAGTAGGGTTACTCACCCACCTGAGAGATACTACGGTTTTCTCATGGATGGTGGGAGCAAGGATTGCATCATGGTTGATGATGACCCAACTATCTTCGAGCAGGCCATCACGAGTGGGGACTCAGTGAAATGGCTGGATGCAATGCGGTCCGAGATGGAATCCATGTACACCAACAAAGTGTGGACTTTGGAAGATGCTCCTGAAGGGGTAAAACCCATTGGGAGAAAGTGGATCTTCAAGAAAAAACTTGGTGTAGATGGGAAAGTGGAGACTTTCAAAGCTAGACTTGTTGCAAAGGGTTTTCGTCAAAGACCAGGTGTGGACTATGACGAAACCTTTTCTCCAGTGGCTATGCTTAAATCCATCCGGATCATGCTTGCCATCGCTGCATATCATGACTACGAAATCTGGCAAATGGATGTTAAGACCGCCTTTTTAAACGGTGATTTAGAAGAGTGCGTGTACATGACTCAGCCAGAGGGTTTCGTAGATAGTGGGAACAGCGGGAAGGTGTGCAAGCTGGTTAAATCCATTTATGGATTAAAGCAAGCATCGCGGAGTTGGAACATCTTCTTTGACGTCGTTATCAAAGATTTTGATTTCGTCAAAAATGTAGATGAACCTTGTATCTACAAGAAGGTGGTAGAGAGTAAGGTTGTCTTCCTCGTATTGTACGTAGACGACATACTCGAAATGATATTCCTATGCTGCAATCGGTGAAGCTCTTCTTATCACAAAGATTCTCAATGAAAGATCTTGGTGATGCCTCCTGCATATTGGGAATTATGATCTATAGAGATAGACCTAAAAGGATATTGGGATTGTCCCAATCCAGGTACATTGACACCATACTAAAGAGGTTTAGTACGGAAGAGTCCAAACATGGGTTTTTACCCACGATCTCAGGGCTCACTCTCTCCAAAGAGATGTCTCCCAAGACTGATTCGGAGAGAGCTCGCATGCAAGGGATACCCTATGCTTCGGCTGTAGGCTCTATCATGTACGCGATGCTATGTACCAAACCCGATGTAGCATACTCACTAAGTATAGTGAGTAGGTATCAAGCTGATCCTGAAGAGAGTCACTGGACAGCTGTGAAGAGCATTCTCAAGTACTTACGAAGGACTAAGGAGATGCTCTTGGTGTATGGTAACGGAGAACTCCAAGTGGAGTCCTTTACCGATTCAAGCTTCCAGAGTGATAAGGACGACTCTAAGTCGCAGTCAGGATTTGTCTTTACCCTTTACGGAGGGGCGGTTAGCTGGAAGAGTTCCAAGCAGGAAACCGTGGCAGACTCGACGATAGAGGCTGAATACATCGCTGCCAACGATGCTGCCAAAGAGGCTATCTGGATCAAGAAGTTCATTACTGAACTTGGAGTGGTTCCATCCATTGAGCATCCAATACCTTTGTATTGCGATAACAATGGAGCGGTGGCTTTGGCCAAGGAACCCAGGTCCCATCAGCGATCCAGGCATATTCTGAGGCGGTATCACCTGATCCGGGAGATAGTTGATCGCCGGGAGATCGAGGTCAGGAGGGTTGACACGAAGAACAACAATGCGGATCCACTCACGAAGGCCATTCCCCAGATACAGTTTGAGAGACTCTTCGGGATGCTTGGTATGCGATACTACAGCAGCTGGCCCTAGTGCAAGTGGGAGATTGTTAGTTGTATGTATGCCCTAGAGGCCAGTATTGTACAGATGATGTATATTATATTGGATGCTTGGACATATATAGAGAGGACTTTCTTGCTCGATATGATAGTATGTTATCTGGTTGCACTTTACTTTAACATGTATACTTGTCTCTTTATACTGTTTTATCGTTACATGTTGGTAAAGCCCTTAGAATGTGTACTTGACTACCTGGACTATGATGCAGATCATACTAGTGGGGACATGGTAGTCCATAAGTACATCCTTCAAGGTCCCTAGTCGTGGGTGTATCGAGACGGGGCATCGATATACCAGTGTAGACTAGCGTATACGCTTCTCGACCCATGAGATGGGCGATGGATGATCCCATATCCGTTGGTGTTTGACATCAGAGATGGTATACGGGTGCTCAGTGGAGACTGGGTACACTGGACGGACTCGCCAAGAACTCCCAGATGGTATTATACCTCACGTCAGATGGCAGTTCTCTGGTGACACTTGTGCAGGATAGTCTGTAGACCCGAGATCGTCATAGAGTCTTGTGTGATTCCCACTGTGCTTTGATTTCCACCTTACCACGTCCATGAGGGCATGCAAAACGGTGGTTTATGGGTACAGTCCCGAGTCATATGGAGGCAATGAGCGATAGGAGGGGTTTCGTCTCTCCCGGTATTGGGGGTTAATGTTGCGCAGTGCTCGATTGGCCATAACAGGGAAGTCCCTGGCCAGGGCTGATACAGAGATTTTTTGGTAAGTGTTACCAGTAGTTTCTCGACCCGTTATGAGCCTTACATCGGCACGACTTATCGGTTATTTGGGTCTGACGTTTACTACCCCTAGACTTGATATGCGACATATCAGACGAGGAGACTGGACTGTACGGGAAGTGTTACCGGCAGGCTTTTACAGGAGTTGGAGCGGGCTTGCTTGCTGATCTTCTGATCGCTCAATACCCAGGTAGCCGTTACGTCCAGCTAGTACCGCTGACGGCTTATGGGTGCGTGACGTGATCATCACCTACTGTCGGCGTATTGACGAGTCTTTAGAGTCCTACATAGAGGTTTTACTGGCTCAGGAAAAACGAAATAGGAGCACGTATGTGATATGTGCAGGACCGAGAATAATGCGTGTATGCGATACCGTATTATATTCTCGCGACTTTATGTATCAATCGGTTATATATGATATAGCCGGGTTATCGAATCAAGTGTTAATTCGATAAGTCGATACATTGGATGTTAGTCGGTTATATGTGATATGACCGGATTATTAAGTCAAGTGTTGATTTAATAATTTATTGTATAATTGTATATTTGATATACTAGTTTACATTAACTAACACATGTTCACTTAGGGTTTTTTCTCACATGTACACAGTTTACTATATATTTGATATATTTTAAAATGTGTTATATTGATTGTATCATGGTTGATGATACATCATCCTTGGGTGTGTAAGACATACACCATTCTATGTATTATGGTGGGTTATGATTATTTAAGATAATTACAAAATTAGTGGAGTTTTGGAATAAGCATGAAGCTTGTAGAAGCTTACTTTGCTTTGACAAAGTCTACTAGCTTTGTCTTTACCTTAGATTCATTTTAACCTAACCATCACACTTAGCTATGGTAATGTCTCTACATGAGTTAGTATATGATACTCACTCACCATGGTTAGCACTCTCACTTGATCATTATCCTCATTCTTTTCTTTTGTTCATCTTCTTCTTCATTGAGCAAGAGAAAACGCTTGCTAGGGTTTTGAAAAAAGAGTGAAACTTTGTGAGAAATAAAAATCCAAAGAGAACCCACTTCTTATTTCTCCATCCTCTACTAGATTAGCACTTTAGTATAGGGTGTTTGCTTCACTAATTCTCAAATTAGTGAATTAGTAGCTTGAGTCGGAATTCCCTCGACGTAGATCATCTTCGGCCTCGGAGACTTCAAGCAAGGTCGCACCTTTTGCCTCGTGAAGCCATGCAAGGGTCCAGGAGAGCCACGATCGCAGCGAAGGGACTTCATCAAGGAGCTAAAGAAGTGAAGGACCGATCTACAAAGGTTGTATTTAATATCCCTTTAGAGTAAAGTTGTTTACTTGCTAGTTTCTTCGCCTAATCTCTAGTATACGATCTAGCTTTGGGTTGTTCGGCACATAAAAATTTAATTTTGGCATGGTCGATGCCTTGTAGTGTCTTGTTAGTGTGCCTAGTAACCCTACACACAGGAGTGTGAGTAGGCTTGCTTGTTGATCTTCTTATCGCTCAATACCCGGGTGGCCTTTACGTTTAGCAGACCGCTTACGGTTTGTGGGTGTTTGATATGATCATCACCTACTGCCGGCGTATTGACGAGTCTTTAGAGTCCTACACAGAGGTTTCCTGGCTCAAGTGAAATGGAGTAGGAGCACATATGTGATATGTTCGGGACCGAGAATAATACTAGTATGTGATACTGTATTCTATTCTCGCGATTTGTGTTATCGGCCGGGTATATGTGATATAGCCGGGTTATTGAATCAAGTGTTGATTCGATAAATTGATACACTAGATATTAGTCGGTTATATGTGATATGACCGGATCATTAAATCAAGTGTAGATTTAATGATTTAATGTATAATTATACGTTTGATATATTACTTTACAATAACTAGTATCGGCTCACTTAAGATTATTTTCTCACTTGTTTTGTGCATTAAGTGTATATGTGATATATACTTATGTACATAGTTTGTATCATGCTTGATGATACATGCAAGCATGGGTGTGTATGTGACTTACACCATGATAATTAAAATGTGAAGGTTTTTATTTATCTTAATAATTCAAAATTAGTGTGAATTTTGTCATGCTTGGAAGCTTGGAGAAGCTTGAAGCATCTTTGACAAAGTCCACTTGTTTTGTCTCACTTAAGATATTTATTAACCTAACCATTTTAATTAGCCATGGTTTAGTCTATACAATGGTTAGTATATGACACTAACTCACCCATGGTTGCTATTCTCATCTCATTGTTTTTCATTCTTCATTTTTTCATGGAGGTTTTCTTCATCTCTTTCTTCAAGCTTACTAGCTCCATGAAACATGAAGAAATATTGTAAGAAAATAAAATCTAAAGTGAGCCCACTTCCTACTTCATCATCCTACACACTTGCTTAGGTAGTATAGGGTGTTCTCTTCACAAAGTTCTTGACCTAGTGAAGGGTTAGCTTGAGTTAGTGTCTCCTCGACGTAGATCATCTTCGTCCTTGAAGATTTCGAAGAAAGCATGTTCGTTTCTTCATGGGAGCCTCTCTAGAGTCCGGAGTTCACGATCGCAGCGAAAGGACTACTACATGGAGCTATTGAAGTGAAGGACCGGTCTACAAAGGTTGTATTCCGTTATCACTTAGATGTAAAAAAGTTTACATGTTGTTTCATATGATTCTCTAGTTATCGATTCTAGTTTAGGGTTCTTTAAAACGGAAAAATTTTGAAAATGGCATGGACGATGCCTCCCGAAACCTTGTTGTCGTTCATAGGAACCCTACAATTAACACATACTAGCTTGTTCTAAATGTTTAAAATATCGATCGAACGAAATTTCCAAAACCGCAATTCCAAATTTCAAGTTTCTGCCGAATTTTAAACTGGTCTAAAAATTACTTTGAGTATGTCAGAAAATCGTGCAGGCTTTTTTAAGACTACAGTAGAAATTTGGGCCACTGAACCCACAAGATTGCCGCGGAACCGCCGCACAACCCAAGTGTTGGCCGCGGCTCCGCCGCCGATTTTTGGCAACAATGCACCATATTTTCTCTGGGTGTTTTTCATATGGAATTATGGTTTCTGGAATATTTTGTTAGGGCCCAGATTTGTGAGAGTACTGGATTTGTACTTGGGGCCCACTTCGGGAAGTTTTGTCGATCGAAATTTTAAATACGTTGGTTCACAGTGCTTACATTATATCTGCGACCCGTGAATGTCATTTGAGCGGTAAATCTTGTCTAATGTTGTGCTGTGATGTTGCGGATTTGTCGTGGTGGATAGCTTGCGTGCAATGTTTGTGCTGTTTGGATTTATTTGTACATTTGATATCGCGGGGCGAGCGTCCGACATGTGGACTGCCGTCACTGCCTGTTTTTAATATTATTATTTTGGGACACGAACGAGTTGTGGTCGATGTACCCGTTGTACATATTTTCATTTCTGTACTAGGTTTACCCCGCGACGGAGTGCACGGATAACCGGGTTCTGGAGGGCAACGGGTCCTCATCTCATGGATTTGAGAGGGAGGGGCCTCACTCTAGGATTGGCGGGCTATTCTCCGCACTCGTAGGGGGTACAGGTTGACCCAAGGAGGGGTGCTCAAGTTACCGGATTCCGTGAAGTGCTGGGTGGTCCATTCACTTTTCTGAAGGGGGATGCCTCCTTTCTGGTTTTGGCGGGTAAATTGCCGCACTCATAGAGGTCTAGGTTTCATTGCACAGGCAATCCACACGACCAGGGGATCGTCAGGTTTCACTTGCGGCTTAATGAAACCCGGGGCTCCCAGATTATCTGTATTGTTCTGTGATGCTTATTACTTTTCTGTGATGTTGCATTTATCACGCCTGGAGCGATTATTGTATATTGGTATATATACTAGTAGATGTTGTATATGTTTTACACCCGCGCTAGTCGATTCCCCGCTCTGTCGTTAGTTAAGTAACCTAACGGGTGATGACGGGACCCAGTGGCGAATGTGGATGGCATATACGTACATTTTATTTTCGTTCTTTTCTGGTGTGATTAATTGATGGGACTACATTGATTCTGATCAATGCAAAGGAAAACAAACCTATTCGATGTTGTTGGAACAATTTTCAAAAAGATGTTATTACAAAGACGTTTTCTTTTGTTTTGCATAGTGGTATTCGGTTATGAATATCCAGCACCTCATTCGACGAGGCAAGGGTCGAGATCCCTTCATTGGGAGTGACCTCTTGGACAGAGGTTTGCGTCAGGGTAATAACTTCACTATAGTTGATTACTTTTTGCTTTGCATCGTGGTATTCTGTAACACCTTAGAATGTGTTTTGTGGCTAATTATATTTTAATATATGGTTTTTAATAAAAAGTTTACCAAGTTGGTTTTTAATTATTTTATCTTATTTAATGAATATTTTATTAGATTTTTCCTAGGCTTGCATACACTTGTGCATGTTAACTAGGGTGTTAATTTGGGGTTTAACCATTTCTTAATCTAGTTTTATAAATTTTTTAAGTGTTATGGGTTTATTGTTCATGGTTGTTAAAAATAAAAAGGGTTCTAAATTTGATTTGAATAATGGGTTGAATGTTGACCTTGAGAGAGAGAGAAAGCATGGGCTATATGGTGTGAGCCATGCCTCATTTATGTGGGAAGAGAGAGGGGGGGTCTTGGCTTGGTTTCTCTCATTCTCTTCTCATTCTCTCATTCTCTCAATATCACACACACACACACTTTTGGCTGAAGCATCAGCAGCAGAGGCAGCAACAACAACCTCAACATCAACAACAACAACAACATAAACAACAGCAACTCCATCAGCAGAGCAGCAGCAGCAGCAGAGGAGGAGCAGCACCAGAAGCAAGAGCAGCAGCTGTAGAAGCTAGCAGCAGCAGACAGCAACAGCTTCAGCAGTGGCAACAGCATCAGCAGCAGCTGCAGAAGCTAGCAGCAGCAGACAGCAACAGCTTCAGCAGTGGCAACAGCATCAGCAACAGCTCATGCATCAGCAGCAACAACAACTTGCATCAGCAGTAGCAAGCAGCTCCAGCAGCAGTAGCAACCCCTCATCTCCTCCATACATTTCTTCTCCTACTTCTTAGGATCCTATAGGGTATTTTTGCTTAACCCAATTTCCTAGTTTGCTTAGTTGTGTGATAATTAGCTTCGGTTTGTGTTTAATTGTGAGTTTAGTGCTAATTATGGTGATTTGTGTGGAAGTTGGATTATAAGATGATTGTGTTAGTTAACCCTGACTATTTTAGTGTTACTAAGGTCACCTTAACTAAGTTTAACCCTGGATTTCACTAAAATACCATAGGGTTTGATTTTTGTAAAAAGTTGGTGTTTTAATGCGATATTTTGGCAATCTGAGATCTGCTATTGACCCGGCGCCTTCAGGACAAAATTGAGGAAACTGGAACATGCTTGTTAGGTCTAGAATACACCACCAGAACACGAGCCACCCTTTCCCAATCTTGGCCGCCGTTTTATTCCATCTGGCCGCAAATTGCGGCCAGGTCAGGGGCTTGGGTCTTGGGGCTTTGTGTAGGGTAGTCTGCAGTGTTGTTTAGTGTTTTGGCATGTATAGTTTTGTTTGATTTGACCTGTAGGAAAATCTGGGACAATATATCATTTTTCATGTCCGTTTTGTTTCACGATACGCGCGATACGTGAGTGGGTTCTGCGATCCAGCGTGTCGCGGCGTGCCGCGGTAGTTTTAGACGCGTATACACACGTTTTAGCGTATCGTGCACACGCGCGTTTAGTTCGCGACGAGAGTTTCTCGTTTGGGTTCGATATCGCGTTTTGCGAGATGTTTGGCTTATATATGATTTCCATGTCTAATTTGCAGGTTTGCAGGCAGGGACTACGGACACTGCTACAGGGGGAGCAGATGGTAGGATTCACCTAGCGTGGAGCGTAGGTGAGTAGATTTAACATCTACAGGGGAATCGTCCGCATGGCGTTATGCGTCTGGGCTAGGATTCTAATACTTGTTGCGTATTCTACGTCATTGTTAGAATTGCGCCTTACCCTATTTATTAGATATAATGATACTGTGACTAGCAGCCATAAGACACTGCACATATTATTGACGGTTCATGTTGCACGAGCACGGATTGTATGCTACACACACACCGTCAATAATTGCAATGCCACACACCAAACCCTTATAGATACTATATTGCTTGGTTAGGAACCTTGTGACATTGATTCGTATTGCTTATCACACATGACATCTAGCTTGTCGGTATACCTATAGTGTATCATACCATTAGTGATAGGTACATATACACCTTACGATACAGCTACAGGTATACCTTGCTCATGTTTTACTTATACCCAGGGGGTATCCTACATATTCTACTTATACCCAGGGGGGTAGACGACATCTTTTACTTATAGGTAGACACCTATACTTAGCTGTACCTTATTGATTTCGCATACATCTGGTTTCAGCTACATATTCTCACTTATATGCTCGCATTTCAGATATATCGCATATATTTATTCCTGGATTTGCGCATTGGTTATTGGATTTTACATGATGTTTTCTGGATTTGGGAACCGCGGGAGTTCATGAAATTATGCATACATTGAAAGACCCGGTTTCCTTGATATGATATTTGCGCAGCCACCATGAGATTTATCGGTTCTGATTATATACTCCATACGAGGTGTGGTTGCCGTATGAGGGTACATGGTGGGGCCCGGTATGGTTCCCTTCGGCAAGAAGATCGATGGATTTTGCCGATTGAGCCTGGAGGCGGGCGAGTACCTACCGGTGATAGTACTAATGACTCAGTGGGGATCATGGAGATACCGTTGGGAGTCATGCACGTATGCATACGTCGAAAGGCGAGGGTCAGAGGTAGGCACTCGTGTTTTTGGGATAGCGTATGATACGTACCTATCAGGATGCTAGTCTTGGTGATGGTATCTGATAGATCAAGATTTCTGTTTCGATGCTTGGCACATTGTTTTCATGATATTTCTTTTAAACACCTTTGTATATATAACAGGGGAGTTAGCCGTTGTTATATATACCCTTATACCGAAATTAGTGGAATGGGACGCTAATATATGTGTATTGCCCCCATCATATTTATTTCTGCAATTATATATTTAGGATGCTAGAATCTTACTTGAGATTTTGACTTGGGATATCAGGTGATTCATTGAGATTGGATATTGGACATACATATGGGATTACTGATTTGTACATTCGGGATATAGAAGATTACTCGATATTGTACATTGAGGAGATGTGAGACTTATATGATTCGAGAGCCCAGCTTGGGGGCTGATTTGAGGAATTGGGATTTGAGTGTCTTGATGGATTGTGATCCTACCACGATGATAGGATTCCGTGGGATGACATATTTCACTCCATACCTCATACCTTTTCACTTATGCATTGTTCCATGTATTAGGAGTACCTGTTAGTGTACCCTTCATGCTTGTTGCATATTTACATTCTCATATCCCTATTGCATGGTTATTGCATACTATTGTCATGTTATTATTGCTTCACATATTGATTGTACCTGCTAGTGTACTTTCCATTATTCTGCATTCACATGACCTGTTATTACTGTAAATTGTATATCTTAGATTCATGATGGACGTACATTCCTGGGATTACCTGCATATGTTATCTACTATTCACGAGTTGGCAACTCACCCCCGTTGTGCCACAGGTGTTGCCGGTTGTTCCCCAGAGTAGTCGAGGCAGGCTATTCAGCTATTCATCTATCATCTTTTGCTACAAATACCGCATCGGCTCACAGTATACTATTTTGCTTAGGTGGGTTGGATGATTATCTGTATTTCATATTGTACATTTGTTTTATCTTGTACTCTCCATCTACTATTATGTTGTTGACTTAGAGACTTGGTGAAGACGTTATTGTATATTATTTGTGGATTTGTTGTCTTTTATATACAGTTTCCTTCCTATTGTCTCTTATTTCTTCGCTACGGCGTCGTATATTTATGATGTGATTGTTTTCCGTCTTTGGGCTGGTTTTTTTACAAAAGGGGTGTTGCCAAAATTTTAAGGAAAGAAAGTGGGACTTTTAAAGAATTTGGGTTGCGATTTCAAATGTTTCAAAAACTTTTATTATCTTTTCCGTATTTTCATGGTTTATATTTCTGGGTTTTATCTTTCTTTTACTGCGTTACGTCTTTAGGCGTTGCGTAGTATTAGGGCCGTCACGTGCCAATTTCGGGTCGTGACAAAGTTGGTATCAGAGCGCTAGGTTTTACCTTTCGGAGTGTAGGATGACCTTAGTATGATGGAGTAGGTAGCTTAAGCAGAGTAACGTAGTGTGTGTTTGTCTGCAGCATACCCACGATGCGGTACTTCGCCTAAAGTGACTTAAGTACAAATTACTTGAATTTCCTTCCTTGATGATTCATATCCTTGAGATTCGATTCCTTATTCTCATCGAATCTTATATCTATTTATAGCCTTGTCGCCGATGACTATGGGGACTCAGAGTGATGCAGCGAGGGCCGAGGTCAGAGTTGGCTCGGGTGAGACGAGTACTGACTAGGATGGCACTCTAGTTGCACAGGTGCAGACGGATCAACCTACGACATATACTATCGATAGGCTTATGGCAAAGATGCAGGACTTCCGCCAGACGATGAGTTCATTGGTTGATGTCGTTCGGGAGCTACGACAGGAGGTTGTCACCCATGTTACTCAGTTGTCACTTATGATCAGCATGCAGCAGTCCGTCACCTACATAGCACCAGTGGTTGCCGCTCCAGTTGACGATGCACCTATTCCAAAGACGCTGAGAGTTCCAGGACAGTGGAGGACTCGTACCAGTGTACCAGCCCGGAGACAGAGGTTTAGTCATCGAGACAGATTTCGTGGCCATCGCGGGAGTAGCAGAGGCTTAGGACGAGGACAGTCGTTCAGCTCTCATCCCCAGGATGGTCAGCAGTCAGCGCGTGGATGTTTTTGATGCGGAAGCCTTCAACACTTCGTCAGGGATTGTTCCTTAGCACCTCGTCAGAATCGTATTCAGAGAAGCCGTGGACGTGGAAGATTCACTCAGAGGAGTCAGTCTACCAGAGGAGTTCATCCAGTTGCGGGTAGAGGGCAGACACAGGAGTTTGCTTCTACTCATCGGGACACGCAGACATCCAATGCAGAATTTTCAGGTATCCTTAGTCTGCATGTTCTTTTGATGTACTCGTTTGTTTTTCATACTTGTACCGTGGTTGGGTAGATTAGTCGTAGTTGTGTTAACTTCTGTCAGCGATTATTTTGTTACGCGACACGTATTTAGTTGTGTGCCAATCGGATAGGAGATAGAGATTCATCCGTCGTTTTGATCCTTCTAGAGATATTGGATTTGACGTTCTCCTGGGAACGAACTGTTTAGCTACGTGTTAGGCGTCTGTGGACTACCGTGAGGAAACAGTCAGGAATTGTTTTCCCGGTGAGTCAGTTCTTGTTGTGCAGGTGGATAGTTGTGCCGCCTCTCACAGCTTGAATTCAGCCTTTTTCGCTAGTCGACTACTGAGGAGATGTCGTGGATTCTTGGCGTTCATTCGTGATACCGTAGCCACAGTTGGTTTCTTGGACCGGGTTCCTCTCGTGCGAGAGTTTTCCGACGTTGTTCCAGATGAGCCGGCGAAGCTTAGGGAGCTTAAGGATCAGCTGCAGAGTTGTTTGTTGGGGAGTTTGGTGCGTCTGAGTGTTTCGCTTTTTGAAGCTCCTATTTTTGTTCGTCAAGGAGAAAGACGGCAGCTTGAGGTTGTGTATCGATGGATCGTTAATTGAACCGGCTTACGATGCGGATCGGTATCCTATACCTCTCATTGACGATTTCTTCGATCAGCTCCACAGTGCGAGACATTTTCTAAATTTGTTTGGGATCAGGTCATCATTATTGCGGGTTCGGAGTGATGGCATTCCGAAGACTACCTTATGCGTGCTACGGGCTTTGTGTGTTTTGGTGGGTCATTGGATTTACTGATGCCCTAGACGCATTCGTCCATATCACGCACCCGACGAACTTGCGGGGAGGCGGAATATATGAAAAACGATTATCAAAGCTTCGTAACACGGACTTGAGCGCATGAATCGTTTCTAAACCATTTCTAACTAACTACAAGAGGTTTAACTACTCGGATACGAAGTTATACCTCGCGTTACTTGTCCTTCAGGTCTTCATCGCGGTTCTCCACTCCTCGTAGGCTCCTTGGAACATCGGCACCTCAACGGCCTCCTCGAATCAAAGACGATCCACCCGAAAGCTCCTACGCCAAGCTTAATCTCAAACTTGAGATAACTAGGTTGCTTAAAGTGCTAATCTAAGCTACCTAGGGGATATAGAGTGAGGTTATGGATGTATTAGTCTAGCTAACCCTTTATCTCAACACATGAGAGGTTAGGGTTAGGGTTTGAAGAGAGAGTGAGCTTGAGGAGAGAGAAGGTGAGAATGATAATGAGATGAGATAATGATATATCATAATATTTATGAAGCATTATAATTTTATCAAATAAGTAAATAAATGATTAATCATCCATGCTTCATAAATGCATTTGAGTGATTCATCTCCATGAGTCATTAAGCATTTATGATGCATTAATGACTTGGATGAATCACACAAATGAGTCACTAATCTCATTTAATGCAATGCCACCTTACCTCCTTAGTCACCACTCTTCTAGAAGCTTCCCGACAAATTACGAGAACGCCCCTCCTATCCGTGAAAACACAGAAAAACTTTAGACTGTATAAATCCAATAACCCGATACTAGAATCTGGCTTAAACCAAAGTCGGCTAGTAAAAACTGTCCGAAAAGTCGTACGTGCGTAAACACACGTATGCATCCGAACCCTTGTCGTAAAACCATACGACCTCTATATCGTTTCGCCTGGAGCAGGGAAACTCTCTGTGTGGGACTCTAAAGACTCGACACTACGCTGGCAGTGGGTTTAACCACAGACTGCCAGCGGCACTAGCTGTACGTAACGGTCCCCACGTAGATGTCGATAAGAAGGACGATGAGGAAAACTATCTGAACCCCTACTGAGCCTGATGTGACAATCTCCGTACAGTCCGGTTTGTTCGTCTAAGACTATCGCATATCAAGCCTAGGGGGCGGCAAGCGTCAGTCCCCTAATAGCTGTATAAGTCATGTCGGAGCGAAGCCCATTACACCCTGAGAAGCTACTGGAACCTACCAGTATATCTCGCTTGCCCTGGCCAGGGACTTTGCGTAATGGCTCTCTGACACAGTGCGATATCAACTCCCAATACCGGGAGAGACGAATCCTATCTAACCGCCACTGCCTCTAAGTGCTCGGGACTGCACCTAACTGCTACCTGTTTGCACGACTCCTTTGATCCATGGTAGGGTAGCAATCTAAGAACAGTGGGACACACTCTAGGCGAAGTAGCAGTGTCAAGTCTGCGGACTATGCTGTACTCATGTCACCTGGGAACTGTCAACTGACGATGGGTATAATACCAACCAATCAGTTCCCCGGCGAGTCCTGTCCGGTGTACCCGTAACCTAACGAGCACCTGTATACTATCTCTAGTACGACGTACTGATGGCTGTGGGACAGACCATCTTCCCAACTGGGATGAGAAGCGTATACACTTAGTCTACTACGGAATATCAATGCCCTATCTCGATAATCCAACGACCAGGGACCTGTATAGGATGTTGCTTACAGATTACCCAGCCCCCACTAGTGTGACTGCCATCACGACGCTGGTAATCAAGCAAAGATCCTATGGGCTCTACTAATATGTATAAGTGATACGTTACAAGAAACATATGCACATATTAAAGTAGACTCAAACCAAGTAGCATACTACCATGTTTAGCAAGACTGTTATATACAACTGTGAATATCCCAAGCTTCCATTAAGTAATATACAACCTAGTATGATACAATAATGGCCCCTAGGGCATATACACTAACAATCTCCCACTACTAGGGCCATAAGCTGGCATATCGAAGACCTATCATCTCGAATAGCCTCTCGAACTGCGTCTGAGGAAGGGCCTTTGTGAATGGATCAGCAATGTTATTCTCCGTCTCTACTCTCTTCACCTCGATCTCCCGGCGATCTACGATCTCCCTGATCAGGTGATACCGCCTTAAGATGTGTCTGGACTTCTGATGGGACCTGGGTTCTTTCGCTAAAGCTATAGCGCCGTTGTTGTCACAATACAGAGGTATTGGACCAACACTGGTAGGAACCACCTGAAGTTCTGTGAGGAACTTCTTCATCCAGACTGCTTCTTTTGCGGCATCGCAAGCAGCTATGTACTCTGCTTCCATCGTTGAGTCAGCAACGGCCTCCTGTTTGGAAATCTTCCAACAGACTGCCCCTCCATTGAGGGTAAAGACATAACCCGACATTGATTTGGAGTCATCTTTGTCACTCTGGAAGCCGGAGTCAGCAAAGGCCTCCAACTGGAGGTCTTTTCCGCCATACATCAAGAACATCTCCTTAGTCCTTCTCAGGTACTTGAGAATGTTCTTTACTGCTATCCAGTGCTTCTCCCCTAGGTTTGCTTGATACCGGCTTACTACGCTCAATGCGTATGCTACATCTGGTCTAGTACATAACATCGCATACATTATAGAGCCTACCGCAGAAGCGTAGGGTATAATCGACATGCGATCCCTTTCCAAATCAGTCTTGGGAGACATCTCTTTGGAGAGGGTGATTCCGTGACAAGCCGGTAGCTTACCACGCTTAGAATCATCCATACTGAATCTTTTCACTATGGTGTCTATGTACCTGGACTGTGAAAGTCCCAACATCCTCTTTGATCTATCACGATAGATCCGAATCCCTAAAATGTAGGTGGCATCACCCAGGTCTTTCATGGAGAATTTATGTGACAAGAATCTTTTGACTGACTGTAACATAGGAATATCATTTCCTATTAGGAGAATGTCATCCACGTATAAGACGAGGAATACAACATCTCTCCCTACAATCTTACTGTATATGCATGGTTCATCTGATTTTTGATAAAGTCAAATTCTTTGACAGCATCATCAAAACAGATGTTCCAACTCCGCGATGCCTGCTTTAGTCCATAAATGGACTTAAGCAGCTTGCATACTTTACCGCTGCTCCCACTCTGAATGAATCCCTCTGGCTGATCCATATAGACGCTCTCTTCCAAATTTCCATTTAGAAAGGCCGTCTTTACGTCTATCTGCCAGATTTCATAATCGTGGAAGGCAGCAATAGCAAGAAGGACCCGAATAGATTTAAGCATAGCCACTGGAGAAAAGGTTTCGTCATAGTCCAAACCAGGCCTTTGACGGAAACCCTTTGCAACAAGTCTAGCCTTATAGGTTTCAACCTGTCTATCTACACCAGTCTTCTTTTTGAAGATCCATTTGCATCCTACGGGTTTTACCCCATCTGGAGCAACGTCCAAAGTCCATACTTTGTTAGTGTACATGGACTCCATTTCGGTCCGCATTGCATCCAGCCATTTTACTGAGTCACCGCTCTTAATGGCTTGCTGGAAGCTAGTAGGGTCATCTTCATCAATGACACAATCCTCCCTATCCCCATCTACGAGAAAACCGTAGTATCTCTCAGGCGGATGAGATGGCCTACTACTCCTGCGGAGTGGCGTTGAGATGTCCTGTTCTTCTTGAACTTCTGGTTCTACCAAACTTTCAGTAGTAGTTTGTGTTTCTGGAATTTCTTCCAGTTCTATTTCGCTCCGACTAGTTTCCTTTTCTAAAAACTGATATTCTATAAAATGGGTATTACGAGAAACAAAAACCTTTTGTTCCTCTGTGTAATAGAATAGATATCCCCTGCAGTTCTTTGGATATCCCACAAACTTACATAGTACTGATCGTGCCTCGAGTTTATCCGCATGCTTCTTTTTAACATAAGCCGGACATCCCCAAATCTTCAGATACTGAAGATAGGGTTTCTTTCCACTCCACATCTGATATGGTGTGGTAGGCACAGTCTTGGTGGGAACCTGGTTCAAAAGATATGCAGCTGATTCTAGTGCATATCCACAAAATGATCGCGGTAACTCAGCTTTACTCATCATGGAACGAATCATATCCAATAGGGTTCGATTCCTCCTTTCTGATACACCGTTATGTTGTGGTGTGTATGGAGGTGTAAGCTGAGAGAGAATTCCATTCTCTTTTAAGTAACCCAGGAACTCGGCACTTAAGTATTCACCACCTCGATCAGATCTCAGTGTCTTTATACTTTTACCTGTTTGTTTTTCCACTTCATTCTTGTATTCTTGGAATTTCTCAAAGGCCTCGGATTTATGCTTCATTAAGAAGACATATCCATACCTAGAGAAATCATCCGTAAAAGTAATGAAGTAGGAATAACCACATTGCGCATGTGTAGACATTGGACCGCACACGTCACTGTGTACGAGTCTTAAGAGCTCGCTTGCTCTTACTCTGTGTCCAGTGAACGGAGTCTTTGTATTCTTTCCTTTGAGACAAGATTCACAAGTAGCATAAGATTGATATTCGAACGGATTCAAATATCCTTCTTTATGTAACTTAGTCAACCTTCTCTCATTGATGTGACCTAGTCTACAATGCCATAAGAAAGCCTAATTTATTTCTGGATACTTTCTTTTAAGAGTGTTCTGGACATTGAAAACCTGAGCTTGACTTAATACATATATACCGTTATCTAATGTACCGGACCCAATCAGAACTTGATTTAGGTGGATGTTAACTACATCGCTTACGAATGTAAAATCATATCCCTCTCTCGAAAGTGAGGACACTGATATGATATTACAAGTCATACTAGGTACATATAAACAGTTATGTAAAATCAATATATGCCCACTTGTCAAACCTAGGCGATATTCTCCCACGGATTCAGCGTTCACTGTCATTCAGTTTGCAACTCTGAGAGACCAATCACCTATCTTTATAACTCTACTGTTTCTCAAAGCATGTAATGAATTACATATATGAGATCCTGCTCCGGAATCTAGTACCCAGGAAGTAGTGTTTATTGACATACAGTCTTCAATTACAAATACACTTGAGGCTGAAGCCACAACATGCTTCGTATCCTGGCTACTGGCTTCAAAAGCCCTGCAATCTTTCTGCCTATGCCCAATCCCATAACAATAGGAACGTCCCTCTTTTACTATATCCAGTCCCGAAACTTTTGCCCTTCTTTTTCCTTCTACTTCCCTGGTTTCCTTCAGGATAGAAGGTAGAGACTGTAGAATCAAGTCAGTATCTGACCCGTTTCCCAATGTGGTCTGCAGGTCCTAGAGCTCATCAATATAGCTAGTCATTGTAAGGACGTTGTCCCCTACAGATGACCCGTCAGCCAACCTCGCTTGAATTAATTTGTTCGAGGTCTCATATCTTGCGATATGAGATTGCTCTCCATATAAATCTTTGTTATGGAGAAAGATGGAAACTAAGTCCATCTTCTCGTGCTGCTTCTAGTATACACCATCAACTGAAGCTAACACGAGGCACTTGGCTTTCGCTTTATCTTTTTCCCTTGTCTGACGGATATCCATATCCGTGACAGTGGAAACTGGACCTTGGACGGCGGGATCTTGAGTAGTAATTGGGTGGTCCAGCTTGTCATAGGCAATGGACATCTGGACAGACTTCTGCCAGTCATATAAGTAAGATTCAGTCAATTTGTTATCTGGATGTAACCTATGTGTGCTCACAAGGTCGCTGCAATTTAAGAGAGAGAAGAAAATACTATTAGCATGATGCTCTTGCAAGTTTATAGTGGTTTTTAATTTATCTAAACAGGATGGCTCCCACTGTTTCTCGAATCCCTCCTCAAACCATAAAAGAAGAATTAGCCAGGAGCATTCTCACCGTACAATTCTTGCTTAACCGTTCAGCCAGGTCAGTGTCGATACTTCGAGGGAGGTTTTCCAACGCTTTCGTGAAGTTCCTTAATTAAATAACCTCTTTTCTCTGGGGGCGTAACCCCGCTGACACCTTTCTAGGCACCTACTTGGCTTTATAGCATTGATCGTTAAGTGACGAATCTCCTGATAAGTAGCTTATACTCACAGTAGGATCGGGATCCAAAATATCATCTTATGATAATGTTGAAGGAATCCTACCAACATTCATCAAACTCCAAAATGGTATGCTCTCTCTGCAAATTTCAGTTTCTTTAGAAATTCCTGATATAGATTTTTGCCCCATGCTCTTATGACTTTGACTAAGGGCCAAATATGTCATAAGTCACATGTCAAGTTCTACCCATCATTATCCAGGTTAATTTGAACCCACCCGTACATACTCTTGACTAAGGGCCAAGAAAAGTAATACGACTGTTCCAAACCAACGCATCTATCTATGCAACAAATGAATACCCCAGCAGCTACCAAACACTATGTTTTGACTAAGGGCCAAATATACATAGCTTGAATACTACTGAATACCCAAATGAAATGATGGAGGGCTACGAATGGTTTTGGCAAAACCGTGAACGTAGTGAACTTGATATAATCGAAGGAACCTGATACTTTTTTTTAAAAGGAGTGGTTAAAAGCTCCGCAATTAAAAATTCTGATCTTTTTAAAATAACCGAGTGGTTTCTTTTAAATTTGTTCCAACGACTTTAACTTTGGTCTATTTTCTTTGCATTATAATAATGCGTCCCATCTTTTATCCTATCATTGCAGAAAACAACGAAAATACCACGTCCTCTTATGCCATCCGCATTTGCCACGGGGTCCCGTCATCACCCGTTAGGTTACTTAACTAACGACAGAGCGGGGGCTGGGCTAGCGCGGGTGTAAAACATAAGTAACGTCTAATAGCTATCATATATAGATATTGTACATTCGTTAGACGCAATAATAAGCATTCCAGATCACAGATGATCTTTATTTGATTTATTAGCAATTCGCATTTGCTTTGAGCCTGCAATAAAAGACGGATTACACAGTTGTGATGAATAGCCATTACCCCACCCTAGACCCCTACGGGTACGGCAAACTACCCGCCAAGTACCCGAAGTGAAGCGGTCTCCCTCAATAATGTGAGTAGGCCACTAAACACTTCAACGTACCCGGTAGTTTGTGTACCCCGCCTTGGGTCTATCCTAGGAGCAAAAACAATAGAAAGAAATAATACAACGGTGGCTACAACCGCAACCTGGATGTGCCCCGCAAAAGAATATTACATCAAATTACATTTACATCGAATGAATGAATATTAAACCCATCTCAAACCCCGTCTAATCATCACAACAGTCCAACACAGTTCATATACACAAACAGTAAACATTACAGAAATGTGCAACCCCCTGCCAACCGACATACTAGCAGTTAGGGGAGGTTTACGAACACATTAAACATTACAGATAAAAACCCAATTAGCAAATATCTTAGAATATCGATCGATAACCATATTCCGTGTTTACCCCAAAAGCCAACCAGCAAAGAAGCAACCTGGGTAGAAACAGAACATACAGGAAGACAAAAACCCAAAAATTATGAATTACTGTGAAACTCCGAGTCAACTCGGCGTTGACTCGGCGGCGGATCCGCGGCAGAAGCTCTCTATTGCCGCGGATCCGCGGCCGTTTTACCGAGTCACTGGCTCGTATTTTCCCATAACTCATACATTTCCCTGCTGTGAATTTTAAGGTATGTCAAATATTTTTTCAGACAAGTTTAAAATTAACAGAAACTAAGAATATCCAGGGTTTTGTTTTCGTGTTTTCCGTCGATCGAACTTCTAACTAGTTGCTAACAAGCTAGTAATGGTTTAGTTGGCTCTGATACCACTGTAAGTCCATGTCACGCACCCCACGAACTTGCGGGGAGGCGGAATATATGAAAAACGATTATCAAAGATTCGTAACACGGACTTGAGCGCATGAATCGTTTCTAAACCATTGCTAACTAACTACAGGAGGTTTAACTACTCGGATACGAAGTTATACCTCACGTTACTTGTCCTTCGGGTCTTCATCGCGGTTCTCCACTCCTCGTAGGCTCCTTGGAACATCGGCACCTGAACGGCATCCTCGAATCAAAGACGATCCACCCGAAAGCTCCTACGCCAAGCTTAATCTCAAACATGAGATAACTAGATTGCTTAAAGTGCTAATCTAAGCGACCTAGGGGATATAGAGTGAGGTTATGGATGTATTAGTCTAGCTAACCCTTTATCTCAACACATGAGAGGTTAGGGTTAGGGTTTGAAGAGAGAGTGAGCTTGAGGAGAGAGAAGGTGAGAATGATAATGAGATGAGATAATGATATATCATAATATTTATGAAGCATTATAATTTTATCAAATAAGTAAATAAATGATTAATCATCCATGCTTCATAAATGCATTTGAGTGATTCATCTCCATGAGTCATTAAGCATTTATGATGCATTAATGACTTGGATGAATCACACAAATGAGTCACTAATCTCATTTAATGCAATGCCACCTTACCCCCTTAGTCACCACTCTTCTAGAAGCTTCCCAACAAATTACGAGAACGCCCGTCCAATCCGTGAAAACACGGAAAAACTTTAGACTGTATAAATCCAATAACCCGATACTAGAATCTGGCTTAAACCAAAGCCGGCTAGTAAAAACTGTCCGAAAAGTCGTACGTGCGTAAACACACGTATGCATCCGAACCCTTGTCGTAAAACCATACGACCTCTATATCGTTTTGCCTGGAGCAGGGAAACTCTCTGTGTGGGACTCTAAAGACTCGACACTACGCTGGCAGTGGGTTTAACCACAGACCGCAAGCGGCACTAGCTGTACGTAACGGTCCCCAGGTAGATGTCGATAAGAAGGCCGATGAGGAAAACCATCCGAACCCCTACTGAGCCTGATGTGACAATCTCCGTACAGTCCGGTCTATTCGTCTAAGACTATCACATATCAAGCCTAGGGGGCGGCAAGCGTCAGTCCCCTAATAGCTGTATAAGTCGTGTCGGAGCGAAGCCCATTACACCTTGAGAAGCTACTGGAACCTACCAGTATATCTCGCTTGCCCTGGACAGGGACTTTGCGAAATGGCTCTCTGACACAGCGCGATATCAACTCCCATTACCGGGAGAGACGAATCCTATCTAACCGCCACTGCCTCCAAGTGCTCGGGACTGCACCCAACTGCTACCTGTTTGCACGACTCCTTTGAGCCGTGGTAGGGTAGCAATCTAAGAACAGTGGGACACACTCGAGGCGAAGTAGCAGTTTCAAGTCTGCGGACTATGCTGTACTCATGTCATCTGGGAACTGTTAACTGACGATGGGTATAATACCAACCAATCAGTTACCCGGCGAGTCCTGTCCGGTGTACCCATAACCTAACGAGCACCTGTATACTATCTCTAGTACGACGTGCTGATGGCTGTGGGACAGACCATCTCCCCAACAGGGATGAGAAGCGTATACACTTAGTCTACTCCAGAATATCGATGCCCTATCTCGATAATCCAACGACCAGGGACCTGTATAGGATGTTGCTTACAGATTACCCAGCCCCCACTAGTGTGACTGCCATAACGACGCTGGTAATCAAGCAAAGATCCTATGGGCTCTACTAATATGTATAAGTGATACATTACAAGAAACATATGCATATATTAAAGTAGACTCAAACCAAGTAGCATACAACTTTGTTTAGCAAGACAGTTATATACAACTGTGAATATCCCAAGCTTCCATTAAGTAATATACAACCTAGTATGATACAATAATGGCCCCTAGGGCATATACACTAACATATTTGCTTAACCCAATTTCCTAGTTTGCTTAGTTGTGTGATAATTAGCTTCGGTTTGTGTTTAATTGTAAGTTTAGTGCTAATTATGGTGATTTGTGTGGAAGTTTGATTATATGATGATTGTGTTAGTTAACCCTGACTATTTTAGTGTTACTAAGGTCACCTTAACTAAGTTTAACCCTGGATTTCACTAAAATACCATAGGGTTTGATCTTTGTGCAAAGTTGGTGTTTTTATGCGATATTTTGGCAATCTGAGATCTGCTAATGACCCCGGGCCTTCAGGACAAAATTGAGGAAACTGGAACATGCTTGTTAGGTCTAGAATACACCACCAGAACACGAGCCACCCTTTCCCAATCTTGGTCGCCATTTTATTCCATCTGGCCGCAAATTGCGGCCAGGTCAGGGGCTTGGGTCTTGGGGCTTTGTGTAGGGTAGTCTGCAGTGTTGTTTAGTGTTTTGGCATGTATAGTTTTGTTTGATTTGACATGTAGGAAAATCTGGGACAATATATCGTTTTTCATGTCCGTTTTGTTTCGCGATACGCGCGATACGTGAGTGGGTTCTGCGATCCAGCATGTCACGGTGTGCCGCGGTAGTTTTAGACGCGTATACACACGTTTTAGCGTATCGTGCACACGCGCGTTAAGTTCACAACGCGAGTTTCTCGTTTGGGTTCGATATCGCGTTTTGCGAGATGTTTGGCTTATATATGATTTCCATGTCTAATTTGCAGGTTTGCAGGCAGGGACTACGGACACTGCTACATGGGGAGCAGATGGTAGGATTCACCTACCGTGGAGCATAGGTGAGTAGATTTAACATTTACAGGGGAATCGCCCGCATGGCGTTATGTGTCTGGGCTAGGATTCTAATACTTGTTGCGTATTCTAGGTCATTGTTAGAATTGCGCCTTACCCTATTTATTAGATATAATGATACTGTGACTAGCAGCCGTAGGACACTGCACATATTATTGACGGTTCATGTTGCACGAGCACGGATTGTATGCTACACACACACCGTCAATAATTGCCATGTCACACACCAACCCCTTATAGATACTATATTGCTTGGTTAGGAACCTTATGACATTGATTCGTATTGCTTATCACACATGACATCTAGCTTGTCGGTATACCTATAGTGTATCATACCATTAGTGATAGGTACATATACACCTTACGATACAGCTACAGGTATACCTTGCTCATGTTTTACTTATACCCAGGGGGTATCCTACATATTCTACTTATACCCAGGGGGTATACGACATCTTTTACTTATAGGTAGACACCTATACATAGCTGTACCTTATTGATTTCGCATACATCTGGTTTCAGCTACATATTCTCACTTATATGCTCGCATTTCAGATATATCGCATATATTTATTCCTGGATTTGCGCATTAGTTATTGGATTTTACATGATGTTTTCTAGATTTGGGAACCGCGGGAGTTCATGAAATTATGGATACATTGAAAGACCCGGTTTCCTTGATATGATATTTGCGCAGCCACCATGAGATTTATCGGTTCTGATTATATACTCCATACGAGGTGTGGTTGCCGTATGAGGGTACATGGTGGGGCCCGGTATGGTTCCCCTCGGCAAGAAGATCGATGGATTTTGCCGATTGAGCCTGGAGGCGGGCGAGTACCTACCGGTGACAGTACTAATGACTCGGCGGGGATCTTGGAGATACCGTTGGGAGTCATGCACTTATGCATACATCGAAAGGCGAGGGTCAGAGCTAGACACTCGTGTTTTCGGGATAGCGTATGATATGTAGATATCAGGATGCTAGTCTTGGTGACGATATCTGATAGATCAGAATTTCTGTGTCGATGCATGGCACATTGTTTTCATGATATTTCTTTTAAACACATTTGTATATATAACAGGGGAGTTAGCCGTTGTTATATATACCCTTACACCAATATTATAGGAATGGGACGCTAATATATGTTTATTGCCCCCATCATATTTATTTCTGCAATTATATATTTAGGATGCTAGAATCTTACTTGAGATTTTGACTTGGGATATCAGGTGATTCATTGAGATTTGATATTGGACATACATATGGGATTACTGATTTGTACATTCGGGATATAGGAGATTACTCGATATTGTACATTGAGGAGATGTGAAACTTATATGATTCGAGAGCCCAGCATGGGGGCTGATTTGAGGAATTGGGATTTGAGTGTCTTGATGGATTGTGATCCTACCACGATGATAGGATTCCATGGGATGACATATTTCACTCCATACCTCATACCTTTTCACTTATGCATTGCTCTATGTATTAGGAGTACCTGTTAGTGTACCCATCATGCTTGCTGCATATTTACATTCTCATATCCCTATCGCATGGCTATTGCATACCATTGTCATGTTATTATTGCTTCACATATTGATTGTACCTGCTAGTGTACTTTCCATTATTCTGCATTCACATGACCTGTTATTACTGTAAATTGTATATCTTAGATTCATGCTGTACGTACATTCCTGCGATTACCTGCATATGTTATCTACTATTCACGAGTTGGAAACTCACCCCCATTGTGCCACAGGTGTTGCCGGTTGTTCCCCAGAGTAGTCGAGGTAGGCTATTCAGCTATTCATCTATCATCTTTTGCTACAAATACCGCATCGGCTCACAGTATACTATTTTTCTTAGGTGGGTTGGATGATTATCTGTATTTCATATTATACATTCATTGTATCTTGTACTCTCCATCTACTATTATGTTGTTGACTTAGAGACTTGGTGAGGACGTTATTGTATATTATTTATGGATTTTGTAAGTCTACGCTAGCGCCCTGGCAGTCTAAAGACGCCAAATGCGGAACAAAAACTTTTAAACTGGCGCTATCGTATACTTTAACCCGGATCTGCCATTATTGCTAAACTAACAAACTGTAAAGAGTGTAGAAAGATTGTACCGAACGATCCGATTCCTTCGTTCTTCAACCATCATCCCACGCTCCGTTGCGGCTGCTCCGATCTCGTCGATCTCCGATATCCTCGTCGAGGTGGCACCACGTCGACGATTCTTTAAACGGGCTCCCGCCTCTGACTTGAGGCAACTCGATCGTCAAGTTTGCTAAAAGAGACGACCAAGAATGATGTAGAGAATGAGTAGATGACTTTGTCTCACTTCGTCCAAATCCGTGGACGATCGGTTAATGAAGTTGCCGAGGGAATTGGGTGATGGAATGAAATGAACTGTAAAATTCCATGCACCCCAAATACTATCATATCTTTTCAAGTGAAACAACAAGTGAGAGTGAGAGAGAGGAGAGAGAGGGCCGGCCATATATAGCAAGAGGGAGGTGACCGTAGGAGAGGGGGGTGACCACAAGAGAAAGCTTCTCACTCAAAATATCTTAACTAAAACAAGAATCATTAAAACAATGCATGACTCACATAAACACCTCATCAAGTCATTAATGCAACCATTAATGTCAAGATGACTCATTAGCCACTTCATCACTTCTAGAACCTTCTAGAATGATGACTCACTCTTATCTGAAGAAAAGATAAATCCGTCTTTAACCGAATGTTAAAAGACGGCTGATAGAAAACTGGAAACTGGCAACTTCCAAAAGTGATCCTGAAACGACTTTCAGGACAACCCCGAAACTGTATAAATATACCCGCATTTGTATTACGACCGAATACAAATGCAACTGAGACAAAGATATTATACCTACTCAATATAATACTCGGATCCGGCTTAAACCAAAGCCGACCAGTATCATCTGCCCGAAAAATAACACGTGCGTAAACGCACGTGCATTTTCCGAACCCTGCCATAAAACCATACGGCCTCTACAACGTTTCGCCCGAACTTGGGAAACTGTCTGTGGGGGACTCTAATGACTCGTCAGTACCCTGGCAGTGGGTTTAACCACAAACCGTCAGCGGCACTAGCAATGCGTAACGGCTGCCCATGGACTGACCTCAAGGGATGCCGATGAGCGCACTCATCCGGAAAACCCTACTGAGCCTAACAGTGACAATGTATATACAGTCCGATCCGTTCGTCTATGAGTATCGCATATCTGCCTAGGGGGCTAGTAACGTCAGACCCCCAATAGCAGTATAAGTCGTGTCGGAGTGAAGCCCAATAACACCCTGAGATACTACTGGAGTACCTACCAGTAAATATCCTGCCATGGCCATGGACTTTGTGTAATGGCTCTCCTAGACACAGCACGACCTCGCCCCCAATACCGGGAGAGACGAATCCCCTGCCGATCCGCTCACGTGCCTCCATATGGCTCGGGACTGTACCCAAAAGCTACCTGTTTGCACGACTCCTTTGAGCCGTGGTAGGGTAGAAATCAAAGCACAGTGGGAACTCACACGAGACAAATGACGACCACAGGTCGATGAACTAACCTGTACACATGTCACCAGGGAACTGCTATCTGACGGTAGATATAATACTAACTAGCAGATTCCCGGCGAGTCCTGTCCGGTGTACTCATAACCCAATGAGCACCTGTATACATCTTAGGTGATCCAACTGACACCAGTGGCTTGTGAGACCGGCCACCGCCCCTCGTCGGGGTCTCGACTGTACACACTAGTCTACTCCGGAGTATCGATGCCCTGTCTCGAAACTCCCACGACTAGGGACCACAATTAAGGATATGCGTATAAACCACCCAACTCTCACGTATATGATCGCCATCATACTGTTGGTGGTAAAGCAAGATCCTAAGGGCTCTATCAAAGTGTAACATGTAATCAGTCACCTGATCATGTACACGACTGATAAAGGCAAACCAGATAGCATACTATCATCTTGAGTAAGACTGTCCTACTGGTATTGGTCCTCCGCAATCATTGCAATCACGTACCTGCGATCCAATAATTGACTATGAGGGCACTATCTCCAACAATCTCCCACTTGCACTCAAGGTTAATTATTGCGATGTCGACTACTCACAACCCGTGTGAAACCGAACATCCAACTCCTCTACTAATCAGTATCACAAAGCCCATTTGTAAAACTATTGTGTTCGAGAAATAGCCTTAGTGAGTGGATCCGCCTAGAAGTTTCTTTCTATATCTCTCTTAATCTCAAGTTCGCGGAGAAAGCCATCTCCCGAATCGAGTAATACCTGTCTTAGAATGTGTCTGGATATCTGATGGGACCTAGTTCATAAATGAACTCCAAATCCAAACTTCTTAGACGGTATCGATCACTGAACCTAATCAGTATCCAGCACCATGCCACCCACAGTATCCTCTTGGACCACCTGTCCATAATACTGTCCCTCTTCGTCAGAGGGAAAAACTATAACTCTGACAATCACTCTGTCAACCATGTCACCTTTGAAGCTTGGAATGATAACCGTCTCCCGAAGGAGGCTGCCGTCATCAAATCCGTAGAACATGTACTTATGTTCTAAAACCGCTTCCTTATGTTTCTCCAGGATTGGATTAATACAAACTTATTGCATCTAGTGCAAAAACAACATTTGGTGTGGTACTTGACATTTCATGATTGACTCAATTGCCTAAGCAAGTGATCTGCCAATCATGCACATCCCTCTCCATTTTAGTCTGTAAGACACCTTTAGAGAGGGTGACTCCATCACCTGCAGGTACACCACCATGCTAGGAGTCAACTATTCCAAAAACCATTAGAATATTTGTCAAAGTACCCACATTGGGAAACTACCCAAATCCAGATCTAAAACCATAGATCTAGAAACCAGAATGTCAAATATTATATCCATATCCTGTCTGGAGAAACAACTGTGTGACGACCACAGTACAACCGATCGTAGTATAGGAATTTTACTTCCTACTCTGTGTATGTCATCCAGATACCATGACATCACACCCTACTACCTTCTTAACATATCCATCCCCTATTCTGATTGAAGTCAAAACCATGACTGTCATATCAAAATTAGATGATCTATCTCCGCTATAACTGCTCAAGTCTATAAATAGATATAAGCATCTTGCCCACTATGCTTCCGCTGCTCCCACTGACTACGACAACCCTCCTACCGGGTCTCATAGCCTGGAACAACAGTAGTGTCAAGTCTTGGTAGATAAGAACCTCCCTGTCACCGTCCTTGAGGCTACCGAAGTACCTCTCGGGTGTCTGAGGTTACCCACCATATCTGCGGAGTGGCTATTGGAATGTCAAACCTGATTGAATATATAGGTCCTATTAAATTTTCCGTAATCGTTCGCGGTTCTGGAATCACTTCCAGTTCTACCATACTCCCACTACTGTTTTCTGAAAAAGATCCATTTTTACTAAAACTGTGGCGAGTCAAGAACAATATCACTATTGATCTTCCAAATGGTAGAATATCAACCCTCGTCATAGCCAGGGTCAACCCACAAACAGCCACTACAGAAACGTGCCCTGAGTTATCCAGAGTCTGGTTTTAAGCATAAGCTGGACAACTCCCCGTACCTTAATATCTTTTAAGGTACGATCCATTCTATATCCAATACAGAAACTTTGGCACTTATTTAATTGGAACCATATTCAAATCATGCAGCTGTTTCCAGTGCATATCAACTTTATGGAAAGAGGCTAATCAGCATTACTCAACTTAGGAATCCATCAAATTATGAGTAACCTGAAAGAGAAACACGTTTCTCAAAACCATCACTATCATCTGAATACCAATCACAAGAATCTACATCTTCGATCTCTTTGAAGAATCCCGATACTTGTGACACCTGGTTCTCTACTTTATTCTTATACCCACAAATTCTCAAAACTTAGACGTTGTATTTCTACGAAACACTCGTCTAAATACTAGAGAAGTTAAAAGTAAACAGAACATAGTACAAGGACCTACCCCTTTGTCCAGATGGACACTTGGACAACATACAATACTCTGTATAAGTCCGCTGAGTTAAACAACTCAAAACCTGTGCGTCGTAGGTTGAAAACTGTACCCTGGCGATTTCCTCAAATATTACCAATTACAACGAATTCCGATATAATGAGGATGATCACCTAATTCCCAATATCTTACTCCCACTCATCATCTGTAAAACCATACAGATATGAGAATGAAACCTGGTAAATACATACCCTTGGAGTAAGTGTCTAATCGGGAAAACAGTTTTTCTTTAACAATGCACTGAAACATGAAAATGTTTCGTAGGGGTATCCTGGTATTCATAGTAATGCCTCTTCCATAATCCAATTCATGACTTCAACCGTATATTTTATTACCGTCTCTCCAAATCCCTTTATTTGTCTTTAGTCGTTACCTTCTGTACACCATCGTTAGGCTAAATGGTTTTCTTCCTTCCCTACCGTTCGACACCAGCCTATGGTTTGGAAGAAGACTATCCAGTAAGCATAATAGGTGTACCCTCCTAAACCAAGGAGTACTCGCAACTGAGAGAAGGTGATGATAAAAGACAACTGAATAATACCTTATTCTTTTAAAGGTGAAATAGGAGTGGCAATGAAGTACGCGGTTTTGGTCGTGAATGATATCAGTCGCAATTTACTTTGCCATCTTTCTAATTCCTTTATTTTGTCTTTACATATTACCTTCTGCACACCCTACTTAGGCTAATTGGTTTTCTTCATTCCCTACCTTTCGGCACCAGCCTATGGTTTGGAATAAGACTATCCAATAAGCGTAATAGGTGTACTCTCCTAAACCAAGGAGCCCTTGCAACCTGAGAGAAGGTGATAATAAAAGACAACTGAATAAACCAATTCTATTTCTCCTGAACCTGGATCCATCCTCGAAAAAGTCCCTTCGAGTTCGTATATAACCATACGATGGATCTATCCAATGGAAGTGGATATCCGTAGTAATACGGGTGTTCTGAGAAATGCAAAGGGTAAAAGAAGGAGTGGCAATGACTTATGCAACTCAGACAATCCAAAAGCCAGTATTTTAAGAAGGTTCGGTCAACCTGGTCACTGAGTCATAGTCTAGGGTCGGTCAAAGGTCGCTGCCAAAGAGAGAGAGAAAAGAAACACTCTGCGTGCACTCTAACCTAGATCAGAATGGTCATCACTTTATCTAATCCGGAAACCTCCCACTGTCCTGTCAAATTCTCCTCCAAACCTAAAGAAGAATCAATCGGGATCACCCGAAGAGTAAACCAACTCATCAATGGGAATCGGGATCCAACTCTCATCGCATGATAACGTGATGGAATGCATCCACGTTACTCATACTCCAGAAGGTATGCGCATACTTGGCAAGTTTCAGTTTCTTTAGAAACTCCCGATATGATTTTTGCCCCATGCTCTTATAACCTTGGCGTTGGTCAAAATGTCATAAGTCACATGCCAAGTTCTACCTGTCACTATCTTGTCAATTTGAACCCACCCGCACATGCCCTTGACGTTGGCCAAAATGGCAGAACGACTGTCCCAAACTAACTCATCTATCTATGCAACAATTGAATACCCAGCAGCTACCAAACACTATGCCTTGGCGTTGGTCAAAATACATAGCTTGAATACTACTGAATACCCAAAAGAAGTGACGGAGGGCTACGGCTGGTTTTTGGCGAAAAACCTTTAACGTAGTGAACTTGATATCGCTGAAGGAACCTGATAGCTTTTTAAAATATAGTAGCGAAAACCTTTTGCTAAAGAGGTCACTCCCGGTAAAGGGATCTCGGCTCTTTCCTCGTGGAATGAAGTGCAGGATATTCCACTGAATACCGCTATGCAAAGCAACTTGTAATCGACTATAGTGAAGTTATTACTCTGACGCAAACTTCTGCCCAAGGGGTCAGTCCCAGTGAAGGGATATCGGCCCTTGCCCCGTCGAATGAGGTGCAGGATATTCCACTGAATACCGCTATGCATAACAAAAGGAAACGTCTTTGTAACAACACTTTTTAAATTTGTTCCAACAACTGCAAACAGGTTTGTTTTACTTTGCATTGATCAGAATCAACGCAGTCCCATCATTAATCACACCAGAAAAGAACGAAAATAAAATGTACGTATATGCCATCCGCATTCGTCACTGGGTCCCGTCATCACTCGTTAGGTTACTTAACTAACGACAGAGCGGGGACTGGACTAGCGCGGGTGTAAAACATATACAACATCTAATAGTATATAAACCAATATACAATAATCGCTCCAGGCGTGATAGTATGCAACATTACAGAAAAGTAATAAGCATCACAGAACAATACAGATAATCTGGGATCCCCGGGTTTCATAGAGCCGCTGCTGAAACCCGACGTTCCCCTGTCGTGTGGATAGCCTATGCAATGAAACCTAGACCCCTACGGGTGCGGCAAGTCACCCGCCAAAACCTGAAGCGAGGCAGCCCCCTACAGCATAGTGAATGGACCACCCAGCACTCCACGGAATCCGGTAATCTTAGGCACCCCTCCTTGGGTCAACCTGTACCCCCTACGAGTGCGGCGAATAGTCTGCCAATTCTAGAGTGGGACCCCTCTGCCTCTCAAAGCCATGAGATGCGGACCCGTTGCCCCCCAGAACCCGGCTATCCGTGCACTCCGTCGCGGGGCAAAACCTAGTACAGTAATGAAAAATAGTACAATAGGTACATCGACCGCAACCTGGTCGTGCCCCAAAAGAATATTATACAACAGGCAGTGACGGCAGTCCACAAGTTGGACGCTCGCCCCGCAATATCAAATGTACAAATAAACTCAAACTGTACTAGCATTGCACACTGCTATCCACCACGACAAATCCGCAACTACATAGCACAACACAGAACATCAACGCGAATGTCACGTTCGCAAACCCGTCTAAAAGAACTATAGCAATCAGACGCGGTTTACCGATCAAATGACATTCCCGGTCGGAGATATAATGTAAGCACTGTAAACTAACGTGTTCAAATTTCGATCGACCAAATATCAAAAAGTGGGCCCCACGACTTACTGGTGAACAGTAACAAAATCTGGGCCAAAACGATATTTACCAAAAACCACAAAATCCAGAGAAGAACATACTGTTCAATTTTGGGAGCATGATCTCACCAAGTGGCGGCGGATCCGTGGCCAAACCATGGGTTTGGCCGCGCTTCCGCGGCGGCTTGGTGGGATCACGTGCCCAAATTTGGTACGTGTTCTTAGAAAAGCCTGCACACGTTTCTGAGACATGCAGAATAATTTTACGAGATCATTTGAAATCGACAGAAACTGTGAGCATGAAAAAATGTGATTTTTGATTTCCGGTTCGATTGATGTTTTAAACATGTTAGCACAAGTTAGTATAGCAAAATGGTGAGGCTCTGATACCACTGTAAGTCTACGCTAGCGCCCTGGCAGTCTAAAGACGCCAAATGCGGAACAAAAACTTTTAAACTGGCGCTATCGTATACTTTAACCCGGATCTGCCATTATTGCTAAACTAACAAACTGTAAAGAGTGTAGAAAGATTGTACCGAACGATCCGAGTCCTTCGTTCTTCAACCATCATCCCACGCTCCGTTGCGGCTGCTCCGATCTCGTCGATCTCCGATATCCTCGTCGAGGTGGCACCACGTCGACGATTCTTTAAACGGGCTCCCGCCTCTGACTTGAGGCAACTCGATCATCAAGTTTGCTAAAAGAGACGACCAAGAATGATGTAGAGAATGAGTAGATGACTTTGTCTCACTTCGTCCAAATCCGTGGACGATCGGTTAATGAAGTTGCCGAGGGAATTGGGTGATGGAATGAAATGAACTGTAAAATTCCATGCACCCCAAATACTATCATATCTTTTCAAGTGAAACAACAAGTGAGAGTGAGAGAGAGGAGAGAGAGGGCCGGCCATATATAGCAAGAGGGAGGTGACCGTAGGAGAGGGGGGTGACCACAAGAGAAAGCTTCTCACTCAAAATATCTTAACCAAAACAAGAATCATTAAAACAAAGCATGACTCACATAAACACCTCATCAAGTCATTAATGCAACCATTAATGTCAAGATGACTCATTAGCCACTTCATAACTTCTAGAACCTTCTAGAATGACGACTCACTCTTATCTGAAGAAAAGATATATCCGTCTTTAACCGAATGTTAAAAGACGGCTGATAGAAAACTGGAAACTGGCAACTTCCAAAAGTGATCCTGAAACGACTTTCAGGACAACCCCGAAACTGTATAAATATACCCGCATTTGTATTACGACCGAATACAAATGCAACTGAGACAAAGATATTATACCTACTCGATATAATACTCGGATCCGGCTTAAACCAAAGCCGACCAGTATCATCTGCCCGAAAAATAACACGTGCGTAAACGCACGTGCATTTTCCGAACCCTGCCATAAAACCATACGGCCTCTACAACGTTTCGCCCGAACTTGGAAAACTGTCTTTTAGGGACTCTAATGACTCGTCAGTACCCTGGCAGTGGGTTTAACCACAAACCGTCAGCGGCACTAGCAATGCGTAACGGCTGCCCATGGACTGACCTCAAGGGATGCCGATGAGCGCACTCATCCGGAAAACCCTACTGAGCCTAACAGTGACAATGTATATACAGTCCGGTCCGTTCGTCTATGAGTATCGCATATCTGCCTAGGGGGCTAGTAACGTCAGACCCCCAATAGCAGTATAAGTCGTGTCGGAGTGAAGCCCAATAACACCCTGAGATACTACTGGAGTACCTACCAGTAAATCTCCTGCCATGGCCATGGACTTTGTGTAATGGCTCTCCTAGACACAGCACGACCTCGCCCCCAATACCGGGAGAGACGAATCCCCTGCCGATCCGCTCACGTGCCTCCATATGGCTCGGGACTGTACCCAAAAGCTACCTGTTTGCACGACTCCTTTGAGCCGTGGTAGGGTAGAAATCAAAGCACAGTGGGAACTCACACGAGACAAATGACGACCACAGGTCGATGAACTAACCTGTACACATGTCACCAGGGAACTGCTATCTGACGGTAGATATAATACTAACTAGCAGATTCCCGGCGAGTCCTGTCCGGTGTACTCATAACCCAATGAGCACCTGTATACATCTTAGGTGATCCAACTGACACCAGTGGCTTGTGAGACCGGCCACCGCCCCTCGTCGGGGTCTCGACTGTACACACTAGTCTACTCCGGAGTATCGATGCCCTGTCTCGTAACTCCCACGACTAGGGACCACAATTAAGGATATGCGTATAAACCACCCAACTCTCACGTATATGATCGCCATCATACTGTTGGTGGTAAAGCAAGATCCTAAGGGCTCTATCAAAGTGTAACATGTAATCAGTCACCTGATCATGTACACGACTGATAAAGGCAAACCAGATAGCATACTATCATCTTGAGTAAGACTGTCCTACTGGTATAGGTCCTCCGCAATCATTGCAATCACGTACCTGCGATCCAATAATTGACTATGAGGGCACTATCTCCAACAGATTTGTTGTCTTTTATATATAGTTTCCTTCCTATTGTCTCTTATTTCTTCGCTAGGGCGTCGTATATTTATGATGTGATTGTTTTCCTTCTTTGGGCTGGTTTTTTTACAAAAGGGGTATTGCCAAAATTTTAAGGAAAGAAAGTGGGACTTTTAAAGAATTTGGGTTGCGATTTCAAATGTTTCAAAAACTTTTATTATCTTTTCCTTATTTTCATGGTTTAGACTTCTGGGTTTTTTCTTTCTTTTACTGCGTTACGTCTTTAGGCGTTGCGTAGTATTAGGGCCGTCACGTGTCAATTTCGGGTCGTGACATATTCAGTTTGGAATATCCTGCACCTCATTCTACGGGGAAAGTGCCGAGATCCCTTCACCGGGATTGACCTCTTAGGAAAAGTTTTCGCCACTATATTTTTGTAAAAAGCTATTAGGTTCCTTCAACGATATAAAGTTCATTACGTTAAAGGTTTTTCCCTAAAAACCAGCCGCAGCCCTCCGTCATTTCAGACGGGTAGCATTTAGTATTCATGCTATGTTTGTTGACCTTCGTCAAGGCATAGTGTATGGTAGCTGCTTGTTACCTTTCTGTTGCATAGATAGATGCGTTGGTTTGGGACAGTTGTATAGCCTTGTTGACCTTCGTCAAGGGCTTATACGGGTGGGTTCAAATTAACCTGGACAATGACGGGCAGAACTTGACATGTGACTTATGATTTGTTGACCTTTGTCAAGGTCATAAGAGCATGGGGTAAAAATCACATCGGGAGTTTCAAACATACAGGAAACTTGTCAGGCATGTGCATACCTTCTGGAGTATGATAACGTGAGTGGATTCCTTCACGTTATCATGCGATGATAGTTGGATCCCGATTCCTAATGATGAGTTGGTTTACTCCTCCGGTGATCCCGACTAATTCTTTTTTCAGGTTTGGAGGAGAATTTGAGGATACAGTGGGAGACATCCTGATTAGATAAAGTGATAACCATTCTGATCTAGGTTAGAGTGCACGCAGAGTGTTTCTTTTCTCTCTCTATTTGGCAGCGACCATGGCCCGACCCTAGACTATGACTCAGTGACCAAGTTGACCGAACTTTCTTAAAACACTGGCTTTTTGATTGTCTGAGTTGCATACATCATTGCCACTCCTTCTTTTACCCTTTGCATTTCTCCAGAACACCCCGTATTACTAAGACCATCCACTTCCATTGGATAAATCCATCGTATGGTTATATACGAACTCGAAGGAACTTGTTCCAGATTCGATGATGGATTCTGGTTATGGAGAGATTGAATAGGACTATTCAGTTGTCTTTTATCATCACCTTCTCTCAGGTTGCAAGGGCTCCTTGGTTTAGGAGAGTACACCTATTACGCTTATTGGATAGTCTTCTTCCAAACCATAGGCAGGTGCCGAAAGGTAGGGAAAGGAGAAAACCAATTAGCCTAAGTAGGGTGTACAGAAAGTAATAAGTAAAGACATATAAAGGGATTAGAAAGAGGGCAAAGTAAATTGTGACTGCTATCATTCACGACCAAACCGCGTAGTTCATCGCCACTCCTACTTCACCTTTGCATTTCTCCGGTTCAGGAGAAATAAAATAAGGTTTTATTCAGTTGTCTTTTATCATCACCTTCTCTCAGGTTGCGAGTGCTCCTAGGATTAGGAGAGGACACATATTACGCTTATTGGATAGTCTTCTTCCAAACCATAGGCTCGTGCCGAAAGGTAGGAAAGGAAGAAAACCATTAAGCCTAACGATGGTGTACAGAAAGTAATGAGTAAAGACATATAAAGGGATTTGGAGAGATGGCAAGGAAATATACGGTTACAGTCATGAATCTGTATAATGGAAGAGGCATTACTAGGAATACCCGTATACCCCTTCGAAACATTTTCATGTTTCAGTTTCACTGTGCATTATTAATTGAAAACAGATTTCCAAATTAGACCCTTGCTCCAAGGTATGTATTTACCAGGTATGATTCTCACATCTTTATGGTTTTACAGATGATGAGTGGGAGTAAGCTATTAGGAATTAGGTGATCATCCTCATTATATCGGAATTCATTGTAATTGGTGATATTTGAGGAAATCGCCTGGTACAGTTTTCAACCTACGACGCACACGGTTTGAGTTATTCAACTCAGGGACTTATACAAAGTATTGTATGTTGTCCAGTGTCCATTAGGACAAAGGGGTTGGTCCTCATACTATATTCTGTTTACTTGTGACTTCTCTAGTTTTTAGACAAGTGTTTCGTAGAAATACAAGGTCTAAATTTTGAGAAGTTATAGGTACAACAATAAAGTAGAGAACCATGTGTTGCAAGTATCGGGATTCTTCAAGGTGATCGAAGATGTAGATACTTGTGTATGGTATTCAGTTGATAGTAATGGTTTTTGAGAAACTTGTTTCTCTTTCAGGTTACTCATAATTGGATGCACTCCTAAGTTGAGTAATGCTGATCGGACTCTTTCCATTAAGTTGACACGCACTGGAGACAGCTGCATGATTTGAATCTGGTTCCAATTAAATCAGTGCCTCTGTTTCTATATTGGATATAAAACGATTCATATCTTAACGATGTTAAGGTACGGGGAGTTGTCTGGCTTATGCTTAACACTGTAGGGATCCTAGGCACACTCAAGAGGTTCCACAAGGCATCAACCATGCCAAATTCAAATTTTTCGTTGCCGAGAAACCCTAAACTAGATCGATTACTAGAGGTAAGGAAAAACAACAAGCAAGCAAACTACTTTGCTACTAAGTGAAAGTGACTACAACATTTGTAGATCCGGTCCTCCACTTCTTTAGCTCCGTAATGAGTCCCTCCGCTGCGATCAACCGGATCCCGGTCTCTAGCGTTGGTTTCGTCGGAGAAATGATCGGGCTAGGTCATTGACTTCGAGGCCGAAGATGATCTACGTCGGGGAGACTCAAACTCAAGCTATTCCTTCACTTGGTCAAAAACTTTGTGAAGAGAACACCCTATACTACATGGCAAGTAGTAGAGGATAAAGAAATAGGAAGTGGGTTCACTTTAGAATTGGATTTCTCACTCTTTTTCTCATTGCACCATTGGAGCTAGCAAGCTTTTGTGAGCTTGATGAAGGAGAAGAAGAAGAAAAGAATTATCTTTATAATAAAAATGAATCCAAATGAAACTTATCCTTTCAATTATGGCACCATGGTTGAGTTAAGCCCTCATGTTTAACTCATGTAGAGATTTAACCAAAGCATTAGGTTAAGGGTTGGGTTAACTAATATCCTAAGGAAATGACAAAAGATTTGACTTTGTCAAAGTTTCTTCAAGCTTCATGAAGCTTGATAACTTTGACCAAAGTCTCACTCTTTTGTTATTTGTTAAGAAAATAGTAAACCCTAATTTAACCTTGATTTGGTATAAGTCTCATACACACAACTTGTTTGTATCATCAAGCATGATACAAACATGTACACTTGCATATATCACATATAAACAACGTGCACATTCAAGTGAGAAAATCAATCTTAAGTGAACCAATACTAGTTAATGTAAAGTAATATATCAAATATTTAATTATACATTAAATCATTAAATTAACACTTGATTTAACGATCCGGTCATAATGCATATAACCGACTAATATCAATAGTAACAACTTATCGAATCAACACTTGATCCGATAATCCGGCTATATCGCATACAACCGATCAGTGTCATAATTCACGAGAATAGAATTCAGTATCACATACTGGTATTATTCTCGGTCCCGCACATATCTCATATGCGCTCCTATTTCGTTTCGCTTGAGCCAGGAAACCCCTGTGTAGGACTCTAAAGACTCGTCAATACGCCGGCAGTAGGTGATGATCATATCAAACACCCACAAGCCGCAAGCGGTCTGCTAAACGTAACGGCCACCCGGGTATTGAGAGATCAGAAGATCAACGAGCAAGCCCGCTCACACTGCTGTGAATCCAACCAGTAACACTTACCGTACAGTCCGGTCTGTTCGTCTGATATGTCGCATATCTCGTCTAGGGGTGGTAAACGTCAGACCCCAATAACTCGAAAAGTCGTGTCGATATGAGGCTCATAACAGGTCGAGAAACTACTGGTAACACTTACCAGTAAATCCCTAAAGCAGCCTTGGCCAAGGACTTCCTGTTATAGACAATCGAGCACAGCGCAACATCAACTCCCTATACCGAGAGAGACGAAACCCCTCCTATCGCTCATTTCCTCCATGTGACTCGGGACTGTACCCAAAAACCACTGTTTTGCACGCCATTTTGGACGTGGTAAGGTGGAAATCAAAGAACAGTGGGAATCACACAAGACTCTATGACGATCTCGGGTATACAGACTAACCTGTACCAGTGTCACCAGAGAACTGCCATCTGACGTAAGGTATAATACCATCTGGGAGTTCTCGGCGAGTCCGTCCAGTGTACCCAGTCTCCACTGAGCACCCGTATATCATCTCTGATGTCAAACACCAATGGATATGGGATCATCCTATAGGGTTCCTAGGCACACTAATGAGGTCTTGCAAGGGATCAAACATGCCCAATTCAAATTTTATAAGTGCCGAGAAACCCTAATACGGATCATTAACTAGATTTGTAGGTGATGCGATGCAAGTAAACAACTTTAACTTAAAAGGAAAGAGGCTACAACCTTTGTAGATCCGGTCCTCCACTTCCTAGGCTCCGTGATGACGTCCCTCCGCTGTCCAAATTGAATCCAGGACTCTAGCATCGGCTTCATCGGAGAAATGGGCGGGCTAGGTCGTCGACTTCGCTGCCGAAGATGATCTACGTCGAGGCAACTCAAGATCAAGCTCCAACTTCACCAAGTCATGAAACTTGTGAAGAAAACACCCTATACTACTTGGCAAGAGGTAGAGGATGAAGAAATATGAAGTGGGTTCACTTTGGAATTGGATTTCTCACTCATTTTCTCAAGTTGCCATTGATGAAGGCAAGGTTTTCTTCTTGTTGAAGATGAAGAAGAAGAAGAAAGAATATGATAAGTGTTATTTAAAATAGAAAACAATATGATACTTATCATAATCTTAACCTTAGTTAGGTGCAGAGAATTGACTAAGGTTAGGTTGAATGGTTAGGGTTAAGCATGAGACAAGAATGGTGGACTTGTTCAAAGCTTCAAGAAGCTTCAACTAACAAACAAAGAAAGCCACCATGATTTATTTATCTTTCCAAAATGAAAAAATAAATAAATGAATAAGATAAAAGTAAACCCTAACCACTAACTTAACCATGGTTTAATTCTTTACTAAAACCTAAGTGAGTATGTATCATCAAACATGATACAAACAAGTGCACAAAAATATATCACATATACAATGTGCATATCAAGTGAGAAAATCCTTTTTAAAGTGAACAAATACTAGTTAATGCAAAGTAATATATCAAATATATAATTATGCATTAAATCATTAAATCAATACTTGATTTAACGATCCGGTCATAGCGCATATAACCGACTAATATCCAATGTATCGGCTTATCGAATCAATCCTTGATTCGATAACTAGGTTATATCGCATACAACCAATCGATACATTTATCGCGAGAATGGAATACGGTATCACATACACGCATTATTCTCGGTCCCGCACATATCTCATATGCGCTCCTATTTCGTTTTGCTTGAGCTAGGAAACCTCTGTGTAGGACTCTAAAGACTCGTCAATACGCCGGCAGCAGATGATGATCATATCAAACACCCACAAGCCGCAAGCGGTCTGCTAAACGTAACGGCCACCCGGGTATTGAGCGATCAGAAGATCGACGAGCCCGCCCGCTCACACTCCTGTGAATCCAACCAGTAACACTTACCGTACAGTCCGGTCTGTTCGTCTGATATGTCGCATATCTCGCCTAGGGGTGGTAAACGTCAGACCCCAGTAGCTTGATAAGTCATGCCGACGTAAGGTCTATAACATTCATGAAACTACTGATAACTCTTACCAGTATATCACTGCAACCCTGGCCAAGGATTTCCTGTTATGGCCAGTCGAGCATAGCGCAACATCCACCCCCAATACCGGGAGAGACGAATCCCCTCCTATCGCTCATTGCCTCCATATGAATCGGGACTGTACCCAAAAACCACCTGTTTGCACAACTCAGTAGAGCCGTGGTAGGGTGGAAATCAAAGCACAGTGGGAGACACACAAGACTCTATGACGATCTCGGGTCAACAGACTAAGCTGTACCAGTGTCACCAGAGAACTGCCATCTGACGTGAGGTATAATACCATCTGGGAGTTCTCGGCGAGTCCGTTCAGTGTACCCAGTCTCCACTGAGAACCCGCATACCATCTCTGATGTCAAACACCAATGGATATGGGATCATCCATCGCCCATCACATGGGTCGAGAAGATATACGCTAGTCTACTCTGGAATATCGATGCCCTGTCTCGATATTCCCACGACTAGGAACAATGAAGGATGTACTCATTGACTACCCAGGCCCCACTAGTATGATCTTCATCATAGTCCTGGAAGTCGAGTACACATCCTAAGGGCTTTATCAACATGTAATCAGAGAGACAGAAAGTATACATGTTAAGATAAAGAGCAACCAGATAGCGTACTATCATGTCGAGCAAGAAAGTCCTACCTATATATGTCCCATCATCCACTACAATATACATCCTATGTACAGTAATGGCCTCTAGGACATACATATAACTAACAATCTCCCACTTGCACTAGGGCCATCTGTAGCAGTGGTTGCAGTATCACATACTCAACCATCCCATAAAAGTCTCTTTTTGGGAAAAGGCCTTCGTGAGTGGATCCGCCATATTGTCCTCTAAGTCTACTCTCCTAACCTCGATCACCCTGGAGATCAACTATCTCCATGATCAGGTGATGCTGCCTCAGAATATGTCTGGGTCACTGATGGGACCAGGGTTCCAGGGCCAAAACCATACTTCCATTGTCATACAATGGCAGGAACCTAGTTCATCTTATGAACCAATATACACCCAAACTTCCTCTTTGGTAGTATCTTTAATAGTGATGTTACCAGCCTTTATCGTCTAGTTTGCCACGGTATCTAGCTTGGAACTCTTCCAACATACCGTCCCTTTACTGAGGGTAAAGACAATGCCTGCAACTGACATTCAGTCGTCCTTATCACCCTGGAACTTTTCCAGTGATTCTCCCCAGAATCAACTGATACTATCTCACTATAGCTAGTGAGAATCCTAACATCCATTTAGATCTATCTCATAGATCCAAAACCCAGGATTTAGGAGGTATCACCTTTATCCTATTGGGAGAATCCTTGTGATAAGCGGAGATTAACCGAGCGTAGCATAGGAAACTATTTTCCTATCAAGAGTATGTTGTCCACGTACAATACGAGGACGGCCACCTTACTCTCTACTACCGTTTTGTATATACAAGGTTCATCTACCATTTTGATGAAGTCAAACTCTTTAACTATCGCATCAAAACAGACGTTCCAACTCCGCGATGCCTGCTTTATTCTGTAAAGCAACTTGCACACATTTCCGCTGCTCCCACTGTTTACGAAGCCCTCTGGCTGTGTACATATTGGCGTTCTCTTCTAAATCAGTATTTAGAAAAGTAGTCATGACACCCAACCACCAGATATCGTAGTCATGGTATGTAGCAATGTTAAGTAGGATCCGGATGGACTTAAGCACAGCTACTAGAAAAGGTTTCATCATTATCCACGCCTGGTCGATGATGAAAACCTTTAACGAGTCTAGCTTTGAAAGTCTCAACTTTTCCATCTACACCAAGTAATCTTCTCAAGATATACTTGCTCCTTATGGGGATTTAACCCTTCAGATATAGCAGCCAAAGTCCATACTTTGTTGGTGTACATGGATTCCATCTCAGATCGCTAAGCATCCAGCCATTCTTACAGAGTCCCTACTCTTGATGGCCTGCTCGAAACTAGTTGGGTCATCATCTCATGATGCATTCTTCGCTCCCACTGTCATCGAGAAATCGAGGTATCTCTCAGGTAGGTGAGGAACCCTACCAGATCGGCGGAGAGGCTGAGGTTCGTCGGGGACTATAGAATCCTTTGGTTCTGTCAAATCATCAACTGCAGTCTTGTATAGCTGGAACCTTTCCAGTTCTACAGAACTGACCTTGCCTCGATCTTGTCCGGATTTTGCTTTAGACATAGGCCGGACAATCCCAAATCTTAACTTACTTAAGAGATAGGCTCTTCCCATACCATATCTCATATGGAATGGTAGGCAGTGATCTGATTCGAACCTAATTCAATAGGTATGCAGCTTCTCAAGCGCATAACTCCCAAAAGAAAACAGGAAACTCAGTAGTACTCATCATAGAGCACACCATATCTAATATTGTGTGATTGCTCCACCCCGATACACAGTTGTGATGTGGTGTATTCAGAGGAGTAACACTGAGAGAGAATCTCATTCTCCTTTAGAATAGTCCAGGAATTCTATGCATAAGTATTCTCCTCCCTGATCTCATCATAGGACATAATACTTATACCCTGTTATTGGTTCTCTACTTCTAACTTATATTCTGTGAATACCTCAAAAGCTTCGGACTTATGTTTCAACAGAAACATATGACTGAATCTTGAGAGATTATCAGAGAATATAATGAAGTATAAAGAACCAGTCCTGGCATGTGTAGACAGGAGACCTTACATACATCATCATGTATCAGTCCCAAGAGTTCATTAACTCTTTCTCTGTTTCCAATAAACAGGGCTATGGTCATCTAATCTTTGTGACATGACTGGCAAGTTTCACAAGATGTAAATTCAAACTGATTTAAATATTCATCTAAAATGTAACTTCATCCAGTCGGGTCGCATTGATATGACCTAGTCTACAATGCCTCAAGAAGGATTCGTTCATTTCTGAACTCTTCCACTTGTGTGTGTTCTGTATACTAGGAACTGTAGTTTGATTTAGAACGTCAATACTTTTAGATAACGTGCCTGAACCGATCAACTTTTGATATAGGAAATGTTCAAAACATTATCCAGCAATACAAAATTTTATCATTACTTTAATAAATAAAGAGATTGATATGATTTTGTATATCAGGCTCGGTATCTAATAGCATTTGTTCAGAATCAATGTATTGGTAATACAGGGTGACAGTGACCAACAGACTTGGCTGCAACACTTGCCCCGTTTTCTGTCTCATGAAACTTATCACCCATTCTCAGTTTTTCTACCTTTTTGTAGCCCTATGTAACAGATTACATATCTGGGATCCTGATCCGGTATCAAATACCCAGGATGCGGAGGATACTGAGAAACAGTTCTGTGTAATGAACATACCCGAAGGAGATGCATCATATGCACTTTCTTCGTTTGGGCGGCATACGAATTCTGGTATTCCCCTATTTCCTGCTCTGTCTTATAACAATTATAAGTTGGAGCGGGACCAACGTTCCCTAGCTCAGTATAACAAGCGGGTTCGGTCAATACATCCATATTATTATCTTGATTAAGGCGTGATATGGTCTCTACCTGGAGAGAGATAGAAGAAAACACTCTGCGTGCACTCTTGCAAAATCAGATTGGTTATTATTTTATCTAATCAGGATGGCTCCCACTGTTTTTATCAAATCTTCCTTCAAACCCTAAAAGGAAATACTAGCAGGGATTAATTACACTCTACAAGTTCGCCAATCTTTCAGCCAGGCCAGTGTCGGTACTTTGAGTGAGGTTCCCCGTGCTTTCGCACGGACCTAATTAATGTAAACCTCGTTTTCCCAGAGGCGTAACCCTGTTGACACCATTCTAGACACCTACTTGATCGGCTAATTGTAAAGTGCAAAACTCTCCCAGGAGTAACAATTACTCGCAGTGGGTATCGGGATCCAACTATCACATAGAAGGTATGCAATCTCATTGCAAATTTCAACACTTGAAACTCTCGATAATGGTTTTTACCCCTAGCACACCTATGACTTTAACTATGGTCAACAAATCATAAGTACTAGTCAAGTTCTACCCGTCATTTCGTGATTAATTAGACCCACCCACATGACCCTTAACTAAGGTCAACAAAGTCACGCGACTGTCCTAACTAATCGCATCATATGCGGTGTAGGAAGACATCACTTAGCAACCGTACACTGTGCCTTGACTATGGTCAACAAACACAGCACGAATACTAAGTACTCTACTTCCTAAAATGACGGAGGGTTGTGGCTGGTTTTTGTGAAAACCTTTAACGCTTTGAACTTGATCTCGTTGCGGAATCAAATGGTTTTTAAATGGAATGTTTTTGAGGCTTTTCTAGTTTTGCTAAAGGGGTCACTCCCGGTGAAGGGATCGTCGGCCCTTTCCTCGTCGAATGAGGTGCGGGATATATCATATATATCACTGTGCAAAGTAGAAACTATAGAAGAAATCAAAAGAAAAACCGAGAGTTGTAGCATCTTCCAGTTATTGCTAAAGGAGTCACTCCCGGTGAAGGGATCTCGGTCCTTTCCTTATCGAATAAGGTGCAGGATGTTCTACAAGGAACACCGCGATGCAAAGCAAGAACTGTAGCTACCTGTTTTATTTTGAAATTCGATTCCACAACATCAATTAGGTTTATTTTCTTTCATTAATCTCATTAATGAAAATCCGATCAATTAAGTCCACCTAAACATCACAGATAAATATAACGTACGCTTATGCCATCCGCATTCGCCTCGATGTCCCGTCTGCACCGTTAGGTTAGGTAACTAACGCCAGAACGAGGCAGGGCTAACGCGGGTGTAAAACATAAGCAACGTCTATATAATATATCATATATACTATATATAATATCTATCTGAACAAATCACATGATCACATCACAGATAACGCAGCAGAAAATATCATATGAAATATTGGATATACTAGGACGTCCGTGTTTTAAATACGAGCCAGTATAAAACACGGATTCCACGGTCGTGATGAATAGCCAATCCCACACCCCTAGACCCCTACGAGAGCGGCAAGCAACCCTACCAATTCTAGGGTTAGGAGACTCGTGTTAGTTGTATGTATGCCCTAGAGGCCAGTATTGTACAGATGATGTATATTATATTGGATGCTTGGACATATATAGAGATGACTTTCTTGCTCAATATGATAGTATGCTATCTGGTTACTCTTTATCTTAACATGTATACTTGTCTCTTTAAACTGTCTTATAGTTACATGTTGGTAAAGCCTTTAGGATGTGTACTTGACTACCTGGACTATGATGTGGATCATACTAGTGGGGACATGGTAGTCCATAAGTACATCCTTCAAGGTCCCTAGTCGTGGGTGTATCGAGACGGGGCATCGATATACCAGTGTAGACTAGCGTATACGCTTCTCGACCCATGAGATGGGCGATGGATGATCCCATATCCATTGGTGTTTGACATCAGAGATCGTATACGGGTGCTCAGTGGAGACTGGGTACACTGGACGGACTCGCCGAGAACTCCCAGATGGTATTATACCTCACGTCAGATGGCGGTTCTCAGGTGACACTTGTACAGGTTAGTATGTAGACCCGAGATCGTCATAGAGTCTTGTGTGATTCCTACTGTACTTTGATCTCCGCCTTACCACGTCCATGAGGGCGTGCAAAACGGTAGTCTTTGGGTACAGTCCCGAGTCACTTGGAGACAATGAGCGATAGGAGGGGTTTCGTCTCTCCCGGTATTGGGGGTTGATGTTGCGCTGTGCTCGATTGGCCGTAACAGGGAAGTCCCTGGCCAGGGCTGATCAGAGATTTGCTGGTAAGTGTTACCAGTAGTTTCTCGACCCGTTATGAGCCTTACATCGGCACGACTTATCGGTTATTGGGGTCTGACGTTTACCACCCCTAGACTTGATATGCGACATATCAGACGAACAGACCGGACTGTACGGTAAGTGTTACTGGTTGGATTCACAGGAGTGTGAGCGGGCTGGCTCGTCGATCTTCTGATCGCTCAATACCCGGATGGCCGTTACGTTTAGCAGACCGCTTGCGGCTTGTGGATGCTTGATATGATCATCATCTGCTACCGGCGTATTGACGAGTCTTTAGAGTCCTACACAGAGGTTTCCTGGCTCAAGCGAAACGAAATAGGAGCGCATATGAGATATGTGCAGGGCCGAGAATAATGCGTGTATGTGATACCGTATTTCATTCTCGCGATGAATGTATCGAATGGTTATATTCGATATAACCTAGATATCGAATCAAGGATTGATTCGATAAGCCGATACATTGGATACTAGTCGGTTATATGCGATATGACCGGATCGTTAAATCAAGTGTTGATTTAATGATTTAATGTATAATTATATATTTGATATATTACATTGCATTAACTAGTATTGGTTCACTTTATATGGATTTTCTCACTTGATGTGCAAGAAGTATATGTGATATACTTTTGTGCACATATTTGTATCATGTTTGATGATACTTGATCATTTTGTTAAGTGTAAAGAATTAAACCATGGTTAAGTGATGATTAGGGTTTTGCTTTTTCCTTTATTTATTTGTTTATTTATTTGGAAAAGATTTAGATAAGAATGGTGGCTATGTTTGTTTCTAGTTGAAGCTTCATGAAGCTTTGACTTCTTAACCATTCTTGTCTTCATGCTTAACCCTAACTCATCCAAGTAACCATGGTCTATTATCTACACTCTACCCTAGTTAGTATATGATAAATATTCATTTAATTTTCAATTTGAATAATACTTATCATATTCTAGCTTCATCTTCTTCTTCATCTTCAAAAGAAAAAGCTTAAGTCCATTAATGGCAACTTGAGCTAAAGTGAGTGAAATCCAATTCTAAAGTGAACCCACCTCCTATTTCTTCACCCTCTACCTCTTGCCAAGTTGTTTTGGGTGTTTTCTTCACAAGTTTCACAACTTGGTGAAGTTGGAGCTTGAACTTGCGATGCCTCGACGTAGATCATCTTCGGCACGAAGCTGACGACCTAGTCCGCCCAATTCTCCGATGAAGCCGACGATTGAGTTCGGGATTCGAGATCGAGAGGACGCCTACGTGGAGCTAAGGAAGTGGAGAACCGGATCTACAAAGGTTGTAGCCTCTCTCCTTTAGTTAAATTGTTAACTAGATTTTTGTTTCGCCTAGAATTCTAGTCTACGATCCGTATTAGGGTTTCTCGGCACCCATATTATTTGAAATTGGCATGGTTGATGCCATGTGAGACCTCTATAGCGTGCCTAGGAAGCCTACAGTGGTATCAGAGCCTAGCTAGAGCCTTAGGCGAAGTCTAGACGACGTTTGAAACCCGATCGAACCGAAACCCAAAACCCTAAAATGCTCTCTGTACATTTTCTGAAATCGTGGATTTTTGTCAATTAAAAATATGCAGAAAATTAAGCAGGGTGTTATTTGAATTACTGTGAAATACGAGGGCCTAAGTCGACTTTTCCACCGCGGAACCGCGGCACAAGCTAGGCATGTGCGGCAGTTCCGCGGCCGTACTGTTCCCTTGTCTGATGATTTCTGCACAGTAACTCATATAAATTAATGCTATATTTTCTGGGGTATTTTTATTGTGACTCTACAGAAGAGTATTCTGGGGTTGTATTGGGAATCAAAGATTCGATCGGATTATCAAATTTTGTCTGTGTGGTTTTCCGGATATTTAGAATATGTTAAAAGTTTCGACCGGATGTAAATACCCAATCTTTCCCCTGCCGGGAAATTTCCAATTGTTGGACTTTTCCGTAGTTTAATGACGTTCTAAGTAGTGCAAGTAACGCGATGGTCCCTCTAGAAGACAACAAACCTTAACTCGATTATGTGACCGTCTTGAACTGCCCTTTGAACCTTCGGGTTTGGGGCAGTACGGCGTGCCACATATGAGGCGTTGGCTTGTCCCTTCTACGGCTGGACCGTTGGTACTGAGGCATGAAGTGAATGTCTTTGAACTTATTTCATGTGTTGATCGGTTTCGGGAAAACTTGGGTGTTTGAATGTTCGATCGGAAATTTTAATATTTTCTATTTATCCGGAATGGGATACAATAATTGGAATTCACAAACAGTTATGAGATAACTGAATGAATGTTATAAATCTAGCGGTTTAGTTTCATTTGATATTGAAAAGAGTTTTCGATAATGTGACTAAAATGCGGGATTTGTAACTGTTAGGCATGTGATGTCTAAGTATTTCATTTGATTAGGCATGTGATGTCTAAGGAGGTTGCGGATTCCAACTGTTGTAGTTTTACACTTTCTTTTCTGTGACCGTAAGTGTAATATGTGATATCGCCGGTTTCGTTGCTATATGTCAACGATAATTGGGATACGCATATTTACTTACGTTGATGACGTGTGATGTTATGTGTTGCTGGATATGTTATATTGGATCGTCGTGTTTTAATAGCCGGGGGTTTTTATGTGAGATGAGTGTTTTTCATTTTCATTCATGGAAAAACTTGTATGTAATATTCTTTTATTGGGGCACTTCCAGGTAGCGGAAGCTGTCACCCTTTGCATATTATTTACTTTTCCGCATTAGGATAGACCCAAGGAGGGGAGCACAAGTAACCGGGTTCTGGGGTCCAGTGGGAGACCAACTCGAGGAGTCGAGTCCGGGTCTCCTAACCCTAGAATTGGCAGGGTTGCTTGCCGCTCTCGTAGGGGTCTAGGGGTGTGTGATTGGCTATTCATCACGACTGTGGAATCCGTGTTTTATACTGGCTCGTATTGAAAACACGGACGTCCTAGTATATCCAATGTTTCATATGTTTCTTCTGCTTCTTTATCTGTGATGTGATCATGTGATGTTCTATGATAGATACAGTATTTAGTATATATGATATATTATATAGACGTTACTTATGTTTTGCACCCGCACTAGCCCTGCCCTGCTCTGTCGTTAGTTACCTAACCTAACGGTGCACGAGGGGACATCCAGGCGAATGTGCATGGCATAAGTGTACGTCGTATTTATCTGTGATGTTTAGGTATTTAAATGATGGGACTTCATTAATGTGATTAATGAATGGAAAGAAACCTAAGATGTTGTAGAATCAAATTTTAAATAAAACAGGTAGCTACAGTTCTTGCTTTGCATAGCGGTATATGTGATATATCCTGCACCTTATTCGATGAGGAAAGGACCGAGATCCCTTCACCGGGAGTGACTCCTTTAGCAATAACTGGTAGATGCTACACACTCGGTTTGCTTTTGACTGCTTTTGAGTTCTTGCTTTGCGCAGTGATATATATGATATATCCCGCACCTCATTCGACGAGGAAAGGGCCGACGATCCCTTCACCGGGAGTGACACCTTTAGCAAAACTAGAAAAGCCTCAAAATCACTCCATTTTAAAACTTCATTTGATTCTACAACGATATCAAGTTCATTACGCAATAGGTTTTCATAAAAACCTGTCGTAGCCCTCCGTCATTTCAGATAAGTTGCATATAGTATTCGTGCTACATTTGTTAGCTTTCGTCAAGGTGTAGTGTGCGGTAGCTATGTGCTGCTTATCTGTAGCATATGATGCGACTGGATTAGGGTAGTCGTACGGCTTTGTTGGCTTTCGTCAAGGGTCGTGCGGGTGGGTTTAATTCAGTCAAGAAATGTACGGGTTGAACTTGACTAGCGGGCTGTGGTTTGTTGGCTTTCGTCAAGGTCATAGCACGCTAGGGGAAAAAGCATTATCGGGAATTTCAAGTGTTGAAATTTGCAATGAGATTGCATATCTTCTATGAGATAGTTGGATCCCGATACCCACTGCGAGTAAGAGTTACTTCTGGGAGAGTTTTGCACACTACAATTAGCCGATCAAGTAGGTGTCTAGAAAGGTGTCAACGAGGTTATGCCTCTGGGAAAACGAGGTTTACATTAATTAGGTTCGTGCGAAAGCACGGGGGACCTCCCTCAAAGTACCGACACTGGCCTGGCTGAAAGATCGACGAAGTTGTAGGGTGTAATTAATCCCGGCTAATCTTTCCTTTTAGGGTTTGAAGGAAGATTTGATAAAAAGCAGTGGGAGCCATCCTGATTAGATAAGATAATAACCAATCTGATCTTGCACGAGCATACGCTAAAGTGTTTTCTTCTCTCTCTCTCCAGGTAGCGACCATTTCAGGCCTTAATCAAGATAATAATATGGATGTATTGACCGAACCCGCATGTTATACTGTGCTGGGGAACGTTGGTTCCGTTCTTTCCTATAAGAGTTATAGGACTGAACAGGATATAGGGGAATACCAGGATTCCCATGCCACCCGAATGAAGAAAGTACATGTTGATGCATTTTCTTCGGGTGTGTTCGTTACAGAGAACCGTTTCTCCATTTGCTCCACGTCCTGGGTATTAGATACCGGGTCAGGATCCCATATATGTAATCAGTTACATGGGCTCAGGAGAGGTAGAGAACTTGGAGAAGGTGATAAAGACATTAGAGTTGGAAATGGTGCAATTGTTGCAGCTAAGACTGTCGGGGAATATCACCTTGTATTACCAACTGGTATTACATTGGTTCTGAACAAATGCTATTACATAGGAAAACCTGATATGCAACATTATATCGGTTTCTTTATTGAGTAAAGAGGGATCTAATTTTGTATTACAGGACAATGTTATGAACATTTTCCGTAACCAAAGGTTGGTTGGATCAGGCACGTAGTGCAATGGCATTTATGTTCTAAATCAATCAACAGTTCTGAGCATAACAAACACACACAAGAGGAAGAGTTCAGAACTGAACGAATCTTTCTTGTGGCATTATAGACTGGGTCACATCAATGCGACACGACTAGCTAAGTTGCATAAAGATGGATATTTAAATCCGTTTGAATTTTCATCTTATGACACTTGCCAGTCATGTCTCAAAGGCAAGATGACCAAAACTCCGTTTACGGGACACGGAGAAATAGTTACCGAACTCTTGGGACTAATACATAGTGATGTATGCGGTCCCATATCTACACATGCCAGGGATGGTTCTTCGTACTTCATTACATTCACTGACGATCTCTCAAGATACGGACATGTGTACTTGATAAGACACAAGTCTGAAGCTTTTGAGAAATTTAGAGAATATAAACAAGAAGTCGAGAACCAAACCGGAAAAAGTATTAAAATCCTTCGATCTGATCGAGGAGGTGAATACTTGAGCAATGAATTCCTGGACTTCCTAAAAGAGAATGGGATTCTCTCTCAGCTGACTCCTCCATATACACCACAGCACAACGGTGTATCGGAACGGAGGAACCGCACTCTATTAGATATGGTGCGCTCTATGATGAGCACAGCTGAGTTACCTATTTCCTTCTAGGGGTATGCGCTTGAGACAGCCATACATCTATTGAATATGGTCCCAACCAAATCTGTACCTACCACTCCATATGAGATATGGAAAGGAAAGAGACCAAGTCTTAACTATGTTAAGATATGGGGTTGTCCAACCTATGTCAAACGACAAAATCCGGACAAACTCGAGGCACGGTCTGTTCTATGCAAATTTGTAGGATATCCCAAGAATTCTCAAGGGTATATCTTCTACCACCCTTAGGAACAAAGAGTGTTTGTTTCTCGGCATGCCACCTTTTTAGAAAAGGAATTTCTTGAAAAAGAGATTAGTGGTAATGAGGTAGAACTGGAAGAAGTTCCAGCTGCAGAAGCTACAACAGAAGATCTGGTAGAACCAGAGGATTCCGTAGTACCCGACGAACCCCAGCCTCTCCGCCGATCTAGTAGGGTTCCTCTCCAACCTGAAAGATACTACGGTTTTCTCATGGATGGAGGGAGTGAGGATTGCATCATGGATGATGATGACCCAACTAGCTTCGAGCAGGCCATCACGAGGAGGGACTCGGTGAAATGGCTGGATGCTATGCGGTCCGAGATGGAATCCATGTACACCAACAAAGTATGGACTTTGGATGTTGCTCCTGAAGGGGTAAAACCCATTGGGAGCAAGTGGATCTTCAAGAAAAAACTTGGTGTAGATGGGAAAGTGGAGACTTTCAAAGCTAGACTTGCTGCAAAAGGTTTTCGCCAAAGACCAGGTGTGGACTATGACGAAACCTTTTCTCCAGTGGCTATGCTTAAATCCATCCGGATCATGCTTGCCATCGCTGCATATCATGATTACGAAATCTGGCAAATGGATGTTAAGACCGCCTTTCTAAATGGTGATTTAGAAGAGTGCGTGTACATGACTCAGCCAGAGGGCTTCGTAAACAGTAGGAGCAGCGGGAAGGTGTGCAAGATGCTTAAATCCATTTATGGATTAAAGCAAGCATCGCGGAGTTGGAACATCTGCTTTGACGTCGTTATCAAAGAGTTTGATTTCGTCAAAAACCCAGATGAACCTTGTATTTACAAGCAGGTGGCAGAGAGTAAGGTTGTCTTCCTCGTATTGTACGTGGACGACATACTCTTGATAGGAAATGATATTCCTATGCTGCAATCGGTCAAGCTCTTCTTATCACAAAGATTCTCAATGAAAGATCTTGGTGATGCCTCCTGCATATTGGGAATTAGGATCTATAGAGATAGATCCAAACGGACTTTGGGATTGTCCCAATCCAGGTACAATGACACCATACTAAAGAGGTTTAGTATGGAAGAATCCAAGCGTGGGAATTTGCCCACGATCTCTGGAGTCACTCTCTCCAAAGAGATGTCTCCCAAGACTGATTTGGAGAGAGCTCGCATGCAAGGGATACCCTATGCTTCGGCTGTAGGCTCTATCATGTATGCGATGCTATGTACCAGACCCGATATAGCATACTCACTAAGTGTAGTGAGCAGGTATCAAGCTGATCCTGGAGAGAATCACTGGACAGCTGTGAAGAGCATTCTCAAGTACTTGCGAAGGACTAAAGAGATGCTCTTGGTGTATGGTAACGGAGAACTCCAAGTGGAGTCCTTTACCGATTCGAGCTTCCAGAGTGATAAGAACGACTCTAAGTCGCAGTCGGGCTTTGTCTTTACCCTTTACGGAGGGGCGGTTAGCTGGAAGAGTTCCAAGCAGGAAACCGTGGCAGACTCGACGATGGAGGCTAAATACATCGCTGCCAACGATGCTACCAAAGAGGCTGTCTGGATCAAGAAGTTCATTATTGAACTTGGAGTGGTTCCATCCATTGAGCATCCAATACCTTTGTATTGCGATAACAATGGAGCGGTGGCTTTGGCCAAGGAACCCAGGTCCCATCAGCGATCCTGGCATATTCTGAGGCGGTATCACCTGATCCGGGAGATTGTTGATCGCCGGGAGATCGAGGTCAGGAGAGTTGACACGAAGAACAACACGGCGGATCCACTCACGAAGGACATTCCCCAGATACAGTTTGAGAGACTCTTCGGGATGCTCGGTATGTGATACTACAGCAGCTGGCCCTAGTGCAAGTGGGAGATTGTTAGTTGTATGTATGCCCTAGAGGCCAGTATTGTACAGATGATGTATATTATATTGGATGCTTGGACATATATAGAGATGACTTTCTTGCTCAATATGATAGTATGCTATCTGGTTACTCTTTATCTTAACATGTATACTTGTCTCTTTAAACTGTCTTATAGTTACATGTTGGTAAAGCCCTTAGGATGTGTACTTGACTACCTGGACTATGATGCGGATCATACTAGTGGGGACATGGTAGTCCATAAGTACATCCTTCAAGGTCCCTAGTCGTGGGTGTATCGAGATGGGGAATTGATATACCAGTGTAGACTAGCGTATACGCTTCTCGACCCATGAGATGGGCGATGGATGATCCCATATCCATTGGTGTTTGACATCAGAGATCGTATACGGGTGCTCAGTGGAGACTGGGTACACTAGACGGACTCGCCGAGAACTCCCAGATGGTATTATACCTCACGTCAGATGGCAGTTCTCAGGTGACACTTGTACAGGTTAGTCTGTAGACCCGAGATCGTCATAGAGTCTTGTGTGATTCCCACTGTACTTTGATCTCCGCCTTACTACGTCCATGAGGGCGTGCAAAACGGTGGTCTTTGGGTACAGTCCCGAGTCACATGGAGGCAATGAGCGATAGGAGGGGTTTCGTCTCTCCCGGTATTGGGGGTTGATGTTGCGCTGTGCTCGATTGGCCGTAACAGGGAAGTCCCTGGCCAGGGCTGATCAGAGATTTGCTGGTAAGTGTTACCAGTAGTTTCTCGACCCGTTATGAGCCTTACATCGGCACGACTTATCGGTTATTGGGGTCTGACGTTTACCACCCCTAGACTTGATATGCGACATATCAGACGAACAGACCGGACTGTACGGTAAGTGTTACTGGTTGGATTCACAGGAGTGTGAGCGGGCTGGCTCGTCGATCTTCTGATCGCTCAATACCCGGATGGCCGTTACGTTTAGCAGACCGCTTGCGGCTTGTGGATGCTTGATATGATCATCATCTGCTACCGGCGTATTGACGAGTCTTTAGAGTCCTACACAGAGGTTTCCTGGCTCAAGCGAAACGAAATAGGAGCGCATATGAGATATGTGCAGGGCCGAGAATAATGCGTGTATGTGATACCGTATTCCATTCTCGCGATGAATGTATCGAATGGTTATATTTGATATAACCTAGATATCGAATCAAGGATTGATTCGATAAGCCGATACATTGGATACTAGTCGGTTATATGCGATATGACCGGATCGTTAAATCAAGTGTTGATTTAATGATTTAATGTATAATTATATATTTGATATATTACATTGCATTAACTAGTATTGGTTCACTTTATATGGATTTTCTCACTTGATGTGCAAGAAGTATATGTGATATACTTTTGTGCACATATTTGTATCATGTTTGATGATACTTGATCATTTTGTTAAGTGTAAAGAATTAAACCATGGTTAAGTGATGATTAGGGTTTTGCTTTTTCCTTTATTTATTTTTTTTATTTATTTGGAAAAGATTTAGATAAGAATGGTGGCTATGTTTGTTTCTAGTTGAAGGTTCATGAAGCTTTGACTTCTTAACCATTCTTGTCTTCATGCTTAACCCTAACTCATCCAAGTAACCATGGTCTATTTTCTACACTCTACCCTAGTTAGTATATGATAAGTATTTATTTACTTTTCAATTTGAATAATTCTTATCATATTCTAGCTTCATCTTCTTCTTCATCTTCAAAAGAAATAGCTTAAGTCCATTAATGGCAACTTGAGCTAAAGTGAGTGAAATCCAATTCTAAAGTGAACCCACCTCCTATTTCTTCACCTTCTACCTCTTGCCAAGTTGTTTTGGGTGTTTTCTTCACAAGTTTCACAACTTGGTGAAGTTGGAGCTTGAACTTGCGATGCCTCGACGTAGATCATCTTCGGCACGAAGCCGACGACCTAGTCCGCCCAATTCTCCGATGAAGCCGACGATTGAGTTCGGGATTCGAGATGGACAGCGAGAGGACGCCTACGTGGAGCTAAAGAAGTGGAGAACCGGATCTACAAAGGTTGTAGCCTCTCTCCTTTAGTTAAATTGTTATCTAGATTTTTGTTTCGCCTAGAATTCTAGTCTACGATCCGTATTAGGGTTTCTCGGCACCCATATTATTTGAAATTGGCATGGTTGATGCCATGTGAGACCTCTATAGCGTGCCTAGGAAGCCTACAACCCGGACTCGACTCCTCGAGTTGGTCTCCCACTGGACCCCAGAACCCGGTTACTTGTGCTTCCCTCCTTGGGTATATCCTAATGCGTAAAAGTAAATAATATACAAATGGTGACAACATCCGCAACCTGGAAGTGTCCCAATAAAAGAATATTACATACAAGTTTTTACATGAATGAAAATGAAAAACACTCATCTCACATAAAATCCCCCCAGCTATTCAAACACGACGATCCAATATAACATATCCAGCAACACATAACATCACATGTCATCAACGTAAGTAAATATGCGCATCCCAATTGTCGTTGACATATAGCAACGAAACCGGCGATATCACATATTACACTTACGGTCACAGAAAAGAAAGTGTAAAACTATAACAGTTGGAATCCGCAAACTCTTTAGACATCGCATGCCTAATCAAATGAATCCCTTAGACATCGCATGCCTAACAATTATAAACCCCGCATTTTAGTCTCATTATCGAAAACACTTTTCAATATCAAGTCGGGCAATTCAACAAGATTCCCGAAAAACTGATCGAATGCTCGTCGCAAACTTTAGTAGGCGGCCGCACCCCTGATACCGTCGACGAAGTGCACTAAGGCGGAACACCGCTACCGCGAGCACCCGAACGGATGCTTTCGGCGACGGGGTTCTCCTACAGTCACTTGGTCGGGGCTATGGGGTGAGGCTGTCTATTAAGTTTACCCGGCGAGTATCCGCGTACGCTACCAGATTGCGACGGACTTTTGATCTCATCAAAATTCCGTGGCAACCGATCAAGTGAGACTAAACTGCTATGTTTATAACATTCATTCAGTTATCTCATAACTATTTGTGAATTCCAAGTATTGTATCACATTCCGAATAAATAGAAAATGTTAAACTTTCCGATCGAACAATCGAACACCCAAGTTTTCCCGATACAGCTCAACACATGAAATAAGTCTAAAAACATTCAGTTCATGCCTCAGTACCAACGGTCCAGCCGTAGAAGGGTCAAGCCAACGCCTCACATGTGGCACGCCGTACTGCCCCAAACCCTAAGGTTTAAAGGGCAGTTCAAGACGGTCACATAATCGAGTTAAGGTTTGTTGTCTTCTAGAGGGACCATCACGTTACTTGCACTACTTAGAACGTGATTAAACTACGGAAAAATCCAACAATTGGAAATTTCCCGGCAGGGGAAAAAGTGGGTATTTATATCCGGTCGAACTTTTTAACATATTCTAAAATTACCCGGAAATACACATAGACAAAGTTTGATAATCCGATTGAATTTACGAACTCCCAATACAACCCAGAATATTCAACTCTAGAATAAATATTAAAAAATCCCAGAAAATCCAGAACCCAAATATAGGAATTACTGTGCAAATATTATTGGGCAATGTGACCATAAGGCCGCGGAACCGCCGCAGAAGCCATACTTCTGCCGCTGTTCCGCGGCGGTTTAGATGATTCAGTGGCTCGTTTTGCACCATAATTCTTATATCTTCCTGCTGAATTTTTTAAGAATTTTTAATCTGGAAAAAAACCCAGTTTTTAAAAAAAGTACAGAGAGCCGTTTTGTGTTAGGGTTTCGGTTCGATCGGACTTCTAACTCCGTCTGTGCATCGCCTAAGGCTCTAGCTAGGCTCTGATACCACTGTAGGGTTCCTAGGCATACTAATGAAGTCTTGCAAGGAATCAAACATGCCCAATTCAAATTTTACAAGTGCCGAGAAACCCTAATACGGATCGTTAACTAGATTTGTAGGTGATGCGATGCAAGTAAACAACTTTAACTTAAAAGGAAAGAGGCTACAACCTTTGTAGATCCGGTCCTCCACTTCCTAGGCTCCGTGATGACGTCCCTCCGCTGTCCAAATCGAATCCAGGACTCTAGCATCGGCTTCATCGGAGAAATGGGCGGGCTAGGTCGTCGACTTCGATGCCGAAGATGATCTACGTCGAGGCAACTCAAGATCAAGCTCCAACTTCACCAAGTCATGAAACTTGTGAAGAACACACCCTATACTACTTGGCAAGAGGTAGAGGATGAAGAAATAGGAAGTGGGTTCACTTTGGAATTGGATTTCTCACTCATTTTCTCAAGTTGCCATTGATGAAGGCAAGGTTTTCTTCTTGTTGAAGATGAAGAAGAAGAAGAAAGAATATGATAAGTGTTATTTAAAATAGAAAACAATATGATACTTATCATAATCTTAACCTTAGTTAGGTGTAGAGAATTGACTAAGGTTAGGTTGAATGGTTAGGGTTAAGCATGAGACAAGAATGGTGGACTTGTTCAAAGCTTCAAGAAGCTTCAACAAACAAACAAAGAAAGCCACCATGATTTATTTATCTTTCCAAAATGAAAAAATAAATAAATGAATAAGATAAAAGTAAACCCTAACCACTAACTTAACCATGGTTTAATTCTTTACACAAACCTAAGTGAGTATGTATCATCAAACATGAGACAAACAAGTGCACAAAAATATATCACATATACAATGTGCATATCAAGTGAGAAAATCCTTTTTAAAGTGAACAAATACTAGTTAATGAAAAGTAATATATCAAATATATAATTATGCATTAAATCATTAAATCAATACTTGATTTAACGATCCGGTCATATCGCATATAACCGACTAATATCCAATGTATCGGCTTATCGAATCAATCCTTGATTGGATAACTAGGTTATATCGCATACAACCAATCGATACATTCATCGCGAGAATGGAATACGATATCACATACACGCATTATTCTCGGTCCCGCACATATCTCATATGCGCTCCTATTTCGTTTTGCTTGAGCCAGGAAACCTCTGTGTAGGACTCTAAAGACTCGTCAATACGCCGGCAGCAGATGATGATCATATCAAACACCCACAATCCGCAAGCGGTCTGCTAAACGTAACGGCCACCCGGGTATTGAGCGATCAGAAGATCGACGAGCAAGCCCGCTCATACTCCTGTGAATCCAACCAGTAACACTTACCGTACAGTCTTGTCTGTTCGTCTGATATGTCGCATATCTCGCCTAGGGGTGGTAAACGTCAGACCCTAGTAGCTTGATAAGTCATGCCGACGTAAGGTCCATAACATTCATGAAACTACTGATAACTCTTACCAGTATATCACTGCAACCCTGGCCAGGGATTTCCTGTTATGGACAGTCGAGCATAGCGCAACATCCACCCCCAATACCGGGAGAGACGAATCCCCTCCTATCGCTCATTGCCTCCATGTGAATCGGGACTGTACCCAAAAACCACCTGTTTGCACAACTCAGTAGAGCCGTGGTAGGGTGGAAATCAAAGCACAGTGGGAGACACACAAGACTCTATGACGATCTCGGGTCAACAGACTAAGCTGTACCAGTGTCACCAGAGAACTGCCATCTGACGTGAGGTATATTACCATCTGGGAGTTCTCGGCGAGTCCGTTCAGTGTACCCAGTCTCCACTGAGCACCCGCATACCATCTCTGATGTCAAACACCAATGGATATGGGATCATCCATCGCCCATCACATGGGTCGAGAAGATATACGCTAGTCTACTCTGGAATATCGATGCCCCGTCTCGATATTCCCACGACTAGGAACAATGAAGGATGTACTCATTGACTACCCAGGCCCCACTAGTATGATCTTCATCATAGTCCTAGAAGTCGAGTACACATCCTAAGGGCTTTATCAACATGTAATCAGAGAAACAGAAAGTATACATGTTAAGATAAAGAGCAACCAGATAGCGTACTATCATGTCGAGCAAGAAAGTCCTACCTATATATGTCCCAGCATCCACTACAATATACATCCTATGTATAGTAATGGCCTCTAGGGCATACATATAGCAAACACATCCATCGCCCATCTGTATGGGTCGAGACGGTATACGCTAGTCTACTCTGGTATATCGATGCCCCGTCTCGATACACCCACGACTAGGGACTTTGAAGGATGTACTTATGGACTACCATGTCCCCACTAGTATGATCTGCATCATAGTCCAGGTAGTCAAGTACACATCCTAAGGGCTTTACCAACATGTAACAGAGAGACAATCAGTGTACACGTTAAAGTAAAGAGTAAACAGATAGCATACTATCATATCGAGCAAGAAAGTCATCCCTATATATGTCCAAGCATCCACTACAATATACATCCTATGTATAGTAATGGCCTCTAGGGCATACATATAACTAACAATCTCCCACTTGCACTAGGGCCATCTGTCAGCAGTGGTTGTAATATCTCATACTCAACCATCCCATAAAAGTCTCTCTCTGGGAAAAGGCCTTTGTGAGTGGATCCGTCGTGTTGTCCTCTGAGTCTTCTCTCCTAACCTCGAACCCCTGGAGATCATCCATCTCCACGATCAGGTGATACTGCCTAAGAATATGTCTGGATCACTGATGGGATGGGCATTCCTTGGCATAAGCCACAACTCCATTGTCACACAATGGGAGGAACGAAGTTCATCTCATGAACTAATATACACCCAGACTGCCTCTTTGGTAGCATCTTTGGTAGCGATGTATCCAGCCTTTATCGTCTAGTATGCCACGGTATCTAGCTTGAAACTCTTCCAACATACCGTCCCTTTACTGAGGGTAAAGACAATGCCTATGACTGACATTCAGTCGTTCTTATCACCCTGGAACCTTTCCAGTGATTCTCCCCAGGATCGATTGATACCATCTCACTACAACTAGTGAGAATCCTAACATCTAATTACTTCTATCTCATAGATCAAAACTCAGGATTTAGGAGGTATCACTTTGATCCTATATGGAGAATCCTTGTGATAAGCGGAGATTGACCGAGCGTAGCATAGGAAACTCCTTCCCCATCAAGAGTATGTCATCCATGTACTCTACGAGGATCACCACCATACTCCCTGCTACCTTTTTGTATATACAAGGTTCATCTACCATTTTGATGATGTCAAACTCTTTGACTATCTCATCAAAACAGATGTTCCAACTCCGCGATGCCTGCTTTAATCTTATAAAGCATCTTGTACACGTTTCCGCTGCTCCCACTGTCTACGAAGCCCTCTGGCTGTGTACTTACAGACGCTCTCTTCTAAAACATCATTTTAGAAAAGCAGTCATGACACCCATCCGCCAGATATCGTAGTCATGGTATGTAGCCGTGGCAAGTAGGATCTGGATGGACTTAAGCATAGCTACTTGAAAAGGTTTCATCATTATCCACGCCTGGTTGATGACGAAAACCTTTAACAAGTCTAGCTTTGAAAGTCTCAACTTTTCCATCTACACCTAGTAATCTTCTCAAGATATACTTGCTCCTGATGGGGATTTAATCCTTCAGATAAAGCAACCAAAGTCCATACTTTGTTGGTGTATAAGGATTCCATCTCAGATCGATAAGCATCCAGCCATTCTTACAGAGTCCCACTCCTGATGGCCAGCTCGAAACTAGTTGGGTCATCATCTCATGATGCAATCCTCGCTCCCACTGTCATAGAGAAACCAAAGTATTTCTCAGGTGGCTGAGGAACCCTACTAGATCGATGGAGAGGCTGAGGTTCGTTGGTTGCTATTGAATCCTTTGGTTCTACCAAATCATCAGCAGCAGTTTGTATAGCTGGAACTGTTTCCAGTTCCACCTCATGACCAATAATTTCTTCACAAGAAATTCCCTTTCACAAAGGTGGCATGCTGAGAAACAAAACATTTTTGTTCCTCGGTTAGGTAGAAGATATTCCCTTGCGTATGCTTGGGATATCCAACAAACTTCCACAGATCTGACTTTGCCTCGAGCTTGTCCGGATTTTGCTTTTTAGACATAGGCCGGACAACCCCAAATCTTAACTGACATAAGAGATGGGCTCTTCCCTTTCCATATCTCACATGAAATGGTAGGCATCTGATTTGATCGGAACCCTATTCAATAGGTATGCAACTTCATAAGTGCATAACTCCCTAAAAGGAAATAAGAAACTCAATAGTACTCATCATAGAGCGCACCATATCATATAGGGTGTGATTGCTCCACCCCGATACACCATCGTGCTATAGTGTATACGGAGGAGTAATGCTGAGAGAGAATCTCATTCTCCTTTAGAATAATCCAGGAATTCCGTGCTCAAGTATTCTCCTCCTTGATCACATCAAAGGACATAATACTTATACCTGTATTTTAGTTCTCTACTTCTAACAGATATTCTGTGAATATCTCAAAAATTTCGGACTTGTGTTTCAACGGGAACATATGTCTGAATCTTGAGAGATTATCAGAGAATGTAATGATGTACAAAGAATCGGTCCTGGCATGTGTAGACAGGGGACCTTACATACATCACTATGTATCAATCCCAAGAGTTTACTAACACTTTCTCTGTTTCCAATAAGCAGAGCTATGGTCATCTAATCTTTGTGACATGACTGGCAGGTTTCATAAGATGTAAATTCAAACTGATTTAAATATGCATCTAAATGTAACTTCAGCCAGTCAGGTCGCATTGATATGACCTAGTCTACAATGCCTCAAGAAGGATTCGTTCATTTCTGAACTCTTCCTCTTGTGTGTGTTCTGTATACTAGGAACTGTAGTTTGATTTAGAACGTCAATGCTTTTAGATAACGTGCCTGAACCGATCGACTCTTGATATAGGAAATGTTCAAAACATTATCCAATCAATACAAAATTATATCCTTCTTTATCTAAATAAAGAGACTGATATGATTTTGTATATCAGGTTCGGTATCTAATAACATTCGTTCAGAATCAGTGTATTTGGAATACAGGGTGACAGTGACCAACAGACTTGGCTGCAACACTTGCACCGTTTTCTGCCTCATGAAACTTATCACCCGTTCTCAGTTCTCTACCTATCTGTAAACCATGAAATATATTACATATGTGGGATCCTGATCCGGTATCAGATACCCAGGACGCAGAGGATACTGAGAAACAGTTCTGTGTAATGAACACACCCAAAGATGATGCATCAACATGCACTTTCTTCGTTTGGGCGGCACGGGAAATCTGGTATTCCCCAATTTCCTGCTCCGTCTTATAACAATTATAAGTTGGAGCAGGACCAACGTTCCCCAGCTCAGTATAACAAGCGGGTTCGGTTAATATATCCGTTTTATTATCTTGATTAAGGCGTGACATGGTCGCTACCTGGAGAGAGAGAGAAGAAAACACTCTGCGTGCGCTCTTGCAAGATCAGATTGGTTATTATTTTATCTAATCAGGATGGCTCCCACTGTTTTTATCAAATCTTCCTTCAAACCCTAAAAGGAAAGACTAGCCGGGATTAATTACACGCTACAAGTTCGCCAATCTTTCAGCCAGGCCAGTGTCGGAATTTTGAGGGAGGTTCCCCGTGCTTTCGCACGGACCTAATTAAAGTAAACCTCGTTTTCCCAGAGGCGCAACCCCATTGACACCTTTCTAGACACCTACTTGATCGGCTAATTGTAATGTGTAAAACTCTCCCTGGAGTAACTCTTACTCACAGCGGGTATCGGGATCCAACTATCTCATAGAAGGTATGCAATCTCATTGCAAATTTCAACACTTGAAATTCCCGATAATATTTTGCCCCTAGCAGCTATTGTAAGTCTACGGTAGCGCCCCGGCAGTCTACAGACGACAAATGCGGAACAAAACTTTTAAACTGGCGCTATCGTATACTTTAACCCGGATCTGCCATTATTGCTAAACTAACAATCTGTAAAGAGTGTAGGAATGTTATACCGAACGATCCGAGTCCTTCGTTCTTCAACCATCATCCCACGCTCCGTTGCGGCTGCTCCGATCTCGTCGATCTCCGATCTCCTCGTCGAGGTGGCACCACATGATCGGTTCTTTAAACGGGCTCCCGCCTCTGACTCGAGGCAACTCGATCGTCAAGTTTGCTAAAAGAGACGACCAAGATTGATGTAGAGAATGAGTAGATGACTTTGTCTCACTTCGTCCAAGTCCGTGGACGATCGGTAAATGAAGTTGCCGTGGAAATCGGGTGATGGAATGAAATGAACTGTAAATTCCATACACCCCAAAACTATCATATCTTTTCTAACCGAATGAAATCAACAACCATGAGAGAGAGAGGAGGGGGCCGGCCTCATATAAAGAGAGGGGGGGTGACCGTAGGAGAGGGGGGTGACCATATGATAAATATCATATGTGAACACAAACAAATATCTTGCTTAAAGATCTTAAGCAAAACAAGAAAGTAATGAAATCAAAGCATGAGTCACAAAGCTTAGTCACAAATTCTAGAACCTTCTAGAACCTTCTAGAAGCATGACTCACTCTCAACCAAGAAAAGATAAATCCGCCTTTAACCAAATGTTAAAAGACGGCTGATAGAAAACTGGAAACTGGCAACTTCCAAAAGTGATCCTGAAACGAATTTCAGGACAACCCCGAAACTGTATAAATATACCCGCATTTGTATTACGACCGAATACAAATGCAACTGAGACAAAGATATTATACCTACTCAATATAATACTCGGATCCGGCTTAAACCAAAGCCGACCAGTATTATCTGCCCGAAAAATAACACGTGCGTAAACGCACGTGCATTTTCCGAACCCTGCCATAAAACCATACGGCCTCTACAACGTTTCGCCCGAACTTGGGAAACTGTCTGTGGGGGACTCTAATGACTTGTCAGCACCCTGGCAGTGGGTTTAACCACAAACCGTCAGCGGCACTAGCAATGCGTAACGGCTGCCCATGGACTGACCTCAAGGGATGCCGATGAGCGCACTCATCCGGAAAACCCTACTGAGCCTAACAGTGACAATGTATATACAGTCCGGTCCGTTCGTCAATGAGTATCGCATATCTGCCTAGGGGGCTAGTAACGTCAGACCCCCAATAGCAGTATAAATCGTGTCGGAGTGAAGCCCAATTACACCCTGAGATACTACTGGAGTACCTACCAGTAAATCTCCTGCCATGGCCATGGACTTTGTGTAATGGCTCTCCTAGACACAGCACGACCTCGCCCCCAATACCGGGAGAGACGAATCCCCTGCCGATCCGCTCACGTGCCTCCATATGGCTCGGGACTGTACCCAAAAACTACCTGTTTGCACGACTCCTTTGAGCCGTGGTAGGGTACAAATCAAAGCACAGTGGGAACTCACACGAGACAAATGACGACCTCAGGTCGATGAACTAACCTGTACACATGTCACCAGGGAACTGCTATCTGACGGTAGATATAATACTAACTAGCAGATTCCCGGCGAGTCCTGTCCGGTGTACTCATAACCCAATGAGCACCTGTATACATCTTAGGTGATCCAACTGACACCAGCGGCTTGTGAGACCGGCCACCGCCCCTCGTCGGGGTCTCGACTCTACACACTAGTCTACTCCGGAGTATCGATGCCCTGTCTCGAAACTCCCACGACTAGGGACCACAATTAAGGATATGCATATAAACTACCCAACTCTCACGTATATGATCGCCATCATACTGTTGGTAGTAAAGCAAGATTCTAAGGGCTCTATCAAAGTGTAACATGCAATCAGTCACCTAAACATGTACACGACTGATAAAGGCAAACCAGATAGCATACTATCATTTCGAGTAAGACTGTCCTTCCGGGATAGGTCCTCCGCAATCATTGCAATCACGTACCTGCGATCCAATAATTGACTATGAGGGCACTATCTCCAACAATCTCCCACTTGCACTCAAGGCTAATATTGCGATGTCGACTACTCACAGCCCGTGTGAAACCGAACATCCAACTCCTCTACTAATCAGTTTCACAAAGCCCGTTTGTAAAACTATTGTGTTCGAGAAATAGCCTCGGTGAGTGGATCCGCCTAGAAGTATCTTTCTATATCTCTCTTAATCTCAAGTTCGCGGAGAAAACCATCTCCCGAATTGAGTAATACCTGTCTTAGAATATATCTGGATATCTGATGGGACCTGGTTCATAAATGAACTCCATATCCAAACTTCTTAGACTGAATCGATCACTGAACCTAATCAGTATCGGGCACCTTGCTTCCCACAGTATCCTCTTGGACCACCTGTCCATAATACTGTCCCTCTTCGTCAGAGGGAAAAACTAAAACTCTGACAGTCACTCTGTCATCCACGTCACCTTTGAAGCCTGGAATGATAATCGTCTCCCGAAGGAGGCTGCCGTCATCAAATCCGTAGAACATGCACTTATGTTCTATAACTGCTTCCTTATGTTTCTCCAGGATTGGATTAATACAAACTTATTGCATCTAGTGCAAAACCAACATTTGGTGTGGTACTTGACATCTCATGATTGACTCAATTGCCTAAGCAAGTGATCTGCCAATCATGCACATCCCTCTCCCCTTTAGTCTGTAAGACACCTTTAGAGAGGGTGACTCCATCACCTGCAGGTACACCACCATGCTTGGAGTCAACTATTCTAAAAACCATTAGAATATCTGTCAAAGTACCCACATTGGGAAACTACCCAAATCCAGATCTAAAACCATAGATCTAGAAACCAGAATGTCAAATATTATATCCATATCCTGTCTGGAGAAACAACTGTGTGACGACCACAGTACAACCAATCGTAGTATAGGAATTTTACTTCCTACTCTGTGTATGTCATCCAGATACCATGACATCACACCCTACTACCTTCTTAACTGATCCATCCCCTATTCTGACTGAAGTCAAACCCATGACTATCACATCAAAATTAGATGATCTATCTCCGCTATAACTGCTCAAGTCTATAAATAGATATAAGCATCTTGCCCACTATGCTTCCGCTGCTCCCACTGACTACGACAACCCTCCTACCGGGTCTCATAACCTGGAACAACAGCAGTGTCAAGTCTTGGTAGATAAGAACCTCCCTGTCACCGTCCTTGAGGCTACCGAAGTACCTCTCGGGTGTTTGAGGTTACCTACCATACCTGCGGAGTGGCTATTGGAATGTCAAACCTGATTGAATGTATAGGTCCTATTAAATTTTTTTCCGTAATCGTTCGCGGTTCTGGAATCACTTCCAGTTCTACCATACTCCCACTACTGTTTTCTGAAAAAGATCCATTTTTTACTAAAACTGTGGCGAGTCAAGAACAATATCACTATTGATCTTCCAAATGGTAGAATATCAACCCTCGTCATAGCCAGGGTCAACCCACAAACAGCCATTACAGAAACGTGCCCTGAGTTATCCAGTGTCTGGTTTTAATCATAAGCTGGACAACTCCCCGTACCTTAATTTCTTTTAAGGTACGATCCATTCTATATCCAATATAGAAACTTTGACACTTATTTAATTGGAACCATATTCAAATCATGCATCTGTCTCCAGTGCATATCAACTTAATGGAAAGAGGCTTATCAGCATTACTCAACTTAGGAATCCATCCAATTATGAGTAACCTGAAAGAGAAACACGTTTCTCAAAACCATCACTATCATCTGAACACCAATCACAAGAATCTACATCTTCGATCTCTTTGAAGAATCCCGATACTTGTGATACCTGGTTCTCTACTTTATTCTTATACCCACAACTTCTCAAAACTTAGACCTTGTATTTCTACGAAACACTCGTCTAAATACTAGAGAAGTTATAAGTAAATAGAACATAGTACGAGGACCTACCCCTTTGTCCTGATGGACACTGGACAACATACAATACTCTGTATAAGTCCGCTGAGTTAAACAACTCAAAACCTGTGCGTCGTAGGTTGAAAACTGTACCCTGGCGATTTCCTCAAATATCACCAATTACAACGAATTCCGATATAATGAGGATGATCACCTAATTCCCAATATCTTACTCCCACTCATTATCTGTAAAACCATACAGATATGAGAATGAAACCTGGTAAATACATACCCTTGGAGTAAGTGTCTAATCGGGAAAACAGTTTTTCTTTAACAATGCACTGAAACATGAAAATGTTTCGTAGGGGTATCCTGGTATTCATAGTAATGCCTCTTCCATAATCCAATTCATGACTTCAACCGTATATTTTATTGCCATCTCTCCAAATCCCCTTTATTTGTCTTTAGTCGTTACCTTCTGTACACCATCGTTAGGCTAACTGGTTTTCTTCCTTCCCTACCGTTCGGCACCAGCCTATGGTTTGGAAGAAGACTATCCAGTAAGCATAATAGGTGTACCCTCCTAAACCAAGGAGTACTCGCAACTGAGAGAAGGTGATGATAAAAGACAACTGAATAATACCTTATTCTTTTAAAAGTGAAATAGGAGTGGCGATGAAGTACGCGGTTTTGGTCGTGAATGATATCAGTCGCAATTTACTTTGCCCTCCTTCTAATCCCTTTATTTTGTCTTTACATATTACCTTCTGCACACCCTACTTAGGCTAATTGGTTTTCTTCATTCCTTACCTTTCGGCACCAGCCTATGGTTTGGAAGAAGACTATCCAATAAGCGTAATAGGTGTACTCTCCTAAACCAAGGAGCTCTCGCAACCTGAGAGAAGGTGATAATAAATGACAACTGAATAAACCAATTCTTTTCCTCCTGAACCTGGATCCATCCTCGAAGAAGTCCCTTCGAGTTCGTATATAACCATACGATGGATCTATCCAATGGAAGTGGATATCCGTAGTAATACGGGTGTTCTGAGAAATGCAAAGGGTAAAAGAAGGAGTGGCAATGACTTATGCAACTCAGACAATCCAAAAGCCAGTATTTTAAGAAGGTTCGGTCAACCTGGTCACTGAGTCATAGTCTAGGGTCGGTCAAAGGTCGCTGCCAAAGAGAGAGAGAGAAAAGAGACACTCTGCGTGCACTCTAACCTAGATCAGAATGGTCAACACTTTATCTAATCCGGAAACCTCCCACTGTCCTGTCAAATTCTCCTCCAAACCTAAAGAAGAATCAATCGGGATCACCCGAAGAGTAAACCAACTCATCAGTGGGAATCAGGATCCAACTCTCATCGCATGATAACGTGATGGAATGCATCCACGTTACTCATACTCCAGAAGGTATGCGCATACTCGGCAAGTTTCAGTTTCTTTAGAAACTCCTGATATAGTTTTTGCCCCATGCTCTTATAACCTTGGCGTTGGTCAAAATGTCATAAGTCACATGCCAAGTTCTACCCATCACTATCTTGTCAATTTGAACCCATCCGCACATGCCCCTGACGTTGGCCAATCGGCAGAACGACTGTCCCAAACTAACTCATCTATCTATGCAACAATTGAATACCCAGCACCTACCAAACACTATGCCTTGGCGTTGGTCAAAATGCGTAGCTTGAATACTACTGAATACCCAAAAGAAGTGACGGAGGGCTACGGCTGGTTTTTGGCGAAAAACCTTTAGCGTAGTGAACTTGATATCGCTGAAGGAACCTGATAGCTTTTTAAAATATAGTGGCGAAAACCTTTTGCTAAAGAGGTCACTCCCGGTAAAGGGATCTCGGCTCTTTCCTCGTGGAATGAGGTGCAGGATATTCCACTGAATATCGCTATGCAAAGCAACATGTAATCGACTATAGTGAAGTTATTACCCTGACGCAAACTTCTGCCCAAGGGGTCAGTCCCGGTGAAGGGATATCATCCCTTGCCCCGTCGAATGAGGTGCAGGATATTCCACTGAATACCGCTATGCATAACAAAAGGAAACGTCTTTGCAATAACACTTTTTAAATTGTTCCAACAACTGAAACAGGTTTGTTTTTACTTTGCGTTGATCAGAATCAACGCAGTCCCATCATTTAATCACACCAGAAAAGAACGAAAATAAAATGTACGTATATGCCATCCGCATTCGTCACTGGGTCCCGTCATCACCCGTTAGGTTACTTAACTAACGACAGAGCGGGGACTGGACTAGCGCGGGTGTAAAACATATACAACATCTAATAGTATATAAACCAATATACATAATCGCTCCAGGCGTGATAATATGCAACATTACAGAAAAGTAATAAGCATCACAGAACAATACAGATATCTGGGATCCCCGGGTTTCACAGAGCCGCTGCTGAAACCCGACGTTCCCCTGTCGTGTGGATAGCCTGTGCAATGAAACCTAGACCCCTACGGGTGCGGCAAGTTACCCGCCAAAACCTGAAGCGAGGTAGTCCCCACAGCATAGTGAATGGAACACCCGGCACTTCACGGAATCCGGTAAATTGAGCACCCCTCCTTGGGTCAACCTGTACCCCCTACGAGTGCGGCGAATAGTCTGCCAATTCTAGAGTGGGACCCCTCTGCCTCTCAAAGCCATGAGATGCGGACCCGTTGCCCCCCAGAACCCGGCTATCCGTGCACTCCGTCGCGGGGTAAAACCTAGTATAGTAATGAAAAATAGTACAATAGGTACATCGACCGCAACCTGGTCGTGCCCCAAAAGAATATTATACAACAGGCAGTGACGGCTGTCCACAAGTTGGACGCTCGCCCCGCAATATCAAATGTACATATAAACTCAAACTGTACTACCATTGCACACTGCTATCCACCACGACAAATCCGCAACATCACAGCACAAAACAGAACATCAACGCGAATGTCACGTTCGCAAACCCGTCTAAAAGAACTATAGCAATCGGACGCGGTTTACCGATCAAATGACATTCCCGGTCGGAGATATAATGTAAGCACTGTAAACTAACATGTTTAAATTTCGATCGACCAAATATCAAGAAGTGGGCCCCACGCAAATCTGTAGAACAGTAATAAAACCTGGGCCCAAACTGTATTTACCAAAAACCCCAAAATCCATCCAAGAACCCACAGACAAAAATTGGGAGCACGTGCTCCTCACTTGGCCGCGGATGCGCGGCCAATACAATAGGGTTGGCCGCGCTTCCGCGCCTCAATGGAGAGATCATGAGCCCAAATTTTGTCGTTGGTCTTAGAAAAGCCTGCACGGATTTTTAAGATGTGCAGAAATCAATTTTGACACCGTTTAAAAACAACAGAAACTGTCGGCTTGGAATTTGCAGTTTTAAGTTTTTCGGTCGGATCGATGTTTTAAACGCGTTAGCACAAGTTAGTATAGCAAAATGGTGAGGCTCTGATACCACTGTAAGTCTACGGTAGCGCCCCGGCAGTCTACAGACGCCAAATGCGGAACAAAACTTTTAAACTGGCGCTATCGTATACTTTAACCCGGATCTGCCATTATTGCTAAACTAACAATCTGTAAAGAGTGTAGGAATGTTATACCGAACGATCCGAGTCCTTCGTTCTTCAACCATCATCCCACGCTCCGTTGCGGCTGCTCCGATCTCGTCGATCTCCGATCTCCTCGTCGAGGTGGCACCACATGATCGGTTCTTTAAACGGGCTCCCACCTCTGACTCGAGGCAACTCGATCGTCAAGTTTGCTAAAAGAGACGACCAAGATTGATGTAGAGAATGAGTAGATGACTTTGTCTCACTTCGTCCAAGTCCGTGGACGATCGGTAAATGAAGTTGCCGTGGAAATCGGGTGATGGAATGAAATGAACTGTAAATTCCATACACCCCAAAACTATCATATCTTTTCTAACCGAATGAAATCAACAACCATGAGAGAGAGAGGAGGGGGCCGGCCTCATATAAAGAGAGGGGGGGTGACCGTAGGAGAGGGGGGTGACCATATGATAAATATCATATGTGAACACAAACAAATATCTTGCTTAAAGATCTTAAGCAAAACAAGAAAGTAATGAAATCAAAGCATGAGTCACAAAGCTTAGTCACAAATTCTAGAACCTTCTAGAACCTTCTAGAAGCACGACTCACTCTCAACCAAGAAAAGATAAATCCGCCTTTAACCAAATGTTAAAAGACGGCTGATAGAAAACTGGAAACTGGCAACTTCCAAAAGTGATCCTGAAACGAATTTCAGGACAACCCCGAAACTGTATAAATATACCCGCATTTGTATTACGACCGAATACAAATGCAACTGAGACAAAGATATTATACCTACTCAATATAATACTCGGATCCGGCTTAAACCAAAGCCGACCAGTATTATCTGCCCGAAAAATAACACGTGCGTAAACGCACGTGCATTTTCCGAACCCTGCCATAAAACCATACGGCCTCTACAACGTTTCGCCCGAACTTGGGAAACTGTCTGTGGGGGACTCTAATGACTCGTCAGCACCCTGGCAGTGGGTTTAACCACAAACCGTCAGCGGCACTAGCAATGCGTAACGGCTGCCCATGGACTGACCTCAAGGGATGCCGATGAGCGCACTCATCCGGAAAACCCTACTGAGCCTAACAGTGACAATGTATATACAGTCCGGTCCGTTCGTCAATGAGTATCGCATATCTGCCTAGGGGGCTAGTAACGTCAGACCCCCAATAGCAGTATAAATCGTGTCGGAGTGAAGCCCAATTACACCCTGAGATACTACTGGAGTACCTACCAGTAAATCTCCTGCCATGGCCATGGACTTTGTGTAATGGCTCTCCTAGACACAGCACGACCTCGCCCCCAATACCGGGAGAGACGAATCCCCTGCCGATCCGCTCACGTGCCTCCATATGGCTCGGGACTGTACCCAAAAACTACCTGTTTGCACGACTCCTTTGAGCCGTGGTAGGGTAGAAATCAAAGAACAGTGGGAACTCACACGAGACAAATGACGACCTCAGGTCGATGAACTAACCTGTACACATGTCACCAGGGAACTGCTATCTGACGGTAGATATAATACTAACTAGCAGATTCCCGGCGAGTCCTGTCCGGTGTACTCATAACCCAATGAGCACCTGTATACATCTTAGGTGATCCAACTGACACCAGTGGCTTGTGAGACCGGCCACCGCCCCTCGTCGGGGTCTCGACTGTACACACTAGTCTACTCTGGAGTATCGATGCCCTGTCTCGAAACTCCCACGACTAGGGACCACAATTAAGGATATGCATATAAACTACCCAACTCTCACGTATATGATCGCCATCATACTGTTGGTAGTAAAGCAAGATCTTAAGGGCTCTATCAAAGTGTAACATGCAATCAGTCACCTGAACATGTACACGACTGATAAAGGCAAACCAGATAGCATACTATCATTTCGAGTAAGACTGTCCTACCGGGATAGGTCCTCCGCAATCATTGCAATCACGTACCTGCGATCCAATAATTGACTATGAGGGCACTATCTCCAACAGCTATATGACCTTAACATAGTCAACAAATCATAAGTGCTAGTCAAGTTCAACCCGTCATTTCCCGATTGAATTAAACCCACCCGCACGACCCTTAACATAGTCAACAAAGTCGCACGACTATCCTAATCCAATCGCATCATATGCTTATACAGATAAGCACTAATTAGCTACCGCACACTACGCCTTAACATAGTCAACAAACGTAGGACGAATACTAACTAGTACTTATCTGAAATGACGGAAGGCTACGACAGGTTTTTAAGAAAACCCTTTGCGTAATGAACTTGATATCGTTGTAGAATCGAATGATTTTAAAATGGAGTGTTTTTTAGGCTTTTCTAGTTTTGCTAAAGGGGTCACTCCCGGTAAAGGGATCATCGGCCCTTTCCTCATCGAATAAGGTGCAGGATATATAATATATACCGCTGTGCAAAGCAAAAACACCAAAAGCAATCAAAAGAAAAACCGAGGGTTGTAGCATCTGCCAGTTATTGCTAAAGGGGTCACTCCCGGTGAAGGGATCTCGGCCATTTCCTTATCGAATAAGGTGCAGGATGTTCTACAAGGAACACCGCGATGCAAAGCAAGAACTGTAGCTACCTGTTTTTGAAATCCGATTCCACAACATCTTTTAGGTTTATTTTCTTTCATTAATCACATTAATGAAGTCCCATCATTTAAATCACCTAAACATCACAGATAAATACGACGTACACTTATGCCATCCGCATTCGCCTCGATGTCCCTTCGTGCATCGTTAGGTTAGGTAACTAACGGCAGAGCGGGGCAGGGCTAGCGCGGGAGTAAAACATAAGTAACGTCTATATAATATATCGTATATACTATATACAGTATCTGTCATAGCATATCAAATGATCACATCACAGATATCGCAGCAGAAGAAACATATGAAATATTGGATATACGAGGACGTCCGTGTTTTCAATACGAGCCTGTATAAAACACGGATTCCACGGTCGCGATGAATAGCCTAACCCACACCCCTAGACCCCTACGAGAGCGGCAAGCAACCCTACCAATTCTAGAGTTAGGAGACCCGGACTCGACTCCTCGAGTTGGTCTCCCACTGAACTCTAGAACCCGGTTACTTGTGCTCTCCTCCTTGGGTCTATCCTAGTGCGGAAAAGTAAATAATATACAAAAGGTGACATCTTCCGCAACCTGGAAGTGCCCCAATAAAAGAATATTACATACAAGTTTTTACATCAATGAAAATGAAAAACACTCATCTCACATAAAACCCCCCCGGCTATTCAAACACGACGATCCAATATAACATATCCAGCAACACATAACATCACATGTCATCAATGTAAGTAAATATGCCCATCCCAATTGTCGTTGACATATAGCAACGAAACCGGCGATATCACATATTACACTTACGGTCGCAGAAAAGAAAGTGTAAAACTATAACAGTTGGAATCCGCAACCTCCTGAGACATCGCATGCCTAACAATTATAAACTCCACATTTTAGTCTCTATATCGAAAACACTTTTCAATATCCAGTCGGGTAATTCAACATGATTCCCGATAAACTGATCGAATGCTCGTCGCAAACTTTAGTAGACGGCCGCACCTCCGGATGCCGTCGACGAAGTGCACTAAGGCGGAACACCGTTGCCGCGAGCACCCGAACGGATGCTTTTGGCGACGGGGTTCTCCTACAGTCACTTGGTCGGGGCTATGGGGCATGGCTGTCTATTAAGTTTACCCGGCGAGTATCCGCGTACGCTACGTGATGGCGACGGACTTTTGATCGCATCAAAATTCCGTGGCAACCGATCAATTGAGACTAAACTGCTATGTTTATAACATCCAAATCAGTTATCTCATAACCACTTGTGGATTCCAAATATTGTATCACATTCCAGATAAATAGAAAATGTTAAACTTTCCGATCGAACAATCAAACACCCAAGTTTTCCCGAAACAGCTCAACACATGAAATAAGTTTAAAAACATCCACTTCATGCCACAGTACCAACGGTCAAGCCGTAGAAGGGTCAAGCCAACGCCTCACATGTGGCACGCCGTACTGCCCCAAACCCGAAGGTTCAAAGGGCAGTTCAAGACGGTCACATAATCGAGTTAAGGTTTGTTGTCTTCTTACGGGTCCATCGCGTTACTTGCACTACTTAGACGTTCTTAAACTACGGAAAAATCCAACACTTGGAAATTTCCCGGCAGGGGAAAAATTGGGTATTTATATCCGGTCGAACTTTTTAACATATTCTAAATAACCCGAAAACATTACGAAATTAAATATTCCGATCGAATTATCGAATACAAAATAAACCCCAAAAATACTCAACACTTGAGTCACTGTTAAAAATACCCAGAAAATAGAAACAACAGAGGCAAGAATTACTGTGCAAAAGCCCGTCGCTAATTCCATTACCCTGCCACGGAACCGCCGCCAAAGGTGGGTTATTGCCGCGGTTCCATGGCCATGTGGAGGACTTAGGGGCTCGTTTTTCATGGTAATTCTTAGAAAAGCCTGCTGAATTTTTTAGATATTTTTAATACAGAAAAATCCCAGATTTCAAAAAATTTCCAGAGAGGGGTTTGATTTTGCGTTTCGGGTTTCGATCGGGGTTTTAACTCAGTAAACACATCGCCTAATGCTCTAGCTAGGCTCTGATACCACTGTAGGGATCCTAGGCACACTCAAGAGGTTCTACAAGGCATCAACCATGGCAAATTCAAATTTTCCGGTGCCGAGAAACCCTAAACTAGATCGATTACTAGAGGTAAGGAAAAACAACAAGCAAGCAAACTACTTTGCTACTAAGTGAAAGTGACTACAACCTTTGTAGATCCGGTCCTCCACTTCTTTAGCTCCATGACGACGTCCCTCCACTGCAATCAACCGGATCCCGGACTCTAGCGTTGGTTTCGTCGGAGAAATGATCGGGCTAGGTCATTGACTTCGAGGCCGAAGATGATCTACGTCGGGGAGCCTCAAACTCAAGCTATTCCTTCACTTGGTCAAAAACTTTGTGAAGAGAACACCCTATACTACATGGAAAGTAGTAGAGGATGAAGAAATAGGAAGTGGGTTCACTTTAGAATTGGATTTCTCACTCTTTTTCTCATGGCACCATTGGAGCTAGCAAGCTTTTGTGAGCTTGATGAAGGAGAAGAAGAAGAAAAGAATTATCTTTATAATAAAAATGAATCCAAATGAAACTTATCCTTTCAATTATGGCACCATGGTTGAGTTAAGCCCTCATGCTTAACTCATGTAGAGTTTTAACCAAAGCATTAAGTTAAGGGTTGGGTTAACTAATATCCTAAGGAAATGACAAAAGATTTGACTTTGTCAAAGTTTCTTCAAGCTTCATGAAGCTTGATAACTTTGACCAAAGTCTTACTCTTTTGTTATTTGTTAAGAAAATAGTAAACCCTAATTTAACCCTGATTTGGTATAAGTCACATACACACAACTTGTTTGTATCATCAAGCATGATACAAACATGTACACTTGCATCTATCACATATAAACAATGTGCACATTCAAGTGAGAAAATCAATCTTAAGTGAACCAATACTAGTTAATGTAAAGTAATATATCAAATATATAATTATACATTAAATCAACACTTGATTTAACGATCCGGTCATATTGCATATAACCGACTAATATCAATAGTAACAACTTATCGAATCAACACTTGATCCGATAACCCGGCTATATCGCATACAACCGATCAATGTCACAATTCGCGAGAATAGAATTCAGTATCACATACTGGTATTATTCTCGGTCCCGCACATATCTCATATGCGCTCCTATTTCGTTTCGCTTGAGCCAGGAAACCCCTGTGTAGGACTCTAAAGACTCATCAATACGCCGGCAATAGGTGATGATCATATCAAACACCCACAAGCCGCAAACGGTCTGCTAAACGTAACGGCCACCCGGGTATTGAGCGATCAGAAGATCAACGAGCAAGCCCGCTCACACTCCTGTGAATCCAACCAGTAACACTTACCGTACAGTCCGGTCTGTTCGTCTGATATGTCGCATATCTCGTCTAGGGGTGGTAAACGTCAGACCCCAATAACTCGATAAGTCATGTCGATATGAGGCTCATAACGGGTCGAGAAACTACTGGTAACACTTACCAGTAAATCCTTAAAGCATCCTTGGCCAAGGACTTCCTGTTATAGCCAATCGAGCACAGCGCAACATCAACTCCCTATACCGGGAGAGACGAAACCCCTCATATCGCTCATTGCCTCCATTTGACTTGGGACTGTACCCAAAAACCACCATTTTGCATGCCCTTTTGGACGTGGTAAGGTGGAAATCAAAGCACAGTGGGAATCACACAAGACTCTATGACGATCTCGGGTATACAGACTAACCTGTACCAGTGTCACCAGAGAACTGCTATCTGACGTAAGGTATAATACCATCTGGGAGTTCTCGGCGAGTCCGTCCAGTGTACCCAATCTCCACTGAGCACCCGTATATCATCTCTGATGTCAAACACCAATGGATATGGGATCATCCATCGCCCATCTGTATGGGTCGAGAAGGTATACGCTAGTCTACTCTGGTATATCGATGCCCCGTCTCGATACACCCATGACTAGGGACTTTGAAGGATGTACTTATGGACTACCATGTCCCCACTAGTATGATCTGCATCATAGTCCAGGTAGTCAAGTACACATCCTAAGGGATTTACCAACATGTAACAGAGAGACAAACAGTGTACACGTTAAAGTAAAGAGTAACCAGATAGCATACTATCATATTGAGTAAGAAAGTCATCCCTATATATGTCCAAGCATCCACTACAATATACATCCTATGTATAGTAATGGCCTCTAGGGCATACATATAACTAACAAAAACCAGACTCTGGATAACTCAAGGCACGTTTCTGTAATGGTTTTTTGTGGGTTAACCCGGGCTATGACGAGGGTTGACTTTCTACCATCTGGAAGATCAATAGTGATATTGTTCTTGACTCGCCACAGTTTTAGTAAAATGGATTTTTTCAGAAAACAGAATTGGGAGTATGGTAGAACTGGAAGTGATTCCAGAACCGCAAACGATTACTAAAATTTAATAGGACCTAAAGATTCAATTAGGTTTGACATTCCATTTAGCCACTCCGCAAATATTGTGGGTAACCTCAAGCACCCGAGAGGTACTCCGGTAGCCTCAAGGACGGTGACAGGGAGGATCTTGTTTACCCAGACTTGCCATTACTGCTGTTCCAGACTATGAAACTGTAACATTTCAGAAAATATAAAATATTATTTTTGGAATTTAATATTAAAATAATATATTTTCCGAAAGCTACCCGATTTGCGAAATTGTGGTTTTCGAAAAAGGGTATAAATATATACCGATAATTGTGAAATAATTGTATATTAAAATGATTTATTTAATTAATAATATAACTAAAGGATTTGGAATTTTTAAAATTTATTATATGCAGTTTCGATAAAAACCTGATTAGTGCACTGCAAATCGCGATTAAGCCAAATCCGTGTTTCTACAGTTTTCATGGTTAGCGCATCATGACACGTTACATGTTATTTCATTTGTGTTATTTTTATTAGGGTGTATGTGTTAATGGTGAGAAAAGAATGGAAAAAGGTGTAATGATGACTTGGAGAGAGAGAGGGGACACAATGATGAGAATAAGCATGCTAAGAGGGAATGAGAGTGAGAAAGTGAGACAAAGGGAGAGAGTGTTGCCTCATTGTTCCTCCACCATTTCCTCCTTCTTCTTCTTCCTCATCTCCCTCCACTTTCTACCCTCTTGACCCACCCCAAAAACCTTACCAAAACCCTAAACCCTTTTCACAAAAGTTGATCTCCTCTTCACCCTCTACACATTGGGCCAAGCAAAATGGGATTTTGACAACTTTAGGAAGCTAGGGCTGTCTAGAGTGGCCTAAATGAGGTATAGATTCTTCCATTTTGTTATTTTTAAGCTTCTTTCTATTCTAGTTTAGTTTAGAAGTCGTTATAGCGTGAAATTGTGATGTTGGAAAATTCTAGTGAAGGGTTTGGGTGTTTGTGTAGATTTGAGGTGTGTAGTGGCTGTTACAAACCTTAGGAATTGAATTCAAGAGATGGAATTGAGTGTAGTAACCAAAATACAAACTTTAGAATTGATCCATGTCGGTTTTGTGAGAATATAGGGTGTGCAGGGAAATCTGGAGCGACCGGGGAATTTCTGAGCTTAGCAAACAACTCCACGGACCAAATTAGGTTACTAGGAAACTACCTTGACGAAATGAACCCCATTGGAGCCTAGGGGGCAAAGGAGGCCAGTTTTTCTAGTGATGTGGCCGGCCACTTGGTGGAAATTGGTGTCGGGGTTGATCCAGTAGGTCATATACATCATATACAGCACCCTAGACTTGTTTGTGCAACGATTTTTGTCCCGAGTCAAAATCTGGGAGCATTTTAGTGTGATTTTGGCTATGGTTTTCCTTATTTTGTAATGCTAAGTTTTGATATTTGAATTTGACATTGGTTGTTGGGTGTTCGTACATCAACAACAAGGGGTGTTTGGTTGATTTTGTACACGTAGGCCATAGGTTCTGACCTATGAGCAATGCGCGTACCGTTTTGGATTTCAGAACTTGATTTTAATAGCGTTGCGATATGTGTTGTTATTATAGGTACCCTCACGTGGATTCCAAGGCAATGAATCATGGCGTCATCGACTTCGGCAAGCGAAGACCAAGGTGAGTAGATCTATATCTACCGGGGAAGTCGGGTGGATGGCGTATAGCACCCCCGCAAAGTTTTGATGGAAACTGAATTATAGAATATGGTTAAGGAAACCTAGCTTTTGAAACTAGGGTTAGAGTTAAATGATAGTTAGTGAAACCATATTAGAAACTAAATATAGTTAGAAGTGATATAATACGGCTAATATGTGATGACGGTATTTGAGGATGATGTTTGACGATATTGGTGGTTAGGATAATATAGGACTAGATAGTCGACGTATATGTGTCATCTGAACCATACATATTTCTAAACTAAAGAATCGTATGCATCTTTTAAACAGATACCTTGAGGGACGTTACGGAATTTCAAATGATATCTTTTCCATAAAAACACCATAACCCCTATTTTCAAAACTACGATTCGCTTCTTTAAAAATCTGATTGTATGGTTTGGGTGTGTATGTTAGATTAGATACTTATACTTATAGTATAGAGAGAATGTGTAGGGTTACTAGGCACACTCAAGAGGTTCCACAAGGCATCAACCATGCCAAAATCAAATTTTTCATGTGCTTAAGAATCCTATGCAAGATCGTTAACTAGAGATTAGGCGAAAAGCAAGCAAGTAAACAACTTTATTGCTGAGTGAAAGGGACTACAACCTTTGTAGATCCGCTCCACCATTTCTTTAGCTCCGTGTTGACGTCCCTCCGCTGCGATCATCGGGATCCCGGACTCTAGCGATGGTTTCGTCGGAGAAATGATCGGGCTAGGTCATTGACTTCGAGGCCGAAGATGATCTACGTCGAGGCGACTCAAACTCAAGCTCCATCTTCACTAGGTCAAGAAACTTGTGAAGAAAACACCCTCTACTACATGGCAAGTGATAGAGGATGAAGAAATAGGAAGTGGGTTCACTTTGGATTTGGATTTCTCACTTGGAATCATCACTTAGAATTTTCTAGCAAGCTTTTTCTTTCTTCATGAAGAAGATGAAGAAGAAGAAGAAGAAAGAAAAAGAATAATCAAAAAAATGAATAATTCATAATAGAAAATGAAGTGATGCTTATTATTTAGGAACCATGGGTTAGTTTTACTCATGTAGAGAATAAACTAGGGTTTAGATAATGGTTAGGTTTAAGAATAGAAACAAAATGGTGAAGCTTCATGAAACTCTAAGAATAAAACAAAGAAAGCCACCATATTTGCTTCTTGCCAAAAGAAATAAATAAATAAATAAGGCAAATGAAATCCCAACCATTAACTAAACATGGTGTATAGCATACACACACCCAAGTTTGCATGTATCATCAAACATGATACAAACTAGTGCACAAAAATATATCATATATACAATGTGCACAATCTAGTGAGAAAATAATCTTAAGTGAACCAATACTAGTTAATGTAAAGTAATATATCAAATATATAATTATACATTAAATCATTAAATCAACACTTGATTTAATGATCCGGTCATACTGCATATAACCGACTAATATCAAGTGTATCAATATATCGAATCAACACTTGATTCGGTAACCCGGCTATATCACATATAACCGACTGATGATACAAATCGCGAGAATAGAATACAGTATTACATACTGGTATTATTCTCGGTCCCGCACATATCTCATATGCGCTCCTATTTCGTTTCGCTTGAGCCAGGAAACCTCTGTGTAGGACTCTAAAGACTCGTCAATACGCCGGCAGCAGGTGATGATCATATCAAACACCTACAAGCCGCAAGCGGTCTGCTAAACGTAACGGCCACCCGGGTATTGAGCGATCAGAAGATCAACGAGCAAGCCCGCTCACACTCCTGTAAATCCAACCAGTAACACTACCGTACAGTCTGGTCTGTTCGTCTGATATGTCGCATATCTTGTCTAGGGGTGGTAAACTTCAGACCCCAATAACTCGATAAGTCGTATCCATATGAGGCTCATAACGGGTGGAGAAACTACTGGTAACACTTACCAGTAAATCCCTAAAACAGCCTTGGCCAAGGACTTCCTGTTATAGCCAATCGAACACTGTGCAACATCAACTCCCTATACCGGGAGAGACGAAACCCCTCCTATCGCTCATTGCCTCCATGTGACTCGGGACTGTACCCAAAAACCACCGTTTTGCACGCCCTCTTGGACGTGGTAAGTGGAAATCAAAGCACAGTGGGAATCACACAAGACTCTATGACGATCTCGGGTATACAGACTAACCTGTACCAGTGTCACCAGAGAACTGCCATCTCACGTAAGGTATAATACCATCTGGGAGTTCTCGGCGAGTCCGTCCATTGTACCCAGTCTGCACTGAGCACCCGTATATCATCTCTGATGTCAAACACAAATGGATATGGGATCATCCATCGCCCATCTGTATGGGTCGAGAAGGTATACGCTAGTCTACTCTGGTATATCGATGCCCCGTCTCGATACACCCACGACCAGGGACTTTGAAGGATGTAATTATGGACTACCACGTCCCCACTAGTATGATTCGCATCATAGTCCAGGTAGTCAAGTACACATCCTAAGGGCTTTACCAACATGTAACAGAGAGACGATCAGTGTACACGTTAAGGTAAAGAGTAACCAGATAGCATACTATCATATCGAGCAAGAAAGTCATCCCTATATATGTCCAAGTATCCACTACAATATACATCCTATGTATAGTAATGGCCTCTAGGGCATACATATAACTAACAATCTCCTACTTGAACTAGGGCCATCTGATAGCAGTGGTTGTAGTATCTCATACTCAACCATCCCATAAAAGTCTCTCTCCGGGAAAAGGCCTTTGTGAGTGGATCCGCCGTGTTGTCCTCTGAGTCTACTCTCCTAACCTCGATCCCCTGGAGATCAACCATCTCCACGATCAGGTGATACTGCCTAAGAATATGTCTGGATCACTGATGGGACGGGCGTTCCTAGGCATAAGACACATCTCCATTGTCTCACAATGGTAGGAACAAAGTTCATCTCATGAACTAATATATACCCAGACTTCCTCTTTGGTAGCATCTTTGGTAGCGATGTATCCAGCCTTTATCGTCTAGTATGCCACGGTATCTAGCTTGGAACTCTTCCAACATACCGTCCCTTTACTGAGGGTAAAAACAATGTCTGCGACTGACATTCAGTCATCCTTATCACCCTGGAATCTTTCCAGTGATTCTCCCCAGGATCAATTGATACCATCTCACTACAACTAGTGAGTATCCTAACATCCAATTAGATCTATCTCATAGATCCAAAATCCAGGATTTAGTAGGTATCACTTTGATCCTATATGGAGAATCCTTATGATAAGCGGAGATTGACCGAGTGTAGCATAGGAAACTCCTTCCCTATCAAGAGTATGTCATCAACGTACTCTACGAGGATCACCACCATACTCCCTACTACCTCTTTGTTTATACAAGGTTCATCTACCATTTTGATGATGTCAAACTCTTTGACTAACACATCAAAACAGACGTTCCAACTCCGCGATGCCTGCTTTATCTTATAAAGCATCTTGTACACGTTTCCGCTGCTCCCACTGTCTACGAAGCCCTCTGGCTGTGTAATTACAGACGCTCTCTTCTAAAACATCATTTTAGAAAAGCAGTCATGACACCCAACCACCAGATATCGTAGTCATGGTATGTAGTCGTGGCAAGTAGGATCTAGATGGACTTAAGCATAGGCCCCAGAAAAGGTTTCATCATTAACCACAACTGGTCTATGATGCAAACCTTTAACGAGTCTAGCTTTGAAAGTCTCAACTTTTCCATGTACACCAAGTAATCTTCCCAAGATATACTTGCTCCTGATGGGAATTTAACCCTTCAGATATTGCAACCAAAGTCCATACTTTGTTGGTGTATAAGGATTCCATCTCAGATCGATAAGCATCCAGCCATTCTTACAGAGTCCCACTCCTGATGGCCAGCTCGAAACTAGTTGGGTCATCATCTCTTGATGCAATCCTTGCTCCCGCTGTCATAAAGAAACCGAAGTATCTCTCAGGTGGGTGAGGAACCCTACTAGATCGGCGGAGAGGCTGAAGTTTGTTGGTTGCTATTGAATCCTTTGGTTCTACCAAATCAGCAGCTGCAGTTTGTATAGCTGGAACTCTTTCCAGTTCTACCTCATGTCCACTAATTTCTTCATAAGAAATTCCCTTTCACAATGGTGGCATGCTGAGTAACAAAACATCTTTTGGTGCTCGGTTAGGTAGAAGATATTCCCTTGCGTATGCCTGGGATATCCAACAAACTTATACAGTCCTTACTTTGCCTCGAGCTTGCCCCGATTTTGCTTTTTAGACATAGGCCGGACAACCCCAAATCTTAACTGACTTAAGAGATGGGCTCTTCCCTTTCCATATCATATATGAAGTGGTAGGCAACTGATTTGATCGGAACCCTATTCAATAGGTATGCAACTTCATAAGTGCATAACTCCCTAAAAGGAAATAGGAAACTCAGTAGTACTCATCATAGAGCACACCATATCACATAGGATGTTATTGCTCCGCCCCGATATACCATCGTGCTATAGTGTATACGGAGGAGTAATGCTGAGAGAGAATCTCATTCTCCTTTAGAATAATCCAGGAATTCCGTGCTCAGGTATTCTCCTCCTTGATCACATCAAAGGACATAATACTTTTACCCGTATTTTGGTTCTCTACTTCTAACTTATATTCTGTGAATATCTCAAAAGCTTCGGACTTGTGTTTCAACAGGAACATATGTCTGAATCTTGAGAGATCATCACAGAAGGTAACGAAGTACAAAGAACCGGTCTTGGCATATGTAGACAGGGGACCTTCATACATCAGCATGTATCAATCCCAGGAGTTTACTAACTCTTTCTCTGTTTCCAATAAACAGAGCTATGGTCATCTTATCTCTGTGACATGACTGGCAAGTTTCACAAGATGTAAATTCAAACAAATTTAAATATGCATCTTTATGTAACTTAAGCTAGTCGGGTCGCATTGATATGACCTAGTCTACAATACCTCAAGAAGGATTCGTTCATTTCTGAACTCTTCCTCTTGAGTGTGTTCTATATACTAAGAACTGTGGTTTGATTTAGAACGTTAATGCTTTTAGATAACGTGCCTGAACCGATCAACTCTTGATATAGGAAATGTTCAAAACATTATCCAACAATACAAAATTATATCCTTCTTTACTAATAAAGAGACTGATATGATTTTGTATATCAGGTTCGGTATCTAATAACATTTGTTCAGAATCAATGTATTCTGGTAATACAGGGTGACAGTGACCAACAGACTTGGCTGCAACATTTGCACCGTTTTCTGCCTCATGAAACTCATTACCCGTTCTCAGTTCTCTACCTATATGTAGCCCATGTAATATATTACATATGTGGGATCCTGATCCGGTATCATATACCCAGGACGTAAAGGACATTGAGAAACAGTTCTCTGTAATGAACACACCCGAAGATGATGCATCGGTATGCACTTTCTTCGTTTGGGCGGCACAGGAATTCTGGTAATCCCCAATTTCCTGCTCTGTCTTATAACAATTACAAGTTAGAGCGAGACCAACGTTCCCCAGCTCAGTATAACAAGCGGGTTCGGTCAATACATCCATATTATTATCTTGATTAAGGCATGATATGGTCGCTACCTGGAGAGAGAGAGAAGAAAACACTCTGCGTGCGCTCTTGCAAGATTAGATTGGTTATTATTTTATCTAATCAGGATGGCTCCCACTGTTTTTATCAAATCTTCCTTCAAACCCTAAAAGGAAAGACTAGCCGGGATTAATTACATGCTACAAGTTCGCCAATCTTTCAGCCAGGCCAGTGTCGGTACTTTGAGGGAGGTCTCCCGTTCTTTCGCACGAACCTAATTAATGTAAACCTCATTTTCCCAGAGGCGTAACCCCGTTGACACATTTCTAGACACCTACTTGATCGGCTAATTGTAATGTGTAAAACTCTCCCAGGAGTAACAATTACTCGCAATGGGTATCGGGATCCAACTATCTCATAGAAGCTATGCAATCTCATTGCAAATTTCAACACTTGAAATTCCCGATAATATTTTGCCCCTAGCAGCTATATGACCTTAACATAGTCAACAAATCATAAGTGCTAGTCAAGTTCAACCCGTCATTTCCCGATTGAATTAAACCCACCCGCACGACACTTAACATAGTCAACAAAGTCGCACGACTACCCTAATCCAATCGCATTATATGCTTATACAGATAGGCACTAATTAGCTACCGCACACTACGCCTTAACATAGTCAACAAACGTAGCACGAATACTAACTAGTACTTATCTGAAATGACGGAGGGCTACGACAGGTTTTTAAGAAAACCATTTGCGTAATGAACTTGATATCATTGTAGAATCAAATGATTTTAAAATGGAGTGTTTTTTAGGCTTTTCTAGTTTTGCTAAAGGGGTCACTCCCGGTGAAGGGATCGTCGGCCCTTTCCTCGTCGGATGAGGTGCAGTATATATCATATACATCACTGTGCAAAGCAAGAACTAGAGAAGCAATCAAAAGACAAACCGAGGGTTGTAGCATCTGCCAATTATTGCTAAAGGAGTCACTCCCGGTGAAGGGATCTCGGTTCTTTCCTTATCGAATAAGGTGCAGGATGTTCTACAAGGAACACCGCGATGCAAAGCAAGAACTGTAGCTACCTGTTTTTGAAAATTCGATTTCACAACATCTTTAGGTTTCTTTTATTTCATTAATCATATTAATGAAGTCCCATCATTTAAGTCATCTAAACATCACAGATAAAAACGACGTACACTTATGCCATCCGCATTCGCCTCGATGTCCCCTCGTGCACCGTTAGGTTAGGTAACTAACGACAGAGCGGGGCAGGGCTAGCGCGGGTGTAAAACATAAGTAACATCTATATAATATATCATGTATAGTATATACAGTATCTATCACAACATATCAAATGATCACATCAGAGATATTGCAGCAGAAGAAACATATGAAATATTGGATATACTAGGACGTCCGTGTTTTCAATACGAGCCTGTATAAAACACAGATTCCACGGTCGCGATGAATAGCCAAACCCACACCCCTAGACCCCTACGAGAGCGGCAAGCAACCCTACCAATTCTAGAGTTAGGAGACCCGGACTCGACTCCTCGAGTTGGTCTCCCACTGGACTCCAGAACCCGGTTACTTGTGCTCTCCTCCTTGGGTCTATCCTAGTGCGGAAAAGTAAATAATATACCATGGGTGACATATTCCGCAACCTGGAAGTGCCCCAATAAAAGAATATTACATACAATAAATTTTACATGAATGAAAAAGAAAAACTCTCATCTCACATAAAACCCCCGGCTATTCAAAACGCGACGATCCAATATAACATATCCAGCAACACATAACATCACATGTCATCAACGTAAGTAAATGTGCGCATCCCAATTGTCGTTGACATATAGCAACGAAACCGGCGATATCACATATTACACTTACGGTCGCAGAAAGAAAGTGTAAAACTACAGCAGTTGGAATCCGCAACCTCCTTAGACATCGCATGCCTAACCAAATGAATTCCTTAGACATCGCATGCCTAACAATTATAAACCCCGCATTTTAGTCTCATTATCAAAAACTCTTTTCAATATCAAGTCGGGCAATTCAGCAAGATTCCCGACATCCTGATCGAATGCTCGTCGCAAACTTTAGTAGACGGCCGCACCCCCGGTTGCCGTCGACGAAGTGCACTAAGGCGGAACACCGCTGCCGCGAGCACTCGGACGGATGCTTTCGGCGACGGGGTTCTCCTACAGTCACTTGGTCGGGGCTATGGGGTGTGGCTGTCTATTAAGTTTACCAGGCGAGTATCCGCGTACGCTACGTGATTGCGACGGACTTTTGATCACATCAAAATTCCGTGGCAACCGATCAAGTGAGACTAAACTGCTATGTTCATAACATCCAAATTAGTTATCTCATAACTACTTGTGGATTCCAAATATTGTATCACATTCCAGATAAATAGAAAATGTTAAACTTTCCAATCGAACAATCAAACACCCAAGTTTTCCCGATACAGCTCAACACATGAAATAAGTTTTAAAACATCCACTTCATGCCACAGTACCAACGGTCCAGCCGTAGAAGGGTCAAGCCAACGCCTCACATGTGGCACGCCGTACTGCCCCAAACCCGAAGGTTCAAAGGGCAGTTCAAGACGGTCACATAATCGAGTTAAGGTTTGTTGTCTTCTAGAGGGTCCATTGCGTTACTTGCACTACTTAGAACGTTTTCAAACTACGGAAAATTCCAACACTTGGAAATTTCCCGGCAGGGGAAAAATTGGGTATTTATATCCGGTCGAACTTTCTAACATATTCAAAAATTATCCGGATTAACACAGACAAAGTTAAAGATTCCGATCGAATCGTCGAACTCCCAATACAGCCCAGAAAACTCAACACTTGAGTATACATTAAAAATTTCCAGAAAATTCAGTAAACTAATAAGGAAGTTACTATGCAAAAATAAAGTTTCAATGTGACTATACGGCCGCGGAACCGCCGCACGAGCCATGCTCGTGCCGCGTTTCCGCGGCGCCTTAATAGAATTAGGCACTCGTTTTGCACAGTAACTCATAAAAACGCCTGCTGATTTTTCTGCATATTTTTAATTTAGAAAAAACCACATTTTCAGAAAATGTCCAGAGAGGGTTAAAAGTTAGGGTTTCGGGGTTCGATCGGATTTCTAACATCGTCTACACTTCGCCTAAAGCTCTAGCTAGGCTCTGATACCACTGTAGGGTTACTAGGCACACTCAAGAGGTTCCACAAGGTATCAACCATGCCAAAATCAAATTTTTCATGTGCCTAAGAATCCTATGCAAGATCGTTAACTAGAGATTAGGCGAAAAGCAAGCAAGTAAACAACTTTATTGCTAAGTAAAAGGGACTACAACCTTTGTAGATCCGCTCCACCATTTCTTTAGCTCCGTGTTGACGTCCCTCCGCTGCGATCATCGGGATCCCGGACTCTAGCGATGGTTTCGTCGGAGAAATGATCGGGCTAGGTCATTGACTTCGAGGCCGAAGATAATCTACGTCGAGGCGACTCAAACTCAAGCTCCATCTTCACTAGGTCAAGAAACTTGTGAGGAAAACACCCTCTACTACATGGCAAGTGATAGAGGATGAAGAAATAGGAAGTGGGTTCACTTTGGATTTGGATTTCTCACTTGGAATCATCACTTAGAATTTTCTAGCAAGCTTTTTCTTTCTTCATGAAGAAGATGAAGAAGAAGAAGAAAGAAAAAGAATAATCAAAAAATGAATAATTCATAATAGAAAATGAAGTGATGCTTATCATTTAGCAACCATGGGTTAGTTTTACTCATGTAGAGAATAAACTAGGGTTTAGATAATGGTTAGGTTTAAGAATAGAAACAAATTGGTGAAGCTTCATGAAACTCTGAGAATAAAACAAAGAAAGCCACCATATTTGTTTCTTGCCAAAAGAAATAAATAAATAAATAAGGCAAATGAAATCCCAACCATTAACTAAACATGGTGTATAGCATACACACACCCAAGTTTGCATGTATCATCAAACATGATACAAACTAGTGCACAAAAATATATCATATATACAATGTGCACAATCTAGTGAGAAAATAATCTTAAGTGAACCAATACTAGTTAATGTAAAGTAATATATCAAATATATAATTATACATTAAATTATTAAATCAACACTTGATTTAATGATCCGGTCATACTGCATATAACCGACTAATATCAAGTGTATCAATATATCGAATCAACACTTGATTCGGTAACCCGGCTATATCGCATATAACCGACTGATGATACAAATCGCGAGAATAGAATACAGTATCACATACTGGTATTATTCTCGGTCCCGCACATATCTCATATTCGCTCCTATTTCGTTTCGCTTGAGCCAGGAAACCTCTGTGTAGGACTCTAAAGACTCGTCAATACGCCGGCAGCAGGTGATGATCATATCAAACACCCACAAGCCGCAAGCGGTCTGCTAAACGTAACGGCCACCCGGGTATTGAGCGATCAGAAGATCAACGAGCAAGCCCGCTCACACTCCTGTGAATCCAACCAGTAACACTACCGTACAGTCCGGTCTGTTCGTCTGATATGTCGCATATCTTGTCTAGGGGTGGTAAACGTCAGACCCCAATAACTCGATAAGTCGTGTCGATATGAGGCTTATAACGGGTCGAGAAACTACTGGTAACACTTACCAGTAAATCCCTAAAACAGCCTTGGCCAAGGACTTCCTGTTATAGCCAATCGAACACTGCGCAACATCAACTCCCTATACCGGGAGAGACGAAACCCCTCCTATCGCTCATTGCCTCCATGTGACTCGGGACTGTACCCAAAAACCACAATTTTGCACGCCCTTTTGGACGTGGTAAGGTGGAAATCAAAGCACAGTGGGAATCACACAAGACTCTATGACGATCTCAGGTATACAGACTAACATGTACCGGTGTCACCAGAGAACTGCCATCTGACGTAAGGTATAATACCATCTGGGAGTTCTCGGCGAGTCCGTCCAGTGTACCCAGTCTGCACTGAGCACCCGTATATCATCTCTGATGTCAAACACAAATGGATATGGGATCATCCATCGCCCATCTGTATGGGTCGAGAAGGTATACGCTAGTCTACTCTGGTATATCGATGCCCCGTCTCGATACACCCACGACTAGGGACTTTGAAGGATGTACTTATGGACTACCGCGTCCCCACTAGTATGATCCGCATCATAGTCCAGGTAGTCAAGTACACATCCTAAGGGCTTTACCAACATGTAACAGAGAGACAATCAGTGTACACGTTAAGGTAAAGAGTAACCAGATAGCATACTATCATATCGAGTAAGAAAGTCATCCCTATATATGTCCAAGCATCCACTACAATATACATCCTATGTATAGTAATGGCCTCTAGGGCATACATATAACTAACAGAATGTTTATGTAAACTCGACTTGATGTGAGATATAAATGCGATGACAAGAATATAAGTCGAATATGATGATCTGATGATATGTTGGTATACGGATGCGAGTCGATTGAGATGATGGATACCTTGTCGGTCCCCTGATATGAGATTGTTATGGATGTGACCTTAGACATAGGTATATAGATATATATATATATATAGAATGTTGTGAATCATGGATGATAGGCCGTACGTGATATTAGGCCGTACCCTCATTGTCTTATAGGTTAATAGGATCCATATTAACTTAATGCCGTCGTACGATGATTTTCCGTACGTGATGAGTTTGACTTGAGGTTTGATCCATACCCTTGACTAGAGGATGCCGTACGATGGATTATACCGTACGTGATATTGTGAGACTAGATGCCGATTGATAGATTCACCGACTCGGTCATGTTAGATATGTATACCCGTCAGCATTTGCATATGATTTACCTTATGTTGCATTCATGTTATTCGCATTGCATTACTTATACTTGTGCTAGTACACCTGCACCATTATGGATGATGCGTATGTTACACTTACACAGATTTGTCGGCCCACACACTTCATCATCGATAATTGCCATGTCACTGCACAGTAGGATTGCTGCATCATGATATGACTCTTCGCATAACATACTTGTGTATATATATCTTTGTGCATTCATGCATACATACATACTTATTGCACATACATAGACGATGTTGAATTTGCCTTTGGAGAAATTGGGAACCGCGGGATATATTTAAAAAAACTGGAATCATTTTAAAAGAGCGGTTTTCCCTTAATATGTCATATTACTGTCCCATGTTGCATGATATACGGAGATGCTTACATTTCTATCATATGTCGCATACATCATGCTTTATGATTTTACGCATTGAGATATGTTGTTTTCATGAGATTTCTGGATTTGAGAACCGTGGCAATTTCAAAAGAAAGCATGTACTATTTTAAAAACCCGTTTTCTCTTGATATGATATTTCAGTGCGTCCACCATGTGTTTTCTCGGTTCTGAGAGCGACATGTGAAACCCGATTCGAGGAGGCGGATGAGGCCGATTGCGGGTACATGGTGGACCCGGTAAGGTACCCCGGGGCAAGAAGCTCGGGGTGTAGACGATGAGCCTGGCAGGGGAGCACTACCTACAGGTAATTGTATTTGGACTCGGCGGTTATCCGGAGGATACCGACCGGAGTAGAGAGATGGATATGAGGGCCGACCAGGGTGTGCGGCGCCTGAGACATATAAGGATTTACGTGTTGATGTTGAACACGGGTTTCATGATGTTTTCAAGTTTCGAGGTTGGACACTCCAGTTCCATGATTTTGATGTGTCGTGAGGGACACACGTTGATTTATATCCTCATATTTTCATGCATATGTTTTTATGATATTTACATGCATGATATTGTTGTGTCATTGGTTGACACGTGGACGAAATCCGCATGCATACATACATTGATCATATGGTTGGACGAGATCCACATACATACAGACATTGATTATCTGATTTGATGATATTAGCATACTTATAGACTTGAGTTAGTGTTGGCACATATACGATCCGGTCACCCTAGATATCATAGTATTACCTTCATGATATAGTTGACCTAGGAGTCGTTGTTTATTCGATTTCTACTTGTTGATATATTTCTATTCACGAGTTGGAAACTCACCCCCGTTGTGCCACAGTTCTTGCAGGTAGACCGCATGGATCAGTAGCGGCTTCGCTGGAACACAGTTGCATTCGGGTGTTTTGCATTGGTAGGTGGGACATTTGTATCGTACCCACTCTTGTATTTTCTATTTCATATTGTATCTAGTCAACTCCATCAATAAAAATTAGTAAATTGTATAAGTAATGAGACTTAGTGGGTTTGTGGTTGCGAGACTTAGGGCGAGGGGTTTTCCGCTACTTGTGGTTTTTATGTCTTGCTTTTCTTTATCTTTTGTGTTGATCTTCGCCGTTGGGCGTCACATACTTATTTATATTGTCTTGCGTGGTCGTGATCCGCCGTTTGGCGAAAAGCTAGCTCCCGCTTGGGGATGCATTTATCATTATCTTGTATATGTGGTTTTGGATCAAAATATACAAAGGAGGTGCTGCCCAAATTTTTAAAAGACGAAACATGTTTTCAAACTAGTAAATTCCACTTGCATTTTCATGTCCCTTTTCTATGCATTTTAAGAAAACTTGATCTCATTATACCTTTATTTCAAAACTTCACCTCCTTTATTTTCTTAAAAAAGTTTAGATTTCTGGGTTTCAGCTTACTTGAATTACGTTACGCCTTTAGACGTTGCGTGATTTAAGTGTTAGTCACGAGCTAATATTTCGGGTCGTGGCAAGTTGGTATCAGAGCGCTAGGTTTAACCTTGGTTCGAGTCTATGTTTGACTATGCGGAGTCTAGGGCGGGTATGTATTTCGGAACCTAGGCTTGACCTTATGGAACTTAGACTTGAACGGGGGGTTATTAGACCCGAACTTTCGTTTCATAGGTTGACCCTGATTGATGGCGTAGGTAGCTTGAGTAGAGTGACGTACCGTACGTATTTTCCGCGGCATATTTATGATATGATACTCCACTTAAGAAACCTTAGGATGTACATATTTTTGAGATCTATGATTCTCTTCATACCCATGATTATACATCCATTTGAGATCCTTGATTCTATTCGTTTCCGTGATCATACTCTCATTGATGTTGTTCCTTCTTATGATCATGTATCCATTCTAGATTTGTCGTTTCCATTCATGCCGTTGATCTACTTCTTCGATACTCGATTGAGGTTCCTGTCACTATGGTTTGAGCACAGATTGAGCTGCTGCAAGTGATGTGGTCAAGTCGAGCTCGTCTGGTACGAGGACTGGCCATCGTGTTTTCTGGTGACACTGGAACTTCTCGAGTTAGTTTTTATGTTGTGACCTCTCGGATGAGGCGAGTGTTTGGCGTTGCACCGGATAATCGGGTCATTGATAGAGCTGCCAGTTGCTAAAAGTCTGTTGATGTACAGCGTATCTGTTCATAACAGAATACTACATTTTATACCGCCCATTCTTATGCTCGTGTGTTTATAGGTAGGTGCTTTTAATCCGTGATTGTTACATATTTACAGAGTACAGGTTTCCAGTCCAAATATTGCAAATCAAGACAAAATCTCCACAGTTACACCAAATACAGAACATATGTCACAGCAGATAAAAGCCGGGTTCCGGTCATCCATATCCGTCCAGTGCCGAGTACCAGTTCCAGAGACAAGACATATGACAGTGGTCATTCGTATCTCGGACAAGCATAGAGCACGAGGGGGCAGCACAAGAATCAATGGGTGCGCGGAGCTCGAGAGAGATAGAAGTCAAAAGTGAAGAAAAGATAGCAATCTTGGACTAAGAATTCTGAAGATATTCTGGAAGATTTTGTGCAGTTTGAAGTTTTCAAACACGAGGAAAAAGTAAACCAGGGAATACTACAAAATCCCATGACCCAACTCACCAAGATGGCCGCGGAACCGCGGCCAATAGGGGGTCTAGGCCGCGGTTCCGCGGCCGTATAGGATCCTCTCTGTGTCATTTTTCATGGGTAGTTTGGGAACTTCATATTGAGCCAGATTCTTGCCCTAGGTTTCCAGTTTCCTTCCTATAAATACCCCAGATCTGAGCCAAGCCAAGGGGTGAAATTCTTTAGCCTCTTTTTGTTAGGTTTTAGTCTTCTTCTTCTTCTTCATTCTTTCCTCCATGAAAATTGTAGTGAGAGTTTTTTGAGTGGATGATGAAATGAAGATGAGCGTTTTTGTATTATTCTTTTTGCTTAGCTTCCCCCTTAAGCTCTCTACCTTAACTTGATCTTGCAACCTCTTAAGTGAGCTTGCAAGTTTAAGCTTTGGTCATTGGTCTCAAGGGGTTGTATCATTTTATTCTCTCTTTAGTGCTTCATTTCACATGAGTTCTTTACCCTTCTCTTGATCTTGAAACCTCTTGATTGAGCTTGCAAGTTTAAAGGTTGGCTATTGATCCCATGCTTGTCTTGAGTTCTATGGTTCTTGTAATTACTTTCTTGAATTTTTCATTCTTGTCTTTAATTACTTGCAATTTATTACCATGCACTTTAATTACTTGCTTGTAATCTTTTCTTTTCTTTGTTCTTTTCTTTTGCTCTTTTTGGTTTGTTTTGTGAATGGTTGTAATTATTATTGTTAAGAAGAAATACGATATTATAAGTTAACGTTTCTTTGCTCATTTCCTTTTCCCGTATTTTCCATTGAACTCCGCCCAAACGATACGCAAGCGCTCCGTTAGGCACCCTACCCTAACAAGGTAACGGTGATTCCTAACCGCGACCGGTTGCGTTCGGTTTGGCCGGAGGCGAAAGCAAGAGACAAGAACGGAAGGACAAGGGTAAATAAGCCGGATTCCACGAATACCGCGCTTAAATCCCCTAATCCACGTTGTTGCCGATTGATCTAGCTTCAATTGGTCAAGACTCGGCTCAAAGGTTTTGATTACGGATTTCTTTAGCTTGCAATTTCGTATCTTTTCTTAACAACTTTATACTTGCAAATAATACACATAGGTTAGATTGAAAAAACTCATACAAATTCTTTATTGACTCGTCTAAGACAAGAACGGAAATACAACCATCTCCCTGTGGATCGACCCGTGCTCAACCGGCTAGCTGCATAGCGACACCGTCCTGATCGCGGTTATACTTTAGAACTTTGAACATCCGACACGCTAAAAGCGTGCGATCAAATGGCGCCGTTGCCGGGGAGACGGTAGCGTATTTTCTTTCTTGTTATTCGGGTTAATATTCTTTTTGTATATATTTATAAATAAAAAAAAATCTTTTTGTTTTTTTTTGCTAATTTTTGTGAGCAAGTCTGCAGATTTTTGCGGATTTGCAAACGGCGATTGTGGGGAGAAAAGTGTACGTTCAAAGCTAAGGTGATTGCAAAGTACAGTGCCAAAGATCCGGGTAGTTTGACCCGCGCAAGCGAACTTTTCAAGCTTACCGGATTTGATTAAACGGGGGTTTCCTAACCCAAAACTTAATGGTACGTACTTTACTAACACCTTCTTCTCAAATCCGACGCATCCAATATACTATTCTTTGCAGGATTCTTTGCAAGTTCGCTAGCAAACGCTAAAAATTGATTAACCCGTATTTGTTGCAGTGCCGCGCTTAAACTAAAAAAACGATTGTTTGATTCTTTATAGAATTTTTATTGAATTGCGCATTGCATACATTAATACGGACTTAAGGGCAAGCGAACCCCACAATATACGGTAAAGGATTTCATCACCTTTTCCGTGGCCCACAAATCACGAACTTGAGCATAACGTTTACCCGCACAAACTTTAAAAGAAATTAGACTTTAAGCCTTAAGGACTTCGCGCTCATTAGGAGAAGTTAACCGTGTTTAGAACCTCGCTTAACGGTACATTGTTTACGGGATGTCTAGGAAAGTGTTAACGACGAAACCGCCAAAAGAGAAAGGGTTATTTAATTAAGGAACTTCGCGAAAGCGTTGGAAAACCTCCCCTTATCTCTGCACTTACCTGGCCTCGTGATCAGTATATCTTGAGCCCGTTTCTCGACACAGTTTTACTTCGACAATCAAGTTCTGGAGCAGGTCTAGTTGACCTAGGTGAACCCTAGAACGATTAGGTGTGTGGTATTTTTATGTCGTGATTGTTTTTGTCCATATTCTTTTTGTGTATACTTCATTCTTTTTGTTAATATATAACTATAAATAAAAAAAAATCACATTCATTTTTCCCCTCCTTTTCTCTTCCTTTCTTTCCTTCTCTCTTCATATCATGGGTACTCCACCTCGCAAAACTCTTGCCGAACTTTGGTACCCACAACCAGACATTACATCCTGCGGTTCTTGTTTTGGTCGAACTTCGAATGACCCCTCCATGCCCAAAATTTCTTTGAAAGATCGGATAGACGCGTCTAGGACGAACAACTGGACCCCGCAATCCACTTCGTATCAACCATTTCAAACATTCACCCCTTCTTACGTTGATACCCCTTCTTCGAGTCATGTTGCAACTCCAAGACCTATGTCTATTGCAGAACGTATTGAACAATCCCGTAGCCGATCTTTCACTCCTTTCACCACTTCAAATTCTTGGGATCAACAATTCCATTCACCTTCCTATCCAGATGTTGATCCTGCTCCTGTCCAGCCATTCAATTCCTACCAATCCTACCCTACTTTTGCACCTTCCCTAGACATTGCTTCAGAACCGCCATTTGGGAGTTTTCGGTATCCAAACAACTTTGAATCTTTTCCTGAAACCCCTTCATAACCCATGTCTAGTCTGGAACAGTCGTTGGAAGACTTTAGGGTAGCATCAAGCCAACAGATGATGGATTTGAATGCGTCCATGGCCGCTCTCATACAACCTACTGACCCGGTAGCTAGTTTCCAGCTAGCTCCAAATTTTCCAATGTATGATGAGGCGGTAGGACAAGCTGAGAATTTGAGTGGAGAAAGTGAGCTGTACACCCTTCCAAATCAAACCTACCCGTCTCAAATTGAATCCCACAACTCCTGTGTTGAAAGTCTATCAAGTGTCCCAAATGAATTATCAGTTGAAGATAGAATGTTTAATGAGTTGTGCGACTTTGTAGTGTTTGATTTGCCAGATTGTGAAGAGACCTTGCCAAGTGAAACCACACCCAATCCTTTTGACCTCTACACCTCCATCTTAGAACCTGAATCGATTGAAATCCATGCTTTTGATGAGGTGTCTGAGAATATTGATTTTCACTTGATTGAGGATATTGACACTGGGAATATTTTGGATGATGAACCCATAGATTTGGCTGAATTTTTCTCTCCAATTCATCATCCCGAGTCATTAAATATTTTTTCCGAACTTCATATGCGTCTTGATATTGATGAAATATGCATGGATGAGCTTAATTTTGAGGAGAATATTGAGGATGGTACTAAGGATGAAACAGTTTTAATTGATGAGTCGGATTTTCCAATTCATCCTGTTCCTTTCATTGACTGTGTACACCCTCCCGAAACCTTAACCAATACCCTTCCTCAATCGCCTACCTCCACCCTTTCCATCGTTCCGACCATGCAAGAAACCGTATCACTTTCATTTCATATGTCTGGTTTACCAAGTTCGGCTTACCCATGGTTTCTTACGAATCTTGAGGGATTTGACCCAATCTCTTGACGGGCTAATAGATTAGCACAATCGTTTTTTACACATCGCTCATCACAAATTGTGCTAATCTATTCACTCCATTTCCTCCCTCAAGTTCGTATTCCACTTCTTTCTCCCTTCCGCCATTCTTCTTCTTATATACCGAGACCGTATCCCGCTTCTATCTCCATACGGTCTCGCGTATTCTCCATTTCTTTCCTCTTCACCTTCTTTCACCAGCCACTTCTTTATCACGATAAGATCTTTGAATGGTTGGTACTAACTTTTGGCCTGTGTAAGGCCTTGTATAGCTTGATACTGTTCTCTTTCCCCCTTAATCCTGAATTTCAACACTTAACAGTGGAAACACTGTTTTACTTACGTTTGGGGGGGACTCCTTTTTTTGTATATATTTTTGTTTTCCTTTTTTTTTGTATATAATTTGTTTTTAGGGAGTGCCGACAATTTTGATCCTCTTGGTGTAGCCTGACAGTGAGGGCACTGTCAAGTTTAAGTTTGGGGGTGTGCTCGGTAAGCTTTCTTCCTTCGCATTCATTTGTATATTTTGCATTTGCATACCTTATTAAAAACCCACAAAAATCAAAAAAATTCCAAAAATATAAAGACTTTGTCGTCAAGTTAGCTAATAGGGTAACTTAGATTTTTATTCTGAAAGTTTAGTTGATATATTAGAAATAACTAACTCCTAGGCTTAGGAATTAAAAACCTTAAAAATAACCCTCATTCTGTCTAACTTTGGTAAGTATACGTCCTTATAGTTTTTTTTGAGAAATAGGTAATCTTGAGTTCAGTTCTTGAGTTAAGTCAAGATGAAGGGGAAAGTATTGAAGCTTTACTGGAGGATAAGTCTGAAAAATAGTTTCTTTTCTTGAGTTTAAATTTAGAAAGTATATACCCTACAAACTGCACTTACACGCACCTTGAAACTTGGGATAGTAGAGGATACCTAGAAATACTCTTGCCTGAAAGCCTAGTATGAAAGAAAAAACGGTATTTAAAGCTAAACACCAAAAGAGCATGTTGAAAAATATATTCGGTCTTGAAAAAGAAAAAGAAAAAGAAAAAAATAGAATAAAGTCAAGACCTGGAAACTGTTATTTACGCTTTAAAGTTCACACATTCAGTAATCGGTCGTTAGTGCCTCAAGAAGCATTAATAGTCGCATGAAAGGTGTGTGAGCAAATCCGTCCATCCTTAATGAAAAGAAGTAGTATTAGGTATTAGGGCAAAGGTATTATAGCTTGAATTGAATTCTTGAGTGTAGGGGTGCAAATATACACACACGTAGGGGTATACAATCGATGTTTGGATAAAAGATAGAAATGAAGGATAAGACTTATGTCTTCTGTAAAGTTGATAAAAATCCCTGATTTGAGGCCGCACTTTAGAAGGAAAACTCAGGAGAACCAACATCTTTCTAAACTTTTTTGGAACGTATAGGATCCAAGGTTAAATAGATAGGAGGTGTGAAAAATAAGGGTTGGATATTTCTAACTTAGGATGATAAAGTTTCTAACGTAAATACTAAACTGTAGGAGTAGAATCAATGTTAACTTATGACACTAGCTTGACGGGATTTTGTGGGTGTAATCCGCTGAAAACCCTCAGGAGACAACACTCCTCCTACTAGGGACACCTAGAGGTTTAACGGCTTGTTGCACACGCTCAGTGCAATCGCGTTCCCTGGGAAAGTGCGGTTAGGATTTTATTTTTGTGAATAATTGGTTTTGCTCGGGACGAGCAAAAGTTAAGTTTGGGGGTATTTGTTCATAACAGAATACTGCATTTTATACCGCCCATTCTTATGCTCGTGTGTTTATAGGTAGGTGCTTTTAATCCGTGTTTGTTACATATTTACAGAGTACAGGTTTCCAGTCCAAATATTGCAAATCAAGACGAAATCTCCACAGTTACACCAAATACAGAACATCTGTCACAGCAGATAAAAGACGGGTTCCGGTCATCCTTATCCGTCCAGTGCCGAGTACCAGTTCCAGAGACAAGACATATGACAGTGGTCATTCGTGTCTCGGACAAGCACAGAGCACGAGGGGGCAGCACAAGAATCAATGGGTGCGCGGAGCTCGAGAGAGATAGAAGTCAAAAGTGAAGAAAAGATAGCAATCATGGACTAAGAATTCTGAAGATATTCTGGAAGATTTTGTTCAGTTTGAAGTTTTCAAACACGAGGAAAAAGTAAACCAGGGAATACTACAAAATCCCATGACCCAACTCACCAAGATGGCCGTGGAACCGCGGCCAATAGGGGGTCTAGGCCGCGGTTCCGCGGCCGTATAGGATCCTCTCTGTGTCATTTTTCATGGGTAGTTTGGGGACTTCATATTGAGCCAGATTCTTGCCCTAGGTTTCCAGTTTCCTTCCTATAAATACCCCAGATCTGAGCCAAGCCAAGGGGTGAAATTCTTTAGCCTCTTTTTGTTAGTTTTTAGTCTTCTTCTTCTTCTTCTTCATTCTTTCCTCCTTGAAAATTGTAGTGAGAGCTTTTTGAGTGGATGATGAAATGAAGATGAGTGTTTTTGTATTATTCTTTTTTCTTAGCTTCCCCCTTGAGCTCTCTACCTTAACTTGATCTTGCAACCTCTTAAGTGAGCTTGCAAGTTTAAGCTTTGGTCATTGGTCTCAAGGGGTTGTATCATTTTATTCTCTCTTTAGTGCTTCATTTCACATGAGTTCTTTACCCTTCTCTTGATCTTGCAACCTCTTGATTGAGCTTGCAAATTTAAGGGTTGGCTATTGATCCCATGCTTGTCTTGAGTTCTATGGTTCTTGTAATTACTTTCTTGCATTTTTCATTCTTGTCTTTAATTACTTGCAATTTATTACCATGCACTTTAATTACTTGCTTGTAATCTTTTCTTTTCTTTGTTCTTTTCTTTTGCTCTCTTTGGTTTGTTTTGTGAATGGTTGTAATTATTATTGTTAAGAAGAAATACGATATTATAAGTTAACGTTTCTTTGCTCATTTCCTTTTCCCGTATTTTCCATTGAACTCCGTCCAAACGATACGCAAGCGCTCCGTTAGGCACCCTACCCTAATAAGGTAACGGTGATTCCTAACCGCGACCGGTTGCGTTCGGTTTGGCCGGAGGCGAAAGCAAAAGACAAGAACGGAAGTACAAGGGTAAATAAGTCGGATTCCACGAATACCGCGCTTAAATCCCCTAATCCACGTTGTTGCCGATTGCTCTAGCTTCAATTGGTCAAGACTCAGCTCAAAGGTTTTGAGTATGGATTTCTTTAGCTTACAATTTCGTATCTTTTTCTTAACAACTTTATACTTGCAAATAATACACATAGGTTAGATTGAACAAACTCATACAAATTCTTTATTGACTCGTCTATGACAAGAACGGAAATACAACCATCTCCCTGTGGATCGACCCGTGCTCAACCGGCTAGCTGCATAGCGACACCGTCCTGATCGCGGTTATACTTTAGAACTTTGAACATCCGACACGCTAAAAGCGTGCGATCGGTATCTCAGAGATTGTGACGTCGCCTACCGTGCAGACAGATGACCCAGCTGTTGCTGAGATTCATAGGATGTCGCTTCCAGAGCTTACGGGCTGAGATCGCCGGAGCTTCCAGGCAGAGATGCGACAGATGATAGCTAGTCTATCCCGAGTTGAGAGACGAAGGTGATACGTAAGATTGATGCGCCGGCGCAGGCCCAGTTTAGTTGAAGATTTTCAGTGTAGAGAGTCTTACTCAGATCTAGAGTAGACCGATCCAGAGATGACCGTTGATGTATCGTCTTTCCTGGAGGATTGAGGTATTGTTTAGCATGCGGACGAAGGGTATTCGCATGCTGCCTAGACGAAGTTAAAATGTTCGAACGAGTGTCAGAAACCCATTTTTTCCCAAGTTTTAAGTGTTTGGAGGAACATGCAGGTAATTCTGTGGACCCTCTAGAAGAATGAAACCCTAACTCGACATGATAACCATGGAACCGCTTTTGAACCTTAGAGTTTGCGGCAGTTTAGCGGTGCCATCAGTGAGGCTTGGGTTTGCCCTTCTACGACTGGTCCAGAGGTACTGTGGTATGTACCAGATATTTTAGACTGTGCTCAGGTGTTGAGCTTTCGGGAAATTTTTGGAGCTTGATGACTCGATCGAAAAGTTTGGCGTCGTTCGGATATCATGTGATAAGTGACCAGTAAGCTGATTAGCTTCGGATAGAAGACCTCACCCATATGCGTTGTGAGTTGATCAAGGACGGACGAGTATTGAGTATTCCTCCGATGGTTGGGACGAGTTCCCGAGGACGTGTTCGGCCAGATATCTTCTACAGAGTGATGAAGATACCGAGTTCGTGACTTCGAGTCCGTGTGAGAGACTCCGGATTGACCGTAGCCGAGGACTATTGCAGCTCGCAGATAGCATAACGTGACGTCAAGATAGACAATGATAAAGGCGAGCGGAACCAGAGTTTCGTGTGAGATGCCGGCGAGCTTTTGTTACTCCCCGTTGATGCCGGAGGATCTGATATACATACAGAGGCGTTGGGATGCGGCCAATTCTCGAGGAAATGTTGTGGTGAGGACGCAGATGTACAGAGAATGAGGAAGGATTATGTAAGGGTACCAGCCTCCGTACAGTTTGGCATAGGCGAGATCGAAAGAGACCTTGAGCAGGATTCCTTCCAAGACACTGCTGCAATGAGATTTTAACCCTGGATCAGTTGTGTCGCGAGTATTCAGAGGGCCAGAGGCCGACGCCGGTGACGTGCTGGCTTACGAGTGGTCGTGATGATTGACCGAGAGATGACTAGAGAAGTGCCAGAACGGAATCGTCCCCGTTAGCACACCCGACTCGGCCGATGAGCCGATGAATAGCGAGATTGGTAAATCCACAGAGGAATGAAGACCCAGAGACAGAAGACGCCAGACCGTGAGAAGGAGGCAAGCGGATATTCTTGTTCAGCCGATTTTAGGCGCACCGATTTATTCTTCGACATTGTAGGAAGTGTACCTCGATGTCATTTGTTGCGATTTGCGTTTGTGATCCGAGTATCACGCTTATATCGCTTGGGTTTGAGTTTTGATGATTGAGTTTCATGATGCCGTTTTCGTGCGTGTTGGCACTGGCCGTTTGTTTTCGTGCATGCTACTGCACTATATGCTTTTACGGACCAACGCGATTTGGTTGGATTTTTGCGCATATTAGGCGCATGATATGAGATGTGGTTTTGTGCTCACCGAATGCACTCAATTGGGATTTTTATTCATGCATGTTAGTTGCACCGGATACACTCTATATGCACTTGATATCATTGTCGTGCACACCCGTTGCACTGGATAGATGTTTTTGTGCACACCCGTTGCACTAAGTTTTTCTTTCGTGCATATTGTGGCATTTCTATTTGGATTTGATTTCCGTGCGCACCAGACGCACGTGATTGCTGGATACGCCTTTTGAGGCTAATTTTGCTTTTGAGCACCTTGTTTTCATGTTGGGCACTATAGTGTGTAGTAGCCAAACAGGACTGATCTGAGGACAGTACCTGAGTACTTTGCATGCATTAAAATATTACCAAGAGGGTTTTCAAAAGGAGCTATAGTCTCGCTATTTCCTACGTGTCCGTGAGCGACAAGAACGTTTATAAAGGAAAACCTTTTGGGATATTTTGAAAACGGTGGGACGTGTATTTAGGAAAACATATATGGACATATATTATTATTTTAAAATGAGCATCCGTCACTTATGCCGTGAGTTACGCATTCACGCGATGATTTAGAAAAGATTTTTGCATGAGTTTTATTTAGTTCTTGAAAGTTTTCCAAAGATGCGTACTATACACGTATTATAGTATTTGACTAGTGTTTATTGGATTTCAGTAGTGGATTTCGAGATCCGTATCTCTATTGTAACTCCGAGGATATGCGTACGAATCCGATGATTTGCGTGACGCTTGACGGAGTTCAATTTTGAGTTTTGTACTCGTTTTCATGCGCACTTGACGCGCTATGTGTTTTTGCATCTTCCGTGATTTTGGAGCCCATTGATTTGAGTTGATTATTGAAATGTTTTCGATTTTGGGGGTTTAAATTTAAATTCGGGGACCGAATTTTTTTAAGGGGGGAAGATTGTAACATTTCAGAAAATATAAAATATTATTTTTGGAATTTAATATTAAAATAATATATTTCCCGAAAACTGCACGATTTGCAAAATTGTGGTTTTCGAAAATGGGTATAAATATATACCGATAATTATGAAATAATTGGAAATTAAAATAATTTATTTCATTAATAATATAACTAAAGGATTTGGCATTTTTAAAATTTATTATATGCAGTTTCGATAAAAACCCCATTAGTGAACTGCTAATCGCGATTAAGCCAAATCCGTGTTTCTACAGTTTTCATGGTTAGCGCACCATGACATGTTACATGTTATTTCATTTGTGTTGTTTTTATTAGGATGTATGTGTTATTGGTGAGAAAAGAATGGAAAAAGGTGTAATGATGACTTGGAGAGAGGGAGGGGACACAATGATGAGAATAAGCATGCTAGGAGAGAATGAGAGTGAGAAAGTGAGAAAGGGGGAGAGAGTGCTGCCTCATTGTTCCTCCACCATTTCCTCCTTCTTCTTCTCCCTCATCTCCCTCCATCTTCTACCCTCTTGACCCACCCCAAAAACCTTGCCAAAACCCTAAACCCTTTTCACAAAAGTTGATCTCCTCTTCACCCTCTACACATTGGGCCAATCAAAATGGGATTTTGACAACTTTGGGAAGCTAGGGCTGTCTAGAGTGGCCTAAATGAGGTATAGCTTCTTCCATTTTGTTAGTTTTAACCTTTTTTCTATTCTAGTTTAGTTTAGAAGTCGTTTTAGCGTGGAATTGTGATGTTGGAAAATTCTAGTGAAGGGTTTGGGTGTTTGTGTAGATTTGAGGTGTGTAGTGGCTGTTACAAACCTCAGGGATTGAATTCATGAGCTGGAATTGAGTGTAGTAACCAAAATACAAACTTTAGAATTGATCCATGTCGGTTTTGTGAGGATATAGGGTGTGCAGGGAAATCTGGAGCGACCCGGGGAATTTCTGAGCTTAGCAAACAACTCCAGGGACCAAATTAGGTTACTAGGAGACTACCTTGACGAGATGAACCCCATTGGAGCCTAGGGGGCAGAGGAGGCCGGTTTTTCTAGTGATGTGGCCGGCCACTTGGTGGAAATTGGTGTCGGGGTTGATCCAGTAGGTCATATACATCATATACAGCACCCTAGACTTGTTTGTGCAACTATTTTTGGCCTGAGTCAAAATCTGGGAGCATTTTAGTGTGATTTTGCCTATGGTTTTCCGTATTTTGTAATGCTAAGTTTTGATATTTGAATTTGACATTGGTTGTTGGGTGTTCGTACATCAACAACAAGGGGTGTTTGGTTGATTTTGTACGCGTAGGCTATAGGTTCTGACCTATGAGCAATGCGCGTACCGTTTTGGATTTCAGAACTTGATTTTAATAGTGTTGCGATATGTGTTGTTATTATAGGTACCCTCGCGTGGATTCCGAGATGACGGATCATGGCGTCATCGACTTCGGAAAGCGAAGACCAAGGTGAGTAGATCTATATCTACCGGGGAAGTCGGGTGGATGGCGTATAGCACCCTCGCAAAGTTTTGATGGAAACTGAATTATAGAATATGGTTAAGGAAACCTAGATTTGGAAACTAGGGTTAGAGTTAAATGATAGTTGGTGAAACCATATTAGAAACTAAGGATAGTTAGAAGTGATATAATACGGCTAATATGTGATGACGGTATTTGCGGATGATGTTTGACGATATTGCCGGTTAGGATACTATAGGACTAGATAGTCGACGTAGATGTGTCATCCGAACCATACATATTTCTAAACTGAAGAATCGTATGTGTCTTTTAAAAAGATACCTTGAGGGACGTTACGGAATTTCAAATGATATCTTTTCCTTAAAAACACTGTAACCCCTATTTTCAAAACAATGATTCGCTTCTTTAAAAATCTGATTGTATGGTTCGGGTGTGTATGTTAGATTAGATACTTATACTTATAGTAGAGATAGAATGTTTATGTAAACTCAACTTGATGTGAGATATAAATGCGATGAAAAGAATATAAGACGAATATGATGATCTGATGATATGTTGGTATACGGATGCGAGTCTATTGAGATGATGGATACCTTGTCGGTCCCCTGATATGATATCGTTATGGTGTGACCTGGGACATAGGTATATAGATATATATATATATATAGAATGTTGTGAATCATGGATGATAGGTCGTACGTGATATTAGGCCGTACCCTCATTGTCTTATAGGTTGATAGGATCCCTATTAGCTTAATGCCGCCGTACGATGATTTTCCGTACGTGATGAGTTTGACTTGAGGTTTGATCCATACCCTTGACTAGAGGATGCCGTACGATGGATTATACCGTACGTGATGTTGTGAGGCTAGATGTCGATTGATAGATTCACCGACTCGGTCATGTAAGATACGTATACCCGTCAGCATTTGCATATGATTTACCTTATGCTGCATTCATGTTATTCGCATCGCATTACTTATACTTGTGCTAGTACACCTGCACCATTATCGATGATGCGTATGTTACACTTACACAGATTTTCCGGCCTACACACTTCATCATCAATAATTGCCATGTCACTACACAGTAGGATTGCTGCATCATGATATGACTCTTTGCATAACATACTTGTGTATATATATCTTTGTGCATTCATGCCTACATACATACTTATTGCACATACATAGACGATGTTGCATTTGACTTTGGAGAAATTGGGAACCGCGGGATATATTTAAAAAACTGGAATCATTTTAAAAGAGCGGTTTTCCCTTAATATGTCATATTACTGTCCCATGTTGCATGATATACGGAGATGCTTACAATTCTATCATATGTCGCATACATCATGCTTTATGATTTTACGCATTGAGATATGTTGTTTTCATGAGATTTCTGGATTTGAGAACCGTGGCAATTTCAAAAGAAAGCATGTACTATTTTAAAAACCCGGTTTCTCTTGATATGATATTTCAGTGCGTCCACCATGTGTTTTCTCGGTTCTGAGAGCGACATGTGAAACCCGATTCGAGGAGGCGGATGAGGCCGATTGCGGGTACATGGTGGACCCGGTAAGGTACCTCGGGGCAAGAAGCTCGGGGTGTAGACGATGAGCCTGGCAGGGGAGCACTACCTACCGGTAATTGTATTTGGACTCGGCGGTTATCCGGAGGATACCGACCGGAGTAGAGAGATGGATATGAGGGCCGACCAGGGTGTGCGGCGCCTGAGACATATGAGGATTTACGTGTCGATGTTGGACACGGGTTTTATGATGTTTTCGAGTGTCGAGGTTGGACACTCCAGTTCCATGATTTTGACGAGATCCATATGCATACATATATTGATCATATGGTTGGACGAGATCCACATACATACAGACATTGATTATCTGGTTGGATGAAATTAGCATACTTATAGACTTGAGTTAGTGTTGGCACATATACGACCCTGTCACCCTAGATATCATAGTATTACCTTCATGATATAGTTGACCTAGGAGTCGTTGTTTATTCGATTTCTACTTGTTGATATATTTCTATTCACGAGTTGGCAACTCACCCCCGTTGTGCCACAGTTCTTGCAGGTAGACCGCATGGATCAGTAGCGGCTTCACTGGCACACAGTTGCATTCGGGTGTTTTGCATTGGTAGGTGGGACATTTGTATCGTACCCACTCTTGTATTTTCTATTTCATATTGTATCTAGTCAACTCCATCAATAAAAATTAGTAAATTGTATAAGTAATGAGACTTAGTGGGTTTGTGGTTGCGAGACTTAGGGCGAGGGGTTTTCCGCTACTTGTGGTTTTTATGTCTTGCTTTTCTTTATCTTTTGTGTTGATCTTCGCCGTTGGGCGTCACATACTTATTTATATTGTCTTGCGTGGTCGTGATCCGCCGTTTGGCGAAAAGCTAGCTCCCGCTTGGGGATGCCTTTATCATTATCTTGTATATGTGGTTTTGGATCAAAATATACAAAGGAGGTGCTGCCTAAATTTTTAAAAGACGAAACATGTTTTCAAACTAGTAAATTCCACTTGCATTTTCATGTCCCTTTTCTTTGCATTTTAAGAAAAGTTGATCTCATTATACCTTTATTTCAAAACTTCACCTCCTTTATTTTCTTAAAAAGGATTAGATTTCTGGGTTTCAACTTACTTGAATTATGTTACGCCTTTAGACGTTGCGTGATTTAAGTGCTGGTCACGAGCTAATATTTCGGATCGTGACAGAGACCCGGTATGAGGATGAGCATAGCGTCGTTCTAAACTAGCTTTAGAACTGCACGTGTATATGATTCTGCCAGAGGGTTATTGTAGTCAGTGGGAGCAGCGGAAGCATAGTGGACAAGTAGCTTATGTCTATTTATAGACTAAAGAAGATATAGCGGAGATAGATCATCTATTTTTTATGTGACAGTCATGGGTTTGACTTCATTAGAATAGGGGATGGATCTGTTAAGAAGGTAGTAAGGTGTCATTGTAAGTGCACGGCGGCGCCCCGGCCGTCAACCCGACGGCGGAATGCGGAAACGAAAACTTTTCTAGAACTTAGAAACCGGCACCACCGCACACTAAAATCCCGGATCGGGCCATTAACCTAATCCTAGCAAACTAAAGAAAGAGTAGAAAGCTATACCGAGGCGATCCGTGTCCTTCGGTCTTCGCCTCCACTCCGATCTCCTCGCGGAATCTCCGGTCGTCGCCTCCTCGTTGAAAACGGGCACCACATCGCCGGGTTCTTTTACGGGCTCCCACCTCTGGACCGAGGCAACTCGGGCACGAAGTTGGCGAGCCGACGTGCCCAAGAAATGCTGTAGGCTAGTGTAGAATCACTTTGTCTCAATGGGGTGAAGTTGCCTTTGATGGAGGAATGAAACAATGAACTTTGGAGAGTTGTTAGGAATTTAGTAAGCAAGAAAATATGAGATAAATTAATTTCCCTCACCAAAATGAAACCTCTCTATTTCCTCCTCAAAGTGGCCGCCCCCCATGATAAAATGGTGGAGGGAATAAAAACATGAAGGGAGGTGAGAGTAGGAAAAGCAAAAGGGTGACCGCATCCAAAAGTGATGATAACAATATCAAATCAATTTCTAATCAACTCTAATCTCATTAATGCAAGAAATTATCACAAGAAAAGCAAAGATGCTTTACCGATCATAATCCCTCATTTCACAAATAACCCCTCCACAAATGCTAATTTGCGAACTTGCAAATTAGCCCCTCCATCAGAAAAATCCGGCCGTGAAGGAACAAAGGAAAACTGGCCGGAACGGAATGCAAATTGGCAACTTCAGAAAACTAATCCCGTAATAAATTACAGGAAAACCCCGCGACTGTATATACATACCCGCATTTGTATTCCCACTGAATACAAATGCAAAGAGACAAAATCTACACTGTCTAATACTAGGATCCGGCTTAAACCAAAGCCCTCTAGTAAAATCCGTCCGATCACGATCCGTGCAATACCGCACGTATCTGGTCGAACCCTGCCATATCTCCATACGGCCTCTACAGCGTTTCGCCCGAAACTTGAGAAAACGGTCTGTGGGGGACTCTAAAGACTCGTCAACACCTTGGTTGTGGATTTAACCACTAGCACTTCAGATGTATCAGCCATACGTGACGGGCTACCAGGTATTGACCAAAAAGGACGTCGATGAGCGAACTCATCCTGACACCCTACTGAGCCTGTCAGTGACAATATCCGTACAGTCCGGTCCGTTCATCTATGAGCATCGCATGGCGGGCCTAGGGGATTGGTAAAAGTCAGACCCCCAAAAGCGGTACAAGTCGTGTCGGAGTGTAGCCCATAACACCCTGAGATACTACTGCAATACCTACCAGTAAATCTCCTGCCTTGGACAAGGACTTCGTGTAATGGCTCTCCTAGACACAGCGCGACCTCACCCCCAATACCGGGAGAGACGAACCCCTGCAGATCCGCTCACTGCCTCCATGTGGCTCGGGACTGTACCCAACTAAAACCTATTTGCACGTCTCCTTTGAGCGTGGTAGGGTAGTAATCAAAGCACAGTGGGAACTCACACGAGACAAATGACGATCTCAGGTCGATGAACTAACCTGTACACATGTCACCAGGGAACTTCTATCTGACGTCAGGTATAAGACCAACTAGCATGTTCCCGGCGAGTCCTGTCAGGTGTACTCATAACCCAATGAGCACCTGTATACATCTTAGGTGAACCAACTGACACCAGTGGCTTGTGAGACCGGCCACCGCCCCTCGTCGGGGTCTCGACTGTATACACTAGTCTACTATGGAGTATCGATGCCCTATCTCGAAACTCCCATGACTAGGGACCTTTTAAGGATGTGCTTATAGACTACCAGCTCCCACGTATATGATCGCCCTCATACTGCTGGCAGTCAAGCAAGAATCCTAGGGGCTCTATTAACGCGCAATAGTGACCTGTAAGGTCACCTAAAGTAGTACACGATGATAAAGATAAACCAGATAGCATACTATCATCTTGAGTAAGACTGTCCTACCGGTATAGGTCCTCCCTCAATCATTACAATCACATGCCTGTGATCCAATAATTGACTCTGAGGGCACTATCACCAACAATCTCCCACTTGCACTCAAGGCTAATTATTGCGATGTCGCATACTCACATCCCGTGTGATACCGAACACCCAACTCCTCTACTAGTCAGTCTTACAAAGCTCGTTTGCGAAACTATAGCGTTCGAGGATTAGCCTCAGTGAGTGGATCCGCTGTGATGTTTCTTTCTATGTCTCTCTTTATCTCAAGTTCGCGGAGAAACCCATCTCCCGAAATGAGCAATACCTGTCTTAGAATATGTTTGGATGTCTGATGGGACCTAGTTCAAAAGTGAACTCCAAATCCAAACTTCTTAGACTGTATCGTCGACTGAACTTAATCAGTGTCCTGCGCCATGCCTCCCTCAGTATCCGCCTGGACCACCTGTCCAAAATATTGCCCCTCGTCAGAGGGAAAACTATAACTCTGACAGCCACTCTGTCATCCATGTCACCTTGGAAGCCTGGAATGATAACTGTCTCCCAAAATAGGCTGCCGTTATCATATCCCTAAAACATCCACTTATGTTCTAAAACTTCTTCCGATCGTTTCTCCAGGATTGGATTAATATCAACTTATTGCATCTACTGCAAAAACTACATCTGGTGTGGTACTTGACATCTCATGATTGACTCAATTGCCTAAGCAAGTAATCTGCCAATCATGCACATCCCTCTCCCCTTTAGTCAGTAAGACACCTTTAGAGAGGGTGACTCCATCACCTGCAGGTACACTACCATGCCTGGAGTCGTCCATTCTAAAACACCTTTAGAATGCTGTCTAAGTACCCTGATTGGGACACTTCCCAAATCTAGATCTAAAACCATAGATCTAGTAACCAGAATGTCTGATATAATATCCAATTCCTATGTGGAGAAACCTCTGTGTGACAACCAAAGTATAACCGACCGTAGTATAGGAATTTCACTTCCTACTCTGTGTATGTCATCCAAATACCAGGACACTACACCCTACTACCTTCTTAACAGATCCATCCCCTATTCTGATGACGTCAAACCTATGACTGTCACATCAGAAATAGATGATCTATCCCCGCTATTTCCTCTTTAGTCTATAAATAGACATAAGCCACCTGTCCACCAATGCTTCCGCTGCTCCCACTGACTATGACAACCCTCTAGCAGAGTCATATAGACGTACACATCTAAAGCTAGTTTAGAACGACGCTATACTCATCCGCCTGCCGGGTCTCACAGTCTGGAACAACAGCATTGGCAAGTCTGGGTAAACAAGAACCTCCCTGCCACCGTCCTTGAGCATAACGAAGTACCTCTCGAGCGCCTAAGGTTACCCACCATATCTGCGGAGTGGCCAATGGAATGTCAAACCAAATTGAATCTTTTGGTTCTTATCAAATTTTCAGTAATCGTCTACGGTTCTGGAATCACTTCCAGTTCTACCATACTCCCACTACTGTTTTCTGAAAAACCATTTTTGTTAAAACTGTGGCGAGTCAAGAACAATATCACTATTGATCTTCCAGGTTGTAGAAAGTCAACCCTCGTCATATCCTGGGTCAACCCACAAACAGCCATTACAGAAACATGCCTTGAGTTATCCAGAGTCTGGTTTTAAGCATAAGCCGGACAACTCCCCGTACCTTAACAATGTCAAGATATGAACTGTTCTATATCCAATACAGAAACAGAGGCACTAATTTAATTGAACCAGATTCAAATCATGCGACTGTCTCCAGTGCATATTAACTAAATGGAAAGAGGCCGATCAGCGTTACTCAACTTAGGAATGCATCCAGATATGAGTAACCCGAAAGAGAAGGAAGTTCTCTTAATCATTACTATCAACTGAATACCACACATAAGTGTCTACATCTTCGATCACCTTGAAGAATCTTGATACTTGCAATACCTGGTTCTCTACTCTATTCTTATACCTATAACTTCTCAAAATTCGGACCTTGCGTTTCTACAAAACACTTGTCTAAAAACTAGAGAAGTCAAAAATAAACCGAATATAGTACAAGGACCAACCCCTCTGTCCTAATGGACACTGGACAACATACAATACTCTGTATAAGTCCCTTGAGTCTGATAACTCAATCCATGTGTGTCGTAGGTTGAAAACTGTACTATGGTTATGAAGGATTACACCGCTGTTTAATGCTCCTTACCTAACCATCCACTGATATAGGTAAATGTCATAGACATAATTTCAAAAAGGTATATCTCACTCTATAAAAATAGACGTACAGATGTATCAATTTGAAATTGGTGCATAACAGCGGATATTCAAAACCAAATATTTGCCGTCCGGCAAACAACCCAGGTGACTTCCTCAAATATCACCGATTACAACGAATCCCGATATAATGAGGATGATCACCTAATTCCCAATAACTTACTCCCACTCATCATCTGTAAAACAATACAGATGTGAGAATCATACCTGGTAAATACATACCCTGGAGCAAGTGTCAAATTGGGAAATCAGTTTTCTTTTAACAGTACACAGTGAAACTGAAACATTGAAATGTTTCGATGGGGTATCCGGGTATTCCTAGTAATGCCTCTTCCATTATCCAGATTCACAACTATAACCGTATAATTCTTTGCCATCTTTCCAAATCCCTTTATATGTCTGTAGTCATTACCTTCTGTACACCCTCTTAGGCTAAATGGTTTTCTTCCTTCCCTACCGTTCGGCACTAGCCTATGGTTTGGAAGAAGACTATCCAATAAGCATAATGGGTGTACTGTCCTAATCCTAGGAGCACTCGCAATGCGAGAGAAGGTGAAGATAAAAGACAACCGAATAAACCTTATTCCTATTTCTCCTGAACCAGAATCCATCCCCGAACTGGAACAAGTTCCTTTCGAGTTCGTATATAACCATACGATGGAGTATCCAAATAAACTGTAGATCTTCGTAGTGATATGGAGTGTTCTGGAGAAATACAAAGGTGAAGTGGGAGTGGTAATGAAATACTTGGTTTGGTCGTGAATAGCAGTCGCAATTTACTTTGCCCTCCTTCTAATCCCTTTATTTGTCTTTACTTAATATCTTTTGTACACCTTAGTTAGGCTAATTGGTTTTCTTCATTCCCTACCGTTCGGCACCAGCCTATGGTTTGGAAGAAGACAATCCAATTTGCGTAATAGGTGTACCATCCTAATCCAAGGAGCACTCGCAACCTGAGAGAAGGTAAAAGGAAAAGACAACTGAATAGTCTTATTCGTTTTCTCCAGAACCAGAAACCATCCTCGAATAAATTCCTTCGAGTTCGTATATAACCATACGATGGTTTTGTCCAATGGAAGTGGACGTTCGTAGTAATACGGGGTGTCCTGGAGAAAAGGGTAAAAGTAGGAGTGGCAATGAGGTTTGCAACTCTGACAATCCAAAAGCCAGTCTTATAAGAAGGTTCGGTTAATTTTGATCACTGAGTCATAGTCAAAAGGTCGGGTCATGGCCGCTGCCAAAGAGAGAGAGAAAAGAAACACTCAGCGTGCACTCTAACCTAGATCAGAATGGTTATCACTTTATCTAATCAGGAAACCTCCCACTGTACCGTCAAATTCTCCTCCAAACCTGAAAGAAGAATTAGTCGGGATCACCCGAGGAGTAAACCAACTCATCAGTGGGAATCGGGATCCAACTATCATCGCATGTAACGTGACGGAATCCGCTCACATTATCACACTCCAGAAAGTATGCGCATATCTGGCAAGTTTCAGTTTCTTTAGAAACTCCCGATGTGATTTTTTACCCCATGCTCTTATGACCTTGACTTTGGCCAACAAATCATAAGTCACATGTCAAGTTCTACCCGTCATTGTCCAGGTTAATTTGAACCCACCCGTACCTACCCTTGACTTTGGCCAACAAGGCAGTACGACTGTCCCAAACCAACGCATCTATCTATGCTGCATATGAATACCCAACAGCTACCAATCACTGTGCCTTGACTTTGGCCAACAAACAGAGCTTGAACACTATTGACTATCCATATGAAACGACGGAGGGCTACGAATGGTTTCTGGCGAAAACCTTTAACATAATGAACTTGATATCGTTGAAGGAACCGGATAGCTTTTAAAAAATATAGTGACGAAAACCTTTGCTAAAGAGGTCACTCCCGGTGAAGGGATCTCGGCTCTTTCCCCGTAGAATGAGGTGCAGGATATTCCAACTGAATACCACGATGCAAAGCAAAAGTAAACGAATATAGTGAAGTTATTACCCTGACGCAAACTTCTGTCCAAGGGGTCACTCCCGGTGAAGGGATCTCGGCCCTTACCTCGTCGACTGAGGTGCAGGATATTCCAACTGAATACCACTGTGCAAAAAAAAAGAGAACGCCCTTGTAATAACAGCTTTTTGAAAAATGTTCCAACAACATCAGAATAGGTTTGTTTAGCTTCCATTGATCCGAATCAACGCAGTCCCATCAATTGATCACACCAATAAAGAACGAAAATAATGATGTATGTATATGCCATCCGCATTCGCCACTGGGTCCCGTCATCACCCGTTAGGTTACTTAACTAACGACAGAGCGGGGACTGGACCAGCGTGGATGCAAAACATATACAACATCTACTGGTATATATATCAAAATACAATATTCACTCAAGGCGTGATAAAATGCAACATCACAGAAATGTAATAAGCATCACAGAACAATACAGATATCTGGGATCCCCGGGTTTCATAGAGCCTCTACTGAAACCCGACGTTCCCCTGGTCGTGTGGATAGCCTGCGCAATGAAATCCTAGACCCCTACGGGCGCGGCAAGTTACCCGCCAAAACCTGTAGAGAGGCATCCCCCTTCAGCAACGTGAATGGACCACCCAGCACTTCACGGAATCCGGTAACTTGGGCACCCCTCCTGGGTCAACCAGTACCCCCTACGAGTGCGGCGAATAGCCCGCCAATTCTAGAGTGAAGCCTCCTCCGTCTCAAAGCCATGAGATGCGGGCTCATTGCCCTCTAGAACCCGGCTATCCGTGCACCCCTCCACGGGGTAATCCTATTACAGAAAGTAAAATATACATACAACGGGTACATCGACCTCAGCCCGGTCGTGCCCTAAAAGAATAATATACAAACAGGCAGTGACGGCAGTCCACATGTCGGACGCTCGCCCCGCAAAATCAAATGTACATAAATAACCAAACTGTACTACCATTGCATCCAGGCTATCCCCCACGACCAATCCGCAACATCACAGCACAACACAGAACATCAACATGAATGTCACGTTCGCAAATCCGTCTAAAAGGGCTATAGCAGATAGACTGGATTTACCGATCGAGTGACATTCACGGTCGCAGATATAATGTAAATACTGTGAACTAACATGTTTAAAATTTTCGATCGATCAAATTGACCGAAGCGGGCCCCAAGCACAACTGTAGCACTCAAAAACATCTGGGCCCAAAAAGAATATACCAGAAACCCTATTTCCATGTCAGTAAACCACTGTAGAAATTTGGTACGGTTTGGCCACAAAACAGCGGCGGTTCCGCGGCCAAAACGTGGTTTTGGCCGCTAAACCGCCGCGCTACAGTAACATCAGCGTACCAAATTTTCACAGAATTCATAAAAAACCATGCACGTAATTTTCCTATGTACCAAATAATTTTTAGAGCAAGGAAAAATTCGACAAAAAGTGCGACATGGAAATATGGTTTTTGGAAAATCCGATCGATCGAACTTGTAAACACGTTAGAGCAAGCTAGACTAGGTTAATGGCGTGGCTCTGATACCAATGTAAGTGCACGGCGGCGCCCCGGCCGTCAACCCGACGCCGGAATGCGGAAACGAAAACTTTTCTAGAACTTAGAAACCGGCACCACCGCTCACTAAAATCCCGGATCGGGCCATTAACCTAATCCTAGCAAACTAAAGAAAGAGTAGAAAGCTATACCGAGGCGATCCGTATCCTTCGGACTTCGCCTCCACTCCGATCTCCTCGCGGAATCTCCGGTCGTCGCCTCCTCGTTGAAAACGGGCACCACATCGCCGGGTTCTTTTACAGGCTCCCACCTCTGGACCGAGGCAACTCGGGCACGAAGTTGGCGAGCCGACGTGCCCAAGAAATGCTGTAGGCTAGTGTAGAATCACTTTGTCTCAATAGGGTGAAGTTGCCTTTGATGGAGGAATGAAACAATAAACTTTGGAGAGGTGTTAGGAATTTAGCAAGCAAGCAAATATGAGATGAATCAATTTCCCTCACCAAAATGAAACCTCTCTATTTCCTCTTCAAAGTGGCCGGCCCCCATGATAAAATGGTGGAGGGAATAAAAACATGAAGGGAGGTGAGAGTAGGAAAAGCAAAAGGGTGACCACATCCAAAAGTGATGATAACAATATCAAATCAATTTCTAATCAACTCTAATCTCATTAATGCAAGAAATTATCACAAGAAAAGCAAAGATGCTTTACCCATCATAATCCCTCATTTCACAAATAACCCCTCCACAAATGCTAATTTGCGAACTTGCAAATTAGCCCCTCCATCAGAAAAATCCGGCCGTGAAGGAACAAAGGAAAACTGGCCGGAACGGAATGCAAACTGGCAACTTCAGAAAACTAATCCCGTAATAAATTACAGGAAAACCCCGCGACTGTATATACATACCCGCATTTGTATTCCCACTGAATACAAATGCAAAGAGACAAAATCTACACTGTCTAATACAAGGATCCGGCTTAAACCAAAGCCCGCTAGTAAAATCCGTCCGATCACGATCCGTGCAATACCGCACGTATCTGATCGAACCCTGACATATCTCCATACGGCCTCTACAGCGTTTCTCCCGAAACTTGAGAAAACGGTCTGTGGGGGACTCTAAAGACTCGTCAACACCTTGGTTGTGGATTTAACCACTAGCACGTCAGAGGTATTAGCCATACGTGACGGGCTACCAGGTATTGACCAAAAGGGACGTCGATGAGCGAACTCATCCTGACACCCTACTGAGCCTGTCAATGACAATATCCGTACAGTCCGGTCCGTTCGTCTATGAGCATCGCATGGCGGGCCTAGGGGGTTGGTAAAAGTCAGACCCCCAAAAGCGGTACAAGTCATGTCGGAGTGTAGCCCATAACACCCTGAGATACTACTGGAATACCTACCAGTAAATCTCCTGCCTTGGCCAAGGACTTCGTGTAATGGCTCTCCTAGACATAGCGCGACCTCACCCCCAATACCGGGAGAGACGAACCCCTGCAGATCCGCTCATTGCCTCCATGTGGCTCGGGACTGTACCCAACTAAAACCTGTTTGCACGTCTCCTTTGAGCGTGGTAGGGTAGTAATCAAAGCACAGTGGGAACTCACACGAGACAAATGACAATCTCTGGTCGATGAACTAACCTGTACACATGTCACCAGGGAACTGCTATCTGACGTCAGGTATAAGACCAACTAGCATGTTCCCGGTGAGTCCTGTCCAGTGTACTCATAACCCAATGAGCACCTATATACATCTTAGGTGAACCAACTGACACCAGTGGCTTGTGAGACCGGCCACCGCACCTCGTCGGGGTCTCGACTGTATACACTAGTCTACTCTGGAGTATCGATGCCCTGTCTCGAAACTGCCACGACTAGGGACCTTTTAAGGATGTGCTTATAGACTACCAGCTCCCACGTATATGATCGCCCTCATACTGCTGGCAGTCAAGCAAGAATCCTAGGGGCTCTATCAACGCGCAATAGTGACCTGTAAGGTCACCTAAAGCAGTACACGATGATAAAGATAAACCAGATAGCATACTATCATCTTGAGTAAGACTGTCCTACCGGTATAGGTCCTCCCTCAATCATTGCAATCACGTGCCTGTGATCCAATAATTGACTCTGAGGGCACTATCACCAACAGTGATGTCCTGGTATTTGGATGACATACACAGAGTAGGAAGTAAAATTCCTATACTACGATCGGTTATACTATGGTTGTCACACAGTAGTTTCTCCACATAGGATATGGATATTATATCTGACATTCTGGTTACTAGATCTATGGTTTTAGATCTAGATTTGGGTAGTTTCCCAATCTGGGTACTTAGACAATATTCTAAAAGGTATTTTAGAATGGACGACTCCTGGCATGGTAGTATACCTGCAAGTGATAGAGTCACCCTCTCTGAAGGAGTCTTACAGACTAAAGGGGAGAGGGATGTGCATGATTGGCATATCACTTGCTTAGGCAATTGAGTCAATCATGAGATGTCAAGTACCACACTAGATATTGTTTTTGCACTAGATGCAATCAGTTGAGATATTAATCCAATCCTGTAGAAACGTTCGGAAGCAGTTTTAGAACATAAGTGGATGTTCTTGGGATTTGATAACGGCGGCCTCCTTTAGGAGACGGTTATCATTCCAGGCTTCCAAGGTGACCTGGATGACAGAGTGACTGTCAGAGTTATAGTTTTCCCTCTGACGAGGGGCAGTAGTTTGGACAGGTAGTCCAAGCGGATACTGAAGGAGGTGTGGCGGAGGATACTGATTAGGTTCAGTTGACGATACAGTCTAAGAACTTTGGATTTGGAGTTCATTTATGAACTAGGTCCCATCAGATATCCAGACATATTCTAAGACAGGTATTGCTCAATTCGGGAGATGGCTTTCTCCGCGAACTTGAGATTAAGAGAGACATAAAAAGAAACATCAGGGCGGATCCACTCACTGAGGCTATTTCTCGAACACAATAGTTTTACAAACAAGCTTTCTAACACTGATTAGTAGAGGAGTTGGGTGTTCGGTATCACACGGGCTGTGAGTATGCGACATCGCAATAATTAGCCTTAAGTGCAAGTGGGAGATTGTTGGATATAGTGCCATCAAAGTCAATTATTGGATTGCAGGCACATGATTGCAATGATTGAGGAGGACCTATACCGGTAGGACTGTCTTACTCGAGATGATAGTATGCTATCTGGTTTGTCTTTATCATCGTGTACAGCTTTAGGTGACATTACAGATCACTATTACACGTTGATAGAGCCCTTAGGATTCTTGCTTGACTACCATCAGTATGATAGCGATCATATACGTGAGAGTTGGGTAGTCCATAAGCACATCCTTAAATGTGGTCCCTAGTCATGGGAGTTTCGAGACTGGGCATCGATACTCCATTAGTAGACTAGTGTATACAGTCGAGACCCCGACGAGGGGCGGTGGCCAGTCTCACAAGCCAATGGTGTCAGTTGGTTCACCTAAGATGTATGCAGGTGCTCATTGGGTTATGAATGCACCGGACAGGACTCGCCGGGAACCTGCTAGTTGGTATTATACCTAGCGTCAGATAGCAGTTCCCTGGTGACAAGTGTACAGGTTAGTTCATCGACCTGAGATCGTCATTTGTCTCGTGTGAGTTCCCACTGTGCTTTGATTATTACCCTACCACGGCTCAAAGGAGTCGTGCAAACAGGTTTTAGTTGGGTACAGTCCCGAGCCACATAGAGGCAGTGAGCGGATCGGCAGGGGTTTCGTCTCTTCCGGTATTGGGGGTGAGATCGCGCTGTGTCTAGGAGAGCCATTACATGAAGTCCTTAGCCAAGGCAGGAGATTAACTGGTAAGTATTCCGTAGTATCTCAGGGTGTTCTGGGCTACACTCCGACACGACTTATACCGCTATTGGGGGTCTGACGTTACTAGCCCCTTAGGCCCGATATGCGATGCTCATAGACGAACGGACCAGACTGTACAGCTATTGTCACTGATAGGCTCAGTAGGGTTCCAGGATGAGTTCGCTCATCGGCTTCCCTTTCGGTCAATACATGGGCAGCCGTTACGCACAGCTAGTGCCGCTGACGTGCTTGTGGTTAAACCCACTGCCAGAGTATTGACGAGTCTTTAGAGTTCCCCACAGATAGCTTCCCAAGTTCGGGCGAAACGTTGTAGAGGCCATATGGTTTTATGGCAGGGTTCGAACATACACGTGCACTTGTGCACGTGTCATGATTCGGATGGATAATACTGGTGGGCTTTGGTTTAAGCCGGATCCTAGTATTATATTGAGTTGGAATATTTTCATCTCATTGTATTCGTATTCGGTCGGAATACGGATGCAGGTATGTATATACAGGTGAGGGGTATTTTTGTAATTCATTACAAGATTACTTTAGAAGATGCATTTCTTTTTGGTTAAACATTTTGGTTTAAATGTTTATTGATTTGGAAAGTGTGACTCATTGTGATGAGTCATTATTCTAGCATGTTCACTAATGACTCATGGTAATGAGTCATGTAGTGAGTCATGGTGGCTTAATGACTTTTGTTTTGGGTGTAATATTTTAGGGTTTTGTGGGAGATATTTTGGTGAGATATTTTCTTTGTTTTTTCCATCACAAAACCTCAATATAACACCAAAACAAATTAGTCGGCAGCCATGGGGGCAATTTTTGGAGTTGGTTTTTTTGCTCACTTTATTTTTCTTGAGCTCACACTCTTCATCTCTTTGCATCTTCTTCAACCTCCACCCTAACCCTCTCATGTGATGAGAACCCTAAGGTGTATTGAGACAAAGTGTTCACACTCATTCTCTACTTCATCTTGGACATGTCGGCTAGCAAACTTCATGTCCGAGTTGCTTCGGTTTGAAGCGGGAGCCCGTATAAAGATTCGTTGACGTGGTGCAACTTCAATGAGGAGACCGGAGATCGAGCGAGATCGGAGATACCGCGAGGAGCGTGGGATGATGTCTAAAGATCGAAGGACACGGATCAATCAGTATAGCCATTCTATCATTTTGTAGTTTGCTAGTTTGGTGTTAATGGCATGATCTGGGTGAAAGTCTGCGTTAGCGCCAGTTTCATAAAATTTTTTGTTCCACGTTTGGCCTCGGATTGACGGCCGAGGCGCTACCATAGACTTACACCTACCGGTCATAGTTTTGGGCTCGGCGGATATCTGGAGGATACCGACCGAAGTCATAAGATGTTATGAGCCGATCCGGACTGACGGAGCCCGAGATAGTTTGGCGCGGCGGATATCTGGAGGATACCGACCGTGGTCGTGATATGGGATGATCCGGACTGACGGAGCCCGAGATATGAGGATTTACGTGTCGATGCTGGAGACGGGTTTCATGATGTTTCGAGTGTCGGTGTTAGACACTCAGGTTCCATAATTTTGATGTGTCGTTGATGGACACGCGTGGTTGATATCCTCATATATATATACAGGCATATGTTTTCATGATGTTTCAAGTGTCGGTGTGGAACACTCAGGTTCCATGATATTGTTTGTGTCGTTGATGGATACGTGAATGATATCCACATGCATACAGGAATATGATGTCGGATGTTTATTTATATATATGTCATTGCATTGACTCGATTGTTGACATATATGCATACATGGTCACCCTAGATATTATAGTATTACCTTTAGGATATAGTGACCTAGGAAATCATTGTTTTATTCAATTTCTACTTGCTGATGTTTTCTACTCACGGGTTGGCAACTCACCCCCGTTGTGCCACAGTTCTTGCAGGTTTGACCACTTGGGATCAGTTGCGGTATCGCTGGCACACAGCTTCATCCAGGATGTTTTGCTTTGGTGGGTGGGACACATGTTAGATCGTGCCCACTCTTGTATTTTATATTCCGTTGTATCTAGATAAACTCTATCAAATCAAATCTGAAACTAGAAATTGTATATCGGTAGACCTAGTCAGACTTGGGTATTGTGCGAGACTTAGAGCGATGGGTTATGATCGCTTTCTTGAGTTTTGATGTCTTGGTTATTTATTGTTCTTTCTGGGTTGATCTTCGCCGTTGGGCATCGTATATACGTTATTGCATGGTTGTGATTCCGCCTGTTGGCGAAGTGCTAGCTCCTGCTTGGGGATGCCTATATATTGTTGTGTATATGTTTTTGGATCAAAATATACAAGGGAGGTGCTGCCCAAAATTTTAAAGACAAAACATGTTTTCAACTGTAGTATAATCCACTTGCATTTTCATGTTTCATTAGCTATGCATTCAAAGAAAAACATGATTCATTATACCTTTATTTCAAAACTGCACCCCCACTATTTACCGCAAAAAGGTTTAGATTCTCTGGGCTTCGTCTTACTTGATTTACGTTACGCCTTTAGACGTTGCGTAATTTAAGTGTCGGTCACATGTTAAATTACGGGTCGTGACATCTACACTAGACTAGCCATTTAGTATAGGTTTTTTGCTTCACTAATTCTCAATTAGTGAAGAGGTAGCTTGAGTTGGAGATTCCTCGACGTAGATCATCTTTGGCATCGAAGTTCTTCAAGCAAGCTTGTTCCTTTCACCTAGTGGAGCCTTACGAGAGTCCGGGAGACCACTACATGGAGCGAAGAGACTACTATGCGGAGCTTTAGAAGTGAAGGACCGGTCTACAAAGGTTATATTCCTTGTTCACTTAGAGTAAAGATGTTTACTTGTATAGATTAACCCTAATTCTCTAGTTAGATCCTTGGTTTGGGTTTCTTAGCACACTAGAAATTTTAAAATTGCATGATTGATGCATTTAGAAAACCTAGTGAGAGTGCAAAGGAACCCAGCAATGGTATCAGAGCAAAGCTAGAGAATTAGACGATGTTAGTAAATTACGAAACCGAAACAACTCCGAAACGTACGACCCAAAAACCCAAGTTTCTATTGTTTTTAAAAGTAGTTTAAAAATTTTTTAAACAGGTGCAGAATGTTACATATGATGTAACTAGAACACCGTAGAAAAACGAGCCCCAAATGACATGTCTTGGCCGGCGAAACCGCCTTGAAAACCGATATGGCTGGTCATCTTGTCAAGTTAGGACTTGTGTTTTCTGTGGTGTTCTGGTGTCTGGAGTTTTGGGTTGCAGGTATTGTTTGATTTTTCTAAGATTTCATGTGATGTTATCTTTCTGTAACGGCAATTCGGAGTGTTTCGTATTCGTAATTTTAACATCGTTTCGGGTTTTATATAAATATGTGATACAATATTTGGAATACACAATAATTAGTTTTGTGAAAACTAGTTGGTGATTTGTAAATCTAACAATTTAGTCTATTTTGATCGGTTGCCGCAGGGTTTTGATTCGGATCAAAACTCTGTCGCAATCGCGTAGTGTACGCGAACACTCGCCGGGTAACATTACTAGATAACCACGCCCCAAAGCCCCGACCAAGTGACTGTAGGAGAACCTCGTTGCCAAAAGCATCCTCCCGGGTGCTCGCGGGCGAGGTGGTCCGCCTAAGTGCACTTCGTCGATGGCACCGGGGGTGTGGCCGTCTACTAAAGTTTCCGACGAGCATTCGATCAGGTTGTCGGGAATCTTGTTGAATTACCCGACTAGTTATTAAAAATTGTTTTCAATATTGAGACTAAAATGCGGGGTTTATAAGGTTAGGCATGAAATTCGGAATATGAGATATTCCGGGTTTATGATGTCTAAAGAATTCATATGGTTAGGCATGAAATCCGAAGTATGTGATATTTCGGGTTATGATGTCTAAGGTAGTTACGGATTCCAATTGTTGTAGTTTTCACTTTCTTTTCTACGACCGTAAGTGTAATATGTGGTGTATGGCCGGTTTCGTTGCTATACGTCAACGACAATTGGGATACGCATATTTACTTACGTTGATAACATGTGATGTTATGTGTTGTTGTGATATGTTATATTGGATCGTCGTGTCTGAATAGCCGAGGGTTTTTTGCGTGAGATGAGAGTTTTTCATTTTCATTCATGTAAAAACTTGTATGTAATATTCTTTTATTGGGACACTTCCGGGTTGAGGATGATGTCACCATTGATGTATATTCTTTACTTTTCCGCATTAGGATAGACCCAAGGCGGGGAGCACAAGTAACCGGGTTCTAGAGTCCAGTGGGAGACCATCTCGAGGAGTCGAGACCGGGTCTCCTAACTCTAGAATTAGTAGGGTTGCTAGCCGCTCTCGTAGGGGTCTAGGGATGTGGGTTTGGCTATTCATCACGACCGTGGAATCCGTGTTTTTTACTGGCTTAATTTAAAACGCGGAATTCCTAGTATATCCAATATATCATATGTTGACTTCTGCTGTAATGTTCTGTGATGAGATCATATGACTGCCTGAGACGAATGCTTTATATTATATATATGATATATAATAAACGTTGCTTATGTTTTGCATCCGCGCTAGTCCTGCCACCGCTCTGCCGTTAGTTATCTAACCTAACGATGCATGACGGGACCCCGTAGGGAATGCGGATGGTATAAGCGTACGTTATATAAGTATTTTTGTTTCTTTATCTGTGATGCTTAGGAAGCATAAATGATGAGACTTCATTAATGAGATTAATGAAAGGAAAGAAATCTAAAGATATTGTAGAATCAAATTTTCAAAAGGTAGCTCTAGTTCTAGCTTTGCATAGCGGTATTCCTTGATGAATATACAGCACCTCATTCGATGAGGAAAGAGCCGAGATCCCTTCACCGGGAATGACCTCTTTAGAAAAAACTAGCAGATGCTACACCCACTCGGTTTATTTTGAAAAACACATGATTTTAAAAATGGAGCTTAAACCACTCCTTTTCAAAATCACTCGATTCTACAACGGTATCAAGTTCATTAGGCAAAAGGTTTTCTTAAAAACCTGTCGTAGCCCTCCGTCATTTCAGATAAGTACTATTTAGTATTTGTGCTACGTTTGTTGACCATAGCCAAGGCATAGTGTGCGGTAGCTAATTAGTGCTTATCTGCAGCATATGATGCGATTGAGTTAAGGTAGTCGTACGGCTTTGTTGACCATAGCCAAGGGTCATACGGGTGGGTTTAATGCAATCAGGAAATGACGGGTTGAACTTGACTAGCGCTTATGATTTGTTGACCATAGCCAAGGTCATAAGTTTCTAGGGGCAAAATATTATTGGGAATTTCAAGTGTTGAAATTTGCAATGAGATTGCATACCTTCTATGAAATAGTTGGATCCTGATATCCATTGCGAGTAAGAGTTACTCCTGGGAGAGTTTTGCACATTACAATTAGCCGATCAAGTAGGTGTCTAGAAAAGTGTTAACGGGGTTACGCCCCTGGGAATATGAGGTTTATTTTAATTAGGTCCATGCGAAAGCACGGGGAACCTCCCTCAAAGTACCGACACTGGCCTGGCCGAAAGATTGGCGAACTTGTAGAGTGTAATTAATCCCGGCTAGTCTTACCTTTTAAGGTTTGAAGGAAGATTTGATAAAAACAGTGGGAGCCATCCTTATTAGATAACATAATAACCAATCTAATCATGCAAGAGCATACGCTAAGTATTTTCTTCTCTCTCTCTCTCTCTCTCCAGGTAGCGACCATGTCACGCCTTAATCAAGATAATAATATGGATGTATTGACCGAACCCGCTTTTTATACTGAGCTGGGGAACATTGGTTCCGCTCTAACTTATAATTGATATAAGTTCGAGCAGAAAATTAGGGAATGCCAGGATTCCCATGCCACCCGATCGAAGAAAGAACATGTTGATGCATTTTCTTCGGGTGTGTTCGTTACTGAGAATTGTTTCTCACTGTGCTCTACGTCCTGGGTATTAGATATCGGATCAGGATCTCACATATGTAATCTGTTACATCAGCTAAGGAAAGGTAGAGAACTGGGAATGGGTGATAAAGATATAAAAGTTGGAAATGGTGTAATTGTTGCAGCCAAATCAGTTGGTGAATATCACCTTGTATTACCAAGTGGTAATACATTGATTCTGAACGAATGTTATTAAATGCCGAACCTGATATACAACAGTCTATCAGTCTCTTTATTAAGTAAAGAAGGATATAATTTTGTATTGCAGGATAATGTTATGAACATTTTCCTGAATCAAAAGTTGATTGGATCAGGCACGTTATGCAATGGCATATACGTTTAAATCAAACCACAGTTCTAAGTATACAGAACACACACAAGAGGAAGCGTTCAGAAATGAACGAATCCTTCTTGTGGAATTGTAGACTAGGTCATATCAATGCGACACGACTAGCTAAGTTACATAAGGATGAATATTTGAATCCGTTCGAATTTTCATCTTATGAAACTTGTCAGTCATGTCTCAAAGGCAAGATGACCAAAACTCTGTTTATTGGACACGGAGAAAGAGCTACGGAACTCTTGGGACTGATACATAGTGATGTATGCGGTCCCATGTCTACACATGCTAGGGATGGTTGCTCATACTTCATTACATTCACTGACGATCTCTCAAGATTCAGACATGTGTTCCTGTTGAAACAATAGTCTGAAGCTTTTGAGAAATTCAAAGAATATAAGCATGAAGTTGAAAACCAGACGGGTAAAAGTATTAAAATCCTTTGATCTGATCGGGGAGGAGAATACTTGAGCAATGAGTTCCTGGACTATCTAAAAGAGAATGGGATTGTCTCTCAACTAACTCCTCCGTATACACCACAGCACAACGGTGTATCGTAGTGGAGGAATCGCACCCTATTGGATATGGTGCACTCTATGATGAGCACCGCTGAGTTACCTATTTCCTTTTGGGGTTATACGCTTGAGACAGCAGCATACCTATTGAATAGATTTCCAACCAAATCAGTGCCTACCACTCCATATGAGATATGGAATGGGAATAGACCGTCTCTTAAGCGAGTTAAGATATGGGGTTGTCCGGCATATGTCAAAAGGCAAAATCCGGAAAAACTCGAGACATGATCAGTTCTTTGCAAGTTTGTGGGATATCCAAAGAATTCATATGGATATCAATTCTACCTCAGTGAGGAACAAAAAGTGTTTGTTGCTCAACATGCCACCTTTTTAGAATAGGAATTTCTTGTAAAAGAAATTAGTGGCAAAGAGGTAGAGCTGGAAGAAGTTCCAACCGCACAAACTACAACAGAAAATTTGGTAGAACCGAAGGATTCAATATTCCCCGACGAACCTCGGCCTCTCCGCCGATCTAGTAGGGTTCCTCATCCACCTGAGAGATACTACGGTTTTCTCATTGATGGTGGGAGCGAGAATTGCATCATGGAAGATAATGACCCAACTAGCTTCGAGTAGGCCATCATGAGTGGGGACTCTGTGAAATGAATGGATGCAATGCGATCTAAGATGGAATCCATGTACACCAACAAAGTATGGACTTTGGAAGATGCTCCTAAAGGGGTAAAACCCATCGGGAGCAAGTGGATCTTCAGGAAAAAACTTGGTGTAGATGGAAAAGTTGAGACTTTCAAAGCTAGACTTGTAGCAAAAGGTTTTGCCAATGACCGGGTGTGGATTATGATGAAACCTTTTCTCTAGTGGCTATGCTTAAGTCCATCTGGATCCTAGTTGCCATTGCTGCATACCATGACTACGAAATCTGGCAGATGGACGTCAAGACCGCTTTTCTAAATGGTGATTTAGAAGAGAGCGTGTACATGACACAGCCAGAGGGCTTCGTGGACAGTGGGAGCAGCGGAAAGGTGTGCAAGCTGCTTAAATCAATCTACGGGTTAAAGCAGGCATCGCGGAGTTGGAACATCTGTTTTGATGTGGCAGTCAAAGAGTTTGACTTCATCAAAAACGTAGATGAACCTTGTGTATACAAGAAGGTTGCAGAGAGTAAGGTCGTCTTCCTCGTATTGTACATGGATGACATACTCTTGATAGGAAATGATGTTCCTATGCTGCACTCGGTCAAGCTCTTCTTATCACAAAGATTCTCAATGAAAGATCTAGGTGATGCCTTCTACATCTTGGGAATTAAGATCTATAGAGATAGATCTAAATGGATGTTGGGATTGTCCCAATCCAAGTACATTGACACCATACTAAAGAGGTTTAGTATGGAAGATTCCAAGCATGGGAATTTACCCACGATCTCAGGAATCACTCTCTCCAAAGAGATGTCTCCCAAGACTGATTTGGAGAGGGCTCACATGCAAGGGATACCCTATGCTTCGGCAGTAGGCTCTATCATGTACGCGATGTTGTGTACCAGAATCGATGTAGCATACTCACTAGGTGTAGTGAGTAAGTATCAAGCAGATCCTGGAGAGAATCACTGGACAGCTGTGAAGAACATTCTTAAGTACTTGAGAAGGACTTAAGAAATGTTCTTGGTGTATGGTAACGGTGAACTCCAAATGGAGTCCTTTACTGATTCGATCTTCCAAAGTGATAAGGACGACTCTAAGTCGGTCTCGAGTTTTGTCTTCACCCTCAATAGAGGGGAGGTTTGTTGGAAGAGTTCCAAGCAAGAAACCGTGGAAGACTCAACGATGGAGGTTGAATACATCGCTGCCAACGATGCCCCCAAAGAAGCTGTCTGGATGAAGAAGTTCATAACCGAACATGGAGTGGTTCCATCCATCGAGCATCCAATACCTTTGTATTATGATAACAATGGAGCTGTGGCTTTGGCCAAGGAACCCAGGTCCCATCAGCGATCCAGGCATATTCTGAGGCGGTATCACCTGATCCAGGAGATAGTTGATCGCCCGGGAGATCGAGGTCAGGATAGTTGACACGAAGAATAACATGTCGGATCCACTCACAAAGGCTATTCCCCAGATACAATTTGAGAGACACTTCGGGATGTTGGGTATGAGATACTACAACAACTGACCTTAGTGCAAGTGGGAGATTGTTAGTTGTATGTATGCCCTAGAGGCCATTGTTGTACATGATTGTATATTATAATGGATGCTTGGACATATAGAGAGAGGACTTTCTTGCTCGACATGATAGTATGCTATCCGGTTGTTCTTTATCTTAACATGTAGACTAGTATTGTGATGCTGTCTTGCTCTCACATGTTGGTAAAGCCCATAGGATGTATACTTGACTACCAGGATTATGATGCAGATCATACTAGTGGGGCAAGGGTAGTCCACAAGTTCATCCTTTAATTATTCCTAGTCGAGAGTGTATCGAGATGGGGCATCGATATTCCGGAGTAGACTAGCGTATACGCTTCTTGACCCATTTGATGGGCGATGGATGATCCCATATCCATTGGTGTTTTACATCAAAGATGGTATACGGGTGCTCAGTGGAGACTGAGTACACTGGACGGACTCGCCGAGAACTCCTAGATGGTATTATACCTAACGTCAGCTAACAGTTCTCTGGTGACGCTGGTATAGGTTAGTCTGTAGACCCGAGATCGTCATAGAGACTTGTGTGATTCCCACTATACTTTGATTTCCACCTTACCACATTCAAGAGAGCATGCAACACGGTGGTTTTTGGGTACATTTCCGAGTCACATGGAGGCAATGAGCGATAGGAGGGGTTTTGTCTCTCTCGGTATGGGGTTGATGTTGCGCTGTGCTCGATTGGCCATAACAGGAAATCCCTGGCCAGGGTTGCTGAGATTTACTGGTAAGTGTTATCAGTAGTTTCTCGAACCGTTATGGACCTCACATCGGCATGACTTATCAAGTTACTGGGGTCTGACGTTTACCACCCCTAGACTCGATATACGACATATCAGACAAAGAGACCGGACTGTACGGTAGTGTTACTTATTGGATTCACAGGAGTATGAGCAGGCATGCTTTTTGATCTTCTGATCGCTCAATACCTGGGTGGCCGTTACGTTTAGCAGACCGCTTGCAGCTTGTGGGTGACTGATATGATCACCACCTACTGCCGGTGTATTGACGAGTCTTTAGAGTCCTACACAGAGGTTTCCTGGCTCAAGCGAAATGAAGTAGGGCATATATGTGATGTGCGGGACTGAGATTAATACATGTATGTGATACCGTATTCTAATCTCGCGATATGTGATATCGGTCGTTTATATGTGATATAGTCAGGTTATTGAATCAATTGTTGATTTGATAAGTTGATATTAAATGATATTAGTCGTTTGTATGCGATACAGCCAGGTTATTAAATCAAGTGTTGACTTAATGATCTAATGTATAATTATATATTTGATATATTAACATACATTAACTAATATTAGCTCACTTAAGAATTTCTTTTCTCATTATACATTTAATATATATGTTTATATATTTATTTTGTGTCATGCAAGATGATACATTGGACTTGGGTGAATGAGACTCATACCATACTTAAGATAATGTGGGGATTTAATTATTAAAGGAAAATCAAAATTAGGTGGAAATTAGTCATGGGTTGAAGCTTGGAAAATCTTGTGGAAACCATTGACTTAGTCCACTAATTTTGTTTTACTTAAGATATTTATTAACCCAACCATTATCTTTAGCCTTGGTTAAGTCTCTACATGGGTTATATATGATATTTTCTCACCCATGGTTCATACTAGATCATTATTGAGTTTCTTCTTCATCTCCTTCTTGCTCTCTAGCTTCAAGTGAGGTGAAGAAAAAGAGTGAGAAAAATTATTCTAAAGTGATCAAAATTCCTACTTCGCCAATCTACACTAGACTAGCCATTTAGTATAGGTTGTTTGCTTCACTAATTCTCAATTAGTGAAGAGGTAGCTTGAGTTGGAGATTCCTCGACGTAGATCATCTTCGGCCTCGAAGTTCTTCAAGCAAGCTTGATCCTTTCGCCTACTGGAGCCTTACGAGAGTCCGGGAGACCACTACTTGGAGCGAAGGGACTACTACACAAAGTTTTAGAAGTGAAGGACCGATCTACAAAGGTTGTATTCCTTGTTCACTTAGAGTAAAGATGTTTACTTGTATAGCTTAACCCTAATTCTCTAGTTAGACCCTTGGTTTGGGTTGCTTAGCACACTAGAAATTTTAAAATTGCATGCTTGATGCCTTTAGAAAACCTAGTGAGGGTGCAAAGGAACCCAGCAGCACTGAGCACGTGCAGCAAGCCGTTAAACCTCTAGTTGTCCCTAGTAGGAGGAGTGTTGTCTCCTGAGGGTTTTCAGCTGATTACATCCATAAAATCCTATAATAAAAGAAAGAATATGAAAGTTACGTACAAAGATAAGAACTATAAAAGAAAGAACTTGAAAATAAGAGTTTCCAACTACACTAGCTTTTCAGTTGCCTTGAGCCCTATCTTAATGGTTGTGAAAAGATGTTAGAAATCACATCATCCCTCAATAAAACATCGCCTTTAGCCTTCCTCCCTACCATTCATCCAAACATCGATCATATACCCCTACGTGTGTGTAAAAGACATCCCTACACTTATAGAATTCAATTCAAGCTATCATACTCTTGTCCATCTTCCAAAGTACTTTATAGCCGGTGAATAATTTCGATGAAATTGCTCACACATCCTTCATGCGACCGTTAATACTTCTTGAGGTACTAACCAACCGATTACAAAATGTGCTCGCACATGTAGGCGTAATTCCTCGTCTTGCAACACTTAATGCTTAGCAGTGGCTCCCAAACTAGTTGGTCTAAGGCACTAGGTGATAAAGTACCCTCGCTATATTTTTTTTATGCTTCCTTAAGTAATTACAAAATCAGTGTTCATTTTTTTTCTTCACCATTTTTTTTCTTTATATTTTTTATCTTTCTTCATACCAAGGATTTTAGACAAGAGCATTTCAAGATATCCTCTAATATCCCAAGTTTCAAGATGTGTGCAAGTGCGTATAGTAGGGTATCAATATTCAAATGTTTAGACTCAAGAATAGGGACTATTTTTCAGACTTATTTTTATTCTCAGATTAGTAATTTCTTTCATCTTACTAACCCTTGGGACAACAGCTCATAACTACTTATTACTAGTTTCGTTTAAAAAAACATCTAACTTTCTTGGTTTTCTCAAATTATTCCTATTTTTCATATGTAAATTTTTCACTTTCAAACTTTCATTATCAAAAATTTTTTGTGCTTATATATAGTATAATACAAAATAATGCATGAATAAGCACAAACCTCCCCCAAAGCTGTTTGCAGCAGTGTCATCACTGATGTCATCTGTTAAGCTTAAAAAAACTGTAGACTTAGGAGGAAAAGTTAGTAACGGGGACAAGAATTAATGACAGTGAAATCCTCCCCCAAACTTATTTTTGGCTCACAGTTTTGTAAAAATTTATTTTCTTTCAAGAGCCAAAAGATTTTCTCCCCCCCCCCAAACTTGAGTAAAATAGTATTAAGCATTTAAAATTATGAGGGGGGGTTAAAGTTATTGGTCAAAGTAATGCCTTACAAAGACCAAAAGTTAACACCAACCATTCAAATATTTTATCGATGTAACGCACTGGTTGGTAGAAGATCATGTCACCTATCGACGTGAAGAAGTGGGGAGGGGATAAGGGGTGGAATAGAACGAGTTTACGTCTCGGTTGGTAGAGACGGAATAGTGATGGTGAATGAAAACGAGAATGTGAATGAGTAGGTATGGGAATAATAGTCACATTCTCGTATGGGATAAGAAGAAATGGTGGTGTTTCAACTTCTTCGGGTGGAGGTTGATTAATCACAAAATCCGTGTCGTTTAGGAATGCGAGTTCGTCGGCGAAAATATCATCGAAACTTGCATCGATGGTCTCATTGAACGTTTCAATGTCAATAAGTGTCGCGCCAGAATTCAACACACTTGATTTGTCAAAAATGGAGGTAGGAGACTCGAAAAACTCATCTACCTCATTCTCAAAGGAGTCTAAATCAAGTGGTCTTTCAAGAATCATAGAACTCGAAATATCGGATTGTGATTCATCAACACTCGCTAAAATTAAAGGAAGATTAGAAGAAGAACCAAAGAAAGTGAGTGATGAAATGGGTAAAAAAATCGGGGTGTCGAGTATTGCTGAACCAGATGTGGGAAATGAAGGCTGAATATCGTTCTGCTTTTCGGTCTTGCATTTATCATCAATTTCTAAACACGTATGGGGTTCAGGAAAAATAGTTAAAGGTTCGAGATGATGTCCACACGGAAGTGAAAGGACCTGATGAATTGGTGAGAAAAATTCATCCAAAATTATGGGTTCATCATCCAAAATATCCCTAGCGTCAATATCCTCAATCAAGTGAAGGTTAAAATTCTCAGACACCTCATCAAAAGCATGGTTTTCAATCAATTTTGGTTCTAGAGTGGAGGTGTAGAGATCAAAAGGATTGGGTATAGTTTCACTTGAAATGGACGCTTCACAATCGGGTAAATCAAACACTACAAAGTCACGCAACTCATCAAACCTTCTATCTTCAATTGGTGAATCATTTGGTGTACTCGATAGATTTGTGAAACTGGAGTTGTGGATTTCAATTTGGGATGGGAAGGTTTGATTTGGAAGGGTGTACCGCTCTCTCTCACTACCCAAATTCTCAATTTGTCCTATTATCGTATCATACATTGAATAATTTTGAGATAGTTGGAAACTAGTTGCTCGTTCGTTGGGTTGTATGAGGGCGGCCATAGACGCATTCAATTCCTCTATGTGGCGGCGCGACGCTACCCGAAATTCTTCCACTGTCCGTTCAAGACTAGACATGGGTCAGTAAGGGGTTTCAGCAGAAGATTGAAATTCTTGTGGATAGGTAAAACTCCCAAATGACTGTTCAGAAGAAATATCTAGAGAATGTGTAAAAGTTGGGTAGGATTGATAGGAATCGAATGGTTGTGAAAAATGGACAGGTGTAGGATCAACATTGTGATAAGAAGAATAGTGAGATTGGTTGGTTGGTTGGCGACTGGCAATATATGTCATATACGCCGCAAAATGAGTAGCAATACTTTCTTCAGGAAATGATGGTGTTTGTTGCCTAACGGTTTGACCGGATTGAAACTTTGGGATTCGGTCTTTGCAATATACTCAGCAATGGACATGCGTTTAGGGAGTTCCTCACTTGCTTTAAATGAATTATCAGCATAAGACGATGTTGAATTTTGGTGAGGAGTCCAACTGTTTCTTTTCGCTCTCAAAGACATGGTAGAGTCGGATGGTATACCGAAGCGATTACGAAAACAAGAAATATCAGGTTCTGGAGAGCAAAGCTCGGCAAAAGTTCGTCTATTTGGGTTACCCATTATAAGAAGGTGAAAAGAAAAGATAGTGAAAAGGGAAAGATTTAAGCTCTATTTGGATTGTTTTGTTTTGAAAGTGGGACTTGAGGGTTGGCTCAACAAATCACAAAATGCACAAGCAACCCTAGAACTAAGGTCACCTAGGTCAAGTACTAGACAGCTCCTAGACTTCCAAAGGACAAGCCGCAGGATCAATCCTCTACCACCTCTTTATAACTCTTGTGGCCAGGTAAGTGCCTGATGAGTGGGAGATATCCGCTATACGAATCACCGAAAATAGCGGGCCTAATTAAGTAACCACTTTCCATAGTCACACTTGCCTTAGACACCACAAAAGTAATGCGGATAAGTGATAGATTACCCACGACCTTCCTCTGTCCTAATTGAGCACGACGGTCCTTAGAGTCTTGGTCTGGATATTTTTTTAATTAATATAGGGTTATGCGGATGCTCGTTTTGTGATTTGTGGGGCCTAGGAAGGGTGATAAAATTCCCACCTAATCTGAATTGTGGTCTTTCCCCTTAAAGTCCGTATTAAAATATGCACAAAAAACCCGCAAAAAAACACGCAAAAAGATTTTTGAGCGGCGATATTTTGCAAAGAATCCTGCAGAAAAATATATTATTGGATTTTCAGAGGAGAGAGAAAGAGTTGAGGAATATACCAGAGAAGTATAGCTAGGAAAGTTCACCAAGTGGCTGTGCTTCTGCGGCTAAATAAGCAATATTACGGCGGTTCCACCGCAGAAAAGAGGGATCACTTGACATTTTTTTCACTGTGGCCTCCTTTGCACCTCTGGTCCTCTCTGAAGGTCTCTGAATCTCGATTTCCTCGTTCAAGTGACTCCAGATTCCCTCGCAAAAATCGTACACTGATCGTTAAATACACAATTTGTTGTTTTATTTTATTTTTATGATATGGATCGAATAAGAATTCAACACGAATAGTAAGAAAAAAATTACGCACGTATCCCCAGCAACGGCACCATTTGATTGATTCTTGTGAAAGAGTGTGTGGTAATAACCGCAATCAATAACGGTGTCACGTATAGCTAGCCGAGATGAGTACGGGTCATCCGCAGGGATGCGTGGAATTTCTAATCTTGCTTTAGACGAGTTGATTAGAGTACAAGAAGAAAGGAGAATAGATTCTAGATCTATGTTAAACACGGATGTAGAATATATATAGTTTTAAGATCTAGTTTAAATACGGATGTAGAATCTATAAAGAAGAGGCTTGTAGGGTTCGTTAGAATTTAGTAGTCATGGATGACTAATAAAGATTACTCCTTTTATCTTTTGATAGATTTAAAACTAGATAAATAGTGATGAATGAGGATTAGGGTTCTTGGAAGAAACTAGGGTTTCCCCAATATTGACCCTTGTCCCTTCATTGATCTATATTCATGTCTAGCCCTTAACAAAACAATCGTTAATCTAATCTCAAATCGTGGTCAAGACTATCAATGATTTGATAGCGCGCCCGATTAGAATTGTAACGTGTCGGAATATTTTAGATAATTAATTTATTTATTTAATTAATTAAAAATATTATTTTAAAATTTTTATTGAAATAAAAATTCCTTTTATATGTAGTCTAAGTATTTAAGTAATAAGAGTAGTTAGTTTGTAACATTACTTGTAAGGAAGGGTTTAGTGAAAATGTTAGCTTCCTTGTGTTATATGATATTATGTGAGGGTTTTTATGTTAATGTATTAAGTTAGGGTTAAGGTTAGATTAAACCTCATCTAGGTTAAACCTCAAGCCCACACTTCCTACTTGCATGAATGCATACCACTCTTTATGGTGACACCTCCTTCTAATCTTATCAATTCATAATTTTTGTTTTCCTTATTTTATTCAATCGGTATCTTAAGCTTGGAAACAAAAAAAATATATAATACATAGTTAGTATCCTCTACCTCAATTAAGAATGAAAGAAGAAAAGAGAAGCTAAGTCCTTGTGATCCTTAACTCAACCCTCAAACTAGGATCTTAGATTCTTATGCACCTATTGAATAGACATTCAGTTAATCATTCAAATTGGTATAAGTTCCAACCCTGTAGATCTTAGTTTCAGTACTGTTTAGTATAGAAGTTATGATATCGGTAATATCGCATTTTGATAGACTTTAGCTCTGTTTAGTATCTGCTGTATTCTTGATAATCTATAACAAAATCAAATAGTACCATAGCCATGAAAATTTTATCTAGAAAGTATACTTGAAACACAGACCAATTCTAACACTTTTCGACCGGCGAAACTTGACTAATTCCCGGCGTCGCCGGATTTTTTGAGGAGTTGGGTGTTGAAATTTCTAAGGTGGCTCTCTTTATGTCTTCTATGGTATCTAGTATAGTTTGATTTTGCTATATAGTCTGTATATAAAATCTGGAAGTAAATTTCTTGTTTTTGGTTATAATTCTAAAACGATACGGATAGTTCATGTCACGTTTCAGGTTTTCTTAATGTACGAACAGAGTGGGTATAACTCAGGTTAACCTAGGTTTCAGTTAACTCACAATATTCTCAAGTAGTACGTTTAGTACATAAGTCTTGTAGTTTTTACGTTTTTGCCGTATCGGATTTTAGCCGCTTTTATACGAAGATTCTTTTCGATGTTAGGTTCGACCACAGGGACTTCGGAGGCCGCAAGGAAAGGAAAGGGATTGATGGAATCCGATTAGATCACGACTTATTTCGGTGAGTAGACTAAACATCTACCGGGGGATTTTGTATGGATGGCGTAATGCGTTCGTAATTAGAAGTTTGGTTATAATTGTTTCCCATTCGCATTGTGTATATAATATAAACTAGAAAATTCATCGTACGCATTCATATCTATAATTCACCATTGTCTAACACTTGCTAGGACACTGCACTATTTATCGATGAGTTATGTTGCATTTTCACATACCTACATATTACACTACACCTCATCGGTAATTGACATGCCACGAACACACTTAGAACCTGCCATGTCACATATAATTTTACACTGTAAGCATCATTAATAGTGATTGTTTGCATCCTTGTTATTATTTTGACACATATCATGTATCACTTTCAATTGCTATTAATTTTAGCGTAAGATATATTGGATTATAAGGATTTCTGTTTTGAGTTTTATACGCTACTGGATATATTCGACGGTTCTTCTTAATTGATGTGACATGTCCAACATGAGCTGTTGTTTTTATGATTTGGTTTTATTCCGAACCGAGTGGGCGAGCTATACGGTTGCGGATTTTACGTTATTCGGACTGAGTGGGGGAGTATACAGTCGGATCCATGGTGGACCAGGTCAAGACCGAAGGCAGGAAAGCCGCATTTGAGGCGAGGAGCCTAACGAGGACACTCGATACCGGAGATAGTTGTAAAACACGGCGGATATCTGGAGGATACCGACCGATGTTGCTGATTGACAGGATCGTTCGGGGAACGATGCCTGCTAGAAACAGAAAATTTATGTCGGTGTTGGACACGGAAGGATTTTGGATCGTATATAATGAACTAGATTTTTGAAAAACTTGATGAGATTTCAGTGTTGTTTTATACATTCATTATAGTTATCAATTCATGCTTCCATATGCTATTATGTGTCATGCTTACAATTTCAACTGTTAGATGTTAGTTTATTCACTGATTTAGCAACTCGCCCCCGTTGTGCCTTAGTTCCTTACAGGAGACGCGTGGACGCATAGCAGCAGTGTGGATCCACTTGTCAGCTTTTATCGTTTGTCTTGCTAGGTGGGTTACATATGCAGTAACCACCTATTTTTGGTATATGTATTTTGGATCTAGTATCACTCCATCAGACCCTGTATATTTTGACTTAGAACGAGGCATACTTGTTTATGTTTTGATTCGTTGTGAGTGAGATTGACCAGTTATGCTAGTTTATGCTCCTTTATTTTATGCATGTGATTTTTCGCTTTTGAGCGTCGTATTGTTATTGCGTGGGTTATTTCCGCCGTTGGACATTGTTTTGCTCCCAATTAGGGATGCCACTTATTTAAACATTCTATAACTGCTTTTATTAAAAATTAAAAAGGGAGGTGCTGTCGAAATTTTAAATGCTAAAATCAGTTGTTTAAATTTCATTCTTAAAAATCATTCGACATGCTACCTCATTCTTTTCAATTTAAAACTGTAAATTTCTTAATTTCGCAAATAGGGTTTTGATCTTGGTTTTCTGGCTTTCTCGGATTGTGTCGGAATCTTTAGATGTCATATAATCTAAGTGCCGGTCACGCACCAAATTCGGGTCATGACAAAGTTGGTATCAGAGCTTAGGATTAACCTTACGTGACTTAAAATTTTCAGGATCAAATTTCGTTATTTAGATTGACCCTTGTGGAGTAGGTAACTTAGGATGAGTAAAGTACCGTACATATGTTCCTTGGCATATTTACGATACGATACTCAGCCCAAGTAACCTTAGGATGTATATCTTGATTAATCCTTTCTTTGACTCCCTATTATTGTTGTTCCTATTCTTATGCCTTATCAACTCTCGTTTCTTGTTCCAGTTGCTATGGCCACGCGAGCTAGGCGAGCCACAGCCAGGGATGCAGCTCGGACAGATCTGCCTGTGACGGCAACTGACGCGCAGGACATCCCGGCGGTACCGGGGCATGTTGATCCTCCTCCTCCAGATAGATTGACTAGGATAGAGGAGGGCATGTTGGGCTTACAGCAGATGATGGGGCAGTTGACTGAGGCCACTCGTGTTCAGAGACAGGATCAGGCATCGACGATGGTAGAGCCCGTTGTACAGTCCGTGCAGACTGTCACACCTGTACACTCGAGGGTTATAGAGGTATCACTTCCGGAGTTTATGAGGTTGAGGCCTCCGGTGTTTACGGGGACAGATGCAGCAGAGGATCCCCAGTCATATCTTGATAGGATGGCTAGGATCGGCAGGTCATTGAGATGTTCAGATACGAGGTCGGTGGAGCTGAACAGTTTTCGATTCGAAGGACTTGCACAGACATGGTGTGAGTCGATGGAGAGAGGGCGGGCAGCAGATCTACCTTTGATGTCATGGACAGAGTTTTCTGAGGTTTTCCTTGCCAGATTCCTACCGCAGAGCGTGAGAAATGCCAGAGCCAGCAGTTTTGAGGTGTTGCGGATCTCTGCAGATATGGCTGTGGAAGAGTATGATTTGCAGTTCACCCAGTTATCAAGCTATGCTCCACACTTAGTTCCCACGGAGGAGCTTAGGGTGAAGAGGTTTGTGAGGAGCCTGGATACACAGCTGTTCCTTGCTATAGGCTCCCAGCATTTCGATACCTATACACAGGCCATGGATGCAGCGATGCGAGTGGAGGAGCGTCTGAACGATACAGCGACTGTTCCTGAGCCGAAGAGGACCAGACCTATTGGGTCAGTTACCAGGAAGCTGGGCATAGGTCGAGGCAGATTCATTCCAGGCCGCAGTTTTGGTCGAGGTTGGGCTCAGGGCCAGATGTTTGGCTCGTACCTCGAGGAACAGAGGCTGCCGCCGACATGTTTCAGTTGTAGGCGTCCAAGGCATTACGCTAGGGATTGTAGACTCCAGGGAGGGACTGTATTTCCATAGGCTGCTTTACCCCCTCTACCTTCTACTTCGATGGCATTACTTCCTCTACCAGCTGGTACTATGCGCCAGGCCGTTGCACCGCGAGGTCGGGGTTTTACAGGACGTATTCAGAGAGGACGAGGAGACCGAGGGAGAGGACGTCAGGATGCTGGTAGGGGCCAGGCTCGGGTTTTCGCTTTGACTCCACAGGACGCCCAGGCATCCAATGCAGTGGTGACAGGTACTCTTTCCGTATGTTCCTTAGATGCGCACATTTTGTTTGATCCCAGTTCTACGCACTCGTACGTGTCTGCACATTTTGCACTTTCTCTGGGGAGAGATTCGTCATTATTTGAGTTACCGCTTGTCGTGATTACTCCTGTAGGGGATTTTTTTATAGCCCGACACGTATTCAGGTCCTGTTCCATACGTATTGGTGATAGGGATTCGTTAGTCGATTTGATTCTCCTGGATATGTTAGATTTTGATGTACTTCTCGGTATGGATTGGCTGGCCGCTTGTCATGCTTACGTTGACTGTCGGGGAAAACCGGTCAGATTCTGTTTTCCAGGCGAGCCAATTTTTGTTGTGTAGGGAGACTACAGTGTAACTCCTGCCAACCTGATTTCTGCTCTTTGTGCGGGACGGCTCTTGAAGAGGGGTTGTCGTGGTTTCTTAGCATTTATTCAGGACGTGGGAGCCGCTGAGGCCCCGTTGGACCAAGTTCCGATCGTACGAGAATTTCCTGATGTGTTCCCTGCTGAGTTACCAGGATTGCCGCATGAACGTGGTATCGAATTTTGCATTGACTTGATTCCTGGTGCGGGGCCTATGTCTATACCGCCCTATCGGATGGCCCTGACAGAGCTGAAGGAGCTCAAGGGTCAGTTGCAAGAATTTCTTGATAGGGGGATCGTTCGTCCGAGTGTATCGTCGTGGGGAGCTCATGTCCTGTTCGTTAAGAAGAAGGACGGCAGCATGAGATTGTGCATCGACTATAGGTAGCTGAATAGAGTTACGGTGCGCAATAGGTATCCATTACCTCATATTGACGACTTGTTGTAAGTCGATGTAGTACACCCCAGTACTTATGGGGAGGCGGAATTTTCAAAAACAATCAAGTTTAAAGAACGAACATCGACTAACCGCTTAAATCGAAGCTAAACTATAAATAACCGTACACAAAGATTTTCTTATCACTTGTGATTAGGGATTATACCTAACGAAACTAGTCCTTCGTCTTTGTGTCCTCCTTTGTTCTCCTCGACCTTCTCTAGGTAGTAGACGATCCACCCGAGAGCAAAACACCAAGCTACACCTCTCACTTGAGGTAACTAATCAACTTTGATTGCTAATCAAAGATGAAAGGATGATATAGAGTGAAGGTTATGGATTGTTTAGTCTAACTAATCCTTTGATCTCAACTCATGAGGTGTAAGGATTAGGGTTTGAAGATGAGAGCTTGAGGAGAGAGAATATGAGATAAGATAATGAGAGGAGAGAGAGTGTATCATAATATATTATGAAGCATTTTTATTTAAGAATAATGAATAAAAGAAATGAATAAGCATGCTTCATAAAATATCTAGTGGTGATTCATTAGCATGAGTCATTAAGCAATAAATGTGCATTAATGAAATGAATGAATCACCACCATGACACACAACCTCATCCAAAGTAACCTCCTTAGTCACATCTTCTAGAAGCTTCTCGTACAATTACGAGAACGCCCCTCCGATCCGCAAAAATACGGAAAAACTTTAGACTGTAAAAATCCAATAACCGGATACCAGTAACTGGCTTAAACCAAAGCCGACTGGTAAAAACTGTCCGAAAGTCGTACGTGCGTAAACGCACGTATGCGTCCGAACCCTTTGTCGCAAAACCATGCAACCTCTATATCGTTTCGCCTGGAGTAGGAAACTCTCTGTGTGGGACTCTAGAGACTCGACTACTACGCTGGCAGTGGGTTTAACCACAGACCGCAAGCGGCACTAGCTGTACGTAACGGTCCCCAGGTAGTTGTCGATAAGAAGGCCGATGAGAAAACCCATCCGAACTCCTACTGAGTCTGATGTGACAATCTCCATACAGTCCGGTCCGTTCGTCCAAGACTATCGCATATCGGGCCTAGGGGGGCGGCAAGCGTCAGTCCCCTAATAGCGGTATAAGTCGTGTCGGAGGGTAGCCCATTACACCTTGAGAAACTACTGGAACCTACCAGCAAATCTCGCTTGCCCTGGCCAGGGACTTTGCGTAATGGCTCTCTGACACAGCACGATATCTACTCCCAATACCGGGAGGGACGAATCCTGTCTAACCGCCACTGCCTCCAAGTGCTCGGGACTGCACCCAACAGCTACCTGTTTGCACGACTCCTTTGAGCCATGGTAGGGTAGCAATCTAAGAACAGTGGGACACACTCGAGACGAAGTAGCAGTGTCAAGTCTGCGGACTACGCTGTACTCATGTCACCTGGGAACTGTTCACTGACGACTGGTATCAAACCAACCAACAGTTCCCTGTGAGTCCTGTCCGGTGTACCCGTAACCTAACGAGCACCTGCATACTATCTCCAGTACGACGTACTGATGGCTGTGGGACAGACCATCTCCCCAACTGGGATGAGAAGCGTACACACTAGTCTACTCCGGAGTATCGATGCTCTGTCTCGATAATCCAACGACCAGGGACCTGAATGAGGATGTGCTTGTAGACTACCCAGCCCCCACTAGTGTGACTGCCATCACAACGCTGGTAGACAAGCAAGATCCTAAGAGCTCTATCAATACGTACACTCACATATTAAGATAGAAAAACCAAGTAGCATACTACCATGTTTAGCAAGACTGTTATATACATGTGAATATCCCAAGCTTCCATTAAGTAATATACAAGCTAGTATGATACAGTAATGGCCTTCTAGGGCATAAACACTAACAATCTCCCACTTGCACTAGGGCCATGTACTGGCGTATCGAAGACCGATGATCTCGAGTAGCCGCTCGAACTGAATCTGAGGAAGGGCCTTTGTGAATGGATCAGCAATGTTCTCTTCTGAAGCAACTCTCCGAACCTCGATCTCCTGACGATCAATGATCTCCCTGATCAGGTGATACCGCCTCAAGATGTGTCTGGACTTCTGATGGGACCTTGGTTCCTTCGCTAAAGCTATAGATCCGTTGTTGTCGCAATACAGAGGTATTGGATCAACTATGGTAGGAACCACCTGAAGTTCTGTTAGGAACTTCTTCATCCAGACTGCTTCTTTTGCGGCATCGCAAGCAGCTATATACTCCGCTTCCATTGTCGAGTCAGCAACGGTGTCCTGCTTGGAGCTCTTCCAGCACACCGCCCCTCCATTGAGGGTAAAGACATAACCCGACATGGACTTGGAATCGTCCTTATCACTCTGGAAGCCGGAATCAGCAAAGGCCTCCAACCTGAGGTCTTTTCCGCCGTATACCAAGAACATCTCCTTAGTCCTCCTCAGGTACTTGAGAATGTTCTTTACTGCTCTCCAGTGGTTCTCCCCTGGGTCTGACTGATACCGGCTTACCACGCTCAGTGCGTAAGCTACATCTGGTCTGGTACACAACATCGCATACATTATAGAGCCTACCGCAGAAGCGTAGGGTATAATAGACATGCGTTCCCTTTCCAAATCAGTCTTGGGAGACATCTCTTTGGAGAGGGTGATTCCGTGACAAGCCGGTAGATTACCGCGCTTAGAATCTTCCATACTGAATCTTTTCAGTACAGTGTCGATATACCTGGACTGCGAAAGTCCCAACATCCTCTTGGATCTATCACGATAGATCCGGATCCCCAGAATGTAAGAGGCATCACCCAGGTCTTTCATGGAGAACCTGTGTGACAAGAATCCTTTGACAGATTGTAGCATAGGAATGTCATTTCCTATCAATAGAATGTCATCCACGTACAAGACGAGGAATACGACACTTCTGGCCACAACTTTACTATATATGCACGGTTCATCTGGATTTTTGATAAAGTCATATTCTTTGACTGTCTCATCAAAACAGATGTTCCAACTCCGCGATGCCTGCTTTAGTCCGTAAATGGACTTAAGCAGCTTGCATACTTTCCCGCTGCTCCCACTCTGATTGAAACCCTCTGGCTGATCCATATAGACGCTCTCTTCTAAATTTCCATTCAGAAAAGCCGTCTTTACGTCCATCTGCCAGATTTCATAATCATGGAAGGCAGCAATAGCAAGAAGGACCCGAATGGATTTGAGCATAGCCACTGGAGAAAAAGTTTCGTCATAGTCCAAACCAGGTCTTTGACGAAAACCCTTTGCAACAAGTCTAGCCTTATAGGTTTCCACCTGTCCATCTACACCAATCTTTTTCTTGAAGATCCATTTGCATCCTATGGGTTTTACCCCATCTGGAGCAAAGTCCAAAGTCCATACTTTGTTGGTGTACATGGACTCTATTTCGGTCCGCATTGCATCTAGCCATCGTACCGAGTCGCCGCTCTGGATGGCCTGCTGGAAGTCAGTAGGTTCATCATCATCTATGATGCAATCCTCTCTATCCCCGTCTATGAGAAAACCGTAGTATCTCTCAGGCGGATGAGACGGCCTACTACTTCTGCGGAGGGGTGCGGGAATGTTCTGTTCTTCTTGAACCTCTGGTTCTACCAAACTTTCAGTAGCAGCTTGTGGTTCTGGAATTTCTTCCAGTTCTATTTCGCTCCCACTCTTCTGATTTTCTAAAAATTCAGTTTCTAAGAAGTAGGCATGACGAGAAACAAAAACCTTTTGTTCCTCTGCGTAATAGAAATAATATCCCTTGGAGTTCTTTGGATATCCTACAAGCTTACACTGTACTGATCGTGCCTCGAGCTTGTCCACATGCTGCTTTTTTACAAAAGCTGGACACCCCCATGTCCTAAAATGTTTTAGACAGGGTTTCTTCCCACTCCACATCTGATATGGTGTGGTAGGCACAGTCTTGGTTGGAACCTGGTTCAAAAGATATGCTGCTGATTCTAGCGCATAACCCCAGAAAGATCGCGGTAACTCAGCATTACTCATCATGGATCGTACCATATCCAATAGGGTTCGATTCCGTCTCTCCGATACACCGTTGTGCTGTGGAGTGTATGGAGGAGTAAGCTGAGAGAGAATTCCTTTCTCTTTTAGGTAACCTAGGAACTCGGCACTTAAGTATTCTCCACCTCGATCAGATCTTAGTGTCTTAATACTTTTGCCTGTTTGGTTTTCCGCTTCATTCTTGAATTCCAGGAATTTCTCAAAGGCCTCTGCTTTATGCTTCATTAAGAAAACATATCCATACCTAGAGAAATCATCTGTAAAAGTAATGAAGTAGGAATAACCACCTCTCGCATGTGTAGACATTGGACCGCATACATCACTGTGTATGAGTCCTAAGAGCTCGCTTGCTCTTACTCCTTGTCCAGTAAATGGAGTCTTTGTCATCTTTCCTTTGAGACAGGATTGACAAGTGTCATAAGATTGATATTCGAACGAGTCCAAATATCCTTCTCTATGCAACTTAGTCAACCTTCTCTCATTGATGTGACCCAGTCTACAATGCCATAAGAAAGCTTTATTCAAATCTGGAGACTTTCTTTTTAGTGTGTTCTGGACATTGAAAATTTGGAGTTGGTTTAAAACATATATGCCGTTATTTAATGTACCGGACCCAATCAAACCATGATTAAGGTGGATGTTGACAACATCTCTTACAAACGTGAAATCATAACCTTTATTTGATAACAAGGAAACTGATATGATATTACACGTTAAGCTGGGTACAAAATAACAGTTATGTAAAACCAAAATGTGTCCACTCGTCAATCCTAGGTGATAATCCCCGACGGACGCAGCTCCCACGCTAGCTCCGTTAGCAACCCTGAGGATCATATCACCTTCCTTCAGCACTCTACGGTTTCTCAGTGCCTGCAATGAATTGCAAATATGAGATCCTGATCCGGTATCCAATACCCAGGAAGTAGAGTTGATCGACAGACAATTCTCAATTACAAACACACCTGAAGTCGAAGCCACAGCTTGCTTCGGTTCCTGGTTCTTGGCGTTCCACGCCTTGCAATCCTTCTTCCAGTGCCCTTTCCTGTGACAATGGAAGCACTCATCCTGACCAACTATCGGTACTGCTTTCTTTTTCTTTCCCTTCCCTCCCACCTTACTAACACCTCCTCTAGGTCTGGGTGCGGCCTTCTTCTTCCTTCCTTTGGCCCTAGCCTTGGACCCGGAAGAAGATGCACCGCCAACAAACATAGCGGGTGTTTCCCTTGATGTCTTCAAGGTGCCCTCTGCACTCCTTAACATGTTCAGGAGTTCCGGAAGTTCAACTTCTTTTCTTTGAAGGTTGAAGTTCAGGATAAACTGGGCGTAGGTGTGAGGAAGGGACTGGAGAATAAGGTCTGTATAGAGCTCATTATCCAAAGTCGTCCCAAGGTCTGCGAGCTCTTCAATATAGCTGATCATCTGTAGGACATGTTCACCTACCGATGACCCGGCAACCAACCTCGCTCGAAACAAGTTCTTTGAGGTCTCGTATCTTGCTATACGAGATTGCTCTCCATAAAGTTCCTTTGTATGGAGAAATATGCCATCAAGGTCCATATCCTCGTGCCTCCTCTGATGTTCATTGTTCATCGAGGCAAGCACGATGCACTTGGCTCTCGCGCAATCTAAATCCCAGGTTTTGCGGATTTCCTTATCCGCATTGCTGGATTTGGGACCAGGGACAGCAGGTGCCGTAGCGGTGAGGACGTACCCCAGTTTGTCATAGGTCAAAGCCATTTTGACATTCCGCAGCCAATCTTTATAGTTTGGCCCCGTCAGTATATTTTTCTCTAAAAGTAACTTAAGTCCAGTCATTTTCAGGGTCGCTGCAATTAGGAGAGAGAGAAGAAAACTCTTTAGCATGATGCTCTTGCAAGTTTAGAGTGGTTTTTAGTTTATCTAAACTGGATGGCTCCCACTGTTTCTCGAATCCTTCCTCAAACCATAAAAGAAGAATTAGCCAAGACTATTCTCACCGTACAATACTTGCTTAACCGTTCAGCCAGGCCGGTGTCGATACTTCGAGGGAGGTTTTCCAACGCTTTCGCGAAGTTCCTTAATTAAATAACCTCTTTTCTCTGGGGGCGTAACCCCGCTGACACTTTTCTGGACACCTACTAGGTTTATAGCATTGATCGTTGAGTGACGAATATCCTGATAAGTATCATATACTCACAGTAGGATCGGGATCCAAATATCATCGTATGATAATGTTGAAGGAATCCTACCAACATTCATCAAACTCCAAATGGTATGCATCTCTTTGCAAATTTCAGTTTCTTTAGAAATTCCCGATATGGATTTTTGCCCCATGCTCTTATGATCTTGACTAAGGGCCAACAAATCATAAGTCATATGTCAAGTTCTGCCCATCATTATCCTGTTGATTTGAACCCATCCGTATACTCTTGACTAAGGGCCAACAAAGTAATACGACTGTCCCAAACCAACTCATCTATCTATGCAACAAATGAATACCCCAGCAGCTACCAATCACTATGTCTTGACTAAGGGCCAAACAAACATAGCTTGAATACTACTGACCATTCATAAGAAATGACGGAGGGCTACGACTGGTTTTGGCGAAACCGTGAACGTAGTGAACTTGATATAACCGAAGGAACCTGATAGCTTTTAAAAGGAGTGGTTAAATCTCCGCATTTAAAAATATCTGTTTTAAAAATAACCGAGTGGTTTCTTTTAAATTGTTCCAACGATTTAAACTTTGGTTTGCTTTACTTTGCATTATAGATAATGCGTCCCATCATTAACCTATCATTGCAGAAAACAACGAAAATACAACGTCCTCTTATGCCATCCGCATTCGCCACGGGGTCCCGTCATCACCCGTTAGGTTACTTAACTAACGACAGAGCGGGGGCTGGGCTAGCGCGGGTGAAAAACATAAGTGGCGTCTAAATAGCTATCATAAATATAGATATTTTACATTCGTCTGACGCAATGATATTCATTCCAGAACACAGATAAACAATATTGGATTTGCAAGCAATCTGTATTTCTTTTGAGCCTGCAAGAAAAGACAGATTACACAGTTGTGATGAATAGCCGTTACCCCACCCTCGACCCTTACGGGTACGGCAAACTACCCACCCGGCAATCTGTGTACCCCACCTTGGGTCAGTCCTAGGAGCAAAAACAGTAAAATGAAATAATACAACGGTGGCTACGACCGCAACCTGGAAGTGCCCCGCAAAAATAATATTACAAAAAATTACATTTACAACAAATGAATTATACAATAACCCATTGCAAACCCCGGCTATACACCACAACAGTCCAATACAGTTTATATGCACAAACAGATATAACCATTTCAGAAATGTGCAACCCCCTGCCAACCGACATACTAGCAGTTGGGGGAGGTTTACGAACACATCAAACAAACACAGATATAATCCAATACGCAAATACTGTACAATTCGATCGAATAAACAACATCAATATTGCTCCAAAATCTGCTCTGTTAAACAGTAACCTGAGCAATAATTAAATATTCCAGAAAACCCAAAACACCACAGGGGACCCACCCAAAAAAAACGAGTTCCTGACTCGTCAACTCGGCCGCGGTTGCGCGGCGGATCGGTGGGATCCGCCGCCCTTCCGCGGCACTGTAGACGAATCAGAAGCCCAAATTTTTTGGGTGTTCTCCTGTGGTCATGTCAAGCTCTCTGAACACACCTGAAAAATTTTCTGACTTGATTTTAACTTCGACAGAAACTTGACAGAATTAGGGTTTTGCGGCTTTGTTTTTCCGTTCGAAATTCGTACAAATTTGCAATTAAGTTATTTATTGTTTAGCGAGGCTCTGATACCACTGTAAGTCGATGTAGTACACCCCAGTACTTATGGGGAGGCGGAATTTTCAAAAACAATCAAGTTTAAAGAACGAACATCGACTAACCGCTTAAATCGAAGCTAAACTATAAATAACCGTACACAAAGATTTTCTTATCACTTGTGATTAGGGATTATACCTAACGAAACTAGTCCTTCGTCTTTGTGTCCTCCTTTGTTCTCCTCGACCTTCTCTAGGTAGTAGACGATCCACCCGAGAGCAAAACACCAAGCTACACTTCTCACTTGAGGTAACTAATCAACTTTGATTGCTAATCAAAGATGAAAGGATGATATAGAGTGAAGGTTATGGATTGTTTAGTCTAACTAATCCTTTGATCTCAACTCATGAGGTGTAAGGATTAGGGTTTGAAGATGAGAGCTTGAGGAGAGAGAATATGAGATAAGATAATGAGAGGAGAGAGAGTGTATCATAATATATTATGAAGCATTTTTATTTAAGAATAATGAATAAAAGAAATGAATAAGCATGCTTCATAAAATATCTAGTGGTGATTCATTAGCATGAGTCATTAAGCAATAAATGTGCATTAATGAAATGAATGAATCACCAGCATGACACACAACCTCATCCAAAGTAACCTCCTTAGTCACATCTTCTAGAAGCTTCTCGTACAATTACGAGAACGCCCCTCCGATCCGCAAAAATACGGAAAAACTTTAGACTGTAAAAATCCAATAACCGGATACCAGTAACTGGCTTAAACCAAAGCCGACTGGTTAAAACTGTCCGAAAGTCGTACGTGCGTAAACGCACGTATGCGTCCGAACCCTTTGTCGCAAAACCATGCAACCTCTATATCGTTTCGCCTGGAGTAGGAAACTCTCTGTGTGGGACTCTAGAGACTCGACTACTACGCTGGCAGTGGGTTTAACCACAGACCGCAAGCGGCACTAGCTGTACGTAACGGTCCCCAGGTAGTTGTCGATAAGAAGGCCGATGAGAAAACCCATCCGAACTCCTACTGAGTCTGATGTGACAATCTCCATACAGTCCGGTCCGTTCGTCCAAGACTATCGCATATCGGGCCTAGGGGGGCGGCAAGCGTCAGTCCCCTAATAGCGGTATAAGTCGTGTCGGAGGGTAGCCCATTACACCTTGAGAAACTACTGGAACCTACCAGCAAATCTCGCTTGCCCTGGCCAGGGACTTTGCGTAATGGCTCTCTGACACAGCACGATATCTACTCCCAATACCGGGAGGGACGAATCCTGTCTAACCGCCACTGCCTCCAAGTGCTCGGGACTGCACCCAACAGCTACCTGTTTGCACGACTCCTTTGAGCCGTGGTAGGGTAGCAATCTAAGAACAGTGGGACACACTCGAGACGAAGTAGCAGTGTCAAGTCTGCGGACTACGCTGTACTCATGTCACCTGGGAACTGTTCACTGACGACTGGTATCAAACCAACCAACAGTTCCCTGTGAGTCCTGTCCGGTGTACCCGTAACCTAACGAGCACCTGCATACTATCTCCAGTACGACGTACTGATGGCTGTGGGACAGACCATCTCCCCAACTGGGATGAGAAGCGTACACACTAGTCTACTCCGGAGTATCGATGCTCTGTCTCGATAATCCAACGACCAGGGACCTGAATGAGGATGTGCTTGTAGACTACCCAGCCCCCACTAGTGTGACTGCCATCACAACGCTGGTAGACAAGCAAGATCCTAAGAGCTCTATCAATACGTACACTCACATATTAAGATAGAAAAACCAAGTAGCATACTACCATGTTTAGCAAGACTGTTATATACATGTGAATATCCCAAGCTTCCATTAAGTAATATACAAGCTAGTATGATACAGTAATGGCCTTCTAGGGCATAAACACTAACACTTGTTTGATCAGCTGTAGGGAGCTGGCTATTTCTCAAAGATTGATTTGCGGTCCGGGTATCACCAATTGAGAGTTCGGAAGGATGACATTCCGAAGACTGCTTTTCGCACGCGATACGGGCATTATGAGTTTTTAGTGATGTCGTTCGGGCTCACCAATGCCCCAGCAGCTTTCATGGATTTGATGAACCGCATATTCAAGCCGTTTCTTGATCAGTTCATTATCGTATTCATTGACGATATTCTTGTATACTCCCGTAGTCGAGAGGAGCATGAGCAGCACTTGCGAATTACGTTGCAGATTTTGAGGGAACGCTAGCTATTCGCTAAATTCTCCAAGTGTGCTTTCTGGCTGGATAGTGTGGATTTCTTGGGTCACGTGGTTATGAGAGATGGCATACGTGTGGATCCAAAGAAGATCGAGGCAGTACAGCACTGACCCAGACCTGTATCAGTTACGGAGATTCGCAGCTTCTTGGGTTTGGCCGGTTACTACCGACGTTTTGTGCAGGATTTTTCTCATATCACTGCACCGCTGACCGGGTTGACCCGGAAGGAAGTTCCATTTCTTTAGACCGAGGCATGCGAGCGGAGTTCTCAGCAGTTGAAGACTCGCTTGACGACTGCAATAGTCTTATCTTTGCCTTTAAGGTCAGGTGGCTTTGTTGTTTATTGCGACGCCTCTCGAATGGGTTTAGGCTATGTATTGATGCAGCACGGCAGGGTCGTCACTTATGCTTCTCGGCAGTTGAAGAAGCATGAGTAGAACTATCCCACTCATGACTTAGAGATGGCCGCGGTGGTCTTTGCACTCAAGATTTGGAGTCATTACTTATACGGTGAGTCGTGCCAGATATTCACAGACCACAAGAGCTTAAAGTATATCTTTCAGCAGCGGGATCTGAAGTTGAGGCAGCGCCGTTGGATGGAGCTTATAAAAGACTATGACTGCGAGATTCTTTATCATTCGGGCAAGGCGGATGTTGTGGCAGATGCGTTGAGTCGGAGACCTGGAGGTAGCTTATCTTATTTGAGCGCAGTTCAGAGAAAGTCTTCCGCAGATTGGGAGATTCTATGTGACAGCCGAGTACATTTTGAGTTTACGTCGGCCGGAGGACAGCTCGCTCATATCCGCGCCCGTCCACAGTAACTTGATCGCATCCAAGAGGCACAGTCCGACGATGCTCGGTTGTCAGAGATCATAGAGCAGGTTAGACAGGGTAGAGATTCAGAGTTCGTAATCAATGACCAGGGAATACTACGATTTGGGACTCGTCTTTGTGTGCCAGATTCTGAGGGGTTGAGATGCGAGATCTTAGAAGAGGCGCATCAGTCAGCATATAGTGTTCATTCGGGTTCCACCAAGATGTATCATGACTTGAGAAATGTCTACTGGTAGGAAGGGATGAAGAGAGATGTCGCGGATTTCGTATCGAGATGCCTGACTTGTTAGTTATATGTATGCCCTAGAGGCCATTACTGTACATGCGATGTATATTGTAGTGGATACTTGGACATATATAGGGAGGACTTTCTTGTTCGACATGATAGTATGCTATCTGGTTGTACTTTATCTTAACATGTACACTTATTGTCTCTCTATTACATGTAGATAAAGCCCTTAGGATGAGTACTTGACTACCAAGATTATGATGCAGATCATACTAGTGGGCACAGGTAGTCGGTAAGTACATCCTTTAAATGTTCCTAGTCGTGGGAGTATCGAGACGGGGCATCGATATTCCAGAGACTAGCGTATACGCTTCTCGACCCATATGATGGGCGATGGATGATACCATATCCATTGGTGTTTGACATCAGAGATGGTATACGGGTGCTCAGTGGAGACTGGGTACACTGAACGAACTTGCCGAGAACTCCTAGATGGTATTATATCTATAGCCAGATAGCAGTTCTCTGGTAACACTAGTACAGGTTAGTCTGTCGACCCGAGATCGTCATAGAGTCTTGTGGGATTCCCACTGTGCTTTGATTTCCACCATACCACATTCAAGAGATCGTGCAAAAAGGTGGTTTTTGGGTACAGTCCCGAGTCACATTGAGGCAATGAGCGATAGGAGGGGATTCGTCTCTCCCGATATTGGGGGTTGATGTTGCGCTATGCTTGATTGGCCATAACAGGAAATCCCTGGCCAGGGTTGCTGAGATCTACTGGTAAGTGTTATCAGTAGTTTCTCGAACCGTTATGGACCTTGCATTGGCATGACTTATCAGGCTATTGGGGTCTGACGTTATACCACCCCCAGGCTGTGATATGCGACATATCTGACGAAGAAACCGGACTATACGGTAGTGTTACTGATTGGATTCGCAGGAGTATGAGCAGGCTTTCTTGTTGATCTTCTGATCTCTCAATACCCGGGTGGCCGTTACGTTTAGCAGACCGCTTGCGGCTTGTGGGTGTTTGATATGATCATCACTTACTGCCGGCGTATTGATGAGTCTTTAGAGTGCTGCACAGAGGTTTCCTGGTTCATGCGAAAAGGAGTAGGAGAACATTTGTGATATGTGCGGGACCGAGATTAATGCGCGTATGTGATACCGCATTCTATTCTCGTGATATGTGATATCGGTCGGTTATATGAGATATAGCCGGGTTATCGGATCAAGTGTTGATTCGATAAATTGTTACATTTGATATTAGCCGGTTGTATGAGATATAGCCGGATTATTAAATCAAGTGTTGATTTAATAATTTAATATATAATTATATATTTGATATATTAACTTACATTAACTAATATTAGCTCACTTAAACATTTCTTTTTCTTACTTGTGTGCTTTAGTATATATGTGATATATATTAATATACATATTTTTGTGTCATGCTTGATGCCACATGCAACATGGGTGTATGAGACTTACACCATGGTTATGATAATCCTAAGGTTTTTATTTATTTTAGTAATTTATAAATTGGTGGGATTTTGTCATGGCTTGAAGCTTGTAGAAGCTTGTAGTGTTCATTGACTTTGTCCACTAATTTATTTTTACTTAAGATATTTATTAACCTAACCATTATCCTTAGCCATGGTTTATTCTCTACATGAGTTAGTGTATGACACTAACTCACCCATGGTTGTTATTCTCACCTCAAGAGTATCATTTCTCATCCTCACTTCATCTTTTTCTTCCTCATGAGAAAGCTTGCTAGCTTTTCTCAAGGTGAGAAAATATTGTGAGAAAAACAAATCTAAAGTGAGCCCAATTCCTACTTCATCATCCTCTACTATATTAGGCATTTAGTTTAGGGTGTTTGCATCACTAATCTACCATTAGTGAATAGGTATCATGACCTTGAGTCTCATCGACGTAGATCATTTTCGGCCTCGAAGACTTCGAGCAAGCTTGTTCATTTCTTCATGTGAACCCTTACTAGAGTTCGGGTGTTCACTACTTGGAGCGAAGGGACTACTATACGGAGCTTTAGAAGTGATTGACCGGTCTACAAAAGTTGTATTCCTCATTCACTTAGATGTAAAGTTGTTTACATTGTATTTCTTCTAAATCTCTAGTTAAGATTCTAGGGTTAGGGTGCTTTAGTTCGGAAAAAATTTGAAATTGGCATAGACGATGCCTCCCGAAACCTTGCTGCCACGCTAGGTAACCATGTAGTGGTATCAGAGCCAAGCTAGAGATTTAAACGATATTTGTTAGATTACGAAACCGAAATTACTCCGAAACTTGAAACAAGAAATCCTAGTTTATGTCAAATTTTAAATGGCCTCTAAAAATATTTTTAGCAACTGCATAATGTTATATGAGATGTAACATGAACACGGTAGAAAATTCACCCCCCCCCCTCGCCGGAAAATGGCCGGCCACATTGCTCACAGAACCGGCCAAATCGGTTTTCTTGAAGTGTTTTGGGTAGAAATTTCTAGTGTGTTCTGTTCATATCAGATTTTTGCATTTTCATACAGCCCAATTTTTATCACATTGCATATCGGTAGATACTCTTGAGCCGTGTTTGCTAGTAAATTGCAGGATACAGGTTCTCGGTTCTAAAAACGGTGAAATTCATGGAAAACACGACAAAATCCGGGTTCCTGCCAACCACAGATAAAACACGGATCTCCGCTCTTTATCCGTCTGTTGCCACACACCAGTTTAAGAGACAAAATGTCAAATCAATGTCGTTTTCATGCACAAGGCTCAATGGCAGCACAAGATCCAAGAAATCTACGCGGAGCTCGAGGAAATCATGACAAAAAGTCCACATCAAATCACCTTTCCCTCAACAGAAATTCTGGAAAAATCGTAAAGAAAATATGAAAAAATATATATACCAGAATAAAGGGTACATCAAACCAGGGGACCACAGAAAACCAGAGGAGCCAACTCCTCTATTAGGCCGCGGAACCGCGGCCTAAGCATGCTTAGGCCGCGGATCCGCGGCCGTATGGTGGCGGCAGAAGTGGATTTTTCAGGGGCAGTTGGGTAATTTTGTAAGGGGGCAGATTGTTGCCCTAGATTTCCAGTGCCCTGCCTATAAATAGCCCAGAACCTTGTGAAGCCAAGGGGGTCCATAATCTTGTATTTTTTTCTCTAGGTTTTAGAATACATGTTCTTCTTCCTCTTCTCATCTCTTCTCCATTAAAACTTGTAGTGAGCTTTTGAGTGAAGAATGATGAATAAAGAAGAACCGTTTATTATTATGCTTGTCTTGTTCTCTTGTTAATTATTGTAATTTTCATTTGTTAACTTAGTTGTTGTTATTTTTTTTGTTGTTTCTTTCTTCTCTCTTTTCTTTATCCTTAAAACAACCATGATGCTTACGCTTGATCCTTGCCAAGGTGAGGTCGCAAATAGCTAGTTGTTATCTTCTAATCTCTTCTTTCTATCTTCCTCTTTTGTTTTGTTTTCTTTTCATTATGATGTGTGAGTAGTTTCATACTTGTTACGGCAGGATAAGGGAAGTTTGAGAGAAGGAAATCTCTCTCACTCTTTCCTTGCCCAACAGCTTAATTCGACTCCCGTTAATTGAACCACAATCCGCTCCTTACGGCACCCTATCCTACATGATAGCGGTGATTCCGTAGTGAGACCGGTTGTGGTTGAATTAACCGGAGGTTATGGCTAAGAGCCAAGAACGGACGGACAAGCACCAAAAGGAAGAACTTATGCGTTGGAAAGCCTAGCTTATACTCACAAGTTCCTTCCTAGTCGTGCTAATCCCCGTTGTTGCCGATTACCGTAACACCGATATTAAGAGGGGCAACGAAAGATGTGGGAGACTCCTAACTCAAACTAACCTAATCCTAACCCTAACAAGCTCTCTTTACATATCATTTTACCACTTAATTAATCACAACAAAATCTGGAAAACTGGACTTAACTCGTTAAAGCACATAGAAAAAGATTCCCATCTCCCTGCGGATGACCCGTACTCAACCGGCTAGCTACGAGCGAAACCGTCTTGATTGCGGTAATTAACTAAAACTTGAACACGCAGAATCGCTAACAATCAAATGAGGTCCTGGGAAGGGTGATGAAATCCCCACCCAATCTGAATTGGTTTCAAGCCCCTTAAGTCCGTATTAATTAATGCAAAGCGATAACAAATCAACTGCAAACAATTTTTATTTTTAGCACAGCGCAAAGAATCCTGCACAAGAACAGTTTATTGGAAGGGGAGAAGAGTTTGCGCAAAGAAATCTGCAGAAAACACAGTTTATTGGAATCCAGAGGAGTAGGGAGAAAAAGAAAGACTTACCCAGAAATTTTGGCAGCCTGAGGCCACCAAGTGGCCGCGGATCCGCGGCAATAGGGCTCTAATGCCGCGGTTCCGCGGCTATGTTAAGGAATTGGGGCTCCAGTTTTCTGGTGTGGGCTGCTTTGGGTGTCCTCTGCTGTTTTTAAGACCCTGAATCTGGATTTGCTCAATGGAACTGCTCCAGAATTTTAAAGTAGACCGTTTGCTTCGTTTTGTCCATCGCGGTGTAGCCGCGAAATGTGGGTCTATCTTCCCACGTCTTTGGCACTGAACTTGAACTCCGTATTATCCTGCACACTTGCACAAAAACTAATCAAAAATAACAAGATGATTTTTTTTACAAAGTATATTTTTTTGTTTTGTTTTTCGGTTATATTCACAAGTTAACCCGAAATTACACAAAGAAATAAACTACCGTCTCCCCGGCAACGGCGCCATTTGATTCTTAGCGATTCTGCGTGTTCAAGTTTTAGTTAATTACCACAATCAAGACGGTTTCGCTCGTAGCTAGCCGGTTGAGTATGGGTCGTCCGCAGGGAGATGGGAATCTTTTTCTATGTGCTTTAACGAGTTAAGTCCAGTTTTCCAGATTTTGTTGTGATTAATTAAGTGGTAAAATGATATGTAAAGAGAGCTTGTTTGGGTTAGGATTAGGTTAGTTTGAGTTAGGAGTCTCCCACATCTTTCTTTGCCCCTCTTAATATCGGTGTTACGGTAATCGGCAACAACGGGGATTAGCACGACTAGGAAGGAACTTGCGAGTATAAGCTAGGCTTTCCAACGCATAAGTTCTTCCTTTTGGTGCTTGTCCGTCCGTTCTTGGCTCTTAGCCATAACCTCCGGTTAATTCAACCACAACCGGTCTCACAACGGAATCACCGCTATCATGTAGGATAGGGTGCCGTAAGGAGCGGATTGTGGTTCAATTAACGGGAGTCGAATTAAGCTGTTGAGCAAGGAAAGAGTGAGAGAGATTTCCTTCTCTCAAACTTCCCTTATCCTACCCTAACAAGTATGAAACTACTCACACATCATAATGAAAAGAAAACAAAACAAAAGAGGAAGATAGAAAGAAGAGATTAGAAGATAACAACTAGCTATTTGCGACCTCACCTTGGCAAGGATCAAGCGTAAGCATCATGGTTGTTTTAAGGATAAAGAAAAGAGAGAAGAAAGAAACAACAAAAAAATAACAACAACTAAGTTAACAAATGAAAATTACAATAATTAACAAGAGAACAAGACAAGCATAATAATAAACGGTTCTTCTTTATTCATCATTCTTCACTCAAAAGCTCACTACAAGTTTTAATGGAGAAGAGATGAGAAGAGGAAGAACATGTATTCTAAAACCTAGAGAAAAAAATACAAGATTATGGACCCCCTTGGCTTCACAAGGTTCTAGGCTATTTATAGGCAGGGCACTGGAAATCTAGGACAACAATCTGCCCCCTTACAAAATTACCCAACTGCCCCTGAAAAATCCACTTCTGCCGCCACCATACGGCCGCGGATCCACGGCCTAAGCATGCTTAGGCCGCGGTTCCGCGGCCTAATAGAGGAGTTGGCTCCTCTGGTTTTCTGTGGTCCCCTGGTTTGATGTACCCTTTATTCTGGTATATATATTTTTTCATATTTTCTTCACGATTTTTCCAGAATTTCTGTTGAGGGAAAGGTGATTTGATGTGGACTTTTTGTCATGATTTCCTCGAGCTCCGCGTAGATTTCTTGGATCTTGTGCTTCCATTGATCCTTGTGCATGAAAACGACATTGATTTGACATTTTGTCTCTTAAACTGGTGTGTGGCAACAGACGGATAAAGAGCGGAGATCCGTGTTTTATCTGTAGTTGGCAGGAACCCGGATTTTGTCGTGTTTTCCATGAATTTCACCGTTTTTAGAACCGAGAACCTGTATCCTGCAATTTACTAGCAAACACGGCTCAAGAGTATCTACCGATATGCAATGTGATAAAAATTGGGCGGTATGAAAATGCAAAAATCTGATATGAACAAATACCCCCAAACTTATCATTTGCTCGTCCCGAGCAAAGCCAATTTATTCACAAAAAATCCTAACCTCACTTTCGCAGGGAACGCGATTGCACTGAGCATGTGCAACAAGCCGTTAAACCTCTAGGTGTCCCTAGTAGGAGGAGTGTTGTCTCCTGAGGGTTTTCAGCGGATACTACCCACAAAATCCGGTCAAGTTGGTTTTGTAAAATAACTAAGATTCAAACCCTAAAGTTTTGTTTCAGAAAATAACAATTCTATAATCCTAAGTCTAGACTATCGAACCTTTATTTTTCACACCTCGCTTTTTATTTAACTACAGATTTTATATGTCTTTACGTGCTGTGCAAATAGTGTCGTTAAGTTCCAGAAGGATCGATTAAAGTCATCATGTCGCACAATAAAGCCCAGATAACAATTTTAAAAGGATCACATAAGTTTTATAAAGAGTTAAGCATTTTTCAAGTTTCGTTTTCCAGTAAGGTTTCAACTTCAGAATTTCTATCTTTCTTAACAGGAAACTAAGTCGTATTTTTCACTCCACCTTTTTCTTGTTTTCATTTCATACACACCTCTGTGAACGTGCAATAGTCTTTATCATAGAATAAAACCTTCATATCTCCGTTAAAATTTTTTTATAAAAGCCTGTCTTTTATCAAGATTATTCTCACACAAAGAACCGTTAGGAATTTTAACTCGGAGAGAACACTTGCTTGACTTTGTTTTAATCTGGACTTTCTAGGCTTCTTAGCGAGCTTTGGGCCAATGCACCCAAACCAGTTGATTTTAGGGCATTAGGTGTAGAAACACCCCAGCGGACTTAATTACTCAAGTTACCTAGGTCCAAAAACAAAAGACAGTTTGGCGTGAAAATCAGATGATTTAATACGAACGGAGATATAACCGGCAGTTCAATTATTTTTTTGGATAAAAGACGTGTTTAGTGGGTTCGGTGTGTAATCATTCCAATCAAGTTTCAGATGGGTTATTTTTCAGACTTAGTTCCAATTACGGCATCAATAACATTCCTTCATATTCGCTTTACTTCATAAACTATTCTTGACATTACTTATTTCAGAACAAACCTATTTGATCCTCAGAAAATCATTTATCTGTTTAAAAGTTTTTGAACATAAAAGACTTGTCATCTAATTCCCAAAACTCACGACACGTGCAGTGTGATGTAAAGACGTATATCAGCTATAGTTAACTTCAAAGGAGAGTTATCTTTCAGGTTTTCAAAATCTAAACATAAGATTTAGTTATTCTTATTTTTTCAAACAAAACCGTCGAAATGTTGAATCAGAGTTCTTCCACAAGCTAACTTGACAGAAAAGTTTTTATATTTTTAGAAAATTTTCAGATTTTTATGGATTTTATGGATTTTAATATGCAGATGCAAAATATACATATGAATGCGAAGGTAAGAAATGCGTACCGAGCGTACCCCCAAACTTAAACCGGACAGTGTCCTCACTGTCATTGCATGAAGAGATCATTTGAAGGGTCAAAAATGTCGGTTAGCGATACACTATGTTTTTTTTGTTTTTGTTTTTAAAGAAAAGAAAAAGTGTAAGTCCACGTTGCGACCCCCGGTTCTTACGGGGAGGCGGAAACGGTATAAAAATCAAATTTTTAGTGCAAGAGGCAACATGGACTAAACAAGGTCGGGATCGTTACCTAAACTAAAACTAGCAAACTATGCTAAAGAGAGTTAGCTACTCGGATGGAGATGGTTATACCTAAACTTGAACTCCTTCTTCTTCAAACTTTGTAGAGGTTGATGGTTCTCTTTCTTGTCGCCTTCTTCCGTCTAAGATGGATCCACCTCGAGAGTTCAACCTTTGGGCTCTTCCTCGTGCTTTGAGTGAACTAGGGTTTCCGGCTTGCTAAACCATAAACCTAGAAAGAGTAGAGAGTGTCTAAGGGATGCTTTTCTTTTTAAAGAGAAGGATTCTCAACACATGAGAAGGTTTCTCTTTTGCTAGAGGAAGAAGAAGATGAAGAGAGGAGAGAGAAGCTAAATGAGATAATGAGCTCTTTTCTTTTGCAACCATGACATAAAGCAAAAGAAATTATCAAATAATAATAATAATGAAAATGAAAAAGGTTTGATGGAAGGTTTATGAATGACCATTATCATTACAAACATTAAATGAAAATGCAAGAATCAAGAGCATCTTTCTTTTGTAATGATGATGGTCAAAAGTTCAACCATGGTCAACAAGTCAACCATGGTCAACAAGTCAACATAAAAACCAACCATGACACAATTTCATTTTATTATATATTATTAATTGATATAATACAAATCCATTAGGGTTTGGAAAAAGACGACTGTCAACTGTGCATATGCACCCGTTCCGAAACCCTAATGAAAGTCATCTTCCTCCTCCTCAAATAACTGTGCATACACACCTGCATTCTTGTTCCGAGGAACATGAAAACTGAGAGATAAAAGCAACCCCAAAACATATACCGGTATTTGACTCAAACCAGAGCCAGCCAGTAATATCCGTCCGGACTCCAAACGTGCACAAGTGCGCGGATGAGAACGAACCCTGTCGCAAAACCATGCGACCTCTACTCTGTTTTGCCCATAGGCGAATACCCTCTGTGTGGGACTCTAAAGACTCGACACTACGCTGGCAGTGGATTTAACCACAGACCGCAAGCCGCACTAGCTGTGCGTAACGGTCCCAGGTAGATGTCGATAAGAAGGCTGACGAGGTGAAACCCCATCTGTACTCCTACTGAGTCTGAATATGACAGTCTCCGTACAGTCCGGTCTGTTCGTCTGATACATCGCATGGCGGGCCTAGGGGGCGGTAAACGTCAGTCCCCTAATAGCGGTACAAGTCGTGCCGGAGTGAAGCCCAAAACACCCTGAGATAACACTGGAACCTACCAGTATATCTCGCTTGCCCTGGCCAGGGACTACTCGTGTAATGGCTCTCCTAGACACAGCGCGATGTCAACCCCCAATACCGGGAGAGACGAATCCTGTCTAACCGTCACTGCCTCCAAGTGCTTCGGGACTGCACCCAACCACCACCGGTTTGCATGACTCCTTTGAGCCGTGGTAGGGTAGTGATCAAAGTGCAGTGGGAACACACTTGAGGCGAAGTGCCAGTGTCAAGTCAGCGGACTAAGCTGTACTCATGTCACCTGGGAACTGATAACTGACGATAGGTATAATACCAACCTGTCAGTTCCCGACGAGTCCTGTCCAGTGTACTCGTAACCCAACGAGCACCCGTATACTATCTCCAGTACGACGTACTGATGGCTGTGGGACAGACCATCTCCCACACTGGGATGAGAAGCGCATACGCTAGTCTACTCCGGAGTATCGATGCCCTGTCTCGATAGTCCTGCGACTAGGGACCTGTATAAGGATGTGCTTATAGATTACCCAGCCCCCACTAGTGTGACTGCCATCACAACGCTGGTAATCAAGCAAAGATCCTAAGGGCTCCACTAATGCGTATAAGTGATATACTGAAATAAACACAAGTACACATTGAAGTAGAAACAAACCAAGTAGCATACTACTATTTTGAGCAAGATTGTTTATACAAGGTGAATATCCCAAGCTTCCATTAAGTAATATACAAACTAGTATGATACAGTAATGGCCTCTAGGGCATATACACTAACAATCTCCCACTTGCACTAAGGCCATGTACTGGCGTATCGAAGACCTATCATCTCGATCAGCCGCTCGAACTAAGTCTGGGGTAAGGCCTTGGTGAATGGATCAGCAGTGTTTTCTTCTGAAGCAACCCTCCGAACCTCGATCTCCTTGCGATCCACGATCTCCCTGATCAGGTGATACCGCCTCAAGATGTGCCTGGATCTCTGATGGGACCTGGGTTCCTTCGCTAAAGCTATAGCCCCGTTGTTGTCGCAATACAGAGGTATTGGGTCAACAATGGACGGAACCACCTGAAGTTCTTTCAAGAACTTCCTCATCCAGACAGCTTCTTTTGCGGCATCAGATGCAGCAATGTATTCCGCTTCCATAGTCGAGTCTGCAACGGTTTCCTGTTTGGAGCTCTTCCAACACACCGCCCCTCCATTGAGGGTGAAGACAAAACCCGACATGGACTTGGAATCATCCTTGTCACTCTGGAAGCTGGAGTCAGCAAAGGCCTCGATCTGGAGGTCTTTTCCGCCATACACCAAGAACATCTCCTTAGTCCTTCTCAGGTACTTGAGAATGTTCTTTACCGCTATCCAGTGTTTCTCCCCAGGGTTTGACTGATACCGGCTTACCACACTCAGTGCATAAGCTACATCCGGTCTGGTACACAACATCGCATACATTATAGAGCCTACCGCAGAAGCGTAGGGTATAATAGACATGCGATCCCTCTCCAAATCAGTCTTGGGAGACATCTCTTTAGAGAGGGTGATTCCGTGACAAGCCGGTAGGTTACCGCGCTTGGAATCTTCCATACTGAATCTCTTCACTATGGTGTCGATGTACCTGGACTGAGAAAGTCCCAATATCCTCTTGGATCTATCACGATGGATCCGGATCCCCAGGATGTAGGAGGCATCACCCAGGTCTTTCATGGAGAACCTGTGTGACAAGAACCCCTTGACAGATTGTAGCATAGGAATGTCATTTCCTATTAAGAGAATGTCATCCACGTATAAAACGAGGAATACTACAGTTCTCGCTACAAATCTACTATAGATGCATGGTTCATCTGGATTTTTGATAAAGCCAAATTCCTTGACTGTCTCATCAAAACAGATGTTCCAACTCCGCGATGCCTGCTTTAGTCCATAAATGGACTTAAGCAACTTGCACACCTTTCCGCTGCTCCCACTCTGAATGAAACCCTCTGGCTGATCCATATAGACACACTCCTCTAAATTTCCATTTAGAAAAGCGGTCTTTACGTCCATCTGCCAAATCTCATAATCGTGGAAGGCAGCAATGGCAAGAAGGATCCGAATGGATTTCAGCATAGCCACTGGAGAAAAGGTTTCGTCATAGTCCAAGCCAGGTCTTTGACGGAAACCCTTTGCTACAAGTCTAGCTTTATAGGTCTCAACCTGTCCATCTACACCAATCTTCCTTTTGAAGATCCACTTGCATCCTACGGGTTTTACCCCGTCTGGAGCAATGTCCAACGTCCATACTTTGTTGGTGTACATGGACTCCATTTCGGTCCGCATTGCATCCAGCCATTTTACCGAGTCAACGCTCTGAACGGCCTGCTGGAAGCTAGTAGGCTCATCATAATCTATGATGCAATCCTCTCTATCCCCGTCTATGAGAAAACCGTAGTATCTCTCTGGCGGATGAGACTGCCTACTACTCCTGCGGAGCGGCGTAGGAATGTCCTGTTCTTTCGAACTCTCTGGTTCCTCTAAGTTTTCAGTAATGGTTTGTGGTTCTGGAATTTCTTCTAGTTCTACTGTGCTCCCACTTATCTGGTTTTCCAAAAACTCAGTTTCCAAGAAGTAGGCATGACGAGAAACAAGGACTTTTTGTTCCTCTTCGCAGTAGAAGAAATATCCCTTGGAGTTCTTTGGATATCCCACAAACTTGCACTGTACTGAGCGTGCCTCGAGCTTGTCCGCATGTTGCTTTTTAACAAAAGCTGGACATCCCCATGTCTTAATGTGCTTAAGATAGGGTCTCTTCCCACTCCACATCTCATATGGTGTAGTAGGCACAGTCTTAGTAGGAACTCGGTTCAAAAGGTACGCAGCTGATTCTAGCGCATACCCCCAGAATGATCGCGGTAACTCAGCCTTACTCATCATGGACCGTACCATATCCAATAGGGTTCGGTTCCGTCTCTCCGATACACCGTTGTGTTGCGGAGTGTATGGAGGAGTGAGCTGAGAGAGAATTCCGTTCTCTTTTAAATAATTCAGGAACTCGGCACTTAAGTATTCTCCACCTCGATCCGATCTTAGAATCTTGATACTTTTGTCGGTCTGTTTCTCTACTTCATTCTTATATTCCTGGAACTTTTCAAAGGCCTCGGACTTATGTTTCATTAAGAAGACATAACCGTACCTTGAAAAATCATCCGTAAAAGTGATGAAGTAAGAGTAACCGCTTCGCGCATGTGTAGACATTGGACCGCACACGTCGCTGTGTACGAGCCCCAAGAGCTCGCTCGCTCTTTCTCCGTGTCCAGTGAACGGAGTCTTTGTCATCTTTCCCATGAGACAAGATTCACAACTGGCATAAGACTGATACTCGAACGGATCCAAGTATCCTTCTTTATGTAACTTAGTCAACCGTGTCTCATTGATGTGACCCAGTCTACAATGCCATAAGAAAGCCTGATTAATATCTGGAGACTTTCTTTTGTGTGTATTCTGGACATTGAAAATCTGTGGTTGGTTTAACACGTATATACCATTGCTCAGAGTACCTGACCCAATCAGAACTTGATTAAGGTGAATGTTTACAACATTACTTACAAACGCAAATTCATAACCTTCTTTAGAAACTAAAGATACAGAAATGATATTACAAGTTGCGTTGGGTACAAAAAAACAATTACGCAAAACCAAAACATGCCCATCTGTCATTCCCAGGTGATAGTCCCCCACGGCTTTAGCATCCATGCTAGCTCCGTTCGCAACTCTGAGGGTCATGTCACCTGCCTTCAAAAACCTACGGTTTCTCAACGCCTGCAAAGAATTACAGATATGAGATCCTGATCCGGTATCCAATACCCAGGAAGTAGAGTTTATAGAAAGACAGTTTTCAATAACATACACACCTGAAGCTGAAGCCGCAACCTGCTTCAGTTCCTGTGTCCTGGCCTTCCAGGCCCTGCAATCTTTCTTCCAGTGTCCACTCTTATGACAATAGAAGCATTCCTCTTTACCCACAAGCTTCCCCGCAATCTTTGTTGCCTTTTCCTTTCCCTTCGTACCCACTTTACTAACACCGCCTCTTGGTTTGGCGGGGGCTTTCTTCCTCTTTCCCTTGGCTTTCGCCTTGGACCTAGAGGAAGAAGATCCTCCTACAAACAAAGCGGGTGTTTCCCTACCTTTCTGTAGGGTGCCCTCTGCGCTTTTCAGCAAGTTGAGAAGTTCTGAAAGTTCAACTTCCTTTTCTTGTAAGTTGAAGTTCAGTATAAACTGGGCGTAAGTGGATGGAAGGGACTGGAGGATTAAATCCGTATAGAGTTCACTTTCCAACGTGGTCCCAAGTTCCGCGAGCTCCTCAATGTAGCCAATCATCTTAAGCACGTGGTCCGCTACCGATGATCCGATGGCCAACCTTGCCGAAAATAACTTCTTCGACAATTCGTATCTTGCGATACGAGACTGCTCTCCATACAGTTCTTTTGTATGAAGAAATATGGATTCCAAATCCATATTCTCGTGCCTCCTCTGGTGTTCATTGTCCATAGAGGCAAGCACGAGGCATTTGGCCTTCGCGCAGTCAATCTCCCAAGTCTTACGGATTTCCTTATCCGCGACGCTGGAGGTGGGACCTGGGACGGGGGGAGCCTTGGTGGTAAGAAGATACCCCAGCTTGTCGTAAGTGATTGCCATTTTGACATTCCTGAGCCAATCTTTGTAGTTTGGCCCTGTCAGTATATTTTTATCTAGAAGTAACTTAAGTCCAGTCATTTCGATTTGGTCGCTGCAGGGGGAGAGAGAAGAAACACTTTAGCACGATGCTCTTGCAAGTTTAGAATGGTTTTTAATTTGTCTAAACAGGATGGCTCCCACTGTCTCTCGAATCCCTCCTCAAACCATAAAGGAAGAATTAGTCGGGATCAATCCCACCGCACAATACTTGCTTAACCGTTCAGCCAGGCCAGTGTCGGTACTTCGAGGGAGGTTTTCCAACGCTTTCGCGAAGTTCCTTAATTAGAGAACCTCTTTTCCCTGGGGGCGTAGCCCCGCTAACACCTTTCTAGGCACCTACTAGGTTTATAGCATTGATCGTTTAGTGAAAAATTTCCCGAGGAGTAGCATATACTCACAGTAGGATCGGGATCCAAATATCATCGCGTGACGAAACTGAAGGAATCCTACCAGAATCACCACACTCCAAATGGTATGCAAATCTAGCAAGTTTCAGTACTTATGAAACTCCCGATGTGGATTTTTGCCCCATGCTCTTATGACCTTGACTTTGGCCAACAAATCATAAGTCACATGTCAAGTTCTACCCGTCGTTCTCCAGGTTAATTTGAATCCACCCGTACCTACCCTTGACTTTGGCCAACAAGGTAGTACGACTGTTCCAAACCAACGCATCTATCTATGCTGCACATGAATACCCAATAGCTACCAATCACTATGCCTTGACTTTGGCCAACAAACACAGCTTGAATACTATTGACTATTCATGTGAAACGACGGAGGGCTACGAATGGTTTTGGCGAAACCGTGAACGTAGTGAACTTGATATAATCGATGGAACGAGATAGCTTTTAGAAGGAGTGGCTCAAGCTCCGCATTTAAAAGTTAGTTTTGAAAAGAACCGAGTGGTTTTTCGAAAGTGTTCCAACGACTTTAACTTGGTTTATTATCTTGCATTAGTTCTTTTAATGCGTGATATTCTTGCATTAGTACTTTTAATGTGTCCCATCAATTAATCCTACCATTGCAGAAAACAACCAAAATATGACGTACGCTTATGCCATTCGCATTCGCCACGGGGCCCCGTCATCACCCGTTAGGTTACTTAACTAACGACAGAGCGGGGGCTGGGCTAGCGCGGCTGTAAAACATAAGCAACGCCTAAATAGTTATAGATATAGCAATAGTAGACATTACAGATCACAGATGAATGCATTGGATATACTAGGAATCCGCAATCCGTTCGAGCCTGTAACGAAAAGCGGATTACACGGTCGCGGTGAATAGCCAAATACCCCACCCAAGACCCCTACGGGTGCGGCAAACTACCCGCCAAGTACTCGGCAGTTTGTGCACCCCTCCATGGGTCTATCCTAGGAGCAAAAACAATAAAAGGAATTATACAATGACGGCTACAACCCCGACCCGGTTGTGCGGCCAAACAAATAATAATTATTACATCAATTTACATTTGCAATGAATGAAAGAAAAACAAAAGCTCATCTCACATCCACCCCGGCTATTCACCCGCGACAGTCCAACACATTCATATACACATTCCAATATCAAACACAGATCATGTATAACCCTGACTAATCGACTTATAGCGATTAGCCGACGTTCAATACATGCAAGCATCACAGATATAACCATCATAGTCAAAGTGCAGTGAAGTTCGGAAAAAAAATACGGAATTATAGGACCCCAAAAGTGAATTTCAGTTCTGGAAAATCTGGGCACATATAATATATTTTAAAAATCCTAAAACCAACACACAAACACACTGCACGAAAAACGATGCAGAGAAGACGACAAAGCGCGGCGGTTCCGCGGCACATGCCTACCTCGTGCCGCGGAAGGGCGGCTGTTTGAACGCAACAGTGGATCGTTTTTCATGGGTGCACTCACAAAACCCTGAGACGATTTTACAAGTATAAAGTTTTTCATTTTGAGCCAAAAAAATTTCAACAGACACTCAGGTTTTGTAATTTTTCCGGTTTTGTGATTTTTCGTTTACGAACTTCGTTACACTTCACTACCAAGCTAGTTTAAGTTTAGTTAGGCTCTGATACCACTGTAAGTCCACGTTGCGACCCCCGGTTCTTACGGGGAGGCGGAAACGGTATAAAAATCAAAATTTTAGTGCAAGAGGCAACATGGACTAAATAAGGTCGGGATCGTTACCTAAACTAAAACTAGCAAACTATGCTAAAGAGAGTTAGCTACTCGGATGGAGATGGTTATACCTAAACTTGAACTCCTTCTTCTTCAAACTTTGTAGAGGTTGATGGTTCTCTTTCTTGTCGCCTTCTTCCGTCGAAGATGGATCCACCTCGAGAGTTCAACCTTTGGGCTCTTCCTCGTGCTTTGAGTGAACTAGGGTTTCCGGCTTGCTAAACCATAAACCTAGAAAGAGTAGAGAGTGTCTAAGGGATGCTTTTCTTTTTAAAGAGAAGGATTCTCAACACATGAGAAGGTTTCTCTTTTGCTAGAGGAAGAAGAAGATGAAGAGAGGAGAGAGAAGCTAAATGAGATAATGAGCTCTTTTCTTTTGCAACCATGACATAAAGCAAAAGAAATTATCAAATAATAATAATAATGAAAATGAAAAAGGTTTGATGGAAGGTTTATGAATGACCATTATCATTACAAACATTAAATGAAAATGCAAGAATCAAGAGCATCTTTCTTTTGTAATGATGATGGTCAAAAGTTCAACCATGGTCAACAAGTCAACCATGGTCAACAAGTCAACATAAAAACCAACCATGACACAATTTCATTTTATTATATATTATTAATTGATATAATACAAATCTATTAGGGTTTGTAAAAAGACGACTGTCAACTGTGCATATGCACCCGTTCCGAAACCCTAATGAAAGTCATCCTCCTCCTCCTCAAATAACTGTGCATACACACCTGCATTCTTGTTCCGAGGAACATGAATACTGAGAGATAAAAGCAACCCCAAAACATATACCGGTATTTGACTCAAACCAGAGCCAGCCAGTAATATCCGTCCGGACTCCAAACGTGCACAAGTGCGCGGATGAGAACGAACCCTGTCGCAAAACCATGCGACCTCTACTCTGTTTTGCCCATAGGCGAATACCCTCTGTGTGGGACTCTAAAGACTCGACACTACGCTGGCAGTGGGTTTAACCACAGACCGCAAGCGGCACTAGCTGTGCGTAACGGTCCCCAGGTAGATGTCGATAAGAAGGCTGACGAGGTGAAACCCCATCTGTACTCCTACTGAGTCTGAATGTGACAGTCTCCGTACAGTCCGGTCTGTTCGTCTGATACATCGCATGGCGGGCCTAGGGGGCGGTAAACGTCAGTCCCCTAATAGCGGTACAAGTCGTGCCGGAGTGAAGCCCAAAACATCCTGAGATAACACTGGAACCTACCAGTATATCTCGCTTGCCCTGGCCAGGGACTACTCGTGTAATGGCTCTCCTAGACACAGCGCGATGTCAACCCCCAATACCGGGAGAGACGAATCCTGTCTAACCGTCACTGCCTCCAAGTGCTTCGGGACTGCACCCAACCACCACCGGTTTGCACGACTCCTTTGAGCCGTGGTAGGGTAGTGATCAAAGTGCAGTGGGAACACACTTGAGGCGAAGTGCCAGTGTCAAGTCAGCGGACTAAGCTGTACTCATGTCACCTGGGAACTGATAACTGACGATAGGTATAATACCAACCTGTCAGTTCCCGACGAGTCCTGTCCAGTGTACTCGTAACCCAACGAGCACCCGTATACTATCTCTAGTACGACGTACTGATGGCTGTGGGACAGACCATCTCCCACACTGGGATGAGAAGCGCATACGCTAGTCTACTCCGGAATATCGATGCCCTGTCTCGATAATCCTGCGACTAGGGACCTGTATAAGGATGTGCTTATAGATTACCCAGCCCCCACTAGTGTGACTGCCATCACAACGCTGGTAATCAAGCAAAGATCCTAAGGGCTCCACTAATGCGTATAAGTGATATACTGAAATAAACACAAGTACACATTGAAGTAGAAACAAACCAAGTAGCATACTACTATTTTGAGCAAGATTGTTTATACAAGGTGAATATCCCAAGCTTCCATTAAGTAATATACAAACTAGTATGATACAGTAATGGCCTCTAGGGCATATACACTAACAAAAAGAATATACACAAATATATACAAAATGGTTTGTACATACCCCCAAACTTATTTGGAACAGTGTCCACTGTTCTTGGCTGGATAACCGAAGTTTGGAGGTAGGCAGAGGAAGATCAGGCAGGGTAAACCGGCTCCTGTAAGAACAGGAGCTCCTCTGTTGGTTCGGCGCTAAGGTACGGTTTTAGTCGGTGTCCGTTCACTTTGAAAAATGAACCGTCCTTCGGATTTTCCAAATCCACAGCGCCCTGCGGATACACATTCCGCACAAAATACGGCCCTTTCCAGCGAGATCTGAGCTTTCCTGGATGGAAGTGAAGTCGGGTGTCGTAAAGCAGTACCTGCTGACCAGGTACGAAGGTTTTGCGTAAAAGGTGTTTATCGTGAAACACCTTCGTTCGGTTCTTAACGACAACCGCGTTATCGTAAGCTACATCCCTAAGCTCGCTCAGTTCGTTCAACTGCAGCTTCCGATGGCTGCCCGCATCTTCGAGAGACAGATTCAGCTCTTTTATTGCCCAAAATGCGCGATGCTCTATTTCGACAGGTAGGTGGCAGGATTTTCCGTACACAAGCCGATAGGGAGACATGCCAAGATCGGTCTTATAAGCGGTTCGAAATGCCCAAAGGGCATCAGTGAGTTTCAGCGACCAATCCTTACGGTTCTTGGAAACTGTCTTCTCCAGTATCTGCTTGATTTGCCGATTTGAAACTTCAGCCTGCCCGCAGGTTTGGGGGTGGTAGGGAGTAGAGAGCTTATGATTAATGGAGTATTTCCGCATCAAGGCCTCGAAGGTTTTGTTGCAGAAATGACTTCCATTGTCGCTAATGATCGCTCGGGGGTGCCCAAACCGGGAGAAAATGTTTTCTTTAAGGAACCTAACGACAACCTTGTTTTCGTTAGTCCGGCTGGGCACAGCCTCGACCCATTTAGAGACGTAATCAACAGCGAGAAGGATGTACAAGTTCCCAAAAGAGCTGGGAAACGGCCCCATGAAATCTATCCCCCAAACATCGAAAATCTCCACAACCAAGATCGGTTGGAGCGGCATCTCGTTCCTCCGGGATATCCGGCCCATGTGTTGGCACCGGGAGCAAGTCTTGCAATAGTAATGAGCGTCTTTGAAGAGTTGTGGCCAGTAGAAACCACATTGCAAGATCTTCTCAGCTGTCTTTCTGGGGCCAAAATGCCCGCCACATGCTTGATCGTGGCAAAATGACAGCACACTCTTGAATTCCTCGTCAGGGACACACTGACGAATAATCTGGTCGGGACAGTACTTGAACAAATAGGGTTCGTCCCAGTAAAAGTGTTTTACTTGGGATAAGAAGCGAAGTCTGTCCTGACTTGACCATTCAGTCGGTAGTAATCCCGTGGCCTAATAGTTCACAATATCTGCGAAGCAGGGTTCGCAAGATACTGTCAAGAGCTGTTCATCCGGGAACACGTCGTTGATCGGAATTTGAAGCGAAGGCGAAGAAGGAAGTCGTGAGAGATGGTCGGCAACTACGTTTTCACATCCTCGTTTGTCCTTAATGACAAGGTCAAACTCCTGAAGCAAGAGGATCCAACGGATTAACCGAGATTTTGCATCTTTCTTCGCAAAAAGATGGCGCAGAGCAGAATGATCAGTGTAGACAATGACTGGAGAGCCGATGAGGTAGGGCCTGAACTTTTCTAAAGCAAATACAACAGCTAAGAATTCCTTCTCAGTTGTTGTATAATTGAGTTGGGCGTCGTTCAGGGTTCGGCTCGCATAATAGATTACGTGCGGCATCTTGTTGATGTGTTGTCCAAGGACAGCACCAATGGCAAAGTCGGATGCATCGCACATAATCTCAAATGGGTGCGTCCAGTCAGGTGAAGAAAGAACGGGAGCAGAAGTGAGTGAGCGTTTTAATGACTCGAATGCAGTCTCACAGCTCGAGTTGAAGTCGAATTGCGTATCCTTGGCCAGCAAAAGAGTCAAGGTCCTAGCAATCTTGCTAAAGTCCTTGATAAACCGTCTATAGAAACCGGCATGGCCAAGGAAGGCTCGGATATCTCTGACGCATCGGGGAGGAGGCAGATTGGAAATGACCTCAATCTTTGCTTTGTCAACATCTATGCCATTTTGCGAGATGATATGTCCTAAGACAATACCTTCGCGCACCATGAAGTGGCACTTCTCCCAATTCAAAGTGTGATTCTTGTCCTTACATCGGGTAAGGACAGCGTCAAGATGCATCAAACACTCGTTGAAGGAATCGCCGAAGATGGAGAAATCATCCATGAAAATCTCCAGAAATTTTTCCACCATGTCTGAGAAGATTCCCATCATACACCGCTGGAAGGTAGCGGGCGCATTGCATAACCCAAAGAGCATGCAACGATATGCGAACATGCCGAAAGGACAAGTGAATGTGGTCTTGTCCTGGTCTTTTTCGGCGATGGGAATCTGATTATAGCCGGAGTAGCCATCAAGAAAGCAGTAGTACTCATGTCCGGCCAATCGTTCAAGCATCTGGTCAATGAAAGGTAGCGGAAAGTGGTCTTTCCGCGTTGCGGCGTTGAGTTTTCTGTAATCAATGCATACTCGCCACCCAGTTTGGGTGCGAGTAGGGATTAACTCGTTCGCCTCGTTGGTTATGACCATGATGCCCGACTTCTTGGGGACAACATGAATGGGGCTAACCCACTGGCTATCAGAGATAGGGTAAATGATACCACTGTCTAGACATTTTACGATCTCCTTCTTCACAGCCTCTTTCATGACTGGATTGAGACGTCTTTGTGGATCCCGGGCTGGTTTGGCATCATCCATCAGATGAATGTGATGCTCAACGATCAGGGGACTAATCCCCTTGATGTCCGCCATGGACCAGCCAAAAGCTTGCCTGTTGCTGTGCAAGACCGCTAGAAGGGCTTTCTCTTGCTCGGGAGCTAGAGAAGCCGAAATGATGATAGGGAGGGTCTCGTGTTCACCTAAGTACGCATACTTAAGGTGAGACGGCAAAGGCTTGAGTTCGAGCGATGGAGGTGAAACGATTGAAGGCAAGATTGGTGCAGAGGTCTCGAACTCAAAGGACTCCAGCAAAGGTTCAAAACGAGTGTAGGCGACCGAGTCGGATGGTTTAGGTAACTCATCCGAAAATTAGAAAGATTCAAACTCGGGTTGTGCACGGTTAAGATCGTTCGAGAACGTAAAACACTCGTAGTCGTTGTCGGGCGCAGAAACAGCAGCAGGTTCGAGGAGGAACGCACTAGTGGCGTCAAGATTATCGTGTTCGAACAGAAACTCCTCGAATTCACATTCTTCTGGGGTGATCTCCTGGATCGAGCAGACGTCCAGTATATGAGCATTAGGTTCGGCGGGCTGATTCCCCAACCTAAAAATGTTGAGTTCAATCGTCATGTTTCCAAAAGAGAGGTTCATCGAACCATTGCGACAATTGATCACAGCATTTGAGGTTGCAAGAAATGGGCGACCGAGTATCACCAAAATTTGATTCCGGGGGTTAGCTACAGGCTGTGTGTCTAATACAATGAAGTCAACGGGGAATATGAAGTCCCCGACTTTTATTAACACATCCTCTATCTCTCCCCTAGGATGGGTGATCGATCGGTCGGCCATTTGGAGAGTGCAGTGCGTGGGTTTCAGCTCTCCGACGCCTAATTGCTCGTATACTGAATACGGAAGCAGGTTAACACTGGCACCAAGATCTAATAGTGCGCGGTTGATGTTCTTATCCCCAATGGTAATTGAAATCGTAGGACAGCCAGGGTCCTTCCGTTTTTGTGGTAAAGATTGGGTAAGGGCATCACTCACAGCACTGGCCAAGAAAACTTTCTTTGGTACCTGAGACTTTCTCTTTTTCGTGCACAAGTCCTTTAAGATTTTTGCGTAGGACGGGACTTGTTAGACAGCATCTAAAAGAGGAATGTTAATGTTAACCTGCTTAAATAACTCCAGAATCTTCTCCATTTGAGGACTTTGTTTGTTAGACCTTAACCGGTTTGGAAATGGAACATTTTTAAAATTGGTTGAGTCTAATGCTGGAGGAGGAGATTGTGGAGTTGGAACGGATCCCAGAACAGGTGTTTTCATGGAGTGAGAAGTGGATCCATTCAGAGTAGAAGAAGAGGAAGGAGATCCTTGTGAAGAACGGAGAATAGGCTCAGAAGACGAAGAAGAAGAAGCAGCGGCCGGGGTGTCTTTGTTGATTCGTGTGCCAATGTTGTTTTGCAGCATCCTTCCCGATCTCAGTGTGGTCACGGCACTCACATTATGGTTCTGTTGTTCAAGAGCAACATGTGCATTATGTGGGTGACCGGGATTTGGGAGTGGTTGGGACGGGAGCTTCCCCTTCTTTCGCTCGCTTAAGGCCGCATTCAGTTGTGCAATCTGGGCCTCGATGGTCTTGATGCTTTGCCCGTGTGCGGCAGTGTGTTGCACTAAGGATTGAATGGAAGACTGGATATTGGCGGTGGACTGTGTCGATTGTTTAACGAACGCCTCCAGACTTCGTTCGAGCGAGGAAACCTTATCGTTGTTTGATGGAATAAAGTTGTTTGGTGGAAAAGAATTGTTGGGTGCAAAGTTGTTCGTCTGATTTTGGAAAGGTTGGGGTTGGAAGGGCTGCTGAAACTGAGTTTGTTGTTGCGCTTGTTATTGCGGCGGAGGGGCCCTTTGGAAATTGTTGCCTTGGAATTGATTCTGATTTTGATTCCAGGCGAAATTGGGGTGGTTCCTCCAACCGGGATTGTAGGTGGAAGAGTATGGATCATTCCTCGGTCTTTGCTGGAATGCAGCATTAACCTGATCTTGTCCTTGCGATGGTGGATTGTAAGGACACTTTTCGGTCAAGTGAGAAGGATCGGAACAACAAGCGCAGATGGTACGAAGGGGGAGAACAGGGGCAGGAGCAGGAGAAGAAAATTTGCTCTCTATCGCTTCAAGCTTTCTTGTTATTGCAGCCATTTCAGCTTTCATCGCAATAGAGACATCAAGTTGGTGAATTCCTACCCTAGACTGACCGGTAGAAGTGGAGGTAGAAGAAGAAGAAGTCGGTCTGGTGCTCTCCCATTGTAGCGTTTGCTCCGCAAGGTCGTCAAAGAACTGCCACGCTTCCTCGTCAGATTTCGATAGGAAGTGGCCCTGACAGATGGTTTCCAACAACTGCTTCGTTGCTGGGTTCAGGCCCTCGTATAAGGTTTGGCAAAGTTGCCATTTCTCTATACCGTGGTGAGGACACTGAACAAGAAGGTCTTTGTACCGGTCAAAGCACTTCCAGAAGGGTTCAGAAGGAAGCTGAGAGAATTGGTTGATTTCATTTCGAATCCTTGCGGTTTTATGATTCGGATAGAATTTTTTTAGAAACGCTTTAACAAACTCGTCCCAGCTGGTTATGGAGTGGGAAGCGGTGCTATACAGCCATTTTTCAGCAAGATCGCATAAAGTGAACGGAATGACCCGTAGACGTATAGCATCGTCCGACAGCTGGGTGGTTTTCATCATGGCACAGACGTTTTAAAATTTATTGATGAAGATATAGGCATCTTCAGATTCAAGCCCATGAAATCGTGGAAGCATGTTGATGAAGTGGGGCTTAATTTCAAAGTTGTCCCCATTGGCCGGTGGAAGAGAAAGGCATGTGGGAAGTGCAGAACGGGTGGGATAGAAACGATCCTGGAGCGCGATTCGCTGCGGCGCTACAACAGGCGGTGGTGGTGGGATATTGGTCTCTGTAGGAGGTGGAGCCAATCCAGCGGTAGTCAAAGAGATGTTCGGATTAAATCCTGAAATCGCGGAAGAAGAGGTTGGTGAAGGTGAAGGTGAAGATGTATGAACAGAATTCCGGTCAACGTCGGAGTTGGCCGGCAAAGGAAGGGGTGAAAGAGGAGTGGACGGAGTTTCGACTTCGGAGTCGATCGCGTAGTCGGTAGCGACTAACGTAACGCGGACTAGACGGTCGCTAGTGTCCCGAGTCCAAGCGGACATACACTAAACGAGTTTAGTATAGTCAAAGCGGAGAAGGTGAGGGTAAGAAAACGTCAATGGAGAAAACGATGGGTGGTGGGTGAAAAATGGATTTGGCGACAAAGGGCAAGTTTTTATAAAAGTTTTTGATTTTTTTTTCTTTTTTTTTAGAAAGATCTTTACAGAAATATGTACGGACTTACGGCTTTAAGCAATCACAAATAAGATATGCACAATCTCACCTAGATCTAGGGTGACCTAGGTCAACTAGACCTGCTCCTAACTGTTCCAGAGGGCTAGAAAAAGGACCTCAAACCGCCTCTTCTCCGTCTAATGCGGCCAGATAAGTGCCAGGTAAGTGGGAGGTTATCCAACGCTTTCGCGAAGTTCCTTAATTAAATAACCACTTGCCTTCGTCACACTTGCCTAGGCACCGCAAAAGTCAGATAGGATAAACGGCCGATGACTGTCACTAGTCTTCTGTCCTATTGAGCGCGAAGTCCTTAGGGCTGAGTCTAGTATTTTTTAATTTTAACAATGGTCAATGTATATGCTTTTTGTGATTTTTGGGGTCCTGGGAAGGGTGATGAAATCCCCACCCAATCTGAATTGGTTTCAAGCCCCTTAAGTCCGTATTAATTAATGCAAAGCGATAACAAATCAACTGCAAACAATTTTTATTTTTAGCGCAGCGCAAAGAATCCTGCACAAGAACAGTTTATTGGAAGGGGGAGAAGAGTTTGCGCAAAGAAATCTGCAGAAAACACAGTTTATTGGAATCCAGAGGAGTGGGGAGAAGAAGAAAGACTTACCCAGAAATTTTGGCAGCCTGAGGCCACCAAGTAGTTGCGGATCCGCGGCAGTATGTTCCAATCTCTGGATTTTGGTGTTTCAGGTGTTGCTTGTTTTTGCTAAATTTGCATGTGATGTTAACTTTCTTCAAAGGCAATTCGGAGTGTTTCGTAATTGTAATTCTAACATCGTTTCGGGTTATTTAGACGACGTTAAAAAGTTCGAACGGATATCAATAACCCATATTTTCCCTCGCTAGAAATTTTCCAAGAGTTGGATTTTTTCCAAGTTTAAAATATTCAGAAAATCATGCAAGCGATTCTGTGGACCCTCTAGAAGAACGATACCCAAACTCGACTTTTTGGATCGCGGAACCGCGGTCATACCCTAAGGTTTGCGGCAGTTCCGCGGCAATATGAGTGAGGCATGGGTCGGCCCTTCTACGGATGGTTCATAGGTGCTGTGGCATGTTCTGGGTACTTTTTGAACTCCGCTCAAGTGTTGAGCTCTTTGGGAAATTTTAGGTGTTTGTTTATTCGATAGAAAAGTTTAACATCGTCTAGCTATCTGTGATTGTGATACAATATTTGGAATCCACATAATTAGTTATGAGATAACTAGTTTGAATTTTATAAATATAGCAATTTAGTCTCATTTGATCGGTTGCCATGGAATTTTGATGTGGATCAAAAGTCCGTCGCAATCACGTAGCGTACGCGGATACTCACCGGGTAACCTTACTAGATAGCCACGCCCCAAAGCCCCGACCAAGTGACTGTAGGAGAACCCCATCGACAAAAGCATCCGTTCGGGTGCTCGCGGCCGCGGCGTTCCGCCTAAGTACACTTCGTCGACGGCGTCGATGGTGCGGCCGTCTACTAAAGTTTCCGACGAGCATTCGATCAGGTTGTCGGGAATCTTGTTGAATTACCCAACTAGTTATTAGAAAGTGTTTTCAATATTGAGACTAAAATGCGGGGTTTATAATTGTTAGGCATGTGATGTCTAAGGAATTCATTTGGTTAGGCATGAAATCCAAAGTATGTGATACATTGGGTTTATGATGTCTAAGGTGGTTGCGGATTCCAATAGTTGTAGTTTTTCACTTTCTTTTCTCCAACCGTAAGTGTAATATGTGGTGTATCGCCGGTTTCGTTGCTATATGTCAACGACAATTGGGATACGCATATTTACTTACGTTGATGACATGTGATGTTATGTGTTGTTGTGATATATTATATTGGATCGTCGTGTTTTGAATAGCCGGGGTTTTTTATGTGAGATGAGAGTTTTTCATTTTCATTCATGTAAAAGCTTGTATGTAATATTCTTTTATTGGGGCATTTCCGGGTTGAGGATGATGTCACCATTGATGTATATTATTTACTTTTCCGCATTAGGATAGACCCAAGGAGGAGAGCACAAGTAACCGGGTTCTAGAGTCCAGTGGGAGACCATCTCGAGGAGTCGAGACCGGGTCTCCTAACTCTAGAATTTGGAGGGTTGCTTGCCGCTCTCGTAGAGGTCTAAGGATGTGGGTTTGGCTATTCATCGCGACCGTGGAATTCGCATTTTTACTGGCTTAAATAAAACACGAAATTCCTAGTATATCCAATATTTCATATGTGTTCTTCTGCTGCTGATATTCTGTGATGTGATCACTTGATATGTTGAGACGATTGCTTATATTATATATATGAGATATAATAAATATTGATGCTTTCGTTTCTTATGTGATACTTAGGAAGCATAATTGATGGGACTTCATTAATGAGATTAATGAAAAAAAAGAAACCTAAAGATGTTGTAGAAACTTGTTTTAAAAACTGGTAGCTCTAGTTCTTGCTTTGCATAGCGGTATTCCTTGTAGAATATCCAGCACCTTATTCGATAAGGAAAGAGCCGAGATCCCTTCACCGGGAGTGACCTCTTTAGCGAAACTGGCAGATGCTACAACCCACTCGGTTTGTCTTTTGATTGCTTCTATAGTTTTTGCTTTGCATAATGGTATTTGTGAAATATTCAGCACCTCATTCGATGAGGAAAGAGCCGAGATCCCTTCACCGGGAGTGACATCTTTAGCAAAACTAGTAAATGCCTCAAAAACACTACTTTTAAAATTCACTCGATTCTACAACGATATCAAGTTCATTACGCAAAGGGTTTTCTTAAAAACCTGTCGTAGCCCTCCGTCATTTCAGATAAGTAGTATTTAGTATTCGTGCTGCGTTTGTTGGCCTTTGTCAAGGCGTAGTGTGCGGTAGCTGATTAGTAATTATCTGCTTAAGCATATGATGTGATTGGATTAGGGTAGTCGTGCGACCTTGTTGACCTTTATCAAGGGTCGTGCGGGTGGGTTTAATTCAATCAGGAAATGACGGGTTGAACTTGACTAGAATCCTATGGTTTGTTGGCCTTTGTCAAGGTCATAGGAGGTTAGGAGTAAAAAGATTATCGGGAATTTCGAGTGTTGAAATTTGCAATGAGATTGCATACCTTCTATAAGATAGTTGGATCCCGATACCCACTACGAGTAAAAGTTACTCCAGGGAGAGTTTTACACATTACAATTAGCCGATCAAGTAGGTGTCTAGAAAGGTGTTAACGGGGTTACGCCCCTGGGAAAATGAGGTTTATTTTAATTAGGTCCGTGCGAAAGCACGGGGAACCTCCCTCAAAGTACCGACACTGGCCTGGCCGAAAGATTGGCGAACTTGTAGGGTGTAATTAATCCCGGCTAGTCTTACCTTTTAGGGTTTGAAGGATGATTTGATAAAAACAGTGGAAGCCATCCTTATTAGATAAACTAATAACCAATCTGATCTTGAAAGAGCGCACGCAGAGTGTTTTCTTCTCTCTTTCTCCTGGTAACGACCATGTCACGCCTTAATCAAGATAATAATATGGATGCATTGACCGAACCTGCTTATTATACTGAGCTGGGGAACGTTGGTTCCGCTCTATCTTATAATTGTTATAAGTCCGAGCAGGGAATAGGGGAATATCCGGATTCCTATGCCACCCATTCGAGGAATAAGCATGTTGATGCATATTCTTCGGGTGTGTTCAATACCAAGAACTGTTTCTCAGTATTCTCTACGTCCTAGGTATGAGATACCGGATTAGGATCCCATATATCTAATCTGTTATATGGGCTACAGAAAGGTAGAAAACTGAGAATGGGTGATATGTCTCTAAGTGTTAGAGAATGGTGCAATTGTTGCAGCCAAGTCAGTTGGCAAATATCATCTTGTATTACCAAATACTTTGATTCTGAACGAATGTTATTACATGCCGAACCTGATATACAACATTACATCAGGTTCTTTATTAAGTTAAAGAAAGATATAATTATGTATTGGAGGATAACGTTGTGAACATTTTCTTGAATCAAGAGTTGATTGGATCAGGCACGTTATGAAATGGCATATACGTTCTAAATCAAACCACTGTTCAAAGTATATAGAACACACACAAGAGGAGTAGTTCAGAAATGAACGAATCCTTCTTGAGGCATTGTAGACTAGGTCATATCAATGCGACACGACCAGCTAAGTTACATAAGGATGAATATGAGAACCTGTTCGAATTTTCATCTTATGATACTTGCCAGTCTTGTCTCAAAGGTAAAATGATCAATACTCCGTTTATTGGAAACAGAGAAAGAGTTAGTGAACTCTTGGGACAGATACAAGATGATGTATACGGTCCTATGTCTACAAATGCCAGGGTTGGTTCTTTGTACTTCATTACATTCATCGACGATCTCTCAAAATTCGGACATATGTTCCTGTTGAAACACAAGTCGGAAAATTTTAAGAAATTCAAGGAATATAAGCTTGAAGTTAAGAACCAGATGGGTAGAAGTATTAAAGTCCTTCGATGTGATCGAGGAGGCAAATACTTGCGCATGGAGTTCTTGGAGTTTCTAAAAGGAGGATGAGATTCTCTCTCAGCTTACTCCTTCGAGTACACCACAGCACAACGGTGTATCGGGGCGGAGGTATCGCACCCTATGAGATATGGCGCGCTCTATGATGAGTACTGCTGAGTTGCCTTTTTTCCTTTTGGAGTTATGCATTTGAGAAGCTGCATACCTATTGAATGGGGTTCCATCCAAATCAGTGCCTACCACTCCATATGAGATATGGTATGGGAAGAGACCATATCTTAAACAAGTTAAGATATGGGGTTGTCCGGCCTATGTTGAAAAGCAGAATCCGGACAAGCTCGAGGCAAGGTCAGTTCTGTATAAGTTAGTTAGGATATCCCAAACATTTGCGAGGAAATATCTTCTACCTAACTGAGGAGCAAAAGGTGTTTTTTTACTCAGCATGCCACCTTTTTAGAAAAGGAATTTCTTATGAAGAAATTTGTGGTCATGAGGTAGAACTGGAAGGAGTTCCAGCTAGACAAACTAACAGCTGATGATTTGGTGAAACCAAAGGATTCAATAGTCTCCAACGAACCTCAGCCTCTCCGCAGAATCTGGTAGGGTTCCTCATCCACTTGAGAGATACTATGGTCTTCTCGGTAACAGTGGGAGCGAGGATTGCATCATGGTTGATGATGACCCAACTAGATTCAGGTAGGCAATCACAAGTGGAGACTTTGTGAAATGGCTGGATGCTATGCGATCAAAGATGGAATCCATGTACACCAACAAAGTATGACTTTGAATGTTGCACCTGAAGGGGTAAAACCCATTGGGAGCAAGTTGGATCTTGAGAAGATTTTTGGTGTAAATGGAAAAGTTAAGACTTTCAAAGCTATGCTTAAGTCCATCAGGATCAATGAGGATCAATGCGCGCATCGCGGAGTTGGAACCTTTGTTTTTATGTGGCAGTCAAAGTGTTTGACTTCATCAAAATGGTAGATGAACCTTGTATATACAAGAAGGTAGTAGAGAGTGAGGTTGTCTTACACGTATTGTACGTAGATGACATACTCTAGATAGGAAAGTGTTTCCTATGCTATACTCGGTCAAGCTCCTCTTATCACGAGGATTCTCTATAGAAGATCTAAATGATACCTACTACATCTTGTGGATCATGATCTACGGTGATAGATCTAAGTGGATGTTGGGATTTTCTCAAATCCAGGTACATAAGAACCATACTAAAAGGGGTTTAGTATGAAAGATTCTAAGCGTGGTGGTTCGCCCACTTACTCAGGAATCACTCTCTCCAAAAAGATGTCTCTCGAGACTGATTTGGAGAGAGCTCGCGTGCAAAGGATAACCTATACTTCGGCGGTAGGCTCTATTATGTATGCGATGTTATGTACCAAACTAGATGTAGATAACTCACTAGGTGTAGTGATCAAGAATCAATCGGATCTTGGGAGAATCACTGGACAGCTGTGAAAGACATTCTTAAGTACTTGAGAAGCACTAAATGAATGTTCTTGGTTCGAGCTTCCAGAGTGATAAGGTCGACTGAAAGTCAGTCACGGGCTTTGTCTTTACCCTCAGTGGAGGGACGGTATGTTGGAAGAGTTCCAAGCTAGATACTGTGACATACTAGACGATAAAGGCTGAATATATTGCTACCAACGATGCTGCCAAAGTGGTTGTCAGGGCATTTCTTGTTCATGAGATGAACATGGTTCCTACCATTGAGCGTCCAATAACTGTTATTGTGACAACAATGGAGTTGTGGATTTGGCCTAGGTACGACGGTCCCATCAGCGATCCGACATATTCTGAGGCAAGTATCACCTGATCAGGGAGATGGTTGATCTCCAAGGGATCGAGGTTAGGAGAGTTGACACGAAGGATAACACGGCGGATCCACTCACAAAGGCCTTTCCCTAGAGAGACTTCTATAGGACGTTGAGTATGAGATACTGCAACAAATGGCCTTAGTGCAAGTGGGAGATTGTTAGTTATATGTATGCCCTAGAGGCCATTACTGTACATGCGATGTATATTGTAGTGGATGCTTCGACATATATAGGGAGGACTTTCTTGCTCGACATGATAGTATGCTATCTGGTTGTACTTTATCTTAACATGTAAACTTATTTTCTCTCTATTACATGTAGATAAAGCCCTTAGGATGAGTACTTGACTACCAAGATTATGATGCAGATCATACTAGTGGGCACAGGTAGTCGGTAAGTACATCCTTTAAATGTTCCTAGTCGTGGGAGTATCGAGACGGGGCATCGATATTCCAGAGACTAGCGTATACGCTTCTCGACCCATATGATGGGCGATGGATGATACCATATCCATTGGTGTTTGACATCAGAGATGGTATACGGGTGCTCAGTGGAGACTGGGTACACTGAACGAACTTGCCGAGAACTCCTAGATGGTATTATACCTATAGCCAGATAGCAGTTCTCTGGTAACACTAGTACAGGTTAGTCTGTCGACCCGAGATCGTCATAGAGTCTTGTGGGATTCCCACTGTGCTTTGATTTCCACCATACCACATTCAAGAGATCGTGCAAAAAGGTGGTTTTTGGGTACAGTCCCGAGTCACATTGAGGCAATGAGCGATAGGAGGGGATTCGTCTCTCCCGATATTGGGGGTTGATGTTGCGCTATGTTTGATTGGCCATAACAGGAAATCCCTGGACAGGGTTGCTGAGATCTACTGGTAAGTGTTATCAGTAGTTTCTCGAACCGTTATGGACCTTCCATGGGCATGACTTATCAGGCTATTGGGGTCTGACGTTATACCACCCCCAGGCTGGGATATGCGACATATCTGACGAAGAAACCGGACTGTACGGTAGTGTTACTGATTGGATTCGCAGGAGTATGAGCAGGCTTTCTTGTTGATCTTCTGATCTCTCAATACCCGGGTGGCCGTTACGTTTAGCAGACCGCTTGCGGCTTGTGGGTGTTTGATATGATCATCACTACTGCCGGCGTATTGATGAGTCTTTAGAGTGCTGCACAGAGGTTTCCTGGTTCATGCGAAAAGGAGTAGGAGAACATATGGGATATGTGCGGGATCGAGATTAATGCGCGTATGTGATATCGCATTCTATTCTCGTGATATGTGATATCGGTCGGTTATATGAGATATAGCCGGTTATCGGATCAAGTGTTGATTCGATAAATTGTTACATTTGATATTAGCCGGTTGTATGAGATATAGCCGGATTATTAAATCAAGTGTTGATTTAATAATTTAATATATAATTATATATTTGATAAATTAACTTACATTAACTAATATTAGCTCACTTAAACATTTCTTTTTCTTACTTGTGTGCTTTAGTATATATGTGATATATATTAAAGTACATATTTTTGTGTCATGCTTGATGCCACATGCAACATGGGTATATGAGACTTACACCATGGTTATGATAATCCTAAGGTTTTTATTTATTTTAGTAATTTATAAATTGGTGGGATTTTGTCATGGCTTGAAGCTTGTAGAAGCTTGTAGTGTTCATTGACTTAGTCCACTAATTTATTTTTACTTAAGATATTTATTAACCTAACCATTATCCTTAGCCATGGTTTATTCTCCACATGAGTTAGTGTATGACACTAACTCACCCATGGTTGCTATTCTCACCTCAAGAGTATCATTTCTCATCCTCAATTCATCTTCTTCTTCCTCATGAGAAAGCTTGCTAGCTTTTCTCAAGCTGAGAAAATATTGTGAAAAAAACAAATCTAAAGTGAGCCCAATTCCTACTTCACCATCCTCTACTATATTAGCCATTTAGTTTAGGGTGTTTGCTTCACTAATCTACCATTAGTGAAGAGGTAGCATGAGCTTGAGTCTCCTCGACGTAGATCATCTTCGGCCTCGAAGACTTCGAGAAAGCTTGTTCATTTCTTCATGTGAACCCTTACTAGAGTTCGGGTGTTCACTACTTGGAGCGAATGGACTACTACACGGAACTTTAGAAGTGAAGGACCGGTCTACAAAGGTTGCATTCCTCATTCACTTAGATGTAAAGTTGTTTACATTGTAGTTCGTCTAAATCTCTAGTTAAGATTCTACGGTTAGGGTTCTTTAGTTCGGAAAAAATTTGAAATTGGCAATGGACGATGCCTCCCGAAACCTTACTGTCACGCTAGGTAACCCTGCATTACTTGCCAGTAAGTCAAGGCCGAGCACCAGAGACCGGTAGGGGAGTTACAGCTCTTTGCCATTCCGGAGTGGAAATGGGAGCAGATCTCCATGGATTTCATTGTGGGTCTACCCAGGTCTAGCAGAGGGTATGATTCCATCTGGGTGATTGTAGGTCGATTGACGTAGGCAGCTCGCTTTCTTCCGGTGAAGACAACTTATGGATATGCGCAGTATGCCCAGACCTACATTGATGAGATTGTGCGATTGCATGGAGTTCTGACCTGCATTGTGTCCGACAGAGGCACCCAGTTCATCAGCCGACTATGGCAGAAACTTCAAGAGGATCTAGGCACCCGATTGAGTTTTAGTCCCGCTTTCCACCCGCAGACCGACGGTCAGTCAGAGCAGACCATACAGACTCTTGAGGATATGCTCCGAGCTTGCATTCTAGATTTCAGTGGCAGTTGGGATCGTCACTTGCCCTTGATAGAGTTCTCCTACAATAACAGCTTTCAGGAAACTATTCAGATGGCACCCTTCAAGAAATTGTATGGGAGAAAGTGTCGCTCGCCCATTTGTTGGACAGAACCCAGTGAGAGCAGCATTTTGGGACCGCAGCTAGTGTAGGAGACTACAGAAAAGATCCAGTTGATACAGGACAGGATGAAAGCGGCCCAGAACAGACAGAAATCTTATGCTGATCGACGTCGTCGCAGACTCGGGTTCGATATGGGATACCATGTGTTCCTCCGTGTCTCTCCGATGAAGGGTGTGATGCGTTTCGGGAAAAAGGGGAAGCTCAGTCTCAGATATGTCGGACCTTATGAGATTCTGGAGAGGGTGGGTGCTGTGGCTTATCGTTTAGCACTTCCACCAAATTTTCCCGATGTGCATCCTATGTTCCACGTGTCTATGCTTCGCAAGTACCTTCATGATCCCTCTCACGCAATCCAGCATCAGACTTTACAGCTTGAGCGTGATTTATCCCACACTGAGCAGCCGGTAGCTATTCTAGACTGGCAAACAAAGAAAATGAGGTCAAGGGTACTTCCATCTGTAAAAGTTCTTTGGCGATGACCAAATAGTGAAGAAGTCACTTGGGAAGCCGAAGATGCAATACGGAAGAAATTCCCACATCTTTTTGAAGGTACGTGTGCTTAAGTTTTAAATTCGGGGACCGAATTTTCTTTAGGGGGGATATTGCAACGTGTTGGATTATTTTAGATAATTAATTTATTTATTTATTTAATTAAAAATGTTATTTTAAAATTTTTATTGAAATAAAAAGAACTTTTATATGTAGTCTAAGTATTTAAGTAATAAGAGTAGTTAGTTTGTAACATTACTTGTAAGGAAGGGTTTAGTGAAAATATTAGCTTCCTTAGGTTATATGATATCGTGTGAGGGTTTTTATGTTAATGTATTAAGTTAGGGTTAAGGTTAGATTAAACCTCATCCACACCATACCCTAGGTTAAACCGCAAGCCCACACCTCCTACTTGCATGAATGCATACCACTCTTCATGGTGACACCTCCTTCTAATCTTATCTATTCATAATTTTGGTTTTCCTTAATTTGTTCAGTCGGTATCTTAAGCTTGGAAACAAAAAATATATATAATACATAGTTAGTATCCTCTACCTCAATTAAGAATGAAAGAAGAAAAGAGAAGCTAAGTCCTTATGATCCTTAACTCAACCCTCAAACTAGGATCTTAGATTCTTGTACACCTATTGAAGAGCCATTCAGTTAATCATTCAAATTGGTATAAGTTCCAACCATGTAGATCTTAGTTTCAGTACTGTTTAGTATAGAAGTTATGATATCGGTAATATCGCATTTTGATAGACTTTAGCTCTGTTTAGTATCTGCTATATTCTTGATAATCTATAACAAAATCAAATAGTACCATAGCCATGAAAATTTTATCTAGAAAGTATACTTGAAACACAGACCAATTCTAACACTTTTCGACCGGCGAAACTTGACTAATTCCCGGCGTCGCCGAATTTTTTGAGGAGTTGGGTGTTGAAATTTCTAAGGTGGCTCTTTGTATGTCTTCTAAGGTATCTGATATAGTTTGATTTTGTTATATAGTCTGTATATAAAATCTGGAAGTAAATTTCTTGTTTTTTGTTATAATTCTAAAACGATACGGATAGTTCGTGTCGCGTTTCAGGTTTTCTTAATGTATGAACAGAGTGGATATAGCTCAGGTTAACCTAGGTTTCAGTTAACTCACAATATTCTTACGTAGTACGTTTAGTACGTAAGTCTTGTAGTTTTTACGTTTTCATCGTATCGGATTTTAGCCGCTTTTATACGAAGATTCTTTTCGATGTTAGGTTCGACCGCGGGGACTTCGGAGGCCGCAAGGAAGGGAAAGGGATTGATGGAATCCGATTAGATCACGACTTGTTTCGGTGAGTAGACTAAACATCTACCGGAGGATTTTGTATGGATGGCGTAATACGCCCGTAATTAGAAGTTTGGTTATAATTGTTTCCCATTCGCATTGTGTATATAATATAAACTAGAAAATTCATCGTATGCATTCATATCTATAATTCGCCATTGTCTAACACTTGCTAGGACACTGCACTATTTATCGATGAGTTATGTTGCACTTGCACATACCTACATGTTACACTACACCTCATCGGTAATTGACATGCCACGAACACACTTAGAACCTGCCATGTCACATATAATTTTACAATGTAAGCATCATTAATAGTGGTTGTTTGCATCCTTGTTATTATTTTGACACATATCATGTATCACTTTCAATTTCTATTAATTGTAGCGTAAGATATATTAGATTATAAGGATTTCTGTTTTGAGTTTTATACGCTACTGGATATATTCGACGGTTCTTCTTAATTGATGTGACATGTCCACCATGAGCTGTTGTTTTTATGATTTGGTTTTATTCCGAACCGAGTGGGGGAGCTATACGGTTGCAGATTTTTACGTTATCCGGACTGAGTGGGGGAGTATACAGTCGGATCCATGGTGGACCCGGTCGAGACCGAGGGACAGGAAAGCCACATTTGAGGCGGGGAGCCTAGCGGAACACTCGATACCGGAGATAGTTGTAAAACACGGCAGATACCTGGAGGATACCGACCGATGTTGCTGATTGACAGGATCTTTCGGGGAACGATGCCTGCTAGAAACAGAAGATTTGTGTCGGTGTTGGACACGGAAGGATTTTGGATCCTATATAATAAACTAGATATTTAAAAGACTTGATGAGATTTCAGTGTTGTTTTATACATTCATTATAGTTATCTATTCATGCTTCCATATGCTATTATGTGTCATGCTTACAATTTCAACTGTTAGATGTTAGTTTATTCACTGATTTGGCAACTCACCCCCGTTGTGCCTTAGTTCCTTACAGGAGACGCGTGGATGCATAGCAGCAGTGTGGATCCACTTGTCAGCTTTTATTGCTTGTCTTGCTAGGTGGGTTACATATGCAGTAACCACCTATTTTTGGTATATGTATTTTGGATCTAGTATCACTCCATCAGACCCTGTATATTTTGACTTAGAACGAGGCATACTTGTTTATGTTTTGATTCGTTGTGAGTGAGATTGACCAGTTATGCTAGTTTATGCTCCTTTATTTTATGCATGTGATTCTTCGCTTTTGAGCGTCGTATTGTTATTGCGTGGGTTGTTTCCGCCGTTGGACGTTGTTTTGCTCCCAATTAGGGACACCACTTATTTAAACATTCTATAACTGCTTTTATTAAAAATTAAAAAGGGAGGTGCTGTCGAAAATTTAAATGTTAAAATCGGTTGTTTAAATTTCATTCTTAAAAATCATTCGACATGCTACCTCATTCTTTTCACTTTAAAACTGTAAATTTCTTAATTCCGCAAATGGGGTTTTGATCTTGGTTTTCTAGCTTACTCGGATTGTGTCGGCATCTTTAGATGTCATACAATCTAAGTGTCGGTCACGCACTAAATTCGGGTCGTGACTAGAATATTAACGATTCTTTTGCTAAAATTTATAAACTTCATAAGACTTAAAAGAAGTTAAAATATTTTCTCATCCATTGTTCCACCCTAATCCTACGAACCCTATCAAGCAGAGAATTACTCGCGCATGATGGAGATAGAAGAAGAGGAACGGATAGAGATCATAATGTAAATACAGAAAATAAATGCGATAAGAATAAAACAACTACCTTAATTAATCAACTTGATCAATTACACTTTTTGTTCTTTTAGAAAGTGAAATACAAAACCCTAGTTTGCTTCTCGATCTATCTTGAAGGAGATAGATGAACAGCTGATTGATCAACCTGGATGCTTGAGTCGACTTGGACTTCATGATCTCTTCGGTTTGATGATTTTTCAAGTGAGGCTCTCGATCCTTTATATAGTCCTAAAACCAGAAACCCTAGATTCTATAGGTTAAGATATGTTGTTAAGATCATGATCCTAAAATCTCATATCGTACAGCCAATAAAGCGCCGTGGATCCGCCGCGGTTTGGTGGAGTTAGGGTTTGGGATTTTTTCTGGTATTTTGTATTCATATTTGGATATCCCCTAGATGTCTAGATTCTGAAAATAATGCTCCGGGTCTCTGTCGTTGCTAGATCTCGTGATTTGCTTCAATATTTTGGCAGATTCGATTCCGACATCTTGATTTAACCCGGATCTCCTTGATTCCAGACCTGAGCTAATATCTGCATAATATCTCAAATCAAAGTGTTAGTAATGTTTGGTGTTTTTGAGATATTATCCTAACCATTTTATATGATATTATATTTTAAGAATATCGATTAGGGATATTTGATATGATATGGATATTTAAATTACTAAAATATTATATAAATATTATATGCATATATTTTTCCTTCGTAATGTTAATTATAATATATAAACATATGACAATAGATATTTTACAGATAAAACCTCATATGTTTCATATTTATAATAAACACCTTTAAATATTTAAGAAAAGTAAGGAAAATTTTATATCAAATGTGCGATATTTTCGACTGAACAGGACCCTTCACAATCGGGTAAATCAAACACTTCAAAGTCGCACAACTCATCAAATATTCTATTTTCAATTGGTGAATCATTTGGGACACTCGATAGACTTTCGAAACTGGAGTTGTGGAATTCAATTTGAAATGGGTAGGTTTGATTTTGAAGGGTAAACTGCTCACTCTCACTATTCAGATTCTCAAATTGTCATATCGCCTCATCATACATTGAAAAATTCGGAGCTAGTTGGAAACTAGCTGCTGGTTCGTTAGGTTGTATGAGGGCGGCCATGGACGCATTCAAGTCCATCATCTGTTGGCACGACGCTACCCGAAATTCTTCTAATGATTGTTCAAGACTAGACATGGGTTGTGAAGGGGGTTTCAGTAAATGATTCAAACTTGTTTGGATACGTGAAACTCCCAAATGGCGGTTCAAAGTCAAGATCTTGAGAAGGTGTAAAAGTCGGATAGGATTGATAGGAATCGAATGGTTGGATAGGATTAGGATCAATATTATGATAAAAAGGTGATTGGAATCGTTGATCAAAAGAATTCGAAGTGGTGAAAGGAGTAAAAGATTGGTTACGGGATTGTTCAATTTTGTCAGCAATAGACATGGGTTTCGGAGTCGCAACATGACTCTCAAAACGGGTATCAACGTAAGAGGGTGGAGGAGGTTGAAATGGTTGATACAAAGTGGACTGCGGAGTCCAATTGTTTGTCCTAGACGCGTCTATCCGATCTCTCAAAGAAATTTTGGGCATGGATCGATCGTTCGAAGTTCGGCCAAAACAAAAACCGTATGAAGAAATGTGTCACGCCCCGCTTCCCAAAATACGGAATACGAGGTATGACTAGGCCAGCCATGCTCCTACGGTCAAGGAATCATCCTGCCGTAGTCACACTTCGGCTTCTAGCATTACATGGTAATTAGTAATAAAGCACAGTATTAAAGGAATCACATCACTAATTTATTACATTAAAATTTCATTGTTCACAAATTACAGATAATAAGAACAATAACTAACCAAGTTCAATATCACGATCACTCTAAGAAAAGCAATGAAGATAGGGAGTACACCAGACTATATCTCTGTGAACTCGAAGGGTAAATCCGTCTCCTGTGCTGGTCCTCCCGCGAAATCTGAGCATGCATACTCAGGTCGTCAGAGCGACGCAAATAATAATATTATTAAAATCAGATGAAACAGGTAATTAAGGTAATACTGGTATGAGAATGATGCAAGTAATCACTATGTCATAATATGATGCAGAATATGTTATGTGTCCCTATCGGTCTCTAGGTCATGTTTGAAATCACATAGTGGAAGGAGGATCATGTTTAACAGGAGTCTCGTACATACCCGAGACAACGGCCCACATGCCCGGGACATAACCCTGTCAGCCGGATCGCTAGATCCTGTCCTACACGTATAAGTATCACGGTTCGAATGATCATCCTCTAAACACGGTCCCGCTAAATACGATACTCTTTCCACTTTGATTTCCCCTTTTTCCCCAAGTTACACTATTTAAGATATTGATCTAGTTGTGTACGAGTATACCAATGGCACGGTTTCATCACTGTCCACTGTATCAATCACTGTCACGAATATTCACTTTCCATTGGTGTACTCGTCACTCCTAAACCAACATCTATCACGCACGATAATGCAATGTCCACACGCACTAACACTGTGTAAATGACAAGGGTATGATATATGTATTGTATGCTACCAATAAGCACGGTATGTTATGAATTAGCATGCATGTCATGAATTAAAATAAATTGCATAAATTAATATGTTACGAATTCAGCAAAAATGATGTAGGTAAGATATATAGAACAATCAGTCAGTAATTCATCAAAATTTGTTTCAGTTCAATCGGAGTTTCGGTTTTCAAGATATAACTGTTTCAGTTTAAGTGTTCACGGCTGGAATTTCAATTTCAGAACTGAACGTCCGTTTTACGACACGAATTGCGCCCAGTTGGGCTCAGAATTTAGCGATGTCACAGTTAGATGAAATTTAGGGTTTTCGATAAAGTATTCAACGCAATAGACGGATCCTCAATCTCATCTGTACGTTGAAAGTTATACACAGTTCAATCTCAAATGTCATTTCAGAAAGTGTTCTGGACAGCTTTACGTTCTGCCTTTTTAAAATAAGTTTAAAATAACAAACGGCGATGAATCGGAATGAAACCACTTGTTTTCTTTCACTAACAGGAATATCTTATAACTACTGTAAAGTTCCGTATCATGTGATTACAGGAAACACGGGGACGCATGACTTTAGACAGAACACACTAATCAGAAACATTCTGGACTGCAGTCCAGAGTCATGTTCCGATCCAATTATCTTCAGGGTTTCATAACAGAAAAACATTAAATTTCTACATAGTATTAAAGTTCGTCGAGTCGGCTTCGATTTAAGCTCTCGAACGCATCTTTCCAATATGTGTATGATTTATGGTGATTTTATTCGTTTTCAGTTACGAGGGAAATTCCAGTTTTAACGACATGTTTGGGGGTATCGATTTTCGTTACTAACAATCGTGTTTTCCAGCAAATTTCACACATGTTATACATCATTCAAAGGGCCAACAGAATGTATAGGTTACCGTCAAATTAGACGATTATTTCTATTGGTAACTAACATCGAGCACTTAGGTTTTAACACGTATAGGAAATCGGAAAGCTTGTAAACTACATGACCTAGGTGGGTTACACTATTATTATAGCATGAAGCAAGTAAATACTTGCCTGGAGAACGCCTCGGGGTCGTACGGCCACAGTGTCGCCACGAACGCGCGATATACGCCACGTACCGGATTCCCGCGAGCCTAGTTCGAAACACGAATTTCACGTCGGAATTGTCCGGAGTCGTCTTGCGTGCGCTGGAAGCTTAGGGGTGCTCTGTGGTTCGCCTGAGATGTGTTGGGGTTGCCGACGGTCGACGGCGTCGCTCCGGCAACGCGCACAGTGCACACACAGTGAGGAAATGTTAGCAATTTGGGTTTTGGAGTTTATGGAGAAGGAAAAGGTTAAACAGTGGGCTGGGGATCGTGGTGATGGTGATGATGCTGAGGAGATGGAGGTCGTTGGGAGGCCGGCGATGCGTTGGGGAGTTCGCCGGCGTCGAGAGGTAAGGTGGCCGAGTTAAGTTGAAATGGGTTAGTGTGCAGGTGAGGACTAGTGGGGGCTCGGGTGATGAAGGGAGGAGTAGTGAAGGGACAGGGTTGGTAGAGGAGCGATTTGAGGGTTGCTATGGGGCTGTCGGGGGTCGTCGCCGGCGATGAGGTGCGGAAAATTTTGTGCTCGGTGGGTTTCTTGTGGGGGAGAGAGATGAGGTAATCTGTAAAAGTGAGGGGCGAGCGAGGTGGAAAGAGTTAAGGGAGATGAGAGGAGCGAGTCGTGGGGGCGAGGCAACGGTACTGCGTGGGCGTGGGCGACGGCGGAGGAGGCGGGTCGCGCGCGCGTTAGGGATGTAGCCGTTGGGAATTCATTTGAAGGAGAAGAAGAACAGGAGATTGGGAGAAGGCGGGCCGCGGGAAAAGGCTGGGCCGGGCTTGCAAAAGGGAAAAGAATTCCCTCAAAAATAAAATATAAGTGGGCTGCAGGGAATTCAAAAGGGATGGGCCGAAGCTAAATGGTTTTGGGAATTTATTGGGGAAAAATTTATGTGGGCTAAGGAAATTTATGAATTGGTTACTAAGAATGAATGCGTGGGTTAGGGTTTTGGTTGTTAGAATTTTGGTTTTAGTTCTGGTTTTAACTTTTAGGCTTTGGAAAAATATAAATGTTAGGCTTAAACAACCAATTCAAAATACGAGGGAAAAGAAGAGAGACTACTGGAAGTCAGAGAATCGGGAACTTTTTATTGAATTGGAAACGGGGATTTACAAAATGTCTGGCTGTGGATACCAAAGTTCAGCAAGAATTGGTCGTTTTGGGGTACCCATGTTATGAAAGAGTGGAAGGTAGGGAGGGTGGAATTTTTATAAATTTTTGAGATTTTTTTTGAATTTTTTTTTTTTGGAGTTTTTGAAATTGTTTGTTTGGTTTTAGAAAAAAATTCGGAATTATGGGACTAAACTTTTGTTTCTTAGCACCACCACTGGGTTTTAACCGGCATCAAATATGCAATTTTAAAATTTCTTGGGTGATAAGCTACACTAACCTAGAATCTAACTAGAGTATTAAGGTTTAAACTATGATACAAAAACTTTCTATGCTAAGTGAAAGAAATTACAACCTCTGTAGTCCGAGTCCTTCACTTCTATAGCTCCGGATGGTAGTCCTTACGACTCCACTAGGCTCCACTTGAAGAGGAAACGAGCTTGCTTCGCGATCTTCGTGTCGAAGATGATCCACCTTGAAGTTTCTCTAATTCAAGCTACTTCTTCACTAATCTATTATTAGTGAAGGAAACAACCTATACTTAATTGCTAATTGAGAGTAGGTTGATGAAGTAGGGGGTTTAGCTCACTTAGAATTCACTAAAGCCCTAAGGTTCACAACTGATATGAGGGTTAGGGCTTTGAGGAGGAAGAAGTAGAAAATGGCGAGAACAAGAGAGTGTATGCAAATGAGGAAAAGAAATTATGAAGTGAAGAATGGCATTCTTATTTGCTACTCACTTATTGAAGCATCCAATATTTTCCAATAATAAAGTAGAACCATGCTTCAATAGTGATAACAAATGAATAAACTAAAGAAAAAGCCATGCCTCACCCATTCCTCAAATATCTCCTCATTTTCCACCTCATTTTCTATTTTCTCAAAATAGAAATTCCATGCTTCATAATATATATATATATATATATATATATATATTAAGAAAACAATTAGTGAGCAATAATATTAGTTAATATATAATTATATCAAATATAAATATATATCATATTATTAAATCAACACTTGATTCAATAATCCGGTTATATCACATATAACCGACTAATATCATTTATCTGTATATCACATTATCAAATCAACACTTGATTCAATAATCTGGTTATATCACATATAACCTAACCGATATCAAATGTCGCTAAATTAGAATACGGTATCACATACTCGTATTTAATCAGTCTCCCGCACATATCAGCATATGTGTCCTACTTCGTTTCGCTTGAACTATGAAACCTCTGTGTGGGACTCTAAATACTCGTCAATACGCCAGCAGTGGGTAATGATCACATCAGTTACCCACAAGCCGTCAGCGGTACTAGCTGGACATAACAGCTACCCAGGTATTGAGCGATTAGATGATCAACAAGAAAGCTTGTCCAAACTCCCATGAAGCCTATAAGTAACACTTACCGTACAGTCCGGTCTCTTCGTCTGATATATCGCATATCGAGTCTAGGGGTGGAATCGTCAGACCCCAGTAACTTGATAAGTCATGCCGATGTATGGCTCATAATGGTTCGAGAAACTACTGATAACACTTACCAGTAAATCTCATCAGCCCTGGCCAGGGACTTGCTGTTATAGCCAATCGAGCATAGCGCAACATCAACTCCCAATACCGGGAGAGACGAATCCCCTCCTATCGCTCACTGCCTCCATGTGACTCGGGACTGTACCTAAAATCCACCTGTTTGCACGACTCCTTTGAGCCGTGGTAAGGAGGAAATCAAAGCAAAGTGGGAACCACACAAGACACTATGACAATCTCGGGTCTACAGACTAACCTGTACCAGTGTCACCAGAGAACTGCTATCTGACGATAGGTATGGTACCATCTAGGAGTTCTCGGCGAGTCCTGTTTAGTGTACCCATTCTCTAATGAGCACCTATGTACAATCTTTGATGTCAAACACCAATGGTTATGGGATCAACCATCGCCCAATACAGAGTCAAGAAACGTACACACTAGTCTACTCTGGAATATCGATGCCCTGTCTCAATATCCCCTCGTCTAGGAACTATTAAAGTATGTGCTTGTGGACTACAAAAGTCCTAGTAGTATGATATGTATCATAGTCCTGGTAGTCAAGCAAACATCCTAAGGGTTTTATCAACATGTATCAGAGAGACGGTATAATAATACAAGTGTACATGTTAAGATAAAGAGCAACCAGATAGCATACTATCATGTCGAGCAAGAAATTCCTCTATATATATGTCCAAGCATCCACTATATCATACAATAATGGCCTCTAGGGCATACATATTCCTAACAACTTTACACAATCACAATCACAATATGCACAAACAACACCTAGAGCTAGGGTATTCAAAGTCCAGCTAGACCGCTCCTAGACTTCTAAGCAACAAATTGCAGGATAACCCTCGAATCGCCTCTTCACTGCCAATTATGGCCAGGTAAGCACAAGTGAGGTAAGGAGGGTTCCGCTCACGAATCACCGCGAGACGGGCCTTTTAAAATTACCTCCTCACTTGTCTAGCCTATGCACCACAAAGTCAAGTTTAGATAAACGACCGATTCCCTACAACCTTCACTTGTCCTAAATGAGAGCGACAAATCCTTATAGGTTTGGTCTAGATATTTTTTATTAACTCAAGGTGATGCATATGCTATTTGTGATTTGTGGGGTCTTAGGAAGGGTGATGAAACCTCCACCCAATCTTAATTGGTGTTATAGCCCCTTAATGTCCGTATTATTATATGTAAAGCGGTAAACAAACAAAATCTTAAACAACAAAAATTTTATTTGGCGGCGGCGCAATCTGTGCAAAGAAACCTGCAGAAAATACAGTTTAGTGGAGTTCAGAGGAGAATTTTAGAGCAGAGAAGAGGCTAGAAAAAAATTGGGTGCACAGAGACACAGAACGACCACGGAACCGCCGTATTAACCACCTTTTAGCCGCGATTCCACGGTGGGGTTGACGAGATAGAGCACTAAACTTGTTCTGTACACTCCCCTGGTTATAATTTTCCTTATAAAATCCTCTGTATCTTGATTAGATCATTGTACTTGCTCCAGATTTTCCTGCACACAAAAAATATCAAAAATAACAAAAAGGTTTTTATTATATATATATATATATATTTATATATATACAAAAAAAATATTATCAACCCGAATAACAAGAAAGAAATACGTTACCGTCTCTCCGGCAACGGCGCCATTTGATTAGTCGAAGCGGAACTAACTACGCTATGATATGATATGTGTTCTGCTCCATTCTATTTGTTCTACTTACCGTAATCAATACGGTGTCGCTTTGCAGCTAGCCGGTTGAGCACGAGTCATCCACAGGGAGATGATTGTATGTCCGTTATTGTCTTAGACGAGTCAATTCAAGAATGTATATATTTATGTCCAAATCTATCCTAAGTGTTTGTATTTTATGTTCATGTAAACTTATTAGGGTTAAGGTTGGTTAGTAGAGTTAGGTTAGTCTTGTGCTTTTCTTTTACCATTCTTAAAATGATATTAGGATAATAGAAAGTAGCGGGGATTAGAAGGACATAGGAATGGAATTTGCGAGTTTAAGCAAGCTTTCCAACGCTAAATCCATTCCTAGTGTCCTTTGTCCTTCCGCTACGTGCGCTTATTTCCAACCCTAGGCCAAACACCCGCAATCATGTATCCAATTAAGTCACAACTACATGTCACGTTGTAGTGCGCCCAAAGCACTTCTCGGCTTAGGTCGCGGCTATATGTCACGTATAGCATGCCTAAGTGAGAGGGTTGTGTTTGTTTGGTCTACGTTCGTTTTAGGATGTTTGGCAAAGAGAAACACAATGGATTTTTCCGTCCCTCATACTAACCTTCCTTAGCCCCTAACAAGTGTCGAATTATTCACACATTTAAAAGGAAAAGAAAACAAGAAAAAAGAAAAGCAAGAAGGGAAAAAATACGGTTTTACAGAATGGTAGAAAGCTAACTACCTGGGCCCTCACCTAAGCAAGTGACTCCATAGAGTATCATGGCTTGAGAAAAATACGGATAAGAAGAAAATAAAAACAAAACAAGAAAAGAAAAACAACTACTTAACAACAATAAATCAAATTACACTATGAATTAAAATTACAAGACAAGAAAAATTAAATATACAAAATAATAAAAACAACCCTCATCTTCATTATACTTCCACTCAAGTGCTCTCACTACACTTTTCATGGAGAATAGATGAAGAGGAAGAAGAAATACAACTAAACTACACTAATTCCTAACAAAGAAAAAGACTCCTTACAATACCTCAAAACTGGAGTATTTATAAGCAGAGAACTGAAACCCTGGACCCATATTCTGAGTATATACAAAATTACAAAACTACCCCCAAAAGACGATCTGGCACTGAGTTGACTCGGCCGTGGAACCGCCGTAGAAATGCCATATTAGCCGCGGTTCCACGGCGGTTTGGGGGGAATGATGTGTCATTTTTCTGGGGTTCTCTCGTGTTGCATTCTTCTTCTGTTCTATAGGTCCAAAATTGCAAAATGGTTCTAATATCTCTTCAGATTATCAACAGTCCACAATGGTTTCACTTTTAATTCATTTAATCTTTATCTCCTTCGAGCTCCGCGCACCTCTTGATCTTTGTGCTGCCCCTCTCGTGCTCTGTGCTTGACCAAGACACGAATGACTACTGTATTTTGTCTTGTCTCTTGAACTGGTAAGCGGCACTGGACGGATGTGGATGGCCGGAACCCGGATTTTATCTGTCTGTGGCAGATGTTCTGGATTTTGGCTTAATTGTGGAGATTTTGTATGATTTTGCGTTATTTTGGACTAGAAACCTATAACCTGTAATTATATAGCAAACACGGATCAAAAGCATCTGCCTATAAACAAACGAGTAGAAGAAAGGGCGGTATTAAATGCAATATTCTGGTATGAACAGTAGCCGTTACGTACAACTAGTACCGCTGACGTACTTGTGGTTAAACCCGCAGCTAGCATACTATCGAGTCTTTAGAGTCCCACACATAGGGTTTCTCTGGTTCAGGCGAAACGATGTGCCGTATGTTTATACGTGCAGGGTTCCGATTGATTACGTGTACTAGTTGCGCGGAATTTAATCGGACTGTTTTTAATACTAGCGGGCTTAAGATTAAGCCGATTCATTAAATCAAATATTGATTTAATACTAGTATTATTTTAGTGGTATTATTCCATCTCTTGAGTATTCGTATTTTGATACAAATACCGGTATGTATATAAGGTAGAAAGTATTTTGTATTTATACAAAATACCTTCTAGAAGGGGCACCTCATAATGTGTATTTTTTATTTATTAATAAATAGAAAAATGAGGTGTAAAGATGGCATGGGATGAAGCATGGCTTGGGCATTTATTGAAAATACTATTGGAGTATGGCTAGTTTTTTGAAAAGAAAAATGCTTGATATTTTAGTGGTAGCCATTCTTCATGCTCATTCCTTTTTCATTCTTGAGTTGCCATTCTCTCTCTTCTTTTTTCTTCTCTTCTTCCTCAACCCTACCATTCTCATGTATTGAGAACCAAGGGTCTTTAGATAGAAAAGATTACCACTTAATCATCTCCACACAATCTAAACTAGCTAGATTAGCAAACTAGCTAGTTTAGTTACTTTCTTTTGAAGGTTGAAGCTTGAACCTAGAACTTATGGGTGGATCATCTAGGATCTAGGAGACCGACAACCAAGCTATATCAAAGACCCCAAAAGGAGCTTAAGAAGAGGAATCAAGACCCGAAGGATACGAGTCTGATAGGTATAACATTCTAACATAGTAGAATAATTACCTATGTAGTCTTTGCTATTTAGGACTTGTGGTAGATCTTGGATTATTATCTTTGTTGCATGCTTCAAAATTGTTTTTTGAATATTCCGCCTCTCTACAAACACTGTAGAGAGTGCAACTTAGACTTTCACAGCAGTGAAGAACATTCTTAAGTACCTGAGAAGGACTAAGAAATTGTTCTTGGTGTATGGTAATGGGGATATCCAGGTGGAGTTCTTTATCGACTCCAGCTTCTAAAGTGACAAGGATGACAGCAAATCTGCCTCGGGTTTTATGTATACCCTCAATGGAGGGGCAGTCTATTGGAAGAGCTCCAAACAGGACACCATCGCAGACTCGACGATGGAGACTGAATACATTGCTGCCAATGATGCCGCAAAAGAAGAGGTCTAGATAAAGATGTTCATTACTGAACTTGAGGTGGTTCCGTCTATTGTTGATCCAATACTTTTGTATTGCAACAACAATGGGGCTATGGCTTTAGCGAAGGAACCACGGTCCCATTAAAAATCCAGACACATCTTGAGGCGGTATCACCTGATCAGGGAGATCGTAGATCGCCGAGAGATCGAGGTGCGGAAAGTAGACACAAAAGAGAACAAGGCGGATCCATTCACTAAGGCCCTCCCTCAAGCACAGTTCGATAGACTATGTTGGGTATGTGATACGCCAACAACTGGCCCTAGAGCAGATGTTGGGTACTCGATACGCCAATTATGGCCTTAGTGCATGTAGGAGATTGTTGGATATGTATGCCTCAGAGGCCATTATTGTGTGTGTGTAGTGGATGCTTGGACATATGTATGTAGAGGACGATCTTGCTCGATATGATAGTATGCTATTTGGTTTGTCTTTATCTTAACATGTGTATATATTTTACTTGTTATTACGTATCGTTAATACATGTTGATAAAGCTCGTAGGATTGTTTCCTGACTACCAGCATTATGATGGCGATCATACATGTGGGGGTTGGATAGTCCATAAGCACATCCTTGAATGTCCCTAGTCGTAGGAGTATCGAGACTGGGCATCGATATTCCGGAGTAGACTGGTGTATACGTTTCTAGACCCCGACGAGGGGTGATGGTTGGTTCCACAGCTATTGGTCTTTTGCACCTAAGATCATATATAGGTGCTCACTGGGGGTGAGTATACTGGACGGACTCGCCGAGAACTTCTAGATGGTACTATACCTATCATCAGATAGAAGTTCTTAGGTGACATGAGTACAGGTTAGTCTTCAGACCTGAGATCGTCATTTGTCACATGTGAGTTCTCACTGTACTTAAATTACTACCCTACCACTATTCTACTGAGTCATGCAAATAGGTTTTAGTTGGGTACAGTCCCGAGCCACATGGATGCAGAGAGCGATTGTTGGGGATTTTTCTCTCCCAGTATAGGGAGTCGATATCGCACTGTGTTCGGTTGGCCAGCACCATAAGACCATGGCCATGGCAGTTGGAATTTACTGATAGTTAGATCAGTAGTTTCCCAGATTGGTCCTGAGCTACATCGACATGAATTATCAAGTTATTATGGTCTGACGTTTACTACCCCCTAGACCCGGTATGCGATACTCTTAGACGAAAGGACGAGACTGTATGAAGATTGTCACAAATAGGCTCAGTAAGAGTTCGGATGAGCTTGCTTGTCGGCTTTCCTTTTTGACAGGTACCCTGGTAGCCGTTACGTACAGCTAATGCCGCTGACGTGCTTATGGTTATGGATTTATCCAGTAAATCACTGTCGGCATACTATCGAGTCTTTAGAGTCCCACACAGAGAGTCTCTCTAGTTCAGGCGAAATGATGTAGTGGTCGTATTTTGATACGTGCAGGATTCCGATCAAATAAGTGTACTAGCTACCCAGACTTTTGATCGAACGGTTGATAATACTAGCCGGCTTAGGATTAAACCAGATTATTAAATCATGTATTGATTTAATAATTTACATATATATATTTCCATATATATATATATATATATATATATATATATATATATATATATATATTCTAGTATTATGTTCATTGTATTATTCTATCTCTTTGGGTATTCATATTTTGATACGAATACGAGTATGTATATACAGTAGAGTGTATTCCGTATTTATACGAAAAAATATTCTAGAAGGTAAACACCTCATTTTTGGTTTATCCATTTATTCATTTAAATGGAAAATTAGGTGTAAAGGTAGTGAGGTGAGAATGGTGAGAACCATGCTTGAATAGTTTTGACAAATGAATTATTCATTTGTCAAAACTATTCAAGCATGGTTGCTATATTTTATTTGCAAAAACCATTTATACAAAACCATGCTTGAATATTTTCTCTCACATGAGTTTTTTCATTCTCACAATTTTCTTCTCTCTCCTCACTAGCTCTTGTCTTGAGCTCCTCCTTCATCTTCCTCCCTACCCTCTCATGAGTTAAGAATCAAGGGTGGAAGAGAGATAGAAAAATACTATAACTACTCACTACATCTCCAGATGTCTGGTGTAGCAAGCTAGGATCTTTATTTTCTCCACTTGATTCTTAGTGTGGAGATAAATTCATTAATCATATCTTTCAGGTGGATCATCTTCAACGGAGGAAGACCGGAAATCAAGCTCAATCATGGAGACCCCAAGGAGTTAGGGAAGAGGAGGTGAAAACTGAAGGACTCGATCTCTTGGTATAACCTTCTTCCATAATAGCTAAAACCTTTATGTTATTTTTCCAAGTTTAACTGTTTGGTTTAGATTCTAGGTTTTGTAGTTTCTAGCGCCTCTAGATTTTTCTTTTTCATTCCGCATAGGCCGCGGTTGTGGCGGCTAGGGCACTAGGAACTCTAACACTATGTATAAGTCCTATGAGTTCATTAACTCATACTCTGTGTCATATAATTTGAAAACTCTATTTTGGTTAAGAATGTACATCCCGTTGTTCAATGCACATTAACCACTCATCAAATGATAAAAGCAAATGTTCATAACATAATTTTTGAAAATTTGTATCCTAATTTATCAAATAAAGAGACGGATATATGAGTTTTTAAAATTTGGTGTATGATAACAGATATTCAAAACCAAAAGTTTGCCGAAAGGCAAAACCAGGTGATTTCTCCAATAGCAACAATTGCTCTGATATCCAACATTGAGGATCAAATCGCCTTTCCGATAATCTAATCTTTCTCAGTATCTGTAATAACTTACAAATGTAGGATGTTAATCCGGTATCTATATACCAGGGAGTCAGAATTAATTGGAAAACGGTTTTCAATTACAATCACATTGAAAACATGAAACATCAAAATGTTTCAAGGGGTGGCCGGGTATTCCAAGTAATGCCTCTTTCATTGCCCAGGGTCATAACAGTAGTTGCATTTTTCTTTCCGCTCACTTCATCCCCCTATTGTTGTCTATCTTTCTTACCTTATTTATACCGAACTTATGCTAGTTGGTTTTCTTCTTACCCTTCCTTTCAGCTCCAGTATCAAGATTGAAAGAAGATTATCCAACAAGCGTAACTGGTATATTCTCCTTATTTAAGAAGCTCTCAAACTTGAGATAGGGTGGAAATGAGAGAAAAATGAATTGTATCATATACAATTCACTTTCTCCAGAACCTGTGTCCATCCTCGACTAAAACAATTACTTCGAGTTCATATCTAACTATACGATGGCCTTCCAAGCAATATGGATCTCTGTATCAGATACAGAGTGTTCTGGAGGAAGAAAAGCGGGAAGTGGGAGGGGTAAATATATATGTGACTATGTCATGAAATAGGGCAATCATAACATTCCAAAGCCATTGATTGTAAAAAGGTTCGGTTATGTTGGTTTACGAGCTTTTAGTTTAAGGTCGGTCTTAGGTCACTGCCAGAAAGAGAAAAGAAACAATCGTTGTGCACTGTAAACAAGATTAGATTGGTTGATAATTCATCTAATCATGATGGCTCCCACTATTCTGTCGAATCCTCTTTCAAACCCTAAAAGGAGGATTAGCCAGGATCATATCCCGAGAGCAACTATTACTCACAGTGGGAATCGAGACCCAAACTATCATGGAATGGGAACCTTGATATAGTCAACAAGTCACCACATACCATAGAAGGTATGCAATCTCATTGCAAGTTTCAACACTTGAAACTCTCGATATTGGTTTTTACCCCTAGCGGCTTATAACCTTAACATAGTCAACAAATCATATGTGGCAAGTCAAGTTCTACCTATCATTTCGTGATTAAATTAGATCCACCATCACGACCCTTAACATAGTCAACAAAGTCGTACGACCGTCCTAACCGATCGCATCATATGCTTGCAGGAAGACATCACTTAGCTACTATACACTACGCCATAACATAGTCATCAAATGTAGCACGAATACTAACTACTCTACTTCCGGAAATGACAGAGAGCTATGACTGGTTTGAAGAAAACCTTTAACGTAATGAACTTGATATCATCGTAAGAACCGAATGGTTTTGCAAATTTATAGTTACATAGACTATTGTTTAAGTGCGGATTCCCAGAGAAGGGATCAGGGCTCTTTCCTCATTGAATGAGGTGCAGAATATTCCTAACTGAATATCTATGTGCAAAGAAATAGGAAACGGCTATTCAATTTGCAAACTTATAGTAACACAATTTTTTACCAAAAAGCTCACTCTCTGTGAAGGGATCTAGGCTCTTTCCTCGTCGAATGAGGTGCAGAATATTCCTAACCGTATACCTCGATGTAAAGTAAAAGAATCGACTATTATACCAATATCTAATATTTGGTTTCCATAATGCGTTTTAGATTTATTTAACCTTGCATTAATCCTATTAACGCAATCCTATCTTTTAGATAATCTCATTACCTAGCATCTTTTCACACAATTCCAGAAACAATATGAAAAGAAAATAGAATGCACATATATGCCATCCGCATTCGCCACGGGGCCTCGGATCTTCATCGTAAGGTTACTTAACTTATGGAAGGGCGGAGGCAGGGCCAGCGCAAGTGCAAAACATATATATCATTTATATCTATATATATATATATATATATATATATATATATATATATATCATCGCAGGTAAATAATCAACATTACAGGCAAGCGGTAAACATCATCACAGGAAGGTAATCATATCACAAGCAAGTAATGAAAAATACAGAGATGGAATGGTCGGATTACCTGGGAATCTCATGTTTCATTCGAGACATCAAATGAAACGTGACATTCCCCGGTCGTGTGAATAGCCCGTCCGCGGTCGAAAGCAGACCGCCTACAAGTATGGAAAGCTACCAGGAAACCCAAGAAACGAGGCAACCCAACATCATCATCATGAAGGGCCACCCAACACTTTCTTGCATCCGGTGACTTGAGCACTCCTCCATGGGTCTATCTTATGCCCCTACAAGCACGGCAAGCAATCCGTCGATTCTAGACTCGGGTGACCCGATCCCAACTCCTTGAGATGGCCACCCGCTGAAATCTAAAACCCGGCCGCTCGTATGCTTCTCCATGGGATAGGTAAATAATCACTTTTGAATGACGTTCTTCCTGGCCGATCCAATTGTAAGATGAAAGAGTGAAATCAGCCTGTATTAATACAACAGCGACAACAATCGCAAGCTGATCGTGTCCCGACAAATAATAATACATCATGCGGTGACTACGGCCACATATGAACTGCTAAGTCCCAAAACAAAGAATATACATACAGTGGAAACGACAGCCATAAGTTGGATGTAACGTTTTGAAAATCGTTTCGGTGAAATTTCGAAAAATCGGTAAAATAAGGGGGTTTTCTGTAAAAAGTCAAAATACATATATCTTATTATAAAAATTAAATATACATATTCTAGCTATGTAATTGCTATTATTTGGTGTTTATTGAGCCGCTGGTGAAATTTCAAATTTTCTGAAAAAAATATTATTTTATTATTATTTTAAGCCGTCACTAATACATTTAATTAGGGAAAATTACAAATTGGAATGAGTTGAAACAAATTTTGTGCATCATAAAACATTAAATAAAATTTTATCATATGGTTTTTGGAACGAAATCATTTGCCAAAACGGTTTAGAAATTATTGAAGAAAAAAGGCTTTTTTTTAGCGTAAATGGATGCTTGGGGTATTGTATTTATCATTTTTCATCACCTCACACCCACACACCCCCACTTACTCCTCCCCATGGCTGAATTCAGCATCCACCATATTTTTCCCCACTTGATTTTCAAAGGAAAAGATATGAATGAAAAGAAAAGAAAATGGGTGAATTAGGTGGACTTTTGACCTTACCTTGACTTTGACTTCTTCCCCCACTTTCTCTACCTCCCATTCCAGCAGCCCCCCCTCCCATTCCAGCAGCCCCCCTCCTACAGCAGCAGCAGCCCCCCTCCTCCAATTCCCTTCTCTTTTCTCTTCAAACTTCATCAAAAATTGCCTCAAATCCATCAAAAAAAATCCCAAAACTCAAATCCGACTCGTACCCATTTTAGCTTAGCCCGTATAGCATGGATCTTTGTGAAAAGAGAGCATTTTGGGAGGCCATGTATGCTTGTGGATCTTCAAATGTTTTTGGGTATAATTCTAAACATTTTTGTTGCTTAATTGGTTACTAATTTCTTAAGCTAATTTAATTAAGTGTTAATTTGGATATGTGAGTTTAATTGCAAGTTTTGGAATTCAAGTTATGAATTTGAATGCAAGTTAGGGTTTTGTAAAATTGGTGTATGGTTGTGTGTTATATTTAGGCTTTTTGTCATGTTAATACAAGATTAGTAGCTAGTGCTAATGTTTAGTTTAAAAAAAAATTGTGTTAATGTGCTAATTTGCCTACTAGATTTTTGAATTTGGTTAAATACTTGGGATTAAAAATGTGTTTAGGTTTTTCATGACTTCATTAACTTTATTAAGTGTGGTTTAATGCTTTAGATCATGCAAATCTAAGCTAGATTGTAGTTTGTGCATTTTTGCTTTGAAATTGTTAAAAAGGGTATTTTTGTAAACTAGAATATTAGGGTTTTTGGAATTTAATGAGATTAAATTCCGGAAATTGTTTCTATGACTTATTTAAGATATTTAATAAGTATATTGGCCGCTACATTCATTTAAACATCATGTTTTGTACAAAAACGGCGAATTGTGCTTGCTAGATTTTTGGAAAAATGACTTTTTAAGTGAAATTGGGGTTTTTGTGAGTTTTAACCTAGTTTATATTAAAATTAGTGTTCGTGAATGTGCAAATGAGTGTGATTGGATTTTTCTCGATGGTTTGACGTTTGTACATCGACATCGAGGGTTGGTTTGACTATTCTTGCATGCGTAGGCGATAGGTTTGGACCTATGCGTGATACGCATGCCGATTTGATTTTCGTATGCCGTTTCGATTTCGAATTTAGTTTTAATATGATATGGTGCGTTATGATATGTAGGTAACCCCATGCGGACTTCGAGACGACAAGCAAGCGCGTGGCGACGTCGGCACCGGCTAGCGAGGACCAGGTGAGTAGATTTATATCTACGGGGAGAAGTCGGGTGGATGGCGTATAGCACCCCCGCAGTCCGTGGTGGTGTATACGGATGCGTATACACACCAACAATTTATTATATGTTATTTGGGATTAATATCGTTGCTTAGGATGGATATTGGTGTGTTGGATTACCTTAGTGTTGCGAACCCTAGGGTCGTGTTGCACTACACATACACACATACATACTTGCATACATTCTTATTGATATGTGCTCATGGGATTCTTTATAGTTATGGGTTCACATGGGTATGGGACTATGTGTTCACATACGGATTGAGGATGATACTTGGGATTGAGCTGAGTCGATGAGATTTGATTTGAGGCCGTGAGATCGGTGATATAGCAGGGTTCGTATCTTAGATACGACATGACGTTGTAGCGGGTCCTTGACGTAGTTTTTACACACGTGCATGCATACTTAGGCGATATCAGTATTGTACTAGACGTAGATCAGTACCAGATCATGATATTGATAAAGAGGATACCAGGTGAATAGTATGATGAATGTGATTTTGACCCGTACCCAGAATTGGGGGATGCCGTACGACGGATTTACGTACGAGCTATATCTTGATGAATGATCCGCACTCTTGACTTGGGATGTCTGATTATAGATATGGTATCGGATATGATATTATTGAGGCGGGATCACCGAATAATATATATACAGGTATGTATATGTATCGACTCAGATGTTAGGCGGTTTCCTTACCTGTAGTCTAGCTTGTAGCGTAGCCCTTTAGTTTAGTTAGTTGTTAGATTAGATTCGGTTCCTACCTATTTCAAAGCTTACGAATCGTGCGTATTTTTAAAGACAGCCTAAGGGATCTTACGGATATTTCAAAAAACGTATCTTTTCTTAAAAACACCGTAGCCCCTATTTTCAAAACCCAATGATTCGTGTTATTTCAAAAGGCACCATTGTAGGACTTATATTAGGTTAAAACAGATTAGTTATCATTGCGTCTAGTATTCAGTTCCCGCTCATTATTGTTGTTTGCTCTGCATCACATGCTTATATTATGCTTCATATTCTACTGTTGATATCTTGTGGTTAGGACACCAGCACCATTACTGATGATGCGTATGTACCACGTACACTTACTTGCCGGCTCACACACATATTCATCGGTAATTGCCATGTCACGTACACCTTAGTAAATATTATTGCTTGACATAGCCTGTTAGCTAATAGTTTAGACATGATATCAGTGTACTTGCCTTATATGTTAGTTTAGACATTGTAGTTATTACCTGCTACCTCATGCATACTGTTATTAATTGTTATGCCGCATTCATGGATTCTCATGCATATATTCACTTTTTACGTGCTATTGAGGTTTTGGATTTGGATTTCCATGAGATTTTCTGGATTTGGGGAAAACCGCAAAACATATACAAACTTCTTCTTTCTCTTTCTAAATAAAAAGCGCGGTTTTTCCCATGACGTATGAGTCGTCCACCATGAGTTTGCTGATGGATTTGGAGACCCGATTCGAGGAGTTGGATGAACCGTTTCGGGTACATGGTGGACCCGGTAAGGTACCCCGGGGCAAGAAGCTCGTGGTGATGACAATGAACCTGGCAGAGGGAGACTACCTACCGGTGATTTTACCCGACGCGTCGGATATCCGGAGGATACCGTCGTGGTCTTGAGATGGATGGTAGGGGCCGGTCTGGACTGACGGCGCCCTAGATATTGAGATTGAGACATTGAGATTTCGAGATATTGAAGTACTGAGATTTGATGATACAGGCCAGTCCGGATGGCCGGAGCCTGAGGTTTTGAGACATTGAGATTTATGTTTTGTGTCGATGCTAGACACTGTTGATGCTGATTTCATTTATGATACCTCATTTTAAAAATACAAAGGAAATCTCACTAATTTATGAAAACAGTTTCTTCATTTACATGTATTCTGTTTTCATGCATTCATACCTCATTCATATGATATATTGCTAACTGAGGCACTGACACGGGCACGTGAGATCACACTCGGGTTAGATATTACCCTAGCCATTGTTATAGGCTGCATGTTATTCATATATTGAGGATATATTATGATCATTGACCTAGGTTGCGTTATTCATACGATTTTCTGTTCGTAGATCTTTTTCTACTCACGAGTTGGCAACTCACCCCCGTTGTGCCCCAGTTTCTTGCAGGTGTTGCCGTACGGATTTCATTACGGCTTTGCGGGCACAGTTTCTTTTCGGGTGACTTGCTAGTAGGTGGGTTTATTGTATCTTACCCATCATTATACCTTGTATATTATATTTCAGTTGTATCTAGAAGTTCCATCAACCAAACTTGTATTTTTTGAGATAGAGACCAGTAATGTTATTCTTTCGACCATATAGTAGCATGTTATATTTCTTGAGTTTCTTGCTGGTTGAGTTCCATTTCTGTTGTGATCCTCGCCTTTAGGCGTTGTATATTATGTTGCATACAGGTTGATTTGATATGGTTCTTCCTATTCTCTACTACTTCTCTTGGTTTGGATTTCTGGGTTTCGGCTTACTTAGCATACGTACGCCTTGAGACGTTCGTAGTCTAAGTGCCGGTCATGTTCCGTACTTTCGGGTCGTGACAAAGGAGCTCGTCCCGAACTAATGAATATACAAGATGGATAAAACCATGATTGGAAAAAACACTTATCACAATTCCACACGGGGTTATTCATTTCGCGACAATCCAACACATTCAAAACAAGCATCACAATATATAACAATATATACGTGCAACCCCGTCGAATTGATCGCATCAAATCGACGATGTTAAGCACCGCGTATCGCATACGCCGACAAGTTATATCTATTAAACATTTTAATCTATTCAACTCATCGCAAATGGCCAATAAACCACGAAAACTTCGAAACCGAAACATTAATTTTCAACACTTGAAAAACACTATTAACCTCGACACAAAAATCTTCACTTTTTAGCGCCAAAACGCATCCAAACTTTTTGTGAAGCCCCGGGGTAAAATTAGATCGACATTTCGAAGGATCGAGGGGTAGGTACCAAGGCCCGAACCCACCAAAAAGTAGGCTCGGGTCATGGCTGTTGGGTTCTCTTAGCACCCTCCCTAGGTTTCGGCAAGCATCAAGTATGCAATTTCAAAAATCTAGAGTGTTAAGCAACCCGAACCAAGGATCTAACTAGAGAATTAAGGTTTTATATGCATGTAAACAAAATTTACACTAAGTGAACAAGGAATACAACCTTTGTAAACCGGTCCTTCACTTCTAAAGCTCCGTGTAGTAGTCCCTTAGCTCCAAGTAGTGGTGTCCCGGACTCTCCTTAGGCTCCACTGGGCGAAAGGAACGAGCTTGCTTAAGGATCTTCGAGGCCAAAGATGATCTACGTCGAAGAATCTCTAACTCAAGCTACCTCTTCACTAATTGATGGATTAGTGAAGCAAACAACCTATACTAAATGGCTATTTTGAGAACCCCTTTAATAGGGTGCGATTCCTCCGCTCCGATACACCGTTGTACTGTGGTGTATACGGAGAAGTAAACTGAGAGAGAATCCCATTCGCTTTTAAATAATCGAGGAACTCCGAGCTTAAGTATTCTCCTCCCCGATCAGATCGAAGGATTTAATACTTTTACCCGTTTGGTTCTCTACTTCGTACTTATATTCCTTGAATTTCTCAAAAGCTTCAGACTTGTGTTTCAACAGGAACACATGTCCGAATCTTGAGAGATCATCGGTGAATGTAATGAAGTACGAGGAACCATTCCTGGCATGTGTAGACATGGGACCACATACATCACTATGTATCAGTCTCAAGAGTTCAGTAGCTCTTTCTCCGTGTACAGTAAACGGAGTTTTGGTCATCTTGCCTTTGAGACATGACTGACAAGTTTCATAAGATGTAAATTCGAACGGATTCAAATATCCATTCTTATGTAACTTAGCTAGTCGTGTTGCATTGATATGACCTAGTCTACAATGTCACAAGAAGAATTTTTTCATTTCTAAACTTTTCCTCTTGTGTGTGTTCTGTACGTTAAGAACTGTAGTTTGATTTAGAACGTATAAACCGTTAGATAACGTACCAAACCTAATCAACACTTGATTTAGGAAAATGTTCATAACATTTTTCTCTACTACAAAGTTATATCCTTCTTTATCTAATAAAGAAATTGATATTAAATTATACATCATAAATGGTACGTAATAACAGTCGTTCAAGATCAATGTATTCCCATTTGGTAATACATGGTGATATTCACCAACTGCTTTGGCTGCAACATTTGCACCATTCCCTACTTTTAGAGAATGATCACCTTTTCCCAGTTCTCTACCTTTCTTTAGCCCATGTAACATATTATATATATGGGATCCTGATCCGGTATCTAATACCCAGGATGTAGAGTGTACTGAGAAACAATTCTCGGTAACGAACACACCCGAAGAAAATGCATCAACATGCTCATTCCTCGTTCGGGTCGCGTGGGAAACCGGATATGCCCCTATTTCCTGCTCAGACTTATAACAGTTATAAGATAAAGTGGAACCAACTATAAGTCGATGTCGCGCACCCCACGTGTTCGCGGAGAGGCGAAAATGGCAAAAAATGATTTTTACAGGCTTCGCAACACCGACTAGAACCAAGGATCGATCATAAACCCTAGCTAGCATACTACTTGAGGTTTAAATACTCGAAAAGAATGTTATACCTCAAGATACAAGTCTTTCGGGTCTTCTCCGCTGTCCTCCTCATCATCGTAGGCTCCGAGGATCGATCCGGATCGTAGCTTCCTCAAGTCAAAGACGATCCACCCGAGAGTCTGTAGTCCGAGCTCCTAACTCAAATCCGAGGTAACCAAGGCAACTAGCTTGCTAAACTAGATGGCCTAGGTGATGTAGAGAATGAAGATGGATTTATTTGTCTCGTGGAACCCTAGTTTACTCAACTCATGAGACCTTAAGGGTTGAGAGGAAGAAGAAGATGGAACTTGAGGAAAGAGAAAGTATTTTCACAAATGATGATTGTGATGGCTCTCTTGATATGACTATAAGCATGTGAAGAGAAAATATCTCACCCAAAATATCTAAGTCAAATAATCAAACCAAGTAGTCATGCTTGAATTATCATATATCAATATAACAATATATTTCCTCCACCTCATAATTGTTTTAATCAAATAAATAATCAAAACCCTAATGAGGTATCTTCTTCTATAAGCAATCTTGAGTAATTACAAGAATGCCCCTCTCATCCGTATATACATACCCTCATCCGTGTTCCAAGAAACATGAATACAAAGAGACGAAACTGATCTATCAATATAATACTAGGATCCGGCTTAAACCAAAGCCCACTAGTATTATTCGCCCGATCATCATACACTCACAAGTGCACGTACGTGATCGAAGCCCTGCCGTAAAACCATACGGCCTCTACATCTTTCGCCCGATGCAGCGAAACTCTCTATGTGGGACTCTAAAGACTCAACAGTACGCTGGCAGTGGGTTTAACCACGAGCCGCAAGTGGTACTAGCTGTACGTAACGGCTACCCAGGTATCTGTCGATAAGAAGGCCGATGAACAAACCCATCCGAACTCCTAATGAGCCTAAATGTGACAATCTCCGTACAGTCCGGTCTGTTCGTCTAAGAGTATCGCATATCGGGCCTAGGGGGCGGTAATCGTCAGACCCCTAATAGCGCAATAAGTCATGCCGGAGTGTAGCCCAAAACACCCTGAGAAACTATTGGAATACCTACCAATAAATCTCTCTTGCCCTGGCCATGGACTTTGTGTAATGGCTCTCCGAACACAGCGCGATATAAACCACCAATACCAGGAGAGACGAATCCTATTTAACCGTCACTGCCTCCAAGTGCTTCGGGACTGCACCCAACTACTACCTGTTTGCACGACTCCTTTGAGCCGTGGTAGGGTAGTAATCAAAGTACAGTGGGAACACACTCGAGGCAAAGTAGCAGTGTCAAGTCGACGGACTAAGCTGTACTCATGTCACCTGGGAACTGCTACCCGACGATAGGTATAATACCCACCAGCTGTCCCCGACGAGCCATGTCCAGTGTACTCATAACCTAATGAGCACCTGCATACTATCTCCAGTACGACGTACTAATGGCTGTGGGACAGACCATCTCCCCTGCTGGGATGAGAAGCTTATGCACTAGTCTACTCTGGAGTATTGATGCCCCGTCTCGATAATCCTATGACTAGGGACATGTATAAGGATGTGATTGTAGACTACCCAACCCCCACTAGTGTGACTGCCATCACAACGCCGATAATCAAGTAAAGATCCTAAGGGCTCTACCAATATGTATAAGCGATATGCTAAAATAAACACATGCACATATTGAAGTAGAAACAAACCAAGTAGCATACTACCATTTTGAGCAAGACTGTCAATACAACTGTGAATATCCCATGCTTCTATTAAGTAATATACAAACCAGTATGATACAATAATTGCCTCCAGGGCATATATCACTAACACCAACGTTCCCCGGCTCAGTATAAAAAGCGGGTTTGGTCAATACATCAATATTATTATCTTAATTAAGGCGTGTCATGGTCGCTACCAAGAGAGAGAGAGAAGAAAAAACTGCGTGCGCTCTTGCAAGATTAGTTATTATTTTATCTAATCAGGATGGCTCCCACTGTTTTTATCAAATCTTCCTTCAAACCCTAAAAGGTAAGACTAGCCGGGATTAATTACACCCTACAAGTTCGCTAACCGGTCAGTCAGGCCAGTGTCGGTACTTTGAGGGAGGTTCCTCGTGCTTTCGCACGGACCTAATTAAAATAAACCTCGTTTTTCCAGAGGCATAATCTCGTAGACACTTTTCTAGGCACCTACTGGATTAGCTAATTGTAAAGTGTAAAACTCTCCCGGGAGTAACTTTGACTCACAGTGGGATCGGGATCTAACTATCAATATAGAAGGTATGCAATCTCATTGCAAATTTCAACTCTTGAAATTCCCGATATAGTTTTTACCCCTAGCGACTTATGACCTTAACTATGGTCAACAAATCATAAGCACTGGTCAAGTTATACCCGTCATTTCGTGATTAATTAGAACCACTCATATGACCCTTAACTATGGTCAACAAAGTCATATAAATATCCTAATTAATCACATCATATGCTGTATAGGAAAACATCACTTAGCTACCGTACACTATGCCTTAACTATGGTCAACAAACGTAGCACGAATACTAAGTACTCTACTTCCTAAAATGACGGAGGGTTGCGGATGGTTTTTATGAAAACCTTTAACGCTTTGAACTTGATCTCGTTGTAGAACCAAATAATTTAAAAGGAGTGGCTTAAGCTCCGCATTTTTTAAACTTGCTTTTTCGTAAAAAGGCCGAGTGGGTTTCAAATTCGATTCTACAACATCTTTAGGTTTCTTTTTCTTTACATTAATCTCATTAATGTAGTCCCATCATTTAAGTTCCTAAGCATCACAGATAAAGAAACGAAAATACAACGTACGTTTATGTCATCCGCATTCACCACGGGGTCCCGTCATGCACCGTTAGGTTAGTTAACTAACGGCAGAGCGGGGGCAGGACTAGCGCGGATGCAAAACATAAGCAACGTTTATTATATATCATATATATAATATAAACCATTCGTCTCACGTAGTTATATGATCACATCACAGAACATTGCAGCAGAAGTCAACATATGAAATATTAGATATACTAGGAGGTCTGTGTTTTAAATTAAGCCAGTAAAAAACACGGATTCCACGGTTGTGATGGATAGCCAAACCCACATCCCTAGACCCCTACGAGAGAGGCAAGAAACCCTACCAATTCTATAGTTAGGAGACCCGTACTCGACTACTCGAGATAGTTACCCACTGGACTCTAGAACCCGGTTATTTGTGCTCCCCGCCTTAGGTCTATCCCAATGTGGAAAAGTAAATAATATACATCAATGTTAAAATCATCCTCAACCCGGAAGTGTCCCAATAATAATATTACATACAAATTTTTACATGAATGAAAATGAAAAACTCTCATCTCACGCAAAAAAAACCCGGCTATTCAAACACGATGATCCAATATAACATATCACAGCAACACATAACATCATATGTCATCAACATAAGTAAATATGCGTATCCTAATTGTCGTTGATGTATAGCAACGAAACCGGCGATACACCACATATTATACTTACGGTCGCAGAAAAGAAAATGAAAACTACAATAATTGGAATCCACAACCATCTTAGACATCATAAACCCGAAATATCATATACTTCGGATTTCATGCCTAACCATATAAATTCCTTAGACATCATAAACCCGGAATATCACATATTCCGAATTTCATGCCTAACGTTATAAACCCGGCATTTTAGTCTCATATTGAAAACACTTTTCAATGTTCAGTCGGACAATTCAACAAGATTCCTAACAAATGATCGAAAGCTCGTTGGAAACATTAGTAGACGGCCGCACCCCCGATGCCATCGATGAAGTGCACTTAGGCGGAACATCGCGGCCGCGAGCACCCGTACGGATGCTTTTGGCAACGGGGTTCTCCTACAGTCACTTGGTCGGGGCTATGGGGCATGACTATCGAATAGTGTTACACGGCGAGTTTTCGCATACTATACGAGATTGCGATGGAGTTTTGATCCGAATCAAAACCCCGCGGCAACCGATCAAAAGAGACTAAATTGCTAGATTCACAAAATTCTAATTAGTTTTCACAAAACTAATTATTGTGGATTCCAAATATTGTATCACAAATCACAGATATCTAGATGATGCTAAATATTTCGATCGATTTATCAAACACCCAAAATTCTCAGAGACCTCAACACTTGAGTCATACTTAAAAATACCCAGAATGTGCCACAAATACCTACGGATCATCGCAAGAAGGCACGTTCCCTGCCTCACCAATGGTTTGGCCGCGGTTGCGCGGCCGTTTGGTCGAGTTGGGCCTTCGTTTTTCTTAAGGATCCATACAAAACACTGCACAATTTTCTGGTAATTTTTAATCTGGAAAAATCCAACATTTGAAAAAAATTCCAGAAAGTGGGAAAAGTTTGGGTTTCTATGTTCGATCGAACACTTTAACGTCGTCTAGGCTACTCCTAATGCTCTAGCTTGGCTCTGATACCACTGCTGGGTTCGCTTAGCACCCTCGCTAGGTTTCGGCAAGCATCAAGTATGCAATTTCAAAAATCTAGAGTGCTAAGCAAACCAAACCAAGGATCTAACTAGAGAATTAGGATTTTATATGCATGTAAACAAAATTTACACTAAGTGAACAAGGAATACAACCTTTGTAGACCGGTCTTTCACTTATAAAGCTCCATAGTGGTCCCTTAGCTCCAAGTAGTGGTGTCCCGGACTCTCCTTAGGCTCTACTAGGCGAAAGGAACGAGCTTGCTTAAGGATCTTCGAGGCCGAAGATGATCTACGTTGAAGAATCTCTAACTCAAACTACCTCTTCACTAATTGATGGATTAGTGAAGCAAACAACCTATACTAAATGGCTAGTTTGGTATAGATTGATGAAGTGGGAATTTTGCTCACTTTAGAATTATTTTTCTCTTTTTCTTTTTCACCTCACTCAAAATCAAGAGAAGAAAAATGACATGAAGAAGACGATCAAGTGATGAACCATTTCAACCATATGTGAGAAAATATCACAAATGATATTTGTAGAGACTTAACCATGGATAAAGATAATGGTTGGGTTATAAATATCTAGAGTAAAACAAAATTAGTGGACTTAAGTCAAGGTTTCTACATACTTCCACAAGCATCTTTAGCTATGCTAATTTCCACCTAATTTTGATTTTCCCCTTAATAATTAATCACCCAAATTATCTTTAGTTAGGTATGAGTCTCATACACCCAAGTCCAATGTATCATCTAGCATGACACAATAATAAATACATTAATATATATCACATATATATTTATATATATTTAGAGAAGAGAAATTCTTAAGTGGGCTAATATTAGTTAATATATATTAATATATCAAATATATATAACTATATATTAAATTATTAAATCAACACTTGATTTAATAATCCGGTTATATCACATACAACCAACTAATATCATTTATATCAACTTATCGAATCAACGCTTAATTCAATAACCCGGCTATATCTCATATAACTGACCGATATCATATATCGCGAGATTAGAATACTGTATCACATACACGCATTAATCTCGGTCCCACACATATCACATATGTGCCCTACTTCGTTTCGCTTGAGCCAGGAAACCTCTTTGTAGGACTCTAAACACTCGTCAATACGCTAGCAGTAGGTGATGATCGTATCAGTCACCCACAAGCCGTCAGCGTTACTAGCTGGACGTAACGGCGACCCAGGTAATGAGCGATTACAAGATCAACAATCAAGCTTGTCCATACTCCCGTGAATCCAGTAAGTAACACTACCGTACAGTCCGGTCTCTTCGTATGATATGTCGCATATCGAGTCTGGGGGTGGTAAACGTCAGACCACAATAACTTGATAAGTCATGCCGATGTGAGGCTCATGACGGGTCGAGAAACTACTGATAACACTTACCAGTAAATCTCAGCATCAGCCTTCGCCAGGGACTTCCTGTTATAGCCAATCGAGCATAGTGCAACATCAACCCCCAATACCGGGAGAGACGAAACCCCTCCTATCGCTCATTGCCTCCATGTGACTCGGTACTGTACCCAAAATCCACCTGTTTGCACTACTCCTTTGAGCCGTGGTAAGGTGGAAATCAAAGCACAGTGGGAGCCACACAAGACTCTATGACGATCTCGGGTCTACAGACTAACCTGTACCAGTGTCACCAGAGAACTGCTATCTGACGATAGGTATAATACCATCTAGGAATTCTCGGCGAGTCCTGTTCGGTGTACCCATTCTCCAATGAGCACCTGTGTACAATCTTTGATGTCAAACACCAATGGATGTGGGATCATCCATCGCCCCATACAGGGTCAATAAACGTACACACTAGTCTACTCTGGAATATCGATGCCCTGTCTTGATACTCTCTCGACTAGGAACAATTAAAGGATGAACTTGTGGACTATCCTGGCCCCACTAGTATGATATGCATCATAATCTTGGTAGTCAAGTATACATCCTAAGGGCTTTATCAACATGTGAGAGAAAGATAGTATAACAATACCAGTCTACATGTTAAGATAAAGAACAACCAGATAGCATACTATCATGTCAAGCAAGAATTTCCTCTCTCTATATGTCCAAGCATCCACTATACTATGCAATCATGTACAATAATGGCCTCTAGGGCATACATATAACTAACAATGGCTGACCTGAAAGAACCGTAATGGTGCTCTCGGGTGTTCACCCTCCCTCGAGAGCACCAATTGGTGATCCCGAGTGGGGGTGGCCCCTCCCTAGCTTCCGTAACACCTCTAACTTTATATTGAACCCTTCAATTAATCCGGGGCGCGATAAAAACACTAAAAAGAATTGGTTTTTGAAGCACACAAAAAACAGTTTTTAATGTGCATCATGTTAGTTATATGTATGCCCCAGAGGCCATTACTATACATAGGATGTATATTGTAGTGGATGCTTGGACATATATAGGGAGGACTTTCTTGCTCGACATGATAGTATGCTATCTGGTTGCTATTTACCTTAACGTGTACACTGATTGTCTCTCTGTTACATGTTGGTAAAGCCCTTAGGATGTGTACTTGACTACTTGGACTATGATGCAGATCATACTAGTGGGGACATGATAGTCCATAAGTACATCCTTCAAGGTCCCTAGTCGTAGGTGTATCGAGACGGGGCATCGATATACCAGAGTAGACTAGCGTATACCTTCTCGACCCATACAGATGGGCGATGGATAATCCCATATCCATTGGTGTTTGACATCAGAGATGATATACGGGTGCTCAGTGGAGACTGGGTACACTGGACGGACTCGCCGAGAACTCCCAGATGGTATTATACCTTACGTCAGATGGCAGTTCTCTGGTGACACTGGTACAGGTTAGTTTGTAGACCTGAGATCATCATAGAGTCTTGTGTGATTCCCACTGTGCTTTGATTTCCACCTTACCACGTCCAAGAGGGCGTGCAAAATGGTGGTTTTTGGGTACAGTCCCGAATCACATGGAGGCAATGAGCGATAGGAGGGGATTCGTCTCTCCCGGTATAGGGAGTTGATGTTGCGCTGTATTCGATTGGCTATAACCGGAAATCCCTGGCCAGGGTTGCTGAGATTTACTGGTAAGTGCTACCAGTAGTTTCTCGAACTGTTATAGACCTCATATCGACACGACTTATCGAGCTATTGGGGTCTGACGTTTACCACCCCTAGGCAAGATATGTGACATATCAGACGACGAGACCGGACTGTACGGTAAGTGTTACTGGTTAGATTCACAGGAGTGTGAGCGGGCTTGATCGTTGATCTTCTGATCGCTCAATACCCGGGTGGCCGTTACGTTTAGCAGACCGCTTGCGGCTTGTGGGTGTTTGATATGATCATCACCTGCTGCCGGCGTATTGGCGAGTCTTTAGAGTCCTACACAGAGGTTTCCTGGCTCAAGCGAAACGAAATAGGAGCGCATATGAGATATGTGCGGGACCGAGAATAATACCAGTATGTGATACTAAATTCTATTCTCACGATTTGTATCATCGGACGGTTATATAAGATATAGTCGGGTTACCGAATCAAATGTTGATTCGATATATTGATACACTTGATATTAGTCGGTTATATGCAGTATGACCGAATCATTAAATCAAGTGTTGATTTAATGATTTAATGTATAATTATATATTGGATATATTACTTTACATTAACTAGTATTTGTTCACTTAAGATTGATTTTCTCACTTGATGTGCACAAGTAGTATATGTGATATATTTTTGTGCACTTGATTGTATCATGTTTGATGATACATGCAAACTTGGGTGTGTGTATGCTATACACCATGTTTAGTTAATGGTTAGGATTTCATTTGCCTTATTTATTTATTTTCTTTATTTATTTTTGGCAAGAAACAAAATGGTGGTGGCTTTCTTTGTTTTATTCTTGAAGTTTCATGAAGCTTCAACCATTTTGTTTTATGCTTAACCTAACCATTTAACTAAACCTTAGTTTATTCTCTACATGAGTTACACTCACCCATGGTTGTTAAATGATAAGCATCACTTGATTTTCTATTATTGATTATTCATTTTTCATTATTTTCTTTCTTCTTCTTCATCTTCTTCATGAAGAAAAAAACCATTGCTAGAAAATTCCAAGTGATGAATCCAAGTGAGAAATCCAATTCCAAAGTGAACCCACTTCCTATTTCTTCATCCTCTACCACTTGCCAAGTAGTAGAGTGTGTTTTCTTCACAAGTTTTATGATCTAGTGAAGATGGAGCTTGAGTTTGAGTTGCCTCGACGTAGATCATCTTCGGCATCGAAGTCAACGACCTAGCCCGATTATTTCTCCGAAGAAAGCATCGCTAGAGTCCCGGATCCCGATGATCACAGCGGAGGGACGTCATCACGGAGCTAAAGAAGTGGAGCACCGGATCTACAAAGGTTGTAATCCGTTTCACTTAGTAGCAAAGTAGTTTGCTTGCATTTGTTTTCGCCTATCCTCTAGTTAACGATCTAGTATAGGTTTCTTTGGCACATGGAAAAATTTGATTTTTGCATGGTTGATCAGTTGTAGAACCTTATGGGTGTGCCTAGGAACCCTACAGTGGTATCAGAGACTAGCTAGAGCTTTAGGCGATGTGTAGACGAAGTTAGAAACCCGATCGAACCCCGAAACCCTAATCGCAACCCCTCTCTGTACATTTTTACAAACTGTGGATTTTTCCAAATTAAAAATATCCAAAAATTACAGCAGGTAATTATATGAGTTACTATGGAGCACGTGCTCCTAAGTCGGCTAATGAGCCGCGGAACCGCAGCGCCACCCTGGCTTTCGCGGCGGTTCCGCGGCCATAAATGTGACTCTTGTCACGTGCTCTGTACAGTAATGTCCAACTGAATTTCCTGTGTTTTCTGGGAATTTTTAAAATACACTCAAGAGTTGAGTTATCTGGGGTGTATTGGGGACTCGATGATTCGATCGGATTGTTTAATTTTGTCTATATGTTTTTCCGGATAATTTAGAATATGTTAAAAAGTTCGACCGGATATAAATACTCAGTTTTTCCCCTACCGGAAAATTTCCAAGTGTTGGATTTTTCCGTGGTTTAAGAACGTTCTAAGTAGTGCAAGTAACGCGATGGACCCTCTAGAAGACAACAAACCTTAACTCGATTATGTGACCGTCTTGAACTGCCCTTTGAACCTTAGGGTTTGGGGCAGTACGGCGTGCCACATGTGAGGCGTTGGCTTGACCCTTCTACGGCTGGACCGTTGGTACTGTGGCATGAAATGGATGTTTTTAAACTTATTTCATGTGTTGAACTGTTTCGATAAAACTTGGGTGTTTGATTGTTCGATCGGAAAGTTTAACATTTTCTGTTTATCTGGAATGTGATACAATATTTGGAATTCACAGATAGTTATGCGATAACTAATATGGATGTTATAAACATAGAAGTTTAGTTTCACTTGATCGGTTGCCATGGGATTTTGATGTGATCAAAAGTCCGTCGCAATCGCGTAGCGTACGTGGATACTCGCCGGTAAACTTAATAGACAGCCACGCCCCATAGCCCCGACCAAGTGACTGTAGGAGAACCCCGTCGCCGAACGCATCCGTTCGGGTGCTCGCAGCAGCGGTGTTCCTCCTTGGTGCACTTCGTCGACGGCAACCGGGGGTGCGGCCGTCTACTAAAGTTTGCAACGAGCATTCGATCAGGATGTCGGGAATCTTGCTGAATTGCCCGACTTGATATTGAAAAGAGTTTTCGATAATAAGACTAAAATGTGGGGTTTATAATTGTTAGGCATGCGATGTCTAAGGAATTCATTTGGTTAGGCATGCAATGTCTAAAGGGGTTGCGGATTCCAACTGTTGTAGTTTTACACTTTCTTTTCTGTGACCGTAAGTGTAATATGTGATATCGCCGGTTTTGTTGCTATATGTCAACGACAATTGGGATGCGCACATTTACTTACGTTGATGACATGTGATGTTATGTGTTGCTGGATATGTTATATTGGATCGTCGCGTTTGAATAGCCGGGGGTTTTATGTGAAATGAGAGTTTTTATTTTCATTCATGTAAATTTTAATTGTATGTAATATTCTTTTATTGGGGCACTTCCAGGTTGCGGATGTTGTCACCATTTGTATATTATTTACTTTTCCGCATTAGGATAGACCCAAGGAGGGGAGCACAAGTAACCGGGTTCTAGGGTTCAGTGGGAGACCATCTCGAGGAGTCGAGTCCGGGTCTCCTAACTCTAGAATTGGTAGGGTAGCTTGCCGCTCTCGTAGGGGTCTAGGGGTGTGGGTTTGGCTATTCATCGCGACCGTGGAATCCTTGTTTTATACTAGCTCGTATTGAAAACACGGACGTCCTAGTATATCCAATGTTTCATATGTTTCTTCTGCTGCGATATCTGTGATGTGATCATTTGATATGTTCTGATAGATACAGTATATAGTATATATGATATATTATATAGACGTTACTTATGTTTTACACCCGCGCTAGCCCTGCCCTGCTCTGCCGTTAGTTACCTAACCTAACGGTGCACGAGGGGACATCGAGGCGAATGCGGATGGCATAAGTGTACGTCGTATTTATCTGTGATGTTTAGGTGACTTAAATGATGGGACTTAATTAATGAGATTAATAAAATAAAAGAAACCTAATGATGTTGTGGAATCGAATTTTCAAAAAACAGGTAGCTACAGTTCTTGCTTTGCATCGCGGTGTTCCTTGTAGAACATCCTGCACCTTATTCGATAAGGAAAGGGCCGAGATCCCTTCACCGGGAGTAACCCCTTTAGCAATAACTGGCAGATGCTACACCCCTCGGTTTGTCTTTTGATTGCTTCTATAGTTTTTGCTTTGTACAGCGGTATATATGATATATCCTGCACCTTATTCGATGAGGAAAGGGCCGACAATCCCTTCACCGGGAGTGACCCCTTTAGCAAAACTATAAAAGCCTCAAAAACACTCCATTTTAAAATCATTTGATTCTACAATGATATCAAGTTCATTACGCAATAGGTTTTCAGAAAAACCTGTCGTAGCCCTCCGTCATTTCAGATAAGTCCTACTTAGTATTCGTGCTACGTTTGTTGGCCTGCGTCAAGGCGTAGTGTGCGGTAGCTAACTAGTATTTATCTGTTTATGCATATGATGCAGATTGGATTAAGGTAGTCGTGCGACTTTGTTGGCCTGCGTCAAGGGTCGTGCGGGTGGGTTTAATTCAATCAAGAAATGACGGGTTGAACTTGACTAGCGCACTGTGGTTTGTTGGCCTGCGTCAAGGTCATGGGACGCTAGGGGCAAAATTATCGGGAATTTCACGTGTTGAAATTTGCAATGAGATTGCATACCTTCTATATGAAAGTTGGATCCCGATACCCACTGCGAGTAAATGTTACTCCTGGGAGAGTTTTGCACTTTACAATTAGCCGATCTAGTAGGTGTCTAGAAAGGTGTCAACGGGGTTACGCCTCTGGGAAAATGAGGTTTACTTTAATTAGGTCCGTGCGAAAGCACGGGGAACCTCCCTCAAAGTACCGACACTGGCCTGGCTGAAAGATTGGCGAACTTGTAGCGTGTAATTAATCCCGGCTAGTCTTTCCTTTTAGGGTTTGAAGGAAGATTTGATAAAAACAGTGGGAGCCATCCTGATTGTAGGAGATAGTGCCCTCAGAGTCAATTATTGGATCACAGGCACGTGATTGCAATGATTGAGGGAGGAACTGTCCCAGTAGGACAGTCTTACTCAAGATGATAGTATGCTATCTGGTTTATCTTTATCATCGTGTACTGCTTTAGGTGACCTTACGAGTCGCTATTGCACGTTGATAGAGCCCCTAGGATTCTTGCTTGACTACCAGCAGTATGAGGGCGATCATATACGTGGGAGCTGGGGTCTATAAGCACATCCTTAAAAGGTCCCAAGTCGTGGGAGTTTCGAGACAGGGCATCGATACTCCAGAGTAGACTAGTGTATACAGTCGAGACCCCGACGAGGGGCGGTGGCCGGTCTCACAAGCCACTGGTGTCAGTTGGTTCACCTAAGATGTATACAGGTGCTCATTGGGTTATGAGTACACCGGACAGGACTCGCCGGGAACCTGCTAGTTGGTATTATACCTGACGTCGGATAGCAGTTCCCTGGTGACATGTGTACAGGTTAGTTCATCGACCTGAGATCGTCATTTGTCTCGTGTGAGTTCCCACTGTGCTTTGATTACTACCCTACCACGGCTCAAAGGAGTCGTGCAAACAGGTTTTAGTTGGGTACAGTCCCGAGCCACATGGAGGCAGTGAGCGGATCTGCAGGGGTTCGTCTCTCCCGGTATTGGGGGTGAGGTCGCGCTGTGTCTAGGAGAGCCAGTACATGAAAAGTCCTTGGCCAAGGCAGGAGATTTACTGGTAGGTATTCCAGTAGTATCTCAGGGTGTTCTGGGCTACACTCCGACACGACTTGTACCGCTTTTGGGGGTCTGACTTTTACCAACCCCCTAGGCCCGCCATGCGATGCTCATAGACGAACGGACCGGACTGTGCGGATATTGTCACTGACAGACTCAGTGGGGTGTCAGGATGAGTTCACTCATCGACGTCCCTTTTGGTCAATAGCTGGTAGCCCGTCATGTATGGCTAATACCTCTGACGTGCTAGTGGTTAAATCCACAGCCATAGTATTGACGAGTCTTTAGAGTCCACCACACACAGTTACTCAGGTTTCGGGCGAAACGCTGTAGAGGCCGTATGGAGATATGGCAGGGTTCGATCAGATACGTGCGGTATTGCACGGATCATGATCGGACGGTTTTTTCTAGCCGGCTTTGGCTTAAGCCGGATCCTAGTATTAGACAGTGTAGATTTTGTCTCTTTGCATTTGTGTTCAGTGGGAATACAAATGCGGGCATGTATATGCAGTAGCGGGGTTTTCCTGTAATTTATTACGGGATCAGTTTTCTGAAGTTGCCAGTTTGCATTCCATTCCGGCCGGTTTTCCTTTGTTCCTTCACGGCCGGACTTTCTGATGGAGGGGGTTATTTGCAGTTGTGCAAATAACATTTGTGGAGGGGTTTTCTTGCATTTTGTGGCTTCATGATTGTTCTCTCATCATGAGATTCCTTTTGGGTCATTCCTTGCATTTATTGAGAAGGGAAATGAAAAGATTTGGATGAGAGGTTGGTGTGACTTATATTGATCATTATTCATATTCTTTTCTCCACTTGCATTTTCTTGCAATTTTTCCTCCACCCTTTTCTTGGAGGGGCCGGCCATATCCTAAAGGGGAGATAGAGAGGAATTCTTTTTGTGGGAAAAACTTCATCTCATTTGGCTTGCTTCAAAAATCCCTCACTACTCTCCAAAGTTTTTCTTTCTCCTCCACATCCATACAAGGAAACTTCACTACCCACTTGAGACAAGCCTACTACACTACATCTACAGCAAATCTTGGACGCGTCGGCAAGCCAACTTCGCGCCCGAGTTGCCTCGGTCCAGAGGTGGGAGCCCGTAAAAGAAATCGGCTACGTGGTGCCCTTTCCGACGAGGACGTGACGGACGGAGATTCCGCGGGAGATCGGAGTAGAGACGAAGACCGAAGGACACGGATCGCTTGGTATACTTCTCTACTCTTATTCTAGTCCGCTAATAGCTAGGTTAATGGCCCGATCCGGGTTTTTTTGTGCGCGGTGGTGCCGGTTTGCTAGTTTGCAAAGTTTTTCGTTTCCGCGTTTCCGGCGTCGGATCGACGGCCGGGGCGCCGCCGTGCACTTACATTGGTATCAGAGCCACGCCGTTAACCTAGTCTAGCTTGCTCTAGTATGTTTAAAACTCGATCGAACAAAAATCCTAAAAACCGTATTTTCAGTGCACTGGTTTCTGTTGAAATTTTTTTAGCTCTAAAAATTTTTCAGGTTATTGCAGAAACACAAGAAAGCAATTCTAAGCATTCTGGGAAAATTCGATGAAAAGATTCCTTAGTACGACCGCGGAAACGCTGCCAAACCCCTGGCTTGGCCACGGTTCCGCGGTAGGAAAGTGCTATCTTCGCACCAAATTTTTCCAGTGGGCTTTTGAATAGGAAATAGGGGTTTTGGGACATTCTTTTTTGGGCCCAGATTTTCTGTAAGTGCTACAGTACTGCTAGGGGCCCACTTCACTAAATTTGTTCGATCGGATATTTTAAACATGTTGGTTCACAGTATTTACATTATATCTGCGACCGTGAATGTCATTCGATCGGTAAATCCTGTCTAACTGCTATAGCCCAGTTAGACGGATTTGCGAACGTGACATTCAAGTTGATGTTCTGTGTTGTGCTGTGATGTTGCGGATCGGTCGTGGGGGATAGCCTGGATGCAATGGTAGTACAGTTTTGTTTTATATGTACATTTGATATTGCGGGGCGAGCGTTCGATATGTGGACTGCCGTCACTGCCTGTTTGTATTATTCTTTTGGGGCACGACCGGGTCGAGGTCGATGTACCCGTTGTATGTATATTTTACTTTCTGTACTAGGATTACCCCAAGGAGGGGTGCACCGATAGCCGGGTTCTAGAGGGCAACGGGCCCGCATCTCATGGCATTGAGACGGAGGGGCTTCACTCTAGAATTGGCGGGCTATTCGCCGCACTCGTAGGGGGTACAGGTTGACCCAAGGAGGGGTGCCCAAGTTACCGGATTCCGTGAAGTGCTGGGTGGTCCATTCACGTTGCTGAAGGGGGCTGCCTCGCTTCAGGTTTTGGCGGGTAACTTGCCGCGCCCGTAGGGGTCTAGGATTTTCATTGCACAGGCTATCCACACGACCAGGGGAACGTCGGGTTTCAGTAGCGGCTCTGTGAAACCCGGGGATCCCAGATATCTGTATTGTTCTGTGATACTGTACATTTCTGTGATGTTGCATTTTATCACGCCTTGAGCGAAATATTATATATTAATATATATACTAGTAGATGTTGTATATGTTTTGCATCCGCGCTAGTCCAGTCCCCGCTTTGTCGTTAGTTAAGTAACCTAACGGGTGATGACGGGACCCAGTGGCGAATGCGGATGGCATATTCGTACATCATTATTTTCGTTCTTTATGGTGTGATCCATTGATGGGACTGCGTTTATTCGGATCAATGCAAGATAAACAAACCTATTCTGATGTTGTTGGAACACTTTTCAAAAGCTGTTATTGCAAGGACGTTCTCTTCTGCTTTGCATCGTGGTATTCAGTTGGAATATCCTGCTCCTCAGTCGACGAGGCAAGGGCCGAGATCCCTTCACCGGGAGTGACCCCTTGGACAAAAGTTTGCGTCAGGGCAATAGCTTCACTATAACCGATTACTTTTGCTTTGCATCGTGGTATTCAGTTGGAATATCCTGCACCTCATTCTACGGGGAAAGAACCGAGATCCCTTCACCGGGAGTGACCTCTTTAGCAAAGGTTTTCGTCACTATATTTTTACAAAGCTATCCGGTTCCTTCAACGATATCAAGTTCATTACGTTAAAGGTTTTCGCCAGAAACCATTCGTAGCCCTCCATCATTTCGGTTAAATATTCGGTAGTATTCAAGCTATGTATTTTGACCTTACGCCAAGGCATAGTGATTGGTAGCTGCCGGATATTTATCTGTTGCATAGATAGATGCGTTGGTTTGGGACAGTCGTACTACTATTTTGGCCTACGTCAAGGGTATATACGGGTGGGTTCAAATTAACCTGGATAATGATGGGCAGAACTTGACATGTGACTTATGATATTTTGACCTCACGCCAAGGTCATAAGAGCATGGGGCAAAAATCCACATCGGGAGTTTCTAAAGAAACTGAAACTTGCCAGATATGCGCATACCTTCTGGAGTGTGATAACGTGAGCGGATTCCGTCACGTTATCATGCGATGATAGTTGGATCCCGATTCCCACTGATGAGTTGGTTTACTCCTCGGGTGATCCCGACTAATTCTTCTTTTGGGTTTGGAGAAGAATTTGAGGTTACAGTGGGAGGTTTCCAGATTAGATAAAGAGATAACCATTCTGATCTAGGTTAGAGTGCACGCTGAGTGTTTTTTTTCTCTCTCTCTTTGGTAGCGACCATTGACCCGACCCTTGACTATGACTCAGTAACCAAGTTGACCGAACCTTCTTAACACTGGCTTTTGGATTGTCAGAGTTGCCAACCTCATTGCCACTCCTACTTTTACCCTTTTCTCCGGGACACCCCGTATTACTACGAATGTCCACTTCCATTGGACAAAACCATCGTATGGTTATATATGAACTCGAAGGAATTCGAGGATGGTTTCCGGTTCTGGAGAAAACGAATAGGACTATTCAGTTGTCTTTTCCTTTTACCTTCTCTCAGGTTGCGAGTACTCCTTGGTTTAGGAGATAGTACACCTATTACGCAAATTGGATAGTCTTCTTCCAAACCATAGGCAGGTGCCGACCGGTAGGGAATGAAGAAAACCAATTAGCCTAAACGGTGTACAGAAGGTATTAAGTTAAGACAAAGAAAGGGATTAGTAAAAGGGCAAAGTAAATTGCGACTACTATTCACGACCAAACCAAATATTTCTTTGCCAATCCTAAATCACCTTTGTATTTCTCCAGGACGCTCCGTATCACTACGAAGATCCACAGTTTATTGGATAATCCATCGTATGGTTATGTACGAACTCGAAAGGAACTTGTTTCAGTTCGGGGATGGATCCTGGTTCAGGAGAAATAGGAATAAGGTTTATTCGGTTGTCTTTTATCTTCACCTTCTCTCGCATTGCGAGTGCTCCTAGGATTAGGACAGTACACTCATTATGCTTATTGGATAGTCTTCTTCCAAACCATAGGCTGGTGCCGAACGGTAGGGAAGGAAGAAAACCATTTAGCCTAAAGGGGTGTACAGAAGGTAATGACTAAAGACATATAAAGGGATTTGGAGAGATGGCAAAGAATTATACGGTTATAGTTGTGAATCTGGATAATGGAAGAGGCATTACTGGGAATACCCGGATACCCCATCGAAACATTTCAATGTTTCAGTATCACTGTGTACTGTTAAAAGAAAACTGATTTCCCAATTAGACATTTGCCCCAGGGTATGTATTTACCAGGTATGATTCTCACATATGTATGGTTTTACAGATGATGAGTGGGAGTAAATTATTGGGAATTAGGTGATCATCCTCATTATATCGGGATTCGTTATAATTGGTGATATTTGAGGAAGTCACCTGGGTTGTTTGCCGGACGGCAAATATTTGGTTTTGAATATCCGTTGTTATGCACCAATTTCAAATTGATATATCTGTACGTCTATTTTTATAGAGTGAGATATATCTTTTTGAAATTATGTCTATGACATTTACCTATATCAGTGGATGGTTAGGTAAGGAGCATTAAACAGCGGTGTAATTCTTCTTAACCATAAGTACAGTTTTCAAACTACGACACACAGTGAATGAGTCATTTGACTCAAGGGGACTTGTACAGAGTATTGTATATTGTCCAGTGTCCATTAGGACAGAGGGGTTGGTCCTCGTACTATATTATGTTTACTTATGACTTCTCTGGTTCTTAGACAGGTGTTTCGTAGAAACACAGGGTCTAAGTTTTGAGGAGTTATATGTATAAGAATAAAGTAGAGAACCACATGTTGCAAGTATCGGGATTCTTCAAGGTGATCGAAGATGTAGATACTTGTGGATGGTATTCAGTTGATAGTAATGTTTAAGAGAAGTTGATTCTCTTTCAGGTTACTCATAATTGGAAGTGCTCCTAAGTTGAGTAACGTTGATCGGCCTCCTTCCATTTAGTTGACATGCACTGGAGACAGCTGCATGATTTGAATCTGATTCAATTAAATCAGTGCCTCTGTTTCTATATTGGATATAGAACAGTTCATATCTTGACATTGTTAAGGTACGGGGAGTTGTCCAGCTTATGCTTAAAACCAGACACTGGACAACTCAAGGCACGTTTCTGTAATGGCTGTTTGTGGGTTGACCCGGGCTATGACGAGGGTTGACTTTCTACCATCTGGAAGATCAATAGTGATATTGTTCTTGACTCGCCACTGTTTTAATTAAAAATGGATTTTTTCAGAAAACAGTAGTGGGGGTATGGTAGAACTGGAAGTGATTCCAGAACCGCAAACGATTACTGAAGATTTAATAAGAACCTAAAGATTCAATCTGGTTTGACATTCCATTGGCCACTCCGTAGATAAAGTGGGCAACCTCAGGCACTCGAGAGGTACTTCGGTATACTCAAGGACGGTGACAGGGAGGTTCTTGTTTACCCAGACTTGCCATTGATGTTGTTCCAGACTGTGAGACCCGGCAGGAGAATGAGTATAGCGTCGTTCTGAACTAGCTTTAGAAGCGTATGTGTATATGACTCTGCCAGAGGGTTGTCGTGGTCAGTGGGAGCAGCGGAAGCATGGTGGACAAGTGGCTTATGTCTATTTATAGACTAAAGCAGATATAGCGGAGATAGATCATCTATTTCTGATTTGACAGTCATAGGTTTGACTTCATCAGAATAGGAGATGGATCTGTTAAGAAGGTAGTAGGGTGTGATGTCCTGGTATTTGGATGACATACACAGAGTAGGAAGTGATATTCCTATACTGCGGTCGGTTATACTTTGGTTGTCACACAGTAGTTTCTCCACATAGGAATTGGATATTATATCAGATATTCTGGTCACTAGATCTATTGTTTTAGATCTAGATTTGGGTGGTTTCCCAATCTGGGTACTTGGACAGCATTCTAAGAGTATTTAGAATGGACGACTCCTGGCATGGTGGAGTACCTGCAGGTAATGGAGTCACCCTCTCTAAAGGTGTCTTACAGACTAAAGGGGAGAGGGATGTGCATGATTGGCAGATCACTTTCTTAGGCAATTGAGTCAATCATGAGATGTCAAGTACCACACCAGATGTTGTTTTTGCAGTAGGTGCAATAAGTTAATATTGATCAAATCTTGGAGAAACAGTCGGAAGCAGTTTTAGAACATAAGTGGATGTTCTAGGGATATGATAGCAGCATTCTCCTTCGGGAGACAGTTATCATTCCAGGCTTCCAAGGTGACCTGGATGGCAGAGTGGCTGTCAGAGTTATAGTTTTCCCTCTGACGAGGGGCAGTATTTTGGACAGGTGGTCCAGGTGGATACTGAGGGAATGCATGGCGCAGGATACTGATTAAGTTCAGTTGACGATACAGTCTAAGAAGTTTGGATTTGGAGTTCATTTATGAGCTAGGTCCCATCAGATATCCAGACATATTCTAAGACAGGTATTGCTCATTTCGGGAGATGGCTTTCTCCGCGAACTTTAGATAAAGAGAGACATAGAAAGAAACATCAAAGCGGATCCACTCACTGAGGCTATTCCTCGAACGAAATAGTTTCGCAAACGAGCTTTGTGAGACTGACTAGTAGAGGAGTTGGGTGTTCGGTATCACACGGGCTGTGAGTATGCGACATCGCAATAATTAGCATTGAGTGCAAGTGGGAGATTGTAGGAGATAGTGCCCTCAGAGTCAATTATTGGATCACAGGCACGTGATTGCAATGATTGAGGGAGGACCTGTCCCAGTAGGACAGTCTTACTCAAGATGATAGTATGCTATCTGGTTTATCTTTATCATCGTGTACTGCTTTAGGTGACCTTACGAGTCGCTATTGCACGTTGATAGAGCCCCTAGGATTCTTGCTTGACTACCAGCAGTATGAGGGCGGTCATATACGTGGGAGCTGGGGTCTATAAGCACATCCTTAAAAGGTCCCTAGTCGTGGGAGTTTCGAGACAGGGCATCGATACTCCAGAGTAGACTAGTGTATACAGTCGAGACCCCGACGAGGGGCGGTGGCCGGTCTCACAAGCCACTGGTGTCAGTTGGTTCACCTAAGATGTATACAGGTGCTCATTGGGTTATGAGTACACCGGACAGGACTCGCCGGGAACCTGCTAGTTGGTATTATACCTGACGTCGGATAGCAGTTCCCTGGTGACATGTGTACAGGTTAGTTCATCGACCTGAGATCGTCATTTGTCTCGTGTGAGTTCCCACTGTGCTTTGATTACTACCCTACCACGGCTCAAAGGAGTCGTGCAAACAGGTTTTAGTTGGGTACAGTCCCGAGCCACATGGAGGCAGTGAGCGGATCTGCAGGGGTTCGTCTCTCCCGGTATTGGGGGTGAGGTCGCGCTGTGTCTAGGAGAGCCAGTACATGAAAAGTCCTTGGCCAAGGCAGGAGATTTACTGGTAGGTATTCCAGTAGTATCTCAGGGTGTTCTGGGCTACACTCCGACACGACTTGTACCGCTTTTGGGGGTCTGACTTTTACCAACCCCCTAGGCCCGCCATGCGATGCTCATAGACGAACGGACCGGACTGTGCGGATATTGTCACTGACAGGCTCAGTAGGGTGTCAGGATGAGTTCGCTCATCGACGTCCCTTTTGGTCAATAGCTGGTAGCCCGTCGCGTATGGCTAATACCTCTGACGTGCTAGTGGTTAAATCCACAGCCATAGTATTGACGAGTCTTTAGAGTCCACAACACACAGTTACTCGGGTTTCAGGAGAAACGCTGTAGAGGCCGTATGGAGATATGGCAGGGTTCGATCAGATACGTGCGGTATTGCATGGATCATGATCGGACGGTTTTTACTAGCCGGCTTTGGCTTAAGCCGGATCCTAGTATTAGACAGTGTAGATTTTGTCTCTTTGCATTTGTGTTCAGTGGGAATACAAATGCGGGCATGTATATGCAGTAGCGGGGTTTTCCTGTAATTTATTACGGGATCAGTTTTCTGAAGTTGCCAGTTTGCATTCCGTTCCGGCCGGTTTTCCTTTGTTCCTTCACGGCCGGACTTTCTGATGGAGGGGGTTATTTGCAGTTGTGCAAATAACATTTGTGGAGGGGTTTTCTTGCATTTTGTGGCTTCATGATTGTTCTCTCATCATGAGATTCATTTTGGGTCATTCCTTGCATTTATTGAGAAGGGAAATGAAAAGATTTGGATGAGAGGTTGGTGTGACTTATATTGATCATTATTCATATTCTTTTCTCCACTTGCATTTTCTTGCAATTTTTCCTCCACCCTTTTCTTGGAAGGGTCGGCCATATCCTAAAGGGGAGATAGAGAGGAATTCTTTTTGTGGGAAAATCTTCATCTCATTTGGCTTGCTTCAAAAATCCCTCACTACTCTCCAAAGTTCTTCTTTCTCCTCCACATCCATACAAGGCAACTTCACTACCCACTTGAGAAAAGCCTACTACACTACATCTACAGCAAATCTTAGACGCGTTGGCTAGCCAACTTCGCGCCCGAGTTGCGGTCCAGAGGTGGGAGCCCGTAAAAGAAATCGGCTACGTGGTGCCCTTTCCGACGAGGACGTGACGGACGGAGATTCCGCGGGAGATCGGAGTGGAGACGAAGACCGAAGGACACGGATCGCTTGGTATACTTCTCTACTCTTATTCTAGTCCGCTAGTAGCTAGGTTAATGGCCCGATCCGGGTTTTTTTGTGCGCGGTGGTGCCGGTTTGCTAGTTTGCAAAGTTTTTCGTTTCCGCGTTTCCGGCGTCGGATCGACGGCCGGGGCGCCGCCGTGCACTTACACTGATTAGATAAATAAATAACCAATCTGATCTTGCAAGAGCGCACGCAGAGTGTTTTCTTCTCTCTCTCTCTCCTGGTACCGACCATGTCACGCCTTAATCAAGATAATAAAACGGATATATTGACCGAACCCGCTTGTTATACTGAGCTGGGGAACGTTGGTCCCGCTCCAACTTATAATTGTTATAAAACAGAGAAGGAAATTGGGGATTACCAGAATTCCCGTCCCGCCCAAACGAAGAAAGTGCATACCGATGCATCATCTTCGGGTGTGTTCATTACACAGAACTGTTTCTCAGTATCATCTGCGTCCTGGGTATCTGATACCTGGATCAGGATCCCAGATATGTAATCTATTACATAGGGTTACAGAAAGGTAGGGAACTGAGAACGGGTGATAAGTTTCATGAGGCAGAAAACGGTGCAAGTGTTGCAGCCAAGTCTGTTGGTCACTGTCACCCTGTATTACCAGAATACATTGATTCTGAACAAATGTTATTAGATACCGAACCTGATATACAAAATCATATCAGTCTCTTTATTTAGATAAAGAAGGATATAATTTTGTATTGATTGGATAATGTTTTGAATATTTCCTATATCAAAAGTTGATCGATTCAGGCACGTTATCTAAAAGCATTGATGTTCTAAATCAAACTACAGTTCTTAGTATACGGAACACACACAAGAGGAATAGTTCAGAAATGAATGGATCCTTCTTGAGGTATTGTAGACTAGGTCATATCAATGCGACCCGACTAGCTAAGTTGCACATAGATGCATATTTAAATCTGTTTGAATTTACATCTTGTGAAAACTTGCCGGTCATGTCACAAAGATAAAATGACCACAGCTCTGTTTATTGAAAGCAGAGAAAGAGTTAGTGTACTCTTGGGATGATACATGTTGATGTATGTAGGTCCCCTGTCTACACTTGCCAAGACCGGTTCTTTGTACTTCATTACATTCTCTGATGATCTCTTTAGATTCAGACATGTGTTCCTGTTGAAACACAAGTCCGAACCTTTTGAGATATTCACAGAATATAAGTTAGAAATAGAGAACCAAAACGGGTATAAGTATTATGTCCTATGATAAGATCAGGGAGGAGAATACTTGTGCATGGAATTCTTGGACTATTCTAAAGGAGAATGAGATTCTCTCTCGGTGTTACTCCTCTGAATACACCACAGCACAACGGTGTATCGGGGCGGAGCAATCGCACCATATTAGATATGGTGTGCTCTATGATGAGTATTACTGAGTTACCTATTTCCTTTTGGGGTTGTGCACTTGAGAAGTTGCATACCTATTGAATTGGATTCGAATCAAATCAGTGCCTACCACTCCATATAAGATATGGTATGGGAAGAACCTATCTCTTAAGTAAGTTAAGATTTGGGATTGTCCGACCTATGTCAAAGGCAAAATCCGGACAAGATCGAGGCAAGGTCAGTTCTGTAGAACTGGAAAGGTTCCAGCTATACAAAACTGCAGCTGATTTGACAGGACCAAAGGATTCAATAGTCCCCGACGAACCTCAGCCTCTCCGCCGAACTAGCAGGGTTCCTCATCCGCCTGAGAGATACTTCGGTTTCTCGATGACAGTGGGAGCGAGGATTGCATCATGAGATGATGACCCAACTAGTTTCGAGCAGGCCATCGAAAGTAAGGACTCTGTAAGAATGGTTGGATGCTTAGCGATCTGAGATGGAATCCATGTACACCAACAAATTATGGACTTTGGTTGCTATATCTGAAGGGTTAAATCCCCATCAGGAACAAGTATATCTTGAGAAGATTACTTGGTGTAGATAGAAAAGTTGAGACTTTCAAAGCTAGACTTGTTAAAGGTTTTCGTCATCGACCAGGCGTGGATAATGATGAAACCTTTTCCAGGGACTATGCTTAAGTCCATCCAGATCCTACTTGCCATTGCTACATACCATGACTACGATATCTGGTGGTTGGGTGCCATGACTGCTTTTCTAAATAATGATTTAGAAAAGAACGTCTATAAGAACACAGCCGAGGGCTTCGTAGACAGTGGGAGCAGCGGAAACGTGAGCAAGATGTTTTATGTGATAAAGCAGGCATCGCGGAGTTGGAACATCTGTTTTGATGTGGTAGTCAAAGAGTTTGACTTCATCAAAATGGTAGATGAACCTTGTATATACAAAAAGGTAGTAGAGAGTATGGTGGTGATCCTCATAGAGTACGTGGATAACATACTCTTGATAGAGAAGTAGTTTCCTATGCTACGCTCGGTCAATCTCCGCTTATCACAAGGATTCTCCATATAGGATCAAGATGATACCTCCTAAATCCTGAGTTTTGATCTATGAGATAGAAGTAATTGGATACTAGGATTCTCACTAGTTGTAGTGAGATGGTATCAATCGATCCTGGGGAGAATCACTGGAAAGGTTCCAGAGTGATAAGAACGACTGAATGTCAGTCGCAGGCATTGTCTTTACCCTTAGTGGAGGGACGGTATGTTGGAAGAGTCCCAAGCTAGATACCGTGACATACTAGACGATTAAAGGCAAGATACATCGTTACCAAAGATACTACCAAAGAGGAAGTCTGGGTGTATATTAGTTCATGAGATGAACTTCGTTCCTACCATTGTGAGACAATGGAGTTGTGGCTTATGCCTAGGAACGCCTGTCCCATCAGTGATCCAGACATATTCTAAGGCAATGTCACCTGATCATGGGGATGGTTGATCTCAAGGGTGGTCGAGGTTGGGAGAGTAGACTCAGAGGACAACACGGCGGATCCACTCACAAAGGCCTTTTCCCAGAGAGAGACTTTTATGGGATGGTTGAGTATGAGATACTACAACCACTGCTATCAGATGGCCCTAGTGCAAGTGGGAGATTGTTAGTTATATGTATGCCCTAGAGGCCATTACTATACATAGGATGTATATTGTAGTGGATGCTTGGACATATATAGGGAAGACTTTCTTGCTCGACATGATAGTATGCTATCTGGTTGCTCTTTACCTTAACGTGTACACTGATTGTCTCTCTGTTACATGTTGGTAAAGCCCTTAGGATGTGTGCTTGACTACCTGGAATATGATACGGATCATACTAGTGGGGACATGATAGTCCAGAAGTACATCCTTCAAGGTCCCTAATCGTGGGTGTATCGAGACGGGGCATCGATATACCAGAGTAGACTAGCGTATACCTTCTCAACCCATACAGATGGGCGATGGATGATCCCATATCCATTGGTGTTTGACATCAGAGATGATATACGGGTGCTCAGTAGAGACTGGGTACACTGGACGGACTCGCCGAGAACTTCCAGATGGTATTATACCTTATGTCAGATGGCAGTTCTCTGGTGACACTGGTACAGGTTAGTCTGTAGACCCGAGATCGTCATAGAGTCTTGTGTGATTCCCACTGTGCTTTGATTTCCACCTTACCACGTCCAAGAAGGCGTGCAAAACGGTGGTTTTTGGGTACAGTCCCGAATCACATGGAGGCAATGAGCGATAGGAGGGGATTCGTCTCTCCCGGTATAGGGAGTTGATGTTGCGCTGTGTTCGATTGGCTATAACCGGAAATCCCTGGCCAGGGTTGCTGAGATTTACTGGTAAGTGTTACCAGTAGTTTCTCGAACTGTTATAGACCTCATATCGACACGACTTATCGAGCTATTGGGGTCTAACGTTTACCACCCCTAGGCAAGATATGCGACATATCAGACGACGAGACCGGACTGTACGGTAAGTGTTACTGGTTGGATTCACAGGAGTGTGAGCGGGCTTGCTCGTTGATCTTCTGATCGCTCAATACCCGGGTGGCCGTTACGTTTAGCAAACCGCTTGCGGCTTGTGGGTGTTTGATATGATCATCACCTGCTGCCGGCGTATTGACGAGTCTTTAGAGTCCTACACAGAGCTTTCCTGGCTCAAGCGAAACGAAATAGGAGCGCATTTGTTCATCACAGAATATTGCATTTTATACCGCCCATTCTTACGCTCGTTGTTTATAGGTAGGTACTTTTAATCCGTGTTTGTTACATGTTTACAGATTTCAGGTTTTCAGTCCAAATGTTGTAAATCAAGATAAAATCTCCACAGTTACGCCAAATGCAGAACATCTGTCGACAGCAGATAAAAGCCGGGTTCCGGTCATCCATATCCGTCCACTGCCGAGTACCGGTTCCCGATACAAGACATGTGACAATGGTCATTCATGTCTGGGACAAGCACAGAGCACGAGGTGGGCTGCACAAGAATCAATGGGTGCGCGGAGCTCGAGGGAGAGATAAAGTCAAAAGTGAAGGAAATAAAGCAAACTTGGACTTGGAAATCTGGTATTATTCTGAAGACTTTTGCGCATTTTAAAGTTGGCAAACACGAGGAAACATCCAACCAGGAACCCACAAAAAAGCACACTGCCCAATTCCACTGTACGGCCGCGCATGCGCGGCCAAAAGGGGGTATTGGCCGCGCATGCGCGGCAAGGTGGGTCCCTCTCTGCATCATCTTTTGGGGGCACTTTGGGGATTTCATTTTATGCCAGAATTTGGCCCTAGGGTTTCAGAACACCTCCTATAAATACACCGGACCTGAGCTTAACCAAGAGAGCTTTTCTTTAGCCTCTTTTTTGTGTAGTTTTGTTCTTTTCTTTATCTTCTTCATTCTTTCTCCATTAAAATTGTAGTGAGAGCTTTTTGAGTGGAAGATTAATGAAGATGAGGTTTTTTTATCTTTCTTGTTAGCTTGCTCCCCCTTGAGATTCTTGCTTTCTCTTGCTCATTCAACCTCTTCATTGAGCTTGAATGGGTAAGGGTTAGTTATTGATCTCAAGGGTCGTATTTTCTCACGGGACTAGTTCTTCACTTCACATGCGTTCTCTACCCTTCCCTTGATCTTGCAACCTCTTCATTGAGCTTGCAAGTTTAAGGGTTGGCTATTGAGCACATGCTTGGCTTGGGTTCTACTTCCGTGTTCTTTTTATTTGCTTATTTATTACTTGCATTTTTCATTCTTGCTTTTATTACTTGCAATTTTATTCATGCACTTTAAATACTTGTATCTTTTCTTTTCTTTGTTCTTTTCTTTTTGTCCTCTCTTTTTGGTTCTCTTTTGTGAATGTATGTAATTATTGTTGTTAAGATAAAATACGGTATTATAAGTTAACATTTCTTTGCCAATTCCTTTTCCCGTTATTTTCCATTTGAACTTCGCCCAAACCATACGCAAGCGCTCCGTTAGGCACCGTACCCTGACAAGGTAACGGTGATTCCTAACCGCGACCGGTTGCGTTCGGTTTGGCCGGAGGCGAAAGCAAGAGACAAGAACGGAAGGACAAGGGTAAATAAGCCGGATTCCACGAATACCACGCTTAAATCCCCTAATCCACGTTGTTGCCAATTGCTTAGCTTCAATTGGTCAAGACTCGGCTCAAAGGTTTTGAGTACGGATTTCTTTAGCTTATAATCTCGTATCTTTTCTTAACAACGTTATACTTGCAGATAAACACATAGGTTAGAACAAACTCATACAGATTCTTTATTGACTCGTCTAAGACAAGAAGGTAAGATAACACCATCTCCCTGTGGACCGACCCGTGCTCAACCGGCTAGCTGCAAAGCGACACCGTCCTGATCGCGGTTAAACTTTAAATCTTTGAACATCCGACATGCCATCAGCGTGCGATCAAATGGCGCCGTTGCCGGGGAGACGGTAGCGTATTTTCTTTCTTGTTATTCGGGTTAATATTCTTTTTGTATATAAAAAAAACTCTTTTTGTTTTTTTTGATAATTTTTGTGGGCAAGAGTGCAGCTTTTTGCAAGTTTGCAAACTGCGATTGTGGGGAGCAAAGCGTGGGAAAGGTGATTACGAAGTACAGTGCCAAAGATCCGGGTAGTTTGACCCGCGCAAGCGAACCTTTCAAACTTACCGGATTTGATTCAACGGGGGTTTCCTAACCCAAAACTTAACGGTACGTATTTTACTAACACCTTCTTCTCAAATCCGACGCTTCCAATATACTATTCTTTTGCAGGATTCTTTGCAAGTTCGCTAGCAAACGCTAAAAATTGACTAACCCGTATTTGTTGCAGCGCCGCGCTTAAACTAAAAAACGATTGTTTGATTCTTTAAAGAATTTTTGAATTGCGCATTGCATACATTAATACGGACTTAAGGGCAAGCGAACCCCACAACATACGGTAAAGGATTTCATCACCTTTTCCGTGGCCCACAAATCACGAACTTGCGCATAACGTTTACCCGCACAAATTTAAAAGAAACTAGACTTTAAGCCTTAAGGACTTCGCGCTCACTAGGAGAAGTTAACTGTGTTTAGAACCTTGCTTAACGGTATATTGTTTACGGGGTGTCTAGGAAAGTGTTAACGGCGAAACCGCCAAAAGAGAAAGGGTTATTTAATTAAGGAACTTCGCGAAAGCGTTGGACAACCTCCCCTTATCTCTGCACTTACCTGGCCTCGTGATCAGTGTATCTTGAGCCTGTTTCTCGACACGGTTTTACTTCTACAATTAAGTTCTGGAGCAGGTCTAGTTGACCTAGGTGAACCCTAGAACGATTAGGTGTGTGGTATTTTTGTGTCGTGATTGTTTTTGTCCATATTCTTTTTGTGTATACTTCATTCTTTTGTTAATATATATAAAAAAAAATCACATTCTTTTTCCCCTCCTTTTCCTCTACCTTTCTTTTTCTCTCTTCATATCATGGGTACTCCACCTCGCAAAACTCTTGCCGAACTTTGGTACCCACAACCAGACATTACTTCATACGGTTCTTGTTTTGGCCGAACTTCGAACGATCCATCCATGCCAAAAATTTCTTTGAAAGATCGGATAGACGCGTCTAGGACAAACAACTGGACTCCGCAATCCACTTCGTATCAACCGTTTCAAACATTCATCCCTTCTTGTGTTGATATCCCTTTTGAAAGTCCAGTTGTAACCCCGAGACCAATGTCCATTGCTGAACATATTGCACAATCTCGTAGTCGATCTTTCACTCCTTTCACCACTACAAATTCTTGGGATCAACAAATCCATTCACCTTCTTATCCCAATGTTAATCCCACTCCTGTCCAGCCATTCAATTCCTACCAATCCTACCCTACTTTTGCACCTTCCCTAGACATTACTTCAGAACAGCCTTTTGGGAGTTTTCAGTATCCAAACAACTTTGAATCTTTTACTGAAACCCCTTCACAACCAATGTCTAGTTTAGAACAATCCTTGGAAGACTTTAGGGTAGCGTCAAGCCAACAGATGATGGATTTGAATACGTCCATGGCCGCCCTCATACAACCTAGTGACCCGGTAGCTAGTTTTCAACTAGCTCCAAATTTTCCAATGTATGAAGAGGCGGTAGGACAGGCTGTGAATTTGAGTGGAGAGAGTGAGCTGTACCCCCTTCCGAATCAAGCCTACCCGGTCCACATTGACTCCCACAACTCTGATTTTGAATGTCTATCTAGTGTTCCACATGATTTATCAATTGAAGATAGAATGATGAATGAGTTGTACGACTTCGTAGTGTTTGATTTGCCCGATTGTGAAGGGTCCCTTCCAAGTGAAACCATACCTAATCCTTTTGACCTCTACACCTATATCTTAGAACCAGAATCGATTAATATCCATGCTTTTGATGAGGTGTCAGAGAATTTTGATTTTCACTTGATTGAGGATGTTGACGCTGGGGATATTTTGGATGATGAACCCGTAGATTTGGCTGAGTTTGTCTCTTCAAATCATCATCCCGAGTCATTAAATGTTTTTTCCGAACCCCATATGCGTCCGGAATTTGAAGAGAAGTGCATGGATGTGCTAAATTTTGAGGAGAATATTGAGGATAGTTTTGAGGATGAACCAGTTTTAATTGATGAGTCGGATTTTCCAATTCATCCTGTTCCTTTCACTGACTGTGTACACCCTCCAGAACCCTTAACCGATACCCTTCCTCAACCCCTTCCCTCCATCCTTTCCATCGTTCCGTCCTTGCAAGAACCTGTCTCACTCTCATTTCATATGTCTGGTTTACCAAGTTCGGCGTACCCATGGTTTCTCACGAACCTTGAGGGATTTGACCCCATTTCTCGACGGGTTAATAGATTAGCACAATCGCTGTTTACACATCGCTCATCACAAATTGTGCTAATCTATTCACTCCATTTGCACCCTCCAGTTCGTACTCCACTTCTTTCTCCCATCCGCCATTCTTCTCTTCCACCGAGACCGGACGCCACTTCTATCCCCACACGGTCTCGCGTGTTTCTTATTTCTTTTCTCTACACTCCATTCTTTCACCAACCGTCGCTTTATAACGATAAAATTTTTGAATGGTTGGTGTTAATTTTTGGCCTGTGTAAGGCCTTGTATAGATGGATACTGTTCTTTCCCCCATAATCCTAAATTTCAACGCTTAACAGTGGAAACATTGTTTTACTTAAGTTTGGGGGGGACACCTTTTTGTATATTTTTTTTGTTTTCTTTGTTGTATATAATTTGTTTTTAGGGAGCGCCGACAATTTTGACCCTCTTGGTATAGCCTGAGAGTGAGGGCACTGTCAAGTTTAAGTTTGGGGGTGTGCTCGGTAAGCTTTCTTCCTTCGCATTCATTTGTATATTTTGCATTTGCATACCTTATTAAAAACCCACAAAAATCGAAAAATTTCCAAAAATTATAAAAACTTTTTGTCAAGTTAGATTGTGGAAGAACTCTGATTCAACATTCGACGGTTTTTGTTTGAAAAAATAGGAATAACTAAATCTTATGTTTAGATTTTGAAAACCTGAAAGATAACTCTCCTTTGAAGTTAACTATGGCTGATATACGTCTTTACATCACACTACGCGTGTCGTGAATTTTGGGAATTAGATGACAAGTCTTTCATGTTTAAACTTTTAAACAGATAAATGATTTTCTGAGGATCAAATAGGTTTGTTCTGAAATAAGTAATGTCAAGAATAGTTTATGAAGTAAAGCGAATATGAAGGAATGTTATTGATGCCGTAATTGGAGCTAAGTCTGAAAAATAACCCATCTAAAACTTGATTGGAATGATTACACACCAAACCCACTAAACACGTCTTTTATCCAAAAAATATTTGAACTGCCGGTTATATCTCCGTTCGTATTAAATCATCTGATTTTCACGACAAACTGTCTTTTGTTTTTGGACCTAGGTAACTTGAGTAATTAAGTCCGCTGGGGTGTTTTCTACACCTAATGCCCTAAAACCAACTGGTTTGGGTGCATTGGCCCAAAGCTCACTAAGAAGCCTAGAAAGTCCAGTTTTAAAACAAAGTCAAGCAAGTGTTCTCTCCGAGTTAAAATTCCTAACGGTTCTTTGTGTGAGAATAATCTTGATAAAAGACAAGCTTTTATAAAAAAAAATTAACGGAGATATGAAGGTTTTACTCTATGATAAAGACTATTGCACGTTCACAGAGGTGTGTATGAAATGAAAACAAGAAAAAGGTGGAGTGAAGAATAAGACCTAGTTTCCTGTTAGGGAAGATAGAAATTCTGAAGTTGAAACTTTACTGGAAAACGAAACTTGAAAAATGCTTAACTCTTTATAAAACTTATGTGATCCTTTTAAAATTGTTATCTGGGCTTTATTGTGCGACATGATGACTTTAATCGACCTTTCTGGAACTTAACGGCACTATTTGCACTACACGTAAAGATATATAAAATCTGTAGTTAAATAAGAAGCGAGGTGTGAAAACTAAAGGTTCGATAGTCTAGACTTAGGACTATAGAATTGTTATTTTCTGAAACAAAGCTTTAGGGGCTTGAATCTTAGTTATTTTACAAAGCTAGCTTGACCGGATTTTGTGGGTAGTATCCGCTGAAAACCCTCAGGAGACAACACTCCTCCTACTAGGGACACCTAGAGGTTTAACGGCTTGTTGCACATGCTCAGTGCAATCGCGTTCCCTGCGAAAGTGCGGTTATCATTTTATTTTTGTGAATAATTGGTTTTGCTCGGGACGAGCAAAAGTTAAGTTTGGGGGTATTTGTTCATCACAGAATATTGCATTTTATACCGCCCATTCTTATGCTCGTTGTTTATAGGTAGGTACTTTTAATCCGTGTTTGTTACATGTTTACAGATTTCAGGTTTTCAGTCCAAATGTTGTAAATCAAGATAAAATCTCCACAGTTACGCCAAATGCAGAACATCTGTCGACAGCAGATAAAAGCCGAGTTCCGGTCATCCATATCCGTCCAGTGCCGAGTACCGGTTCCCGATACAAGACATGTGACAGTGGTCATTCATGTCTGGGACAAGCACAGAGCATGAGGTGGGCTGCACAAGAATCAATGGGTGCGCGGAGCTCGAGGGAGAGATAAAGTCAAAAGTGAAGGAAATAAAGCAAACTTGGACTTGGAAATCTGGAATTATTCTGAAGACTTTTGCGCATTTTGAAGTTGGCAAACACGAGGAAACATCCAACCAGGAACCCACAAAAAAGCACACTGCCCAATTCCACTGTACGGCCGCGCATGCGCGGCCAAAAGGCGGTATTGGCCGCGCATGCGCGGCAAGGTGGGTCCCTCTCTGCATCATCTTTTAGGGGCACTTTGGGGATTTCATTTTATGCCAGAATTTGGCCCTAGGGTTTCAGAACACCTCCTATAAATACCCCGGACCTGAGCTTAACCAAGAGAGCTTTTCTTTAGCCACTTTTTTGTGTAGTTTTGTTCTTTTCTTTATCTTCTTCATTCTTTCTCCATTAAAATTGTAGTGAGAGCTTTTTGAGTGGAAAATTAATGAAGATGAGGTTTTTTTATCTTTCTTGTTAGCTTGCTCCCCCTTGAGATTCTTGCTTTCTCTTGCTCATTCAACCTCTTCATTGAGCTTGAATGGGTAAGGGTTAGTTATTGATCTCAAGGGTCGTATTTTCTCACGGGACTAGTTCTTCACTTCACATGCGTTCTCTACCCTTCCCTTGATCTTGCAACCTCTTCATTGAGCTTGCAAGTTTAAGGGTTGGCTATTGAGCACATGCTTGGCTTGGGTTCTACTTCCGTGTTCTTTTTATTTGCTTATTTATTACTTGCATTTTTCATTCTTGCTTTTATTACTTGCAATTTTATTCATGCACTTTAAATACTTGTATCTTTTCTTTTCTTTGTTCTTTTCTTTTTGTCCTCTCTTTTTGGTTCTCTTTTGTGAATGTATGTAATTATTGTTGTTAAGATAAAATACGGTATTATAAGTTAACATTTCTTTGCCAATTCTTTTTCCCGTTATTTTCCATTTGAACTTCGCCCAAACCATACGCAAGCGCTCCGTTAGGCACCGTACCCTGACAAGGTAACGGTGATTCCTAACCGCGACCGGTTGCGTTCGGTTTGGCCGGAGGCGAAAGCAAGAGACAAGAACGGAAGGACAAGGGTAAATAAGCCGGATTCCACGAATACCGCGCTTAAATCCCCTAATCCACGTTGTTGCCAATTGCTTAGCTTCAATTGGTCAAGACTCGGCTCAAAGGTTTTGAGTACGGATTTCTTTAGCTTATAATCTCGTATCTTTTCTTAACAACGTTATACTTGCAGATAAACACATAGGTTAGAACAAACTCATACAGATTCTTTATTGACTCGTCTAAGACAAGAAGGTAAGATAACACCATCTCCCTGTGGACCGACCCGTGCTCAACCGGCTAGCTGCAAAGCGACACCGTCCTGATCGCGGTTAAACTTTAAATCTTTGAACATCCGACACGCCATCGGCGTGCGATTACCGGCGTATTGACGAGTCTTTAGAGTCCTACACAGAGCTTTCCTGGCTCAAGCGAAACGAAATAGGAGCGCATATGAGATATGTGTGGGACCGAGAATAATACCAGTATGTGATACTGAATTCTATTCTCGCGATTTGTATCATCGGACGGTTATATAAGATATAGCCGGGTTACCGAATCAAATGTTGATTCGATATATTGATACACTTGATATTAGTCGGTTATATGCAGTATGACCAGATCATTAAATCAAGTGTTGATTTAATGATTTAATGTATAATTATATATTGGATATATTACTTGACATTAACTAGTATTTGTTCACTTAAGATTGATTTTCTCACTTGATGTGCACAAGTAGTATATGTGATATATTTTTGTGCACTTGATTGTATCATGTTTGATGATACATGCAAACTTGGGTTTGTGTATGCTATACACCATGTTTAGTTAATGGTTAGGATTTCATTTGCCTTATTTATTTATTTTCTTTATTTATTTTTGGCAAGAAACAAAATGGTGGTGGCTTTCTTTGTTTTATTCTTGAAGTTTCATGAAGCTTCAACCATTTTGTTTTATGCTTAACCTAACCATTTAACTAAACCTTAGTTTATTCTCTACATGAGTTACACTCACCCATGGTTGCTAAATGATAAGCATCACTTGATTTTCTATTATTGATTATTCATTTTTCATTATTTTCTTTCTTCTTCTTCATCTTCTTCATGAAGAAGAAAACCATTGCTAGAAAATTCCAAGTGATGAATCCAAGTGAGAAATCCAATTCCAAAGTGAACCCACTTCCTATTTCTTCATCCTCTACCACTTGCCAAGTAGTAGAGTGTGTTTTCTTCACAAGTTTTATGACCTAGTGAAGATGGAGCTTGAGTTTGAGTTGCCTCGACGTAGATCATCTTCGGCATCGAAGTCAACGACCTAGCCCGATCATTTCTCCGACGAAACCATCGCTAGAGTCCGGGATCCCGATGATCGCAGCGGAGGGACGTCATCACGGAGCTAAAGAAGTGGAGCACCGGATCTACAAAGGTTGTAATCCGTTTCACTTAGTAGCAAAGCAGTTTGCTTGCATTTGTTTTCGCCTATCCTCTAGTTAACGATCTAGTATAGGGTTCTTTGGCACATGGAAAAATTTGATTTTTGCATGGTTGATCAGTTGTAGAACCTCATGGGTGTGCCTAGGAACCCTACACATCATAAAATAGATTTAGGGATTCATCTCGCCATGAAAACACGTTGCAGTCATTGGACCGGCTATGATAACACTGTAAGTTTGCTATGCTCTCTACAATAGGGTTTACAACACGGCAAAAGTGATAATTTTAAAAATCTAGAAAGCAACTATAAGCAAACATAGGATCATGAACAACAACTACAACATGCAACAAAACTAGTGAGCTAAATCTATAAGTTTAAAGAGACTACAACCTTTGTAGCGTGTTAGCCCCCTCTCCTTGGACTCTGGCTAGTCTCCACGAACCCCAGAACAAGCTTGCTCAATAATATCCTTGCCGAAAATTATCCACCTTGAGATAACTCCAACACAAGCTATAACTTTAAATTGATCTCATCAAAATGAAGCAACCCACTAATTAAATTTGCTAAGACTGATTAGTAAGAGATGTAGAATAATTAGCTCACTAAATTTTTCTCTTTTCATTTTCCACTATCTCACTTGAAGAAATCAAAAGAGATAGCCATGGAGGATGAGAGTTAGAAGAAGATAAGAATCAAGATGAGAACAAAACCTTTTAAAAAATGAGTCTTCAAAAAATGAGTCATCTAAGAAAACACATCATGCATTCTACAAGAATCCATTTTCTATGACTCATTCTCATTTTGAAATTAATAAAAGAATATCAATGTTCTTATCTAAACCATATGATTTTTGTGCACCCATGTCATATGTATCAATATACATGTCACAATATTTATATCAAATATAAATATTAATAAAGAGAAGAAAATAATAAAGTGAGCATGATATTAGTTAATATATCAATATATAAATATACATTTAATTATTAAATCGACACTTGATTTAATAATCCGGTTATATCATATATATATACCGGCTAATATCAATAAACACCCGATTAATAAACGTGTATCACATACACATGCTTAATCGAACTCTTGCACATATCCTCATATGTGCTCTACATCGTTTCGCATGTGTTGGGAAAGCTCTGTGTGGGACTCTAAAGACTTGACAATACGCTGATGGTAGGTTAGGATCAAATCTACACCCCACAAGCATGTCAGCGGTACTAACTGTACGTAACGGCTACCCAAGTATTGATCGAAAGAAAGTCAACGAGCAAGCTCATACGAACCCTGCAAAATCTATCAGTGACATCACCGTATAGTCCGGTCTCTTCGTCTAAGAGTATCGCATATTAGGTCTAGGGTTTGGAATATGTCAAACCTCAATAACTCGATAAGTCATGGGATAGAGGACTCATAACCAATCGGAGATACAACTGATAACACTTATCAGTTTATCTCCACTGCGATGGCCATGGACTTGTGGTTGTAGTCATGTCCTGGACAGCGCGACATCAACTCCTTATACCGAGAGAGACGAATCCCCTTGACCGCTCACTACCTCCACGTGCTTCAGGACTATACCCAACAAAAACTTGTTTGCATAACTCATTTGAGCCGAAGTAGGGTAAAAGTCTATGTATGGTCGGAACACACATGAGACACTATAGCGATCTCAGGTCCTTAGGGACTATCCTGCACTCATGTCACCAGAGAACTGCTATCTGACATTGGGATATTAGGAGTTATCGGTGAGTCCGTCCAGTGTAACTCATCCAATGAGCACATGTATACAATTCTCGATATCAAACACCAATAGCTATGGGATCAGCTATCGCCATCTAACCTGATCAGGAAATGTACACACTAGTCTAAACTGGAGTACCGATGCCCAGTCTCGATACTCCTACGACTAGGGACATTTAAGGATGTGCTTATCAACTACCCAGGCCCCACTAGTATGATCTCCATCATTGTCCTTGTAATCAAGCAAAATCCTAAGGGCTTTATCTTGTTAGGAATATGTATGCCCTAGAGGCCATTATTGTATGATATAGTGGATGCTTAGATATATATAGAGAGGACTTTCTTGCTCGACATGATAGTATGCTATCTGGTTGCTCTTTATCTTAACATGTATACTTATATTGTTATACTGTCTCTCTGATACATGTTGATAAAGCCCTTAGGATGTTTGCTTGACTACCAGGACTATGATGCAGCTCATACTAGTGGGGCTTGTGTAGTTCGCAAGCACATCCTTTAACCGTACCTAGTCGAGGGGATATCGAGACAGGGCATCGATATTCCAGAGTAGACTAGTGTGTACGTTTCTTGACCCTGTATAGGGCGATAGTTGATCCCACAACCATTGGTGTTTGACATCAAAGATTGTACACAGGTGCTCATTAAAGAAAGGGTACACCAAACAGGACTCACCAAGAACTCCTAGATGGTACCATACCTATCGTCAGATAGCAGTTCTCTGGTGACACTTGTACAGGTTAGTCTGTAGACCCGAAATCGTCATAGAGTCTTGTGTGGTTCCCACTGTGCTTTGATTTCCTCCCCACCATAGCTCAAAAGAGCCGTGCAAACAGGTTTATTTTGGGTACAGTCCCGAGTCACATGGAGGCAATGAGCGATAGGAGGGGTTTCGTCTCTCCCGATATAAGGAGTTGATGTTGCGCTATGCTCGATTGGCTATAATAGCAAGTCCGTGGCCAGAGCTGATGAGATTTACGGGTAAGTGTTATTAGTAGTTTCTCGAACGGTTATAGGCCACACATCGGCATGACTAATCAAGTTACTGGGGTTTGAAGATTCCACCCCTAGACTTGATATGCGACATATCAGAAGAAGAGACCGGACTGTACGGTAAGTGTTGCTTATAGGCTTTACGGGAGTTTGGACAAGCTTGCTTGTTGATCTTCTATTCGCTCAATACCTGGGTAGCCGTTACGTCCAGCTAGTACCGCTGATGGTTTGTGGGTGACTGATGTGATCATTACCTACAGCTGGCGTATTAACGGGTCTTTAGAGTCCCACACAGAGGTTTCATAGATCAAACGAAACGAAGTAGGGCACATATGGTGATATGTGTGGGAGCTTGATTAAATACGAGTATGTGATACCGTATTCTAATCTCGCAATATTTGATATCGGTTAGATTATATGTGATATAACCGGATTGTTGAATCAAGTGTTGATTCAATGATATGTTATATGTATATATATTTGATATTGGCCGGTTATATATGATATGACCGGATTATTGAATCAAGTGTTGATTTGATATAGTATATTGAATGTTGTCGGTTATATGTGATATGACCGGGTTATTGAATCAAGTGTTGATTCGATAATGTGATATACATATAAGTGATATTAGTCGGTTATATATGATATGACCGGATTATTGAATCAAGTGTTGATTTAATAATTTGATATATATTAATATATTTGATATATAAATATGTATTAACTAATATTGCTCACTTAAAGATTTTCTTCTCTTGATGTATAATTGTATATATAAATATATATATGATATATGAGAATAATGGAGGAAAGAGGCCATAAGAGGGAATTTCATCCTATGGCGTCGAAAAAATACACTCTCCCTCATTTTTTCCGACGATCGGCACCCACCATCTTCATCGTTATCATCTAAGATGTAGGTACACCAAATTTCATGTGATTGTACAACTTTTTCACCGTTGATTTAGTGGGTTCAAAATTAACGGTTTACCGACAGTAGAACTTTTTACTTTGCTAAATCAATGGTGAAAAGGTTGTAGAATCACATGGAATTTGGTGTACCCACATCTTAGATGATAACGATGAAGATGGTGGGTGCCGATCGTCGGAAAAAATGAGAAAAGGTGTATTTTTTCGACGCCATAGGAGAAAATTCCCTCCTATGGCCTCTTTCCTCCATTATTCTCATGATATATATATATATATATATATATATATATATATATATATATATTTGATTTTGTGTCATGGTGGATGATACATAGAACATGGGTGTATGAGACTCACACCAAGACTAAAGATTATTTGGGTGATTGATTGGATCTAAAATGATAGTTTCCACTTCTTTGATTTTAAAGAAAAGATGTAGTAGTAAAGAAGTGATGTAATGTTTTAGTCGTATAATAACCGCAATCAATAACGGTGTCGCTTGTAGCGAGCGTTAGTGAGCACGGGTCGTCCACTGAGATGTGAGGAATTCGTAACTTCTTGCTTTAGTTGAGTCGAAAGAATTATTAAAGAAAATTCAAGAAATAATTCAAGATTTAGTTGAAGTAATCATTTCAAGAAGTTTAAGAAATCGTTTTCAAGAAAGAGAATGCAAGAAAATGTTCAAGATTTAGTTATCAAGAAAATTGAAGAATGCTTGTAGGATTCGAACGGAATTGATAGCAATGGATGATTATTCGAGATGATTCATCTTATCTATTGGTAGAATTATAACTAGATCGATGGATATTAATGAGAATTAGGGATCCTTTGATGAAACTAGGGTTTCTCCGTCATTGCCCCTTGTCCTTTCATTGATTGCCATTCTTATCTAGCCTTTAACAAGAAAGATCACCAAATCTAATCCCCAAATTGTGATGAAATTCTCAATAGATGAATCTCACTCACAATTTGGACATTAATGATTCTTTTTGCTAAAGTTTATAATCTCCATAAGACTTAAGATGAATATAGAATTCCTTCACCATTTGATCTACCAAATTCCTTCGAATTCTTAGCAAGCGGAGATTTATTCACACGTTATGAAAATAGAAGAATCAACAAATAGAGATTTCATAATGTGAAAATTTAAAGAAAGCAAGACTAAGAGTAATAATCATCTTTATTATTCAACTTCAAATTACAACTTCTTCAATCCGAGATTACAAGAAAATTCGCTCTCGATCACTCCCTTGAAGAGGTAATTTCTCCGTCGATCTTCGCTTCGCTCGATCACCGTGAGTCTTGGATCTATCTAGGATCACGTGCTCGTTGATGACAATCGGCTTCGCGTAAAGGATCTTGAATGAAGTCGCTCGATGAATTTCTCACGATTCTTGATTTTGGATCTTGATTTGGTTTTGGATTGTGTACTAAAATTCAACAACTAATCAACAACTCAACAACCTTTTTAATGTAAGCTTAGGTCCCTTTTTATAGCCCCTAATCAAGCTTCCTCAATAAGCTAGGTAGTTATGCAGAGGCTTCTAGAGTAAGCTAAGTAGTTATGAAGCGTCCTCAGCAAACTAAGACGTTACAGGGAAGCTTCTGGAAAAGTCTCGATCGTCGACTCCCTGAATCGGCCGCGGATCCACGGTGACTCGGCCTGACTCGGCTGCGGTTCCGCGACCGATTTGTGAGATCTCAGCTTCAAATCTCTGTGGTCTTCTGGTGTTGGTTTCTGGGTTTATATGTGATATCTGGAATATTCTTCTCTTTCTGCCAGAATTTAATTCTTCGATTTGCTGTATTTTATCGGCGAATTTGCGATTCCGGTATCTGACCTGAGCTGACTTTTGCACAAGATCTCAATGAAGAATGTTAGAGATATACAATATTATGCGTGAAATATTAAACATGCAATTTCCTTCAAAAGCGTTGATTATAATGTATAACACACGGTAATTGATATTTTCCAGATGAACTTGTAATATGTGTTATATTTATAACAAACACCCTTAGATGTTTAGAAAAGTGAGGAAATTGTTATGTTAAAAATTGCAATAATTTTGACTGAACAGTGATTATTTATTAAGAGGAAAATCAAAAATGAGGTGGAAATGAGCATGGTTTAAGATGCTTGTAGAAGCATGTAGAAGCCATGACTCATCCCACTAATTTTTGTTTTACTCTAGATATTTTATAACCCAACTATTATCTTTAGCCCATGGTTAACTCACTATTTCTCACTTGAGATATTTTCCTCACCCTAGTTCATCTTCTTCCTCTCTAGGTTTTCTTGAGTTGAAGAAAGAAAAAAAGAAAGAGATTTCTAAAATGAGCAAAATTCCTACTTCATCAACCTACACTCATCTAGCCCATAAGTTTAGGTTGTTAGCTTCACTAATAATTGATTAGTGAAGCATTAGCTTGAGTTAGAGAGACTTCAAGGTGGATCATCTTCGGCCTCGAAGACGACGTAGCAAGCTCGTTCCTTTCACCAAGTGGAGCCCAAAAAGAGTTCTAGGGACTACTACTTGGAGCTAAGGGACTAATGCTTGGAGCTTTAGAAGTGAAGGACATGTCTACAAAGGTTGTATTCTCTATTCACTTAGTGTAAAACTTGTTTACAAGCCCTACAAACCCTAATTCTCTAGTTAGATTCTAGGTTAGTGTTGCTTAGCACTCTAGATTTTTTAAAATTGCATATTTGATGCTTGCTAAAACCTAGTGGTGGTGCTAAGACACACTTTCATGGTATGAGAGCCAAAACTAGAGCATTATACGATGTTTAGAAATTACGAAACCGAAACAACTCCGAAAAACCGAAACCTAAAACCCAACTTTCTGTCAATTTTAAAACGTTCTCTGAAATTTTTTTAAACAAGTGCCGAATATTACATGTGATGTATCTAGAACACCAGAGAAATTCGAGGCCCAAATTCCAAACTTTGGCTGGCGAGATCTTGATAAAAACCGGCCTGGCCGGTCCACCTATTGTTTCTGGGCTCGTATTTCATTGGTGTTATGGTGTATTGGGTTTAGGGTTTCAGGTACTGTTTGTTTTTGCCAAGATTGCATGTGATGTAATCTTTCTATTAAGGCAATTCGGAATGTTTCGTATTCGCAAGTTAACATTGTTTCGGGTTTAAATTTTGATATGTGATACAATAGTTGGAATCCACATTAAATTAGTTTTATGAAAACTAGTTTATAATTGGTAAATTTAGCGTTTTAGTCTCGGTTCATCGATTGCCACGGAGTTTCGATTCGGATCAAAACTCTGTCGCAATCGCGTATAGTACGCGAACACTCGCCGAATAACTCTACTAGATAGCCATGCCCCATTGCCCCGACCAAGTGACTGTAGGAGAACCTCGTTGCCAATAGTACCCACTCGAGTGCTCGCGGCCACGGTGTTCCGCCTAAGTGCACTTCGTCGACGCATCGGGGGTGCGGCCATCTACTAAAATTCCCGACGAGCATTCGATCAGGTAGTCAGGAATCTTGTTGAATTACCCGACTAAGTTATTGAAAAGTGTTTTCGATTTGAGACTAAAATGCTGGGTTTATAGGGTTAGGCATGAAATTCAGAATATGAGATATTCCAGGTTTATGATGTCTACGGTATATGCGGATTCTAATTATTGTAGTTTTCATTTCTTTTCTGCGGCCGTAAATGTAATATGTGGTGTATCCCCGATCTCGTTGCTATACGTCAACGACATTCAGGATACCCATATTTACTTATGTTGATGTTATGTGTTGCTGTGATATGTTATATTGGATCGTCGTGATTGAATAGCCGGGGGTTTTTGCATGAGATGAAAGTTTTATATTTTCATTCATGTAAAATTGTATGTAATATTCTTTTATGGGACACTTCCGGGTTGAGGATGTTGTCACCATTGATGTATATTATTTACTTTTTCGCATTAGGATAAACCCAAGGCGGGGAGCACAAGTAACCGGGTTCTAGAGTCCAGAGGGAGACCATCTCAAGGAGTCGAGACCGGGTCTGCTAACTCTAGAATTGGCAGGGTCACTTGCCGCTCTCGTAGGGGTCTAGGGATGTGGGTTAGGTTATTCATCACGACCGTGGAATCCATGTTTTTCATTACTGGCTTAATTTAAAACACGGACCTCCTAGTATATCCAATATTTCATTTGTTAACTTCTGCTGCCTGAGTTCTGTGATGTGATCATATAACTGCCTAAGACGAATGCTATATATATATATATATAATAAACGTTGATTATGTTTTGCACCTGCGCTAGTCCAACCCCCGCTCTGCCGTTAGTTAAGTAATCTAACGGTGCATGACGGGGACCCGTGACAAATGCGGATGGCATAAGCGTACGTTCTATTTTCGTTTCTTCTGTGATGTTTAGGAAACATAAATGATGGGACATTATTAATGAGATTAATGAAAAGGAAAAAAACCTAAAGATGTTGTAGAATCAAATTTTTCAAAAAGCTATCTCTAGTTTTTTGCTTTGCATAGCGGTATTCCTTCTATGAATATCCAGCACCTCATTCGATAAGGAAAGAGCCTAGATCCCTTCACCGGGAGTGACCTCTTGAGCAATACTAGCAAATGCTACAACCCACTCGGTTTGTTTTGAAAACTACTCGAATTTAAAAGCGGAGCTTAAACCACTCCTTTTCAAATCACTGGATTCTACAACGATATCAAGTTCATTATGTTAAAGGTTTTATTCAAAACCAGTCGTAGCCCTCTGTCATTTCAGATAAAGACTATTCAGTATTCGTGTTGCGTTTGTTGGCCTCCTTCAAGACGTAGTGTGCGGTAGCTGATTAGTGCTTATGTGCCGCATATGATACGATTGGATTAGAGTAGTCGTACGACTTTGTTGGCCTCCGTCAAGGGTCGTGCGGGTGGGGTTTAATTCAATCAAGAAATGACGGGTAGAACTTGACTAGCGGCCTATGGTTTGTTGGCCTCCGTCAAGGTCATAGGACGTTAGGGGTAAAAACCGATATTGGGAATTTCAAGTGTTGAAATTTATAATGAGATTGCATACATTATATGAGATAGTTGGATCCCGATACCCACTGCGAGTAAGAGTTACTCCTGGGAGAGTTTTGCACTTTACAATTAGCTAATCCAGTAGGTGTCTGAGAAAGGTGTTAACGAGGTTATGGCCCTGCGGAAACGAGGTTATTTAATTAGTTCCATGTGAAAGCATGAGGAGACTCCCTCGGAGTACCAATACCTGCCTGGCTGACCGATTGGCAAACTTGTAGGGTGTAATTAATCCCGGCTAATCTTACCTTTTAGGGTTCGAAGGAAGATTTGATAAAAACAGTGGGAGCCATCCTGATTAGATAAGATAATAACCAATCTAATCTTGCAAGAGCGCACGCTAAAGTGTTTTCTTCTCTCTCTCTCTCCAGGTAGCGACTATGACATGCCTTAATCAAGTTAATAATATGGATGTATTGACCGAACCCGCTTATTATACTAAGATGGGTAACGTTGGTTCCGCTTTTTCTTATGATTGTTATAAGTTTGAGCAAGGAATAAGGGAATATCAGGATTCCTACGCAACCCGAACGAAGAAAGAGAATAATGATGCATCTTTTTCGGGTGTGTTCATTACCGAGAACTATTTCTCAGTATGCTCTACGTCCTGGGTATTGGATACCGGATCAGGATCCCACGTTTGTAATATGTTACATGGGTTAAGAAGAAGTAGAGAACTGAGAAAGGATGATGAGTCTCTCGTAGTAGGGAATGGTGCAATTGTTGCAGCCAAAGCAGTTGGTGAATATCATCTTGTATTACCAAACGATAATACATTGATTTTGAACGACTGTTATTTCATACCAAAAATGATGTGCGATATAATATCAATTTCTTTATTAGATAAAGAAGGATATAACTTTGTATTAGAGAAAAATGTTATGAACATTTTCTTAAATCAAGTGTTGATTGGGTATGGTACGTTGTATAACGGTATATACGTTCTAAATCAAACTACTGTTCTAAACATACATAACACACATAAGAGGAAAAGTTCAGAATTGAACGAAGCCTTCTTGTGGCATTGTAGACTTGGTCATATCAATGCGACCAGACTAGCGAAGTTGCATAAAGATGGATATTTGAATCCGTTCGAATTTAAATCTTATGAAACTTGAAAGTCATGTCTCAAAGGCAAGATGACCAAAACTCCGTTTACTGGACACGGAGAAAGGGCTACTGAACTCTTGGGACTGATACATAGTGATGTATGTGGTCCTATGTCTACACATGCCAGGAATGGTTCCTCGTACTTTATTACATTCACCGAAGATCTTTCAAGATTTGGACATGTGTTCCTGTTGAAATACAAATCTGAAGCTTTTGAGAAATTCAAGAAATATAAGTGCGAAGTCGAGAACCAGACGGGTAAAAGTATTAAAGTCCTTCGATCTGATCGAGGAGGAGAATACTTAAGCACGGAATTCCGAGACTGTTTAAAAGAGAATGGGATTCTCTCTCAGCTTACTCCTCCGTATACACCACAGCACAATGGAGTTTCGGAGCGTAGGAATCGCACCCTATTAGATATGGTGCACTCTATGATGAGTATTGCTGAGTTACCTATTTCCTTTTAAGGTTATGCACTTGAGACAGTTGCATACCTATTGAATAGGGTTCCGACCAAATCAGTGCATACCACTCCATATGAGATATGGGAGGGGAAGAGACCATGCCTTAATTTTATTAAGATATGGGGTTGTCCGGCTTATGTTAACAAGCAAAATTCGGACAAGCTCGAGGCAAGGTCTGTTCTGTGTAAGTTTATTAGATATCCTAAATATTCATGAGAGTATATCTTCTACCACACCGAGGAACAAAAGGTGTTTGTTTCTCGGAATTCAACCTTTTTTAGAAAAGGAATTTCTTGTGAAAGAAATTAGCGGTGATGAAGTAGAACTGGAAGAAGTTCCAGCTACACAAACTACAACTGATGATTTGGTAGAACAGGGGGATTCGATAGTTTCCGACGAACCTCAGTCACTCCGCAGATCTAGTAGGGTTCCTCATCCACCTGAGAGATACTACGGTTTTCTCATAGACAGTGGGAGCGAGAATTGCACCATGGAAGATGATGACCCAACTAGTTTCGAGCAGGCCATCACAAGTAGGGACTCTGTGAAATGGTTGGATGCTATGCGATCTGAAATAGAATCCATGTACACCAACAAAGTATGGACTTTGGAAGTTTCTCCTGAAGGGGTAAAACCCATCGGGGGCAAGTGGATCTTTAAGAAAAAACTTGGTGTAGATGGAAAGGTTGAGACTTTCAAAGCTAGACTTGTTGCTAAAAGTTTTCGTCAACGACCAGGTGTCGACTATGATGAAACCTTTTCTCCAGTGGCTATGCTTAAGTCCATCAGGATCCTACTTTCCATTGTTGCATACCATGACTAAGAAATCTGGAAGATGGACGTCAAGACCACTTTTCTAAATAGTGATTTAGAAGAGAGCGTGTACATGACACAGCCAGAGGGCTTCATAAACAGTGGGAGCAGCAGAAAGGTGTGCAAGCTACTTAAATCAATTTATGGATTAAAGCAGGCATCAAGGAGTTGGAACATCTGTTTTGATGTAGTAGTCAAAGAGTTTGACTTCATCAAAAACGTAGATGAACCTTGTATATATAAGAAGGTTGTAGAGAGTAAGGTTGTCTTTCTCGTATTGTACGTGGATGACATACTCTTGATAGGAAATGATGTTCCTATGCTACACTCGGTCAAGCTCTTTTTATCACAAAAGTTCTCCATGAATGATCTAGGTGATGCCTCCTACATCCTGGGGATAAAGATCTATAGAGATAGATCTAAACGGATGTTGGGATTGTCCCAATCCAGGTATATTGACACCATACTAAAGAGGTTTAGTATGGAAAATTCTAAGCGTGGTAATTTACCCTCTTGCTCAGGAATCACTCTCTCTCCAAAGAGATGTCTCCCAAGACTGATTTGGAGAGGGCTCCATGCAAGGGATACCCTATGCTTCTGCAGTTGGGTCAATCATGTACGCAATGTTATGCACCAGACCGGATGTAGCTTACGCACTTAGTGTGGTAAGTAGGTATCAATCGGATCCTGGAGAGAAGCACTGGACAGCTGTGAAGAACATTCTTAAGTACTTGAGAAGGACTAAAGAAATGTTCTTGGTGTATGGTAACGGAGAACTCAAGGTGGAGTCCTTTACCAATTCGATCTTTTAGAGTGATAAGGACGACAGTAAGTCGGTCTCGGGTTTTGTCTTCACCCTCAATGGAGGGGCGGTATATTGGAAGAGTTCCAAGCAAGATACCGTAGAAGACTCAACGATGGAGGCTGAATACATCGCTGCCAATGATGCTGCCAACGATGCTGCCAAAGAAATTGTCTGGATGAAGAAGTTCATTGCTGAACTTGGTGTGATTCCATCCATTAAGCATCCAATACCCTTGTATTGTGATAACAATGGAGCTGTGGCTTTGGCCAAGGAACCCCGGTCCTATCAGAGATCGAGACATATTCTTAGGCGGTATCACCTGATCCAGGAGATCGAGATCAGGAGAGTTGACATGAAGGATAACACAACGGATCCACTCATGAAGGCTCTCCCCCAGACGCAGTTTGAGAGACTTTTTGAGATGTTGGGTATGAGATACTACAACAACTGGCCTTAGTGAAAGTGGGAGATTGTTAGGAATATGTATGCCCTAGAGGCCATTATTGTATGATATAGTGGATGCTTGGACATATATATAGAGGACTTTCTTGCTCGACATGATAGTATGCTATCTGGTTGCTTTTTATCTTAACATGTACACTTGTATTGTTATATTGTCTCTCTGATACATGTTGATAAAGCCCTTAGGATGTTTGCTTGACTACCAGGACTATGATGCAGATCATACTAGTGGGGCTTGTGTAGTCCGCAAGCACATCCTTTAACCGTTCCTAGTCGAAGGGATATCGAGACAGGGCATCGATATTTCACAGTAGACTAGTGTGTACGTTTTTTGACCCTGTATAGGGCGATGGTAGATCCCACAACCATTGGTGTTTGACATCAAAGATTTTACACAGGTTCTCATTAGAGAATGGGTACACCGAACATGACTCGCCGAGAACTCCTAGATGGTACCATACCTATCGTCAGATAGCAGTTCTCTGGTGACACTTGTACAGGTTAGTCTGTAGACCCGAGATCGTCATAGAGTCTTGTGTGGTTCCCACTGTGCTTTGATTTCCTCCCTACCATGGCTAAAAGGAGTCATGCAAACAGGTGGATTTTGGGTACAGTCCCGAGTCATATGGAGGCAATGAGCGATAGAAGGGGTTTCGTCTCTCCCGGTATAGGGAGTTGATGTTGCGCTTTTCTCGATTGGCTATAACAACAAGTCCCTGGCCAGGGCCGATGAGATTTACTGGTAAGTGTTATTTGTAGTTTCTCGAACGGTTATAGGCTACACATAGGCATGACTTATCAAGTTACTGGGTCTGACGATTCCACCCCTAGACTTGATATGCGACATATCAGACAAAGAGACCGGACTGTACGGTAAGTGTTGCTTATAGGCTTTACGGGAGTTTGGACAAGCTTGCTTGTTGATCTTCTATTCACTCAATACCTGGATAGCTGTTACGTCCAGCTAGTACTGCTGACGGCTTGTAGATGACTGATGTGATCATTACCTACTGCTAGCATATTGACGAGTCTTTAGAGTCCCACACAGAGGTTTCCTAGCTCAAGCGAAACGAAGTAGGGCATATATGGTGATATGTGCGGGAGCTTGATTAAATACGAGTATGTGATACCGTATTCTAATCTCGCGATATTTGTTATCGGTTAGGTTATATATGATATAACCGGATTGTTGAATCAAGTGTTGATTCAATGATATATTCTATGTATATATATTTGATATTGGCCGGTTATATATGATATGACCGGATTATTGAATCAAGTGTTGATTTGATATAGTATATTGAATGTTGTCAGTTATATATGATATGACCGGGTTATTGAATCAAGTGTTGATTCGATAATGTGATATACATATAAGTGATATTAGTCGGTTATATATTATATGACCGGATTATTGAATCAAGTGTTGATTTAATAATTTGATATATAAATATGTATTAACTAATATTGCTCACTTAAAGATTTTCTTCTCTTGATGTACAATTGTATATATATATATGGTGTGTGTGTGTGTATTTGATTTTGTGTCGTGGTGGATGATACATAGAACATGGGTGTATGAGACTCACACCAAGACTAAAGATTATTTGGGTGATTATTTATTAAGAGGAAAATCAAAAATGAGGTGGAAATAAGCATGGCTTAAGTTGCTTGTAGAAGCATGTAGAAGCCATGACTCATCCCACTAATTTTTGTTTTACTCTAGATATTTTATAACCCAACTATTATCTTTAGCACATAGTTAACTCACTATTTCTCACTTGAGATATTTTCCTCACCCTGGTTCATCTTCTTCCTCTCTAGGTTTTCTTGAGTTGAAGAAAGAAAAGAGAAAGAGATTTCTAAAGTGAGCAGAATTCCTACTTCATCAACCTACACTCATCTAGCCCATAAGTTTAGGTTGTTAGCTTCACTAATACTTGATTAGTGAAGCATTAGCTTGAGTTAGAGAGACTTCAAGGTGGATCATCTTCGGCCTCGAAGACGACATAGCAAACTCGTTCCTTTCACCAAGTGGAGCCCAAGAAGAGTTCTAGGGACCACTACTTGGAGCTAAGGGACTACTGCTTGGAGCTTTAGAAGTGAAGGACCGGTCTACAAAGGTTATATTCTCTATTCACTTAGTGTAAAACTTGTTTACATGCCCTACAAACCCTAATTCTCTAGTTAGATTCTAGGTTAGTGTAGCTTAACACTCTAGATTTTTTAAAATTGCATACTTGATGCTTGCTAAAACCTAGCGGTGGTGCTAAGACACACTTTCATATCTCATGTCTAAACGATACGTGATAGTGAATAAAACACATCATATGAAAAATAAAGGCAAACCAGATAGCATACTATCATCTCGAATAAGATTGTTCTCTCGTATAGGTCCTCCTTTAATTACAATAATTGTCTTGTGGGCACCTATATCCAACAGTCTGCATGACCTGATATCATCATTTGTCTCAAGTGTGTTCCCACTATACTTAGATTACTATCCTACCACGGCTTTAAAGAGCCGTGCAAACAGGTAGTAGTTGGGTGCAGTCCCGAAGCTCTTGGAGGCAGTGAGTGATAGAAGGGATTCGTCTTTCCCGGTATAGGGAGTCGATATCGCACTGTATACGGTCGGCCAATACCATAAGACCTTAACCAAGGTAGATAGGAATTACTGATGGGCCTATCGGTACTTTCCCGGATGGTATTGGGCTATAGACCGACATGATTTATCGCGTTATTAGGGGTCTGACGTTTACCTCCCCCTAGACCCGATATGCGATACTCTCAGACGAACGGATCGGACTGTGTGGTGAATATCACAGATTGGCTCAGTTAGGGGTTTGGATGGGCTTGCTTGTCGATCTTCCCTCCGACAGATACCTGGGTAGCCGTTACGTACAGCTAGTGCCACTGACGTGCTTGTGAGTCCTTTAGGGTTTCTTCAGTAACTCACTGGCAGCGTATTATCGAATCTTTAGAGTCCCACACAGTGGGTTTTCGGCTTTAGCGAAACGATGTAGTAGCCGTATAGGGTACATGCAAGGGTCCGATTAAAACTAGTATATTCGTTATACTAACGGTAATCGGATGTTCGGAAATACTAGCCAGTCTTTTATAAAGACAGATATTAAATCCGGTTTGGATTTAATACATATATTCATATATGTGTGTTTAGCTAGTATTTTATCACTAATAGTACTTATCTTTTTTATGTATGGAAATACATTTGTAATTAACTACAAATACACATATATGTATTAAATAACATGTTTATGTATTTGTATATATGTATATGTATTGTAGTTAATTAATTTCTTTTTCCATTAACTCTTTAACTTAGGTTGTGCTTAAGATTTAGCACAACATTTTCCTTTAGCCATTTGGTGACATGTGGAGGAGGAGATGAGGATAGACACTTGTATGGTTGGTGAGATATAAGGGTTGTAATCATTTTCAAGCATGATAAAAGATAACAAACTCTTAGGTTTTTCTACACAATTTCTTTTCATTTTTCTCTCTTCAAGTTTAGCTCTCATCTTTTCCTTCTCTTAAAAAAACTAAAGAATTAAAAGAAAAGGAATTAGAAAAGAGAAAAAATAGTTTAGTGACCATGGCTACATCCTAAAATCTTTTCCATTAGCAAAGATTTGAGTTTAGTGATCTTCTTTTTGAAGATTAGAGATAGAGTTTGAAACTTCTCAAGGTGGATCATCTAGGAGTTAAGGATCAACAAGCAAGCTACTTCCATTACCTACAAGGAGATCAAGGAGTTCAACCACAACAACAACCACCACTTAGAGATTTCAAGAAAGCAAATAGGATGTAAGGATACTAAACATAGTAGGTAATCACCTTCTAATTAGTTTTCTTGCTTCAAGTTTTAATCTTTTAGCATGTTTATTATTATTTGTGGTGATTGCTCTCTAGGTTTTTTAAAATTGATGCATGCTTGCATCTAAATTCACAAGGTAGAGAGCAATGGTCTTTTTCACTATCATCTCGCGCAAGACTGTTCTACTTTTTTGTCCTTCTTCAATTATTATAATCGCCTACTTGCAATTACAATAATTGCCTTGAAGGCATTATCGCCATCAGTTATAGCGAGCGACGTCAGCATACGTCTGAATTGCAGGCATATCCCCATTCTTTCTTATGCTGAAAACAAAGTTTAACGTTAAAACATAGCTATCAATTAATTAAACTGAAGATTGCAGGCAACTGCTTTGATGTTACAGGCAACTTTTATAGTGTTGGAGATAGTGCCCTCATAGTCAATTATTGGATCGCAGGTACGTGATTGCAATGATTGCGGAGGACCTATACCGGTAGGACAGTCTTACTCAAGATGATAGTATGCTATCTGGTTTGCCTTTATCAGTCGTGTACATGTTCAGGTGACTGATTGCATGTTACACTTTGATAGAGCCCTTAGGATCTTGCTTTACCACCAACAGTATGATGGCGATCATATAAGTGAGAGTTGGGTGGTTTATACGCATATCCTTAATTCTGGTCCCTAGTCGTGGGAGTTTCGAGACAGGGCATCGATACTCCGGAGTAGACTAGTGTGTACAGTCGAGACCCCGACGAGGGGCGGTGGCCGGTCTCACAAGCCACTGGTGTCAGTTGGATCACCTAAGATGTATACAGGTGCTCATTGGGTTATAAGTACACCGGACAGGACTCGCCGGGAATCTGCTAGTTAGCATTATATCTACCGTCAGATAGCAGTTCCCTGGTGACATGTGTACAGGTTAGTTCATCGACCTGAGGTCGTCATTTGTCTCGTGTGAGTTCCCACTGTGCTTTGATTTCTACCCTACCACGGCTCAAAGGAGTCGTGCAAACAGGTAGCTTTTGGGTACAGTCCCGAGCCATATGGAGGCACGTGAGCGGATCGGCAGGGGATTCGTCTCTCCCGGTATTGGGGGCGAGGTCGTGCTGTGTCTAGGAGAGCCATTACACAAAGTCCATGGCCATGGCAGGAGATTTACTGGTAGGTACTCCAGTAGTATCTCAGGGTGTAATTGGGCTTCACTCCGACACGACTTATACTGCTTTTGGGGGTCTGACGTTACTAGCCCCCTAGGCAGATATGCGATACTCATAGACGAATGGACCGGACTGTATATACATTGTCACTGTTAGGCTCTGTAGGGTTTTTCGGATGAGTGCGCTCATCGGTCTCCCTTGAGGTCAGTCCGTGGGCAGCCGTTACGCATTGCTAGTGCCGCTGACGGTTTGTGGTTAAACCCACTGCCAGGGTGCTGACGAGTCATTAGAGTCCCCCACAGACAGTTTCCCAAGTTCGGGCGAAACGTTGTAGAGGCCGTATGGTTTTATGGCAGGGTTCGGAAAATGCACGTGCGTTTACGCACGTGTCAGTTTTCGGGCAGATGATACTGGTCGGCTTTGGTTTAAGCCGGATCCGAGTATTATATTGAGTAGGTATAATATCTTTGTCTCAGTTGCATTTGTATTCGGTCGTAATACAAATGCGGGTATATTTATACAGTTTCGGGGTTGTACTGAAATTCGTTTCAGGATCACTTTTGGAAGTTGCCAGTTTCCAGTTTTCTATCAGCCGTCTTTTAACATTCGGTTAAAGACGGATTTATCTTTTCTTCAGTTGAGGTGAGTCATCATTCTAGAAGGTTCTAGAAGGTTCTAGAATTTGTGACAAGGCTTAGTGACTCATCTTTGCATTTATTAAAGGGTGACTAGGTTTAGTGAGTCATTCTTTGTATTAAATCATTCTTGTTTTGGTTAAGATATTTTGAAGTGAGAAGCTTTTTGTTAATGGTCACCACTTGCTCCTACGGTCACCTCCCTCCTTCTTATATAAGTGGCCGGCCTTCTCTCTCCTCCTCACTTCACTTGATGTTTCATTTTGGTTAGAAAAGATTATGATAGTATTCGGGGTGTATGGAATTTTACAGTTCATTTCATTCCATCACCCGATTTCCACGGCAACTTCATTAACCGATCGTCCACGGATTTGGACGAAGTGAGACAAAGTCATCTACTCATTCTCTACATCAATCTTGGTCGTCTCTTTTAGCAAACTTGACGATCGAGTTGCCTCGAGTTAGAGGCGGGAGCCCGTTTAAAGAATCGGTGATGTGGTGCCACCTCGACGAGGATATCGGAGATCGACGAGATCGGAGCAGCCGCAACGGAGCGTGGGATGATGGTTGAAGAACGAAGGACTCGGATCGTTCGGTATAACATTCCTACACTCTTTACAGTTTGTTAGTTTAGCAATAATGGAAGATCCGGGTTAAAGTATACGATAGCGCCAGTTAAAAAGTTTTTGTTCCGTATTTGGCGTCTGTAGACTGCCGGGGCGCTAGCGTAGACTTACAATGGTATCAGAGACTCACCATTTTGCTATACTAACTTGTGCTAACGCGTTCAAAACATCGATCGAACCGAAAATCAAAAACGGCAAAATCCTAGCCCGACAGTTTCTGTTAATTTTAAACGGTCTCAAAATTTATTTCTGGATGTCTTAAAAATCTGTGCAGGCGTTTTTAAGAGCCACGACAAAATTTGGGGTCGTAACTCCTCCAAGCTGCCGCGGAAACGCGGCCAAACCCATGGTTTGGCCGCGCATCCGCGGCCACGTGGGGAGCACGTGCTCCCAAATTTGGTCAGTGGGTTCTGTGTTGGATTTTGGGGTTTTTGATAAATATCGTTTTGGCCCAGGTTTTGTTACTGTTCACCAGTAAGCAGTGGGGCCCACTTTTTGATATTTGGTCTTTGGTCGATCGAAATTTAAACACATTAGTTTACAGTGCTTACATTATATCTCCGACCGGGAATGTCATTTGATCGGTAAACCGCGTTTAATTGCTATAGTTCTTTTAGACGGGTTTGCGAACGTGACATTCGCGTTGATGTTCTGTGTTGTGCTGTGATGTTGCGGATTTGTCGTGGTGGATAGCAGTGTGCAATGGTAGTACAGTTTGTGTTTATTTGTACATTTGATATTGCGGGGCGAGCGTCCAACTTGTGGACTGCAGTCACTGCCTGTTGTATAATATTCTTTTTGGGGCACGACCAGGTTGCGGTCGATGTACCTATTGTACTATTTTTCATTACTGTACTAGGTTTTGCCCCGAGACGGAGTGCACGGATAGCCGGGTTCGAGAGGGCAACGGGTCCGCATCTCATGGCTTTGAGAGGCAGAGGGGTCCCACTCTAGAATTGGCAGACTATTCGCCGCACTCGTAGGGGGTACAGGTTGACCCAAGGAGGGGTGCTCAATTTACCGGATTCCGTGAAGTGCCGGGTGTTCCATTCACTATGCTGTGGGGACTACCTCGCTTCAGGTTTTGGCGGGTAACTTGCCGCACCCGTAGGGGTCTAGGTTGCATTGCACAGGCTATCCACACGACAGGGGAACGTCGAGTTTCAGCAGCGGCTCTGTGAAACTCGGGGATCCCAGATTATCTGTATTGTTCTGTGATGCTTATTACTTTTCTGTAATGTTGCATACTATCACGCCTGGAGCGATTATTGTATATTGGTTTATATACTATTAGATGTTGTATATGTTTTACACCCGCGCTAGTCCAGTCCCCGCTCTGTCGTTAGTTAAGTAACCTAACGGGTGATGACGGGACCCAGCGACGAATGCGGATGGCATATACGTACATTTTATTTTCGTTCTTTTCTGGTGTGATCGAATGATGGGACTGCGTTGATTCTGATCAACGCAAAGTAAAAACAAACCTGTATACAGTTGTTGGAACAATTTAAAAAGTGTTATTGCAAAGACGTTTCCTTTTGTTATGCATAGCGGTATTCAGTGGAATATCCTGCACCTCATTCGACGGGGCAAGGGCTGATATCCCTTCACCGGGACTGACCCCTTGGGCAGAAGTTTGCGTCAGGGTAATAACTTCACTATAGTCGATTACATGTTGCTTTGCATAGCGGTATTCAGTGGAATATCCTGCACCTCATTCCACGAGGAAAGAGCCGAGATCCCTTTACCGGGAGTGACCTCTTTAGCAAAAGGTTTTCGCCACTATATTTTAAAAAGCTATCAGGTTCCTTCAGCGATATCAAGTTCACTACGCTAAAGGTTTTTCGCCAAAAACCAGCCGTAGCCCTCCGTCATTTCATATGGATGGTCAGTAGTATTCAAGCTATGTTGGTCTAGCCCTTAGCTAGGACATAGTGATTGGTAGCTGCTGGGGTGTTCACATGTTGCATAGATAGATGAGTTGGTTTGGGACAGTCGTACAGCCTTGTTGGCCCTTAGTCAAGGGCGAGTACGGGTGGGTTCAAATTAACAAGATAATGATGGGAAGAACTTGACATGTGACTTATGGTGGGCTGGCCCTTAGTCACGATCATAAGAGCATGGGGCAAAAATCATATCGGGAGTTTCTAAAGAAACTGAAACTTGCCAAGTATGCGCATACCTTCTGGAGTATGAGTAACGTGGATGCATTCCATCACGTTATCATGCGATGAGAGTTGGATCCCGATTCCCACTGATGAGTTGGTTTACTCTTCGGGTGATCCCGATTGATTCTTCTTTAGGTTTGGAGGAGAATTTGACAGGACAGTGGGAGGTTTCCGGATTAGATAAAATGATGACCATTCTGATCTAGGTTAGAGTGCACGCAGAGTGTTTCTTTTCTCTCTCTCTCTTTGGCAGCGACCTTTGACCGACCCTAGACTATGACTCAGTGACCAGGTTGACCGAACCTTCTTGAAATACTGGCTTTTGGATTGTCTGAGTTGCATAAGTCATTGCCACTCCTTCTTTTACCCTTTGAATTTCTCAGAACACCCGTATTACTACGGATATCCACTTCCATTGGATAGATCCATCGTATGGTTATATACGAACTCGAAGGGACTTCTTCGGGGATGGATCCAGGTTCAGGAGAAATAGAATTGGTTTATTCAGTTGTCTTTTATTATCACCTTCTCTCAGGTTGCGAGAGCTCCTTGGTTTAGGAGAGTACACCTATTACGCCTATTGGATAGTCTTATTCCAAACCATAGGCTGGTGCCGAAAGGTAGGGAATGAAGAAAACCAATTAGCCTAAGTAGGGTGTGCAGAAGGTAATATGTAAAGACAAAATAAAGGGATTAGAAAGAGGGCAAAGTAAATTGCGACTGATATCATTCACGACCAAAACCGCGTACTTCATCGCCGCTCCTATTTCACCTTTAAAAAGAATAAGGTATTATTCAGTTGTCTTTTATCGTCACCTTCTCTCGAGATGCGAGTACTCCTTGGTTTAGGAGGGTACACCTATTATGCTTACTGGATAGTCTTCTTCCAAACCATAGGCTGGTGCCGAACGGTAGGGAAGGAAGAAAACCATTTAGCCTAACGATGGTGTACAGAAGGTAACGACTAAAGACAAATAAAGGGGATTTGGAGAGATGGCAAAGAGATATACGGTTGAAGTCATGAATTGGATTATGGAAGAGGCATTGCTATGAATACCAGGATACCCCTACGAAACATTTTCATGTTTCAGTGCATTGTTAAAGAAAAACTGTTTTTCCCGATTAGACACTTACTCCAAGGGTATGTATTTACCAGGTTTCATTCTCATATCTGTATGGTTTTACAGATGATGAGTGGGAGTAAGATATTGGGAATCAGGTGATTATCCTCATTATATCGGAATTCGTTGTAATTGGTGATATTTGAGGAAATCGCCAGGGTACAGTTTTCCACCTACAACGCACAGGTTTTGAGTTGTTTAACTCAGCGGACTTATACAGAGTATTGTATGTTGTCCAGTGTCCATCAGGACAAAGGGGTAGGTCCTCGTACTATGTTCTGTTTACTTATAACTTCTCTAGTATTTAGACAAGTGTTTTGTAGAAATACAAGGTCTAAGTTTTGAGAAGTTGTGGGTATAAGAATAAAGTAGAGAACCAGGTATCACAAGTATCGGGATTCTTCAAAGAGATCGAAGATGTAGATTCTTATGATTGGTATTCAGATGATAGTGATGGTTTTGAGAAACGTGTTTCTCTTTCAGGTTGCTCATAATTGGATGGATTCCTAAGTTGAGTAATGCTGATTAGCCTATTTCCATTAAGTTGATATGCACTGGAGACAGCTGCATAGATTGAATCTTGGTTCCAATTAAATAAGTGCCAAAGTTTCTGTATTGGATATAGAATAGTTCGTACCTTAAAAGATATTAAGGTACGGGGAGTTGTCCAGCTTATGATTAAAACCAGACACTGGATAACTCAGGGCACGATTCTGTAATGGCTGTTTGTGGGTTGACCCTGGCTATGACGAGGGTTGATATTCTACCATTTGGAAGATCAATAGTGATATTGTTCTTGACTCGCCACAGTTTTAGTAAAATGGATCTTTTTCAGAAAACAGTAGTGGGAGTATGGTAGAACTGGAAGTGATTCCAGAACCGCGAACGATTACGGAAAATTTAATAGGACCTATACATTCAATCAGGTTTGACATTCCAATAGCCACTCCGCAGATTTGGTGGGTAACCTCAGACACCCGAGAGGTACTTCGGTAGGCTCAAGGACGGTGACAGGGAGGTTCTTATCTACCCAGACTTGACACTACTGTTGTTCCAGGATATGAGACCCGGTAGGAGGGTTGTCATAGTCAGTGGGAGCAACGGAAGCATAGTGGGCAAGGTGCTTATATCTATTTATAGACTTGAGCAGTTATAGCGGAGATAGATCATCTAATTTTGATGTGACAGTCATGGGTTTGACTTCAATCAGAATAGGGGATGGATCTGTTAAGAAGGTAGTAGGGTGTGATGTCATAGTATCTGGATGACATACACAGAGTAGGAAGTAAAATTCTTATACTACGATCGGTTGTACTGTGGTCGTCACACAGTTGTTTCTCCAGATAGGATATGGATATAATATTTGACATTCTGGTTTCTAGATCTATGGTTTTAGATCTGGATTTGGGTAGTTTCCCAATGTGGGTACTTGACAGATATTCTAATGGTTTTTGGAATAGTTGACTCCTAGCATGGTGGTGTACCTGCAGGTGATGGAGTCACCCTCTCTAAAGGTGTCGTATAGACTAAAGAGGAGAGGGATGTGCATGATTGGCAGATCACTTGCTTAGGCAATTGAGCCAATCATGAGATGTCAAGTACCACACCAAATGTTGGTTTTGCACTAGATGCAATAAGTTTGTATTAATCCAATCCTGGAGAAATATAAGGAAGCAGTTTTAGAACATAAGTACATGTTCTACGGATTTGATGACGACAGCCTCCTTCGGGAGACGATTATCATTCCAGGCTTCAAAGGTGACGTGGATGACAGAGTGACTGTCAGAGTTATAGTTTTTCCCTTTGACAAAGAGGGACAGTATTATGGACAGGTGGTCCAAGAGGATACTGTGGGTGGCATGGTGCCGGATACTGATTAGGTTCAGTGATCGATACAGTCTAAGAAGTTTGGATTTGGAGTTCATTTATGAACAAGGTCCCATCAGATATCCAGACATATCCTAAGACAGGTATTACTCGATTCGGGAGATGGCTTTCTCCGCGAACTTGAGATTTAGAGAGATATAGAAAGAAACTTCTAGGCGGATCCACTCACTAAGGCTATTTCTCGAACACAATAGTTTTACAAACGGGCTTTGTGAAACTGATTAGTAGAGGAGTTGGATGTTCGGTTTCACACGGGCTGTGAGTAGTCGACATCGCAATATTAGTCTTGAGTGCAAGTGGGAGATTGTTGGAGATAGTGCCCTCATAGTCAATTATTGGATCGCAGGTACGTGATTGCAATGATTGCGGAGGACCTATACCGGTAGGACAGTCTTACTCAAGATGATAGTATGCTATCTGGTTTGCCTTTATCAGTCGTGTACATGTTCAGGTGACTGATTGCATGTTACACTTTGATAGAGCCCTTAGGATCTTGCTTTACCACCAACAGTATGATGGCGATCATATAAGTGAGAGTTGGATGGTTTATACGCATATCCTTAATTCTGGTCCCTAGTCGTGGGAGTTTCGAGACAGGGCATCGATACTCCGGAGTAGACTAGTGTGTACAGTCGAGACCCCGACGAGGGGCGGTGGCCGGTCTCACAAGCCACTGGTGTCAGTTGGATCACCTAAGATGTATACAGGTGCTCATTGGGTTATGAGTACACCGAACAGGACTCGCCGGGAATCTGCTAGTTAGTATTATATCTACCGTCAGATAGCAGTTCCCTGGTGACATGTGTACAGGTTAGTTCATCGACCTGAGGTCGTCATTTGTCTCGTGTGAGTTCCCACTGTGCTTTGATTTCTACCCTACCACGGCTCAAAGGAGTCGTGCAAACAGGTAGCTTTTGGGTACAGTCCCGAGCCATATGGAGGCACGTGAGCGGATCGGCAGGGGATTCGTCTCTCCCGGTATTGGGGGCGAGGTCGTGCTGTGTCTAGGAGAGCCATTACACAAAGTCCATGGCCATGGCAGGAGATTTACTGGTAGGTACTCCTGTAGTATCTCAGGGTGTAATTGGGCTTCACTCCGACACGACTTATACTGCTTTTGGGGGTCTGACGTTACTAGCCCCCTAGGCAGATATGCGATACTCATAGACGAACGGACCGGACTGTATATACATTGTCACTGTTAGGCTCTGTAGGGTTTTCCGGATGAGTGCGCTCATCGGTCTCCCTTGAGGTCAGTCCGTGGGCAGCCGTTACGCATTGCTAGTGCCGCTGATGGTTTGTGGTTAAACCCACTGCCAGGGTGCTGACGAGTCATTAGAGTCCCTCACAGACAGTTTCCCAAGTTCGGGCGAAACGTTGTAAAGGCCGTATGGTTTTATGGCAGGGTTCGGAAAATGCACGTGCGTTTACGCACGTGTCAGTTTTCGGGAAGATGATACTGGTCGGCTTTGGTTTAAGCCGGATCCGAGTATTATATTGAGTAGGTATAATATCTTTGTCTCAGTTGCATTTGTATTCGGTCGTAATACAAATGCGGGTATATTTATACAGTTTCGGGGTTGTACTGAAATTCGTTTCAGGATCACTTTTGGAAGTTGCCAGTTTCCAGTTTTCTATCAGCCGTCTTTTAATATTCGGTTAAAGACGGATTTATCTTTTCTTCAGTTGAGGTGAGTCATCATTCTAGAAGGTTCTAGAAGGTTCTAGAATTTGTGACAAGGCTTAGTGACTCATCTTTGCATTTATTAAAGGGTGACTAGGTTTAGTGAGTCATGCTTTGTATTAAAGCATTCTTGTTTTGGTTAAGATATTTTGAAGTGAGAAGCTTTTTGTTAATGGTCACCACTTGCTCCTACGGTCACCTCCCTCCTTCTTATATAAGTGGCCGGCCTTCTCTCTCCTCCTCACTTCACTTGATGTTTCATTTTGGTTAGAAAAGATTATGATAGTATTCGGGGTGTATGGAATTTTACAGTTCATTTCATTCCATCACCCGATTTCCACGGCAACTTCATTAACCGATCGTCCACGGATTTGGACGAAGTGAGACAAAGTCATCTACTCATTCTCTACATCAATCTTGGTCGTCTCTTTTAGCAAACTTGACGATCGAGTTGCCTCGAGTTAGAGGCGGGAGCCCGTTTAAAGAATCGGTGATGTGGTGCCACCTCGACGAGGATATCGGAGATCGACGAGATCGGAGCAGCCGCAACGGAGCGTGGGATGATGGTTGAAGAACGAAGGACTCGGATCGTTCGGTATAACATTCCTACACTCTTTACAGTTTGTTAGTTTAGCAATAATGGCAGATCCGGGTTAAAGTATACGATAGCGCCAGTTAAAAAGTTTTTGTTCCGCATTTGGCGTCTGTAGACTGCCGGGGCGCTAGCGTAGACTTACATATAGATGTTACAGGCAAGCATCATGCATCATCTAAACTCTTGACTGTAACATCAAATCATTTGCCTGTAATATCTTAGCAACAGAAAATAGCATGATCATGGTGAGAATTTAAAAAACAGAAATCCTAGATATTATAAAGCAGCTGTTTAGATGTTACAGACAACTGCTTAGATGCTACAGGCAAGTGCTCATTTTCATGCATCATCTAAGCACTTGACTGTAATATCAAATTATTTGCCTGTAAGATTTTAGCAACAAGAAGTATCATGATTATGATAAGAATTTAAAATACAAACATCTTAGATGTTACATGCAACTGCTTAGATGTTACAGGAAAGTGCTTTGCTATTTCAGGCAAGTGCTTTGATATTACATCCCTCTCTTCATCCATTTCTAATTCAAACATGTAAGGGTAACAATTTCTCTTCATCTACTTATTAAAACTTGAAAATCAACCAACTTCAAAATGCAATACAAGACTAACCAAAAAGGTTCTCAATTATACATTTTTCCTTTGTCGGTTGCCGTCGATTTAACCGACGTTTTCCCCTTCTTTATGAACATTGAACTCGGTGCTGCTGGATTGACCGTCTTTTTCTGGGATTTACGAGCCATTGAACTCGGGGATGGTGATGAAATGCCGCTCATGACGGAGATCGATGTCACGACCCAGAATTGGCACATGACCGGCACTTGAATCACGTGAAGTTTATAGGACCCCACCGTAATCCAAGTAAACCGAAAGCCCAGAAATCTAAACCTTTTTAGGAAAATAATGGAGGTGAAGTTTTGAAATAAAGGTATAATGAAATCAAGTTCTTCTTAGAAAGTATAAGTAATGTTATATGAAAATACAAGTAAGTTGTATACTATAGTTGAAAACATTTTCGTCATTTGAAATTTGGGCAGTACCTCCTTTGTAAATTTTGATCCAAAACCAATACATAACAATAATAATAGGCATCCCCAAGCGGGGGCTAGCTCTTCACCAATTGGCAGAATTACAACCACATAAATAAGAATATACGACGCCCACAGAGAAGATCAAACACAGAAAAGAAAGTAAAGAAACCAAAACATCATCAAACCCAAAAATAAAGAATAAATACATATCTGTGACTCTGAGTCTGAAAGAATATATCAGTCTCGACTCGACATACAAAGAATGTACAAACAGGTCTCTAGGTCTACCAAATATATATAGTCCAGATGATAGAGCTTTTAACTAGATACAACTGAATAAATATATACAAATGGTGGTTGCGATCCAAAGTTTACCCCACTTACCAATGCAAATCACCCAGAAGAAAGCTGTATGCCAGCAAGCCGCTACTGAATCCGTGCGGTCAATACTCCAAGAAAACTGTGACACAACAGGGGTGAGTTGCTAACTCATGAGTAGAAGACATCATCAGGTAGAAATCGAATGTATGACGATCTCCTAAGTCATACAGTGATATAATAATATCGAGTGGTAACGAGGGTGATAGTATAAACATAAGAATAATAATACTAATATAATCATGCCCGTGTCATAATATGGTACCATATCATCTGTATCATATATATGTGTATAGGTGTATCATCCAATGTGTGTCCATCAACGACACATCAAATCATCATAAAAACATGAGTGCTCAGTATCGACACTCGAAAACATCATAAAACCCGTGTCCAACATCGACACGTAAATCGTCATATCTCAGGCGTCGTCTCATCGGATCGGCCCTCATATCCATCTGTCTCAATATCTCCGGTCGGTATCCTCCAGATATCCGCCGAGTCCAGTACTATCACTGGTAGGTGGTGTTCCCTGCCGGGCTCAACATCTCTCTATACGATCTTCTTGCCCCGGGGTACTGTACCGGGTCCACTATGTACCCGCAGATGGTGCCTCATCTCTCCTCGAATCGGGTATACACATAACTCAGAATCGAGAAAAATCATAGTGGACGTCGCACATCATATCAAGAGAAACCGCGTTTTTAAAACAATAATAAGTTTTCAAAATGTATATGCGGTTTCTCAAATCCAGAAATCTCATGAAAACCGAATCTCATAAGCATGAACCAATAATGAAACAATGAGTACAGGCACAGAACAAATCCATAATGCATAACCAATGTGTTTATATGAGTGTGGCATCTAATTAGGTAAGAAAATGCCATAACTGAACTAGTAAGTGTTGTATGGGTACTAAAGAATAACTAAAAAGCTACAGGTTATTAGGTTATACGGTGAAATAGCGATTTCTAATGTGTACATGACATGGCAATTACCGATAATGAGTGTGTGAGCCGGCGAGTATGTGTACGTGCAACATGCGCATCATCAGTAATGGTGTGTGTGTTCTAGCAGACGATGCCATACAAGATAAGGAAAGAACGTGGTATGTATACCGCAAAATGAGAATAATACGAGCATAGCAGAAAAAGGAAATTGTAAACGCAACAGTATAAAATACATAGCTACATATGAGCCATACAGTTATAATTTAAAATAGTACGAATCGTTGTTTTTAGAAAAATAGGGGCTACGGTGTTTTTGAGAAAAGATACCATTTGAAAATCCGTAGCGTCTCTTGAGGTTGTCATTTAAAAATGCATAACGATTCGTTAGTTTTGAAAATAGGTATAGCTCTAATTATATCCTAATATCTACTTAAGTGATTATAAAATAATAATTTTTCGAGTCGATACATCCATAAGCCGGCAATCCAGCCTCATAGTATCACGTACAGTATAATCCATCGTACGGCATCATCAAGTCAAGAGTGCGGATCAATCATCATGTACATCATATCATGTACGGATAATCCATCATACGATATCATCAAATCAGAGTACGGATCTATGGTCACGTACATCCTATCATCTCATTTAGTCACATATCGTCGCATGTTATATCATCTCGTATCGCATCATGAATATATATATATATATATATCACCTAATCTTCATATAATATATCATATCATATCATATCATGCCATTTCATATCATATCACATAACTTAGCCTCGTGATATCATGTCCGATCACATCGACTCGTATCATTATAACATGCCATATTCTCATCTCGTGATGTTATATCGAAGTTATCCTCAAACTTATGTGTGTGTGTGTACATACATACATACATACATACATATATCTGTGTGTAACAACATATATACCAATGGCTCAAGGCTAAGAGAATAAGAACTAAAGATATTCCTCCCTACGAGTATGCTTACTTTTGCTTATAGTCTTCTAGAACCCTATTAGCTAAGTATACATATCTAATATTTATATATATAATTATATACCTAGTATCCTAATACTATGGTTGCGGGGGTGTTATACGCCATCCACCCGACTTTCCCCATAAATATACATCTACTCACCTACTATCCTCGCTCTAGCCGAAATCGATGAACGCCTTGCTCTCCTCCGCCATCCCAGAAGTCCACACGAAGGTACCTACAATTCAATACATATCGTATCGAAATCAAAATCAAATCCGAAAACCGATACGGCAAGCGAAGCGTATATAGGTTAGAACCTATGGTCCACGCATGCAAGAACAACCAAACAACCCCCGACGTTGACGTGCAAATGTCAAACGACCGAGTCAAAACTCAAATATTAAAAACCTAGTTTTCAAAAGTCGTAAAACGAAATCTGAAACTTAGTAAAACACTCCCAGATTTTACCTAAAGTGAAATTAGTACATTTTGCACATTGGATAGGTCTAGTTATCTAGTGATCTAGCTATGGACCAAACCTGGGACCTTAACTCCAAGACTGGTCCGCAATTTGTGGCCATAACGATTATTTTGGCAGCCAAGAGAAGGAAGCGGGCGCTCAGGCTTTTTGGGTAGCTTTCTAAGTGCCTGCACATCTCACTGTACTTTCTATTAAATTTTTAGAGCTCCTGGTTAATACCAGATTCCATTAAAACACCACAATACAACAAAAACCCGATATCGGAAATTCTAAGTTCGTGTTTAAGACTTCAAAGCTCATTTTAGACAAGGCAACCATCACTACCAGGCTAAGAGATACTCACTACACATCCAATATGCTCTACTATAAGTTTCATCCACTAATCCTCATCCTAGAATTTTCCAAGATCACAAAGCTAAACCTTTATAACTCCAAACTAAAAGTGAAAGCAAGAACTCAAAGATTTAACAAAGGATTAAGAGTTATACCTTGTAAAATCAACTCAAGAAAATTCCTAGATAGTCCAAAATGCTCAAAACTCCAACTTAATCCCATCATGATGCTTGTAGTGAGTTTAGGAATAATTTTTGTGAAGGTTGTATAAGGTTTTGGGGTGATTTTGAGGGTAGTTTGTGGTGGTAGTGAGGATGGAGGAGGTAGAGGATGAAGAAGGAGATGATGAAGATGAAGAGAATAAAGAGATGAAAGAGGAAAATGCATGGTTCTCTCTCCCTCTCTCTCCTATGCCTCCCATACTTTCTTGTCCCATATCATTTTTATTTTAATTTTATTTTCTTATCTATTGTTTTCTTTTCTCTCTCTTTTTTTTAAAAGGGTAAACCATGCATAGAAACCCAAGATAAAAGCTAACCTTTATAATAAATGTGTCATGGCAAGTTAAACACGGTTTAACAAAATAAGTTTGGTTTAATGCATAATTAGGAAATATTAATCAAGTTTACATTAAACTTGTATATAAATTATTGTATATTAATTTATAAAATGCCCAAATCAAATAAATGCCTTCATAATTAATAATTCATATTAATTTCCAAATATTTTCCAAAATATAGGTACATAATTATACCATTTTACTAAAACTTATTTCCATACTTGCATAATATTCATAAAATTTATTATTTTATTATTTAAATTCCAAAAATAATATTTTATATTTCTGAAATGTTACAGTCTTCCCCCTTAAATAAATTCGGTCCCCGAATTTAAATTTAAACCCCCCAAATAGTAAAACATTTCAGTAAATCAATCAAATCAAGAGGGCTCCGAAATCACGAATACGTAAGAATATCACAGCGCATCGTGTGCGGATGAAAACGAGTGCAAAACTCAAAAATCGAAACTCCGTCATGCGTCATGCAATCATGGGAGTTATGATGATATGCAAGTTTCGAAACCTGCTGTTAAAATCAAATATAATATAATCAAGACTATAATATATTTGCAGTGCACATCTTTGTGAAATCGTCCAAATAACTGAATAAAAATGTGTGCAAAATTCTTTCCAAATCGCCGTGTGATGCGTATATCACGGCACGAATAGCGGAGTTCATTTTGTAAAGAAATAGCTATATATTTATATACGTTTTGCTTAAGATATACGTCCCGCCTTTTGAAAATGATTTAGAAGGGTTTTCTTTGTAAAAGTTCGTATCACTCATGGGCATGTAGGAAAATATTGAGACTATAGTTCTTTTTTGAAAATCCCTTCGGTAAATGTCGATGCATGCCAAAGATACTCAGGTAATGTTCTCAGACCAGTGCTGCTCGGTTACTATATCATATAGTATATATCATAAAAACATGATGCTCGAAAGAAGAAACCAAGCTCAATAGGTGGATATGGAAATACCACGTGCATATAGTGCACACGGAAATCAAAGTCAAATCTAAGTATCACGAATGTGCACGAAAGCAAAATCTAAGTGCAATGGGTGTGCACGAAAGTATCTGTCAAGTGCAACAGGTGTGCACGACAACGATATCAAGTGCATCTAGAGTGCACGAAAATCTCAACCAAGTGCAACTAATATGCACAAAAAAATCTCGATTAAGTGCATCTGATGTGCACAAAATTATATCAAGTACGCAAATGTGTGCAAAATCTAAGTCAAGGGTGTCAAGTCTGCAAAAAAGTATCTAGTGCAATAGGGTGCACGAAAACGAATATCGAGTGCACATGGTGCACGAAAACATAAATCTAGTACAACAGGGTGTACGAAAATGAATACCAAATATATGAATTAAGATCAACGGTATACAACATGCACGAAATCAAAATCAAGTATACCGAGATGTATGAAATCATAAATATGTGCAATTGCGTGCACAAAAACCGTATCGGCGCACTGAAAGCGCATGTGAACCATACCGAGTGCATAAGTCAAAATCAAGTGCATACTATATGCACGAAATTGAAATCAAGTATATCGGAGTGCACGAAATCAAAATTGACTGTATCGGGATACACAGAATCATAAATATGTACAACAAGTGCAAAAAACAAAATCAAGTGTAATAGGTATGCACAAAAACAAAAATCAGTATAATTGGTATATAAAAGTATGAATCAAGTGCAAATGTAGTGCACCAAGGAAATATCCGTCAAGTGCGGCTATGGTGCATGAAAATATCAATCATGGAACTAAATAATCAAAACTCAAAAGTCTAAAACGATATGGGCGTGATACTCGGATCAGTAAACACAAATAAAAAATAAATGACATTGAGATATACCTCCTTCAATATTGAAAGGTGCTGGTGCACCCAAGCTGGCAGTGAAAGAATATCTACTTACCTCCTGCCCATGGTCTGGTATCCTCTATACTTGAGTCCTTGTTTTTCTCTGTGGATTACCAATTGAATGACTCCTCGGCTCGACGGCCCATTAGGGGGTAGCGACGGAAACAGTCACGTTCTGACGCTTCTTTGAACATCTCCTGGCCAATTTACATGGCCACTCGTAATGTAGCGCGTCAATGATGGCAGCCTCTGGCCCTCTGAATATGTGCGATACAACCGATCCTGGGTCCAAATATTTATTGCTACGGTGTCCTGGAAAAAACCTGTTATGGTCTTTTCCGATCTCACCTCTGCCGAGCTACCCAGAAGTTCGCACTCTTTATTTAATCCGTTTCTCATTCCGGGACAACTGCATTCTCATCATGACTTTCCTTTGAAAATATGACAGTATCCAACGCCTCTGCGTACGTATCAAGCCTCTAGTATCAACGGAAAAGAACAACTCATTAAGAGTTCACACGAATCACTTATCCACTTCCTTCAATATTGACCAATTCAGAATCATCTCATCGTAGCTGTGTGGACTGAAATCCACTTTGGCTATAGTCATATTCAAAGTCTCTCGTAAGGACTCGAAATTACGAACTCGGGCATCTTCACCACTCTGTGGAAGACAGCTGGCCGATTACGTCCCCGAAAACTCGTCCACGTTATCGGAGGAATACGCTTTATTCGTCCTTTCTCAAGAAACTCACAACATGTCTGGGTGAGGCCCCTATAACTGAAGCTAATCAGCTTAATGATCTCGCATCGGAGCATCCTAAAGAACAAAATATCCTAGTCACTAATCCAAGGGTGACTAGCGATCTTCTGTCACATCCCTGCCAATAAACTCATGTGGCTTCAGCTTTGTAATCTCTGGAGGCGACGTCCCGTCAATCTCAGCAACAGCTGGTTCATCTGTCCGCAACACAGACAATACATCAATTTCTGGAGTATGCGTACGTCAATAGTCTATCAATCAGGTTGGCCTCAAGCAAAGGCCCGATCATCCAGTGCAGATCCTGAACGCTCATGTCAAACAAGATATCCTATCATAAACAATAAATCAATACGTTCATACGTCACAGGAATACATCCTGGACAGTCCTCGTCCCTGATGAGCTCACTCTGACTGCATCTCTAGCCGCAGCCCTCTCAGCTCGTGTAGCCAAGGAAATGGAAACTGCAATCAAATATCGATAAGGATAGATCATAGGAACGAATAGAAATAACGGATCTAAAAAATGTACATCTTAAGGTTACTTAAGCGGAGCAGCGTATCGTAAGTATGCCGCGGAACATACACACGGTATGTCACTCTACTTAAATTACCTACTCCATCAACCAAGATCAACCTACGTGACGAAAGTTCAGGTCTAATACCCCCTCAGTCAAGTCTAAGTTCCATAAGGTCAAGCCTAGGTTCCAAAATATATATATACGCCTTAGACTCCACATAGTCAAACCTAGACTCGAACCAAGGTTAAACCAAACGCTTTGATACCAACTTTGTCACGACCTGGAATTGGCCCGTGACCGGCACTTGAATCACGTGAAGTCTATAGGATTCCACCGTAATCCAAGTAAGCCAAAAGCCCAGAAATCTAAACCTTTTTAGTAAAATAATGGAGGTGAAGTTTTGATATAAAGGTATAATGAAATCAAGTTCTTCTTGGAAAGTATGAGTAATATTATATGAAAATACAAGTGAATTGTATACTATAGTTGAAAACATTTTCGTCATTTGAAATTTGGGCAACACTTCCTTTGTAAATTTTGATCCAAAACCAATACATAACAATAATAATAAGCATCCCCAAGTGGGAGCTAGCTCTTTGCCAATTGGCGGAATCACAACCACATAAATAAGGATATACGATGCCCATGGCGAAAATCAAACACAGAAAAGAAAGTAAAGAAACCAAAACATCATCAAACTCAAAAATAAAGAATAAATACATATCCGCGACTCTAAGTCCGAAAGAATATACCAGTCTCGACTCGAAATACAAAGAATGTACAAACAGGTCTCTAAGTCTACCAAATATACATAGTTTTGTTGATGGAGCTTTTAACTAGATACAACTGAATAAATATATACAAATGGTGGTTACGATCCTAAGTGTACCCAACCTACCAATGCAAATCACCCAGAAAAAAGCAGTGTGCCAGCAAGCCGCTACTAAATCCGTGCGGTCCATCCTGCAAGAAAACTGTTCCACTGTTGGCTATAGTACCCTCAAGGCAATTATCATAGTCGCGGACTTGTGATTATGATGATTGAGGAAGGACCTATACCAATAAAACAGTCTTACTCAAGATAATAGTATGCTATCTGGTTTGTCTTTATCATCATGTACGTGTTGATAAAGCCCATAGGATTCTTGCTTGACTGCCAGCATTATGATGGCGATCATATATGTGGGAGCTGGGGTCTATAAGCACATCCTTAAATGTCCCTAGTCGTAGGAGTATCGAGACTGGGCATCGATACTCCAGTGTAGACTAGTGTATACTGATCGAGACCCCGACGAGGGGCGGTGGCCAGGTCTCACAAGCCATTGGTGTTAGTTTGCTCACCTAAGATAGTATACAGGTGCTTATTAGGTTATGAGTACACTGGATGGACTCGCCGGGAACCTGCTAGTTGGTATTATACATATTGTCAGATAGCAGTTCCCAGGTGACATGTGTACAGGTTAGTCTGTCGACCTGAGGTCGTCATTTGTCTCGTGTGAGTTCCCACTGTGCTTTGATTACTACCCTACCACGGCTCAAAGGAGTCGTGCAAACAGGTTTTAGTTGGGTACAGTTCCAAGCCACATGGAGGCAGTGATCGGATCGTCGAGGATTCGCCTCTCCCGATATTGGGGGTTGATGTAGCATTGTGTACGGGTGGCCATCACCACAAATCCATGGCCATGGTAGACGAGGATTACCGATCCAGGATCGATAGTTTCTCAGGAGGTGATGGGTATCATGCCGACACTAAATGTCGCGTTGTTAGGGGTCTGACCTTATCCACACCCCCTAGACTCGATATGCGATACTCTTAGATGAACAGACCGGACTGTACGGATATTGTCACTGTCAGGCTCAGTAGGGGTTCAGGATGAGTTTGCTCGTCGGCCTCCCTTTCACTCAATACCTGGGTAGCCGTTACGTACAGCTAGTGTCGTTGACGTGCATGTGGTTAAACCCACTGCCAGCGTATTGACGAGTCTTTAGAGTCCCACACAGAGGGTTTTCACGCTTCAGGCGATATGGTGTACATGGCGTATGTTGATACATACAGGTGTCCAATTAAATATGTGCACTTGCTGCACAGACTTTAATCGGACGGTTGATAATACTAGGGGCTTAGGATTAAGCCGGATTATTAAATCAGGTTTTGATTTAATAATTTACATATGTATTTATATATATGTATTCTTGTATTATTGTTCACTATTCGTTTTCTCTCTTGGCTATTCGTATTTTTGGTACGAATACGCGTATATGTATTTCGATACATGTACCGGGAAGTATTCCGTATTTTATACGGAATGACTTCTAGAAGGTGTGCTACCTCATTATTGATTTTTTCTTTTTAGAAAAATCATTTGTTTGATAATGAGGTGGAGGGTGTGAGGTGGCATGAGGCATAGAGTAGCATGGGTCAAAGCATGGTGTATAGTATGGTTTGGATTTGTTTAATGCAAATTTGGAAAATGATATTTTTCATGGTGGGAGAGAGAGAGTGGGCCGGCCACATATGGGAGGGGTTTAATTTTCATTTGGTTTTTACATGATTACATTACACTTGCTAGATCACTCTCTCACTCTCTCAAGTTCATCAAAAAGACTTAGCCATTTTTGTTGCCTCATGCCAAGATTTCCTCACTCATCTTCTATGCTTGCTCAATGAGCAAAAGGAAAGAGAGAAAATAATAGCGACACTTTCATACACCCCCACTCTCCATCGCCAGCGGCTTTGGAGCGTCGGTTATCTCGTTCGACGAGGTTGGAGCTTACGCCGTTTCCCTCGGGTGGATCATCGGAGATGGAGGAAGACCAGCAACCAAACATCATCAAAGAACCGCTAAGAGCTTGGAATGAAGACCGAAGGACACGGATCAACTCGGTATAATGATTCTAACTCTTAGTTAGTTTGCTAGTTTAGGATTTAAGGTCGATCCGTAGAGGGTAGTGGTAGCGCCGGGTTCAGAAATTTTTGTTCCGCATTTTGGCCGCGTTTCGATGACCGGGGAGCTGCCGGGACCCAACATGGTATCAAAGCCACCCTTTAAACCCCTTACTAGCTTGTTTAAACGTGCTTGAAAGATCGATCGACGGAAATTTCCAAAAACACGATCCCATTTTTCTGTTTGCTGTCGATTTTCAAACGTGGTCAAAAAATTATTTAAGGCATCTTAAAAATCCGTGCAGGCGATTTTAAGGGTACTGGAAAATTTTGGGCTCCTGATGCCTCCAAAGCGCCGCGGAACCGCCGCACTTACCCCCTATTGGTGGCGGTTCCGCGGCCATTTAGTGGAGACGGGCTTCAAAATTTCCCCTGTAGCCCCCTGACTTGGAATTGTGATTTTTGTGATATTCCTTTTTGGCCCAGTTTTCTGTGCAGTACTGTTATTGCTATTGGGGACAATTTGGAATTTTGTCGATCGATATTTTAAGTGGGCGTTTAACAGTACATACATTTATATCTGCGACCATGAGTGTCACTTGATCGGTAAACTCGTCTAAATGCTATATGTCTTTTAGACGGGTTTGCGAACGTGACATTCACGTTGATGTTCTGTGTTATGCTGTGATGTTGGTTGGATCGTCGTGGTGGATAGCTATGGTGCAATGTTAGTACAGTTTTATTTCATTTGTACATTTGATATTGGGGGCGAGCGTCCGACATGTGGACTGCCGTCGCTGCCAGTTTGTATATTATTCTTTTGGGGCACGACCGGGATGAGGTCGATGTCACCCTTGTATATTATTTTGTTTTCTGTACTAGGATTACCCCGCGGTGGGGTGCACGAATAGCCGGGTTCTAGAGGGCAACGGATCCGCATCTCATGGCGTTGGGACGGAGGGGACCTTACTCTAGAATTGGCGGGCTATTCGCCGCACTCGTAAGGGGTATAGGTTTCATTGCACAGGCTATCCACACGAAAGGGAACGTCGGGTCTCACTTGCGGCTCAAGTGAAACCCGGGGCTCCAGATTATCCACCATTCTGTGTTGCTTCTGTGATGTTTCTATGATATTGCTTTATATCATGCCTGGGACGAATGTTATATATATATTTATATATACTAGTAGATGTTGTATATGTTTTACACCCGCGCTAGCCCAGTCTCCGCTCTGTCGTTAGTTAAGTAACCTAACAGGTGATGACGGGACCCAGTGGCGAATGCGGATGGCATATACGTACATTTTATTTTCGTTCTTTTCTGGTGTGATTAATTGATAGGACTGCATAGATTCTTATCAATGCAAAGATAAAACAAACCTATATATGATGTTGTTGGAACCAAGTTTTTTAAAAACTCACATTACAGACGTTCTCTTTTGCTTTGCATCGTGGTATTCATTTTGGAATATCCTGCACCTCATTCGACGAGGCAAGGGCTGAGATCCCTTCATCGGGAGTGACCCCTTGAGTAAAAGTTTGCGTCAACGTAATAACTTAACTATAGTCAATTACTTTTGCTTTGCATCGTGGTATTCAGTTTGGGATATCCTGCACCCCATTCGACGGGGAAAGAGCCGAGATGCCTTCACCGGGAGTGACCTCTTTAGCAAAAGTTTTCGCCACTATATATATTTATAAAAAACCACTTGGATTCCTTCAACGATATCAAGTTCATTACGTTAAAGGTTTTTCACCAAAAACCAGTCGTAGCCCTCCGTCATTTCAGATCAGTATTGCTTAGTATTCGTACTACGTATGTCGTGCATTGCCGAGGCGTAGTGTTCGGTAGCTCTGTAATGCTTTTCTGTCGCATGGATATGTGGATTGGTTAGGACAGTCGTACGGTTATGTTGGCATTGTCAAGGACTCGTACGGGTGGGTTTAACGCAATCAAGATAATGACGGGTTGAACTTGACTAGGACTCTTTGATATGTTGGCATTGTCAAGGTCACTTGGGTCCTAGAGGTAAAAACTCACATCGGGAGTTTCAAAGATACAGGAAACTTGCCAGGCTTGCGCATACCTTCTGGAGTGTGGTGACTTGAGTGGCTTCCATCAAGTTATCATGCGATGATAGTTGGTTACCGATTCCCACTGATGAGTAGGATTACTCCTCGGGTGATTCCGACTGATTCTCCTTTTGGGTTTGGAGGAGAATTCGAGGAAACAGTGGGAGCCATCCAGATTAGATAAAGTGATTGACCATTCTGATCTAGGTTAGAGTGTACGCTGAGTGTTTCTTTTCTCTCTCTCTGGCTGCGACTATGACCCGACCTTTGACTAAAACTCATGAAACCAAGTTTACCGAACCTTCTTAAAACACTTTGTCTTTTGAAATGTCACGGTGTCGCATATACTGTTGCCACTTCTATATCACTTTTGCATTTCTCCAGAACACCTCGTATCACTATGAACGTCCAATTCCATTGGACAAATCCATCGTATGGTTATATACGAACTCGAAGGAACTTTTTCGAGGATGGATTCCTATTCTGGAGAGATAGAATAGGATTATTCGGTTGTCTTTTCTCTTTACCTTCTCTCAGGTTCTGAGGGCTCCTAGGATTAGGAGAGGGTACACCTATTGAGCTTATTGGATAGTTTTCCTCCACACCATAGGCAGGTGCCGAACGGTAGGGAAGGAAGAAAACCAATTAAGCTTAAGTGTGGTGTACAGAAGGTAATAAGTAAAGACATATAAAGGGATTAGAATAATGGCAAAGAAAATGCGATCACCATCATTCACGACGAAACCAGGTATACCCCTTCCACTCCTACATCCACTTTGCATTTCTCTAGGACACTCCGTATCACTACGGATATCCACTTCCATTGGATAAATCCATCGTATGGTTACATACGAACTCGAAGGAACTTTTTCGAGGATGGATTCTGGTTCAGGAGAAAAAGAATAGGATTATTCAGATGTCTTTTCTCTTTACCTTCTCTCAGGTTGCGAAGGCTCCTAGGATTAGGAGAGTACACCTATTACGCTTATTGGATAGTCTTCTTCCAAACCTTAGGCTGGTGCCGAAGGGTAGGGAAAGAAGAAAACCAATTGGCCTAAAGAAGGTGTACAGAAGGTAATAAGTAAAGGCATAATAAAGGGATTGGAGTGAGGGCAAGTAAAGTATATGGTTACTGTCGTGAATCAGGATAGTGGAAGAGGCGTTACTAGGAATACCCGGTTACCCCTTCGAAACATTTTCATGTTTCAGTTTCACTATGCAATGTTAATTGAAAACTGTTTTCCCGATTGGAATCTAACTCCAGGATGTGTATTTACCAGATCAGTTTCTCACATCTGTATGTTATTACAGATGGTGAGTGGGAGTAAGATATTGGGAATTGGGTGATTAGATCCTCATTATATCGGAATTCATAGTAATTGGTGATATTTGAGGAAATCATCTGGATTGTGCCGGATGGCAAATATTTGGTTTTGAATATCCGTTGTTATGCACCAATTTCAAAATGATATATCTGTACATTTATTTTATAAAGTGAGATATAACTTTTTGATATTGTGTCTATGACATTTACCTATATCAGTTGGTGATTATGTAAGGTGCATTCAACAGCGGTGTAACTCTTCTTAACCAAAGTACAGTTTTTCAACCTACGACGCACAGAGTTTAAGTTATTGAACTCAGGGGACTTATACAAAGTATTGTATGTTGTCCAGTGTCCATTAGGACAAAGGGGTTGGTACTCGTACTATATTCTGTTTACTTATGACTTCTCCAGTTCTGGACATGTATTTCGTTGAAATGCAGGGTCCAAATATTCAGAAGTTATAGGTATAAGAATAAAGTAGAGAACCATCTGTTGGAAGTATCAGGATTCTTCGATAAAGTCGAAGATGTAGATACTTGTGTTTGGTATTCCATTGATAGTAATAGTTTTGAGAACTTGCTTCTCTTTCGGGTTACTCATATATGGATGCACTCCTAGATGAGTAATGCTGAATGGCCTTTTTCCATATTGATTGATATGCACTGGAGACAAATGCATGTTTTTGAATCTGGTTCAAATTAGATTAGTGATTTTGTTTCTATATTAGATTAATATAGAATCAATTTATATCTTAACGATGTTAAGGTATAGGGAGTTGTCCGGCTGATGCTTAAAACAAGAATCCGGATAAACTCAAGGCACGTTTCAGTAATGGTAGTTTGTGGGTTGTCCCGGGCTTTGACGAGGGATAACTTTCTACCATCAGGAAGATCAGTATTTATATTGTTGGAGATAGTGCCCTCAGAGTCAATTATTGGATCACAGGCACATGATTGCAATGATTGAGGGGAGGACTTGTCCCAGTAGGACAGTCTTACTCAAGATGATAGTATGATATCTGGTTTACCTTTATCATCGTGTACTGCTTTAGGTGACCTTACAGGTCACTATTACACGTTGATAGAGCCCCTAGGATTCTTGCTTGACTACCGGCAGTATGAGGGCGATCATATACGTGGGAGCCGGTAGTCTATAAGCACATCCTTAAAAGGTCACTAGTCGTGGGAGTTTCGAGACAGGGCATCGATACTCCGGAGTAGACTAGTGTATACAGTCGAGACCCCGACGAGGGGCGGTGGCCGGTCTCACAAGCCACTGGTATCAGTTGGTTCACCTAAGATGTATACAGGTGCTCATTGGGTTATGAGTACACCGGACAGGACTCGCCGGGAACCTGCTAGTTGGGTTTTATACTAGACGTCAGATAGCAGTTCCCTGGTGACATGTGTACAGGTTAGTTCATCGACCTGGGATCGTCATTTGTCTCGTGTGAGTTCCCACTGTGCTTTGATTACTACCCTACCACGGCTCAAAGGAGTCGTGCAAACAGGTTTTAGTTGGGTACAGTCTCGAGCCACATAGAGGCAGTGAGCGGATCTGCAGGGGTTCGTCTCTCCCGGTATTGGGGGTGAGGTCGCGCTGTGTCGAGGAGAGCCAGAACATGAAAAGTCCTTGGCCAAGGCAGGAGATTTGCTGGTAGGTATTCCAGTAGTATCTCAGGGTGTTCTGGGCTACACTCCGACACGACTTGTACCGCTTTTGGGGGTCTGACTTTTACCAACCCCCTAGGCCCGCCATGCGATGCTCATAGACGAACGGACCGGACTATACGGATATTGTCACTGACAGGCTCAGTAGGGTGTCAGAATGAGTTCGCTCATCGACGTCCCTTTTGGTCAATACCTGGTAGCCCGTCACATATTGGCTTATACCTCTGACGTGCTAGTGGTTAAATCCACAGCCATAGTATTGACGAGTCTTTAGAGTCCACCACACTCAGTTACTCAGGTTTCAGGCGAAACGCTGTAGAGGCCGTATGGAGATATGGCAGGGTTCGATCAGATACGTGCGGTATTGCACGGATCGTGATCGGACGGTTTTTACTTGCCGGCTTTGGCTTAAGCCGGATTCTAATATTTGATAGTGTAGTTTTGTCTCTTTGCATTTGTGTTCAGTGGGAATACAAATGCGGGCATGTATTTGCCGTAGTGGGGTTTTCCTGTAATTTATTACGGGATCGGTTTTCTGAAATTGCCAGTTTGCATTCCGTTCCGGCCGGTTTTCTTTTATTCCTTCACGGCCGGACTTTTTGATGGAGGGGTTATTTGCAAGTTCGCAAATAACTTATAGTGGAGGGCTTCCTTGCATTTGTGCTTTTGTCATCATGAGATTCCATTATGGTCTCATCACTTGCAATTATGAGATTAGAGTTGGAAAGGTTTTGAAGTGGATTTGGATGAGAAAGGTTTTCTTTGGATTTATCTTTTTTCCTTCTCTTGATAATTCCTTGGGGTTTTCTCTCCACCATTTTCTTCATGGAGAGGCCGGCCACTTTTGTGAGGGAGGAGAGAGAGATTTCATTTGAGTGAAGGAAAATGATTCATTACATTTCTAGCTTGGTACAAAATTCCTTATCACTCCAAAGTTCATTCCATACCTCCATCAAAGGCAACTTCAAGAACCCCAAAGAGACAGAATTCTACACTATTCTATAGCAAGCCTTGGACGCGTCGGCTAGCCAACTTCGCGCCCGAGTTGCCTCGGTCGAGAGGCGGGAGCCCGTAAAAGATTCCGGCTACGTGGTGCCCTTTCCGACAAGCGAGGAGGTGACGGAGATTCCGCGGAAGATCGGAGTGGAGATGAAGACCGAAGGACACGGATCGCTTGGTACAACTTCTCCACTCTTTTCTATTTTGCTAGTTAGCTAGGTTAATGGCCCGATCTGGGTGATAAGTGCGCGGTGGTGCCGGTTGCAAGTTTTTGCAAAGTTTTTGTTTCCGCGTTTCCGGCGTCGGATCGACGGTCGGGGCGCCCCCGCGGGCTTACAATTGGTATCAGAGCCACGCCATTAACCATGCCTAGCTTGCTCTAGCACGTTTAGAACTCGATCGAACAAAGTTCCCAAAAACCGTATTTTTCATACTTCATGTTTCTGTCGAAATTTTTTCAAGCTCCAAAAATTTTTCAGGTCGTTGCAGAAACATGTACTGTGAATTCTAAGAACAGTGGAAAAATTTGGTAACCTGATACGTTCATAAGACCGCGGAACCGCGGCCAAACCCATGCTTGGGCCGCGGTTCCGCCGCGCTTTTGACTCCTCATTTGACCAAATTTTTTCAGAGTGCTCCTGAGTTCAGAATGGGGGTTTTGGGATATTCTTTTTGGGCCCAGATTTTCTGTAAGTGCTACAGTACTGCTTGGGGCCCACTTTGATAAATTTGTTCGATCGAATATTTTAAACATGCCAGTTCACAGTATTTACATTATATCTGCGACCGTGAATGTCACTCGATCGGTAAATCCAGTTTATCTGCTATAGCCCTTTTAGACGGATATGCGAACGTGACATTCACGTTGATGTTCTGTGTTTTACTGTGTTGTTACGGATCGGTCATGGGGGATAGCCAGGTTGCAATGTTAGTACAGTATTGTTGTATTATGTACATTTGATATTGCGGGACGAGCGTCCGACATGTGGACTGCCGTCACTGCCTGTCTGTATTATTATTTTGGGGCACGACCAGGTTGCGGTCGATGTACCCGTTGTATGTATATTTTACTTTCTGTACTAGGATTACCCCGCGGAAGGGTGCACGAATAGCCGGGTTCTAGAGGGCAACAAGCCCGCATCTCATGGCATTGAGACGGAGGGGGCTTCACTCTAGAATTGGCGGGCTATTCGCCGCACTCGTAGGGGGTACAGGTTGACCCAGGAGGGGTGCCCAAGTTACCGGATTCCGTGAAGTGCTGGGTGGTCCATTCACTTAGCTGAAGGGGGCTGCCTCGCTTCAGGTTTTGGTGGGTAACTTGCCGCGCCCGTAGGGGTCTAGGATTTCATTGCGCAGGCTATCCACACGACCAGGGGAACGTCGGGTTTCAGCAGCGGCTCTGTGAAACCCGGGGATCCCAGATATCTGTATTGATCTGTGTTGCTGTACATTTCTATGCTGTTGCATTTTATCACGCCTTGAGCGAAAATTATATTGTATATATATACTAGTAGATGTTGTATATGTTTTACATCCGCGCTAGTCCAGTCCCCGCTCTGTCGTTAGTTAGCTAACCTAACGGGTGATGACGGGACCCAGTGGCGAATGCGGATGGCATATACGTACGTCAGTATATTTTCGTTCTTATTGGTGTGATCAATTGATGGGACTGCGTTGATTCGGATCAATGCAACATAAACAAACCTATTCTGATGTTGTTGGAACACTTTTCAAAAAGCTGTTATTGCAAGGGCGTTCTCTTTTGTTTTGCATCGTGGTATTCAGTTGGAATATCCTTCTCCTCAGTCGACGAGGCAAGGGCCGAGATCCCTTCACCGGGAGTGACCCCTTGGACAGAAGTTTGCGTCAGGGCAATAACTTCACTATAGCCGTTTACTTTTGCTTTGCATCGTGGTATTCAGTAGGAATATCCTGCACCTCATTCTACGGGGAAAGAGCCGAGATCCCTTCACCGGGAGTGACCTCTTTAGCAAAGGTTTTCGTCACTATATTTTTTAAAAAGCTATCAGTTCCTTCAACGATATCAAGTTAATTACGTTAAAGGTTTTCGCCAGAAACCATTCGTAGCCCTCCGTCGTTTCATATGGATGGTCAATAGTATTCAAGCTGTGTATGTTGGCCAAAGTCAAGGCACAGTGTTTGGTAGCTGTTGGGTATTCATATGCAGCATAAATAGATGCGTTGGTTTGGGACAGTCATACTGCCATTTTGGCCAAAGTCAAGGATAGGTACGGGTGGGTTCAAATTAACCAGGAAAATGACGGGTAGAACTTGACATGTGACTTATGATATGTTGGCCAAAGTCAAGGTCATAAGAGCATGGGGTAGAAATCCACATCGGGAGTTTCAAAAGAACTGAAACTTGCCAGATATGCGCATACCTTCTGGAGTGTGATAGCGTGAGCGGATTCCGTCACGTTATCATGCGATGATGGTTGGATCCCGATTCCCACTGATGAGTTGGTTTACTCCTCGGGTAATCCCGGCTAATTCTTCTTTCAGGTTTGGGGAAGAATTTGACGTTACAGTGGGAGGTTTCCAGATTAGATAAAGTGATAACCATTCTGATCTAGGTTAGAGTGCACGCCGAGTGTTTCTTTTCTCTCTCTCTTTGGCAGCGACCATTGACCCGACCCTAGACTATGACTCTGTGACCAAGTTAACCGAACCTTCTTAACACTGGCTTTTGGATTGTCAGAGTTGCAAACCTCATTGCCACTCCTACTTTTACCCTTTTCTCCAGGACACCCCGTATTACTACGAACGTCCACTTCCATTGGACAAAACCATCGTATGGTTATATATGAACTCGAAGGACTTCGAGGATGGTTTCTGGTTCTGGAGAAAACGGATAGGACTATTCAGTTGTCTTTTCTTTTCACCTTCTCTCAGGTTGCGAGTACTCCTTGGTTTAGGAGTAGTACACCTATTACGCAAATTGGATAGTCTTCTTCCAAACCATAGGCTGGTGCCGGCCGGTAGGGAATGAAGAAAACTAGTTAGCCTAAACGGTGTACAGAAGGTATCAAGTTAAGACAAAGCAAGGGATTAGTAAGAGGGAAAAGTAAAGTGCGACTGCTATTCACGACCAAACCAAGTATTTCTTCGCCAATCCTAAATCACCTTTGTATTTCTCCAGGACACTCCGTATCACTACGAAGATCCCAGTTTATTGGATAATCCATCGTATGGTTATATACGAACTCGAAAGGAACTTGTTCCAGTTCGGGGATGGATCCTGGTTCAGGAGAAATAGGAATAAAGTACATTCAGGTGTCTTTTATCTTCACCTTCTCTCGCATTGCGAGTGCTCTTAGGATTAGGACAGTACACCCTTTATGCTTATTGGATAGTCTTCTTCCAAACCATAGGCTGGTGCCGAACGGTAGGGAATGAAGAAAACCATTTGGCTTAAAGGGGTGTACAGAAGGTAATGACTAAAGACATATAAAGGGATTTGGAGAAGTGGCAAAGAATTATACGGTTATAGTTGTGAATCTGGATAATGGAAGAGGCATTACTAGGAATACCAGGAAACTCCGTCGAAACATTTCAATGTTTCAGTTTCACTGTGTACTGTTAATAGAAAACTGATTTCCCAATTAGACACTTGCTCCAGGGTGTGTATTTACCAGGTATGATTCTCACATCTGTATGGTTTTACAGATGATGAGTGGGAGTAAGTTATTGGGAATTAGGTGACCATCCTCATTATATCGGGATTCGTTGGAATTGGTGATATTTGAGGAAGCCACCTGGGTTGTTTGCCGGTCGGCAAATATTTGGTTTTGAATATCCGTTGTTATGCACCAATTTCAAATTGATATATCTGTACGTCTATTTTCATAGAGTGAGACATACCTTTTTGAAATTATGTCTATGACATTTACCTATACCAGCGGATGGTTAGGTAAGGAGTATTGAACAGCGGTGTAATTCTTCTTAACCAAAAGTACAGTTTTCAACCTACGACACACAGTGAATGAGTTGTTAGACTCACCGGACTTATACAGAGTATTGTATATTGTCCAGTGTCCATTAGGGCAGAAGGGTTGGTCCTCGTACTGTATTCTGTTTACTTATGACTTCTCTAGTTCTTAGACAGGTGTTTCGTAGAAACACAGGGTCGAAATTTTGAGAAGTTATAGGTATATGAATAAAGTAGAGAACCAGGTATTGCAAGTATCGGGATTCTTCAAGGTGATCGAAGATGTAGATACTTGTATATGGTATTCAGTTGATAGTAGTGGTTAAGAGAACTTGCTTCTCTTTAAGGTTACTCATAATTGGAAGCATTCCTAAGTTGAGTAACGCTGATCGGCCTCCTTCCATTTAGTTGACATGCACTGGAGACAGCTGCATGATTTGAATCTGGTTCAATTAAATCAGTGCCTCTGTTTCTATATTGGATATAGAACAGTTCATATCTTGACATTGTTAAGATACGGGGAGTTGTCCAGCTTATGCTTAAAACCAGACTCTGGATAACTCAAGGCACGTTTCTGTAATGGCTGTTTGTGGGTTGACCCGGGCTATGCAGAGGGTTGATATTCTACCATCTGGAAGATCAATAGTGATATTGTTCTTGACTCGCCACAGTTTTAATTAAATGGATTTTTTCAAAAAACAGGTGTGGGAGTATGGTAGAACTGGAAGTGATTCCAGAACCGCAAACGATTACTGAAGATTTGATAAGAACCTAAAGAGTCAATCTGGTTTGACATTCCATTGGCCACTCCGCAGATAAGGTGGGTAACCTCAGGCACCCGAGAGGTACTTCGGTATACTCAAGGACGGTGGCAGAGAGGTTCTTGTTTACCCAGACTTGCCATTGCTGTTGTTCCAGACTATGAGACCCGGCAGGAGGATGAATATAGCGTCGTTCTAAACTAGCTTTAGAAGCGTACATGTATATGACTCTGCCAGAGGGTTGTCGTAGTCAGTGGGAGCAGCGGAAGCATTGGTGGACATCAGGCTTATGTCTATTTATAGACTAAAGCAGATATAGCGGAGATAGATCGTCTATTTCTGATATGACAGTCATAGGTTTGACTTCATCAGAATAGGGGATGGATCTGTTGAGAAGGTAGTAGGGTGTGATGTCCTGGTATTTGATGACATACACAGAGTAGGAAGTGATATTCCTATACTACGATCGGTTATACTTTGGTCGTCACACAGTAGTTTCTCCTCATAGGACTTGGATCTTATATCAGACATTCTGGTTACTAGATCTATGATTTTATATCTAGATTTGGGTGGTTTCCTAATCTGGGTACCTTGACAGCATTCTATGAGTATTTAGAATGGACGACTCCTGGCATGGTGGTGTACCTGCAGGAATGGAGTCACCCTCTCTAAAGGTGTCTTACAGACTAAAGGGGAGAGGGATACGCATGATTGACAGATCACTTGCTTAGGCAATTGAGTCAATCATGAGATGTCAAGTACCACACCAGATGTTGTTCTTGCAGTAGGTGCAATAAGTTGATATTGATCCAATCCTGGAGAAACAGTCGGAAGCAGTTTTAGAACATAAGTTAATGTTCTAGGATATGATAACGGCAGCCTCCTTTAGGAGACAGTTATCATTCCAGGCTTCCAAGGTGACCTGGATGGCAGAGTGGCTGTCAGAGTTATAGTTTTTCTTCTGACGAGGGGCAGTATTTTGGACAGTTGGTCCAGGTGGATACTGAGGGAAGGCATGGCGCAGGATACTGATTAATTTCAGTTGACGATACAGTCTAAGAAGTTTGGATTTGGAGTTCATTTATGAGCTAGGTCCCATCAGACATCCAGACACATTCTAAGACAGGTATTGCTCATTTCGGGAGATAGTTTTCTCCGCGAACTTGAGATAGAGAGAGACATAGAAAGAAACATCAGAGCGGATCCACTCACTGAGGCTATTCCTCGAACGCAATAGTTTCGCAAACGAGCTTTGTGAGACTGACTAGTAGAGGAGTTGGGTGTTCGGTATCACACGGGCTGTGAGTATGCGACATCGCAATAATTAGCCTTGAGTGCAAGTGGGAGATTGTTGGAGATAGTGCCCTCAGAGTCAATTATTGGATCACAGGCACGTGATTGCAATGATTGAGGGGAGGACCTGTCCCAGTAGGACAGTCTTACTCAAGATGATAGTATGCTATCTGGTTTACCTTTATCATCGTGTGCTGCTTTAGGTGACCTTACAGGTCACTATTACACGTTGATAGAGCCCCTAGGATTCTTGCTTGACTACCGGCAGTATGAGGGCGATCATATACGTGGGACCTGGTAGTCTATAAGCACATCCTTAAAAGGTCCCTAGTCGTGGGAGTTTCGAGACAGGGCATCGATACTCCGGAGTAGACTAGTGTATACAGTCGAGACCCCGACGAGGGGCGGTGGCCGGTCTCACAAGCCACTGGTGTCAGTTGGTTCACCTAAGATGTATACAGGTGCTCATTGGGTTATGAGTACACCGGACAGGACTCGCCGGGAACCTGCTAGTTGGGTTTTATACCAGACGTCAGATAGCAGTTCCCTGGTGACATGTGTACAGGTTAGTTCATCGACCTGGGATCGTCATTTGTCTCGTGTGAGTTCCCACTGTGCTTTGATTACTACCCTACCACGGCTCAAAGGAGTCGTGCAAACAGGTTTTAGTTGGGACAGTCCCGAGCCACATGGAGGCAGTGAACGGATCTGCAGGGGTTCGTCTCTCCCGGTATTGGGGGTGAGGCCACGCTGTGTCGAGGAAAGCCAGAACATGAAAAGTCCTTGGCCAAGGCAGGAGATTTGCTGGTAGGTATTCCAGTAGTATCTCAGGGTGTTCTGGGCTACACTCCGACACGACTTGTACCGCTTTTGGGGGTCTGACTTTTACCAACCCCCTAGGCCCGCCATGCGATGCTCATAGACGAACGGACCGGACTGTACAGATATTGTCACTGACAGGCTCAGTAGGGTGTCAGGATGAGTTCGCTCATCGACGTCCCTTTTGGTCAATACCTGGTAGCCCGTCACGTATTGGCTTATACCTCTGACGTGCTAGTGGTTAAATCCACAGCCATAGTATTGACGAGTCTTTAGAGTCCACCACACTCAGTTACTCAGGTTTCGGGCGAAACGCTGTAGAGGCCGTATGGAGATATGGCAGGGTTCGATCAGATACGTGCGGTATTGCACGGATCGTGATCGGACGGTTTTTACTAGCCGGCTTTGGCTTAAGCCGGATTCTAGTATTTGATAGTGTAGTTTTGTCTCTTTGCATTTGTGTTCAGTGGGAATACAAATGCGGGCATGTATTTGCAGTAGTGGGGTTTTCCTGTAATTTATTACGGGATCGGTTTTCTGAAGTTGCCAGTTTGCATTCCGTTCCGGCCGGTTTTCTTTTATTCCTTCACGGCCGGACTTTTTGATGGAGGGTTTATTTACAAGTTCGCAAATAACTTATAGTGGAGGGCTTCCTTGCATTTGTGCTTTTGTCATCATGAGATTCCATTATGGTCTCATCACTTGCAATTATGAGATTAGAGTTGGAAAGGTTTTGAAGTGGATTTGGATGAGAAAGGTTTTCTTTGGATTTATCTTTTTTTCTTCTCTTGATAATTCCTTGGGGTTTTCTCTCCACCATTTTCTTCATGGAGAGGCCGGCCACTTTTGTGAGGGAGGAGAGAGAGATTTCATTTGAGTGAAGGAAAATGATTCATTACATTTCTAGCTTGGTACAAAATTCCTTATCACTCCAAAATTCATTCCATACCTCCATCAAAGGAAACTTCAAGAACCCCAAAGAGACAGAATTCTACACTATTCTATAGCAAGCCTTGGACGCGTCGGCTAGCCAACTTCGCGCCCGAGTTGCCTCGGTCGAGAGGCGGGAGCCCGTAAAAGATTCCGGCTACGTGGTGCCCTTTCCGACGAGCGAGGAGGTGACGGAGATTCCGCGGAAGATCGGAGTGGAGATGAAGACCGAAGGACACGGATCGCTTGGTACAACTTCTCCACTCTTTCCTATTTTGCTAGTTAGCTAGGTTAATGGCCCGATCCGGGTGATAAGTGCGCGGTGGTGCCGGTTGCAAGTTTTTGCAAAGTTTTTGTTTCCGCGTTTCCGGCGTCGGATCGACGGCCGGGGCGCCCCCGCGAGCTTACAATATTGTTCTTGACTCGCCACAGTTTTAGTAAAATGGATTTTTTCAGAAAAACAAAAGTGGGAGTATGGTAGAATTGGAAGTTATTCCAGAACCACAAACGATTACTGGAAATTTAATAGAACCTAAGGATTCAATTGGATTTGATGTTCCATTAGCCACTCCGCAGATTTGGTGGGTAACCCCAGGCTCCCGAGAGGTACTCGGTCTTCTCAGAGACGGTGACAGGGAGGTTCTTGTTTACCCAGACTTGCCATTGCTGCTGTTCTAGACTATAAGGCCCGGCAGGAGGATGAGTATAGTATCATTCTAAACTAGCTTTAGAAGTGCACGTGTATATGACTCTGCCAGAGGGTTGTTGTAGTCAGTAGGAGCAGCGGAAGCATAGTAGGCAAGCAGCTTATGTCTATTTACAGACTAAAGCAGGTATAGCGGAAATAGATCATTTATTTTTGATGTGACAGTCATAGGTTTTGACTTCATCAGAATAGGAGATGGATCTGGTAAGAAGGTAGTAAGGTGTGATGTCCGAGGATTCGGGATGACATGCACTTAATAGGATGAGATATTCCTATACTACGATCGGTTGTACTTTGGTTGTCACAAAGTTGTTTCTCCATACAGGATATGGATATAATATCAGGTTTTCTGGTTACTAGATCTATGGTTTTGGATCTAGATTTGGGAAGTATCCTAATCTGGGTATTTTGACATTAAATGGACGACTCCTGGCATAGTGGTCTACCTGCAGGTGATGGAGTCAACCTCTCTAAAGGTGTCTTACAGACTAAAGAGGAGAGGGTTCTACATGATTAACATATCATTTGCGTAGGCAATTGAGTTAATCATGAAATGTCAAGTACCACACCAGATATTGCTTTTGCACTAGATGCAATAAGCAGATATATTAATCCAATCCTGGAGAAACATTGGGAAGCAGTTATTGAACATAAGTGAATGTTCTTGGGAAATGATTACGGCAGCCTCCTTCGGGAGACGGTTATCATTTCAGGCTTCCAAGGTGACCTGGATGACAGAGTGACTGTCGGAGTTATGGTTTTCCCTCTTTTGAGGGACAGTATGTTGGACGGGTAGTCCAAGTGGATGCTGAGGAAGGCATGGCGCATGTTACTGATTAAATTCAGTGGATGATACAGTCTAGGAGGTTTGCTGGATTTGGAGTTCGTTTGTGAACTGGGTCCCATCAGATATCCAGACAAATTCTAAGACAGGTATTGCTCATTTCGGGAGATAGCTTTCTCCGCGAAGTTGAGATTAAGAGAGATACAGAAAGAAACATTGGAGCGGATCCACTCACTGAGGCTATTTCTCGAACGCAATCATTTTCGCAAACAGGCTTTGCGAAACTGATTAGTAGAGAAGTTGGGTGTTCGGTATCACACAGGCTGTGAGTATGCGGCATCGCAATAATTGGCCTTAAGTGCAAGTGGGAGATTGTTGGCTATAGTGCCCTCAAGGCAATTATCATAGTCGCGGACTTGTGATTATGATGATTGAGGAAGGACCTATCCCGATAAAAAAGTCTTACTCAAGATGATAGTATGCTATCCGGTCTGTCTTTATCATCATGTACGTGTTGATAGAGCCCATAGGATTCTTACTTGACTGCCAGCATTATGATGGCGATCATATATGTGGGAGCTGGGGTCTATAAGCAAATCCTTAAATGTCCCTATTCGTAGGAGTATCGAGACCGGGCATCGATACTCCAGTGTAGACTAGTGTATACTGATCGAGACCCCGACGAGGGGCGGTGGCCAGGTCTCACAAGCCATTGGTGTTAGTTTGCTCACCTAAGATAGTATACAGGTGCTCATTGGGTTATGAGTACACTGGACGGACTCGCCGGGAACCTGCTAGTTGGTATTATACCTATTGTCAGATAGCAGTTCCCAGGTGACATGTGTACAGGTTAGTCTGTCGACCTGAGGTCGTCATTTGTCTCGTGTGAGTTCCCACTGTGCTTTGATTACTACCCTACCACGGCTCAAAGGAGTCGTGCAAACAGGTTTTAGTTGGGTACAGTTCCGAGCCACATGGAGGTAGTGATCGGATCGTCGGGGATTTGTCTTTCCCGGTATTGGGGGTTGATGTCGCATTGTGTACGGGTGGCCATCACCACAAATCCATGGCCATGGTAGACGAGGATTATCGATCCAGGATCGATAGTTTCTCAGGAGGTGATGGGTATCATGCCGACACTAAATGTCGCGTTGTTAGGGGTCTGACCTTATCCACCCCCTAGACTCGATATGCGATACTCTTAGACGAACAGACCGGACTGTACAGATATTGTCACTGTCAGGCTCAGTAGGGATTCAGGATGAGTTTGCTCGTCGGCCTCCCTTTCGCTCAATACCTGGGTAGCCGTTACGTACAGCTAGTGCCGCTGACGTACTTGTGGTTAAACCCACTACCAGCGTATTAATGAGTCTTTAGAGTCCCACACAGAGGGTTTTCACGGTTCAGGCGATATGGCGTACATGGCGTATGTTGATACATACAGGTGTCCGATTAAATATGTGCACTTGCTGCGCAGACTTTAATCGGACGGTTGATAATACTAGGGGCTTAGGATTAAGCCGGATTATTAAATCAGGTTTTGATTTAATAATTTACATATGTATTTATATATATGTATTCTTGTATTATTGTTCACTATTCATTTTCTCTCTTGGCTATTCGTATTTTTGGTACGAATACGCGTATATGTATTTCGATACATGTACCGGGAAGTATTCCGTATTTTATACGGAATGACTTCTAGAAGGTGTGCCACCTCATTATTGATTTTTTCTTTTTAGAAAAATCATTTGTTTGATAATGAGTTGGAGGGTGTGAAGTGGCATGAGGCATGGAGTGGCATGGGTCAAAGCATGGTGTATAGTATGGTTTGGATTTATTTAATGCAAATTTGGAAAATGATATTTTTCATGATGGGAGAGAGAGTGTGGGCCGGCCACATATGGGAGGGGTTTAATTTTCATTTTGTTTTTACATGATTACATTACACTTGCTAGCTCACTCTCTCACTCTCTCAAGTTCATCAAAAAGACTTAGCCATTTTTTTTTTGCCTCATGCCAAGATTTCCTCACTCATCTTCTATACTTGCTTAATGAGCAAAAGGAAAGAGAGAAAATAATAGTGACACTTTCATACACCCCCACTCTCCATCGCTAGCGACTTTGGAGCTTCGGTTACCTCGTTCGACGAGGTTAGAGCTTGCGTCGTGTCCTTCGGGTGGATCATCGGAGATGGAGGAAGACCGGCAACCAAACATCATCAAAGAACCGCTAGGAGCTTGGAATGAAGACCGAAGGACACGGATCAACTCGGTATAATGATTCTAACTCTTAGTTAGTTTTCTAGTTTAGGGTTTAAGGTCGATCCGTGGATCGGGTAGCGGTAGCGCCGGTTTCAGAAATTTTTGTTCCGCATTTTGGCCGCGTTTCGATGGCTGGGCGCTGCCGGGACCCAACATGCACAACGGGGGTGAGTTGCCAACTCATGAGTAGAAGACATCATTAGATAGAAATTGAATGTATGACGATCTCCTAGGTCATATAGTAATATAATAATATAATAATATCGAGTGGTAACGATGGTGATAGTGTAAACATAAGTATAATAATACTAATATAATCATGCCCGTGTCATAATATGGTACAATGTCATTTGTACATATATATGTGTATAGGTGTATCATCCAACGTGTGTCCATCAACGACACATCAAATCTTCATAAAACCCGAGTGCCCAGCATCGACACTCGAAAACATCATAAAACCCATGTCCAGCATCGACACGTAAATCGTCATATCTCAGACGCCGTCTCATCGGATCGGCCCTCATATCCATCTGTCCCAATCGCTCCGGTTGGAATCCTCCGGATATCCACCGAGTCCAGTACTATCACCGGTAGGTAGTATTCAACTGCCGGGCTCAACGACTCTCTATACGATTTTCTTGCCCCGGGGTACCATACCGGGTCCACCATGTACCCGCTGACGGTGTCTCCTCTCTTCTCAAATCGGCTATACACATAACTCAGAACCGAGAAAACTCATGATGGACGCCATATATCATATCAAGAGAAACCGCGTTTTTAAAACAATCATAACTTTTCAAAATGTATATGCGGTTTCTCAAATCCAAAAATCTCATGAAAACTGAAACTCATAAGTATGAACCAATAATGAAACAATGAGTATAGGCACAGAACAATCCGTAATGTATAACCAGTGTGTTTATATGAGCGTGGCATATAATTAGGTAAGAAAATGCGATAACTGAACTAGTAAGTGTGGTATGGGTACTAAACAATAACTAAAAAGCTATAGGTTATTAGGTTATACGGTGAAGTGGCAATTTCTTGTATGTACGTGGCATGGCAATTACCGATGATGAGTGTGTGAGCCGGCGAGTATGTGTACGTGCAACATGCGCGTCATCGGTAATGGTACATGTGTCCTAGCAGACGATGCCATACAAGATAAGAAAAGAACGTGGTATGTATACCGTAAAATGAGAATAATACGAGCATAGCAGAAAAATGAAATTGTAAACGCAACAGTATAAAATACATAGTTGCATATGAGCCATACGGTTATAATTTAAAATAGTACGAATCGTTGTTTTTAGAAAAATAGGGGTTACGGTGTTTTTGAGAAAAATGTACCATTTGAAACTCCGTAGCGTCTCTTGAGATTTTCATTTAAAAACGCATAACGTTTCGTTAGTTTTGAAAATAGGTATGGCTCTAATTATATCCTAATATCTACTTAAGTGATTAGAAAACAATAATTTTCCGAGTCGATACATCCATAAGCCGGCGATCCAGCCTCATAGTATCACGTACGGTATAATCCATCGTACGGTATCATCAAGTCAAGAGTGCGGATCAATCATCATATACATCATATTGCGTACGATATAATCTATCGTACGATATCATCAAATCAAGAGTACGGATCTATAGTCGCGTACATCCTATCATCACATCTGGTCACATATCGTCACATGTTATATTATCTCGTATCGCATCAAGAACATATATATCGCCTAATCTTCATATAATATATCATAGCATATCATACTATTTCATATCATATCACATAACTTAGCCTCGTGATATCATGTCCGATCACATCGACTCGTATCATTATAACATGTCATATCCTTATCTCGTGATGTTATATCGAAGTTATCCTTAAACTAACATGTACACACACATATACATATATCTGTGTGTGTAACAACATATATACCAATAGCTCAAGGATAAGAGAATAAGAACTAAAGATATTCCTCCCTACGAGTATGCTTACTATTGTCTATAGTCTTCTAAAACCCTATTAGCTAAGTATACATATCTAATATTTATATATATAATTATATACCTAGTACCCTAATACTACAGTTGTGGGGGTGCTATACACCATCTACCCGACTTTCCCCGTAGATATGCATCTACTCACCTGCTATTCTCGCTCTAGCCAAAGTCGATGAACGCCTTACTCTCTTTCATTGTCCCGGAAGTCAATGCGAAGGTACCTACAATTCAATGCATATCATATCGAAATCAAAATCAAATTCGAAAATCGATATGGCAAGAGAAGCGTACATAGGTTAGAACCTATAGTCCACGCATGCAAGAACAACCGAACAACCCCTGACGTTGACGTACAAACGTCAAACAACCGAGTCAAAACACAAATATGAAAAACCTAGTTTTCAAAAGTCGTAAAACAAAATCTGAAACTTAGTAAAACACTCCCAGATTTTACCTAAAGTGAAATTAGTTTATTTTGCACATTGGATAGGTCTAATTGCCTAGTGATCAAGCTATGGACCAAACCTAGGACCTTAACTCCAAGATTGGGTCGCAATTTGCGGCCATAACGATTATTTTGGCGGCCAAGAGAAGGAATTGGTGGCTCGGACTTCTAGGGTAGCTTCATAAGTGCTTGCACATCTCACTATACTTGCTATTAAATTTTCAGAGCTCCTGGATAATACCAGATTCCATTAGAACACAACAATTCAACAAAAGCCCGATATCGGAAAATTCTATGTTCGTGTTTGAGACTTCAAAGCTCATTTTAGACAAGGCTACCATCACTACTAGGCCAAGGGACACTCACTACACCTCCACTAATTTTTACTACAGATTTCATCTACTAATTCCCATCCTAGAATTTTCCAAGATCACAAAACTAAACTTTTATAACTCCAAACTAAAAGTGAAAGCAAGAACTTAAAAATTTAACAAAGGATTAAGAGTTATACCTTGTAAAAACAACTCAAGAAAATTATTAGATAGTCCAAAATTCTCAAAACTCCAACTTAATCCCATCATGATATTTGTAGTGAGCTTAGGAATAATTTTTGTGAAGATTGTATATGGTTTTGAGGGTGGTTTGTGGTGGTAGTGAGGATGTAGGAGGTGGAGGATGAAGAAGATGAAGAAGGAGATGATGATGAAGATGAAGAGAAGAAGGAGAAGAAGGAGGAAAATGCCATGGTTTTCCCTCTCTCTCCCTCTCTCTCTCTCCCATGCCTCCCATACTTCTTTGTCCCCCCTCATTTTTTTTTTTATTTTCTTATCTTATCTATTCTTTTTGTTAGGAATATGTATGCCCTAGAGGCCATTATTGTACATTGATGTATATTATAGTGAATGCTTGGACATATATAAAGAGGACTTTCTTGCTCGACATGATAGTATGCTATCTGGCTACTCTTTATCTTAACATGTTCGCCGGTATTTTTATACTGTCTTTCTCTCACATGTTGATAAAGCCCTTAGGATATGTACTTGACTGCCAGGACTATGATGCAAATCATACTAGTGGGGCCAGGGTGTTCCAAAAGTACATCCTTTAACAGTTTCTAGTCGAAGGGATATCGAGACAGGGCATCGATATTCCATAGTAGACTAGTGTGTACGTTTCTTGACCCTGTATGGGGGCGATGGTTGATTCCACAACCATTAGTTTGTGACATCAAAGATTGTACACAGGCGCTCATTAGAGAATGGGTACACCGAATAGGACTCGCCAAGAACTCCTAGTTATTAGTATACCTATCGTCAGATAACAGTTCTCTGGTGATACTGGTACAGGTTAGTCTGTAGACCCGAGATCGTCATAGAGTCTTGTGTGGCTCCCACTGTGCTTTGATTTCCTCCCTACCACGACTCAAAGAAGTCATGCAAACAGGTGGATTTTGGGTACAGTCCCGAGTCACATAGAGACAATGAGCGATAGGAGGGGTTTCATCTGTAAGTGCACGGCGGCGCCTCGGCCGTCAATCCGACGCCGGAATGCGGAAGCGATGATTTACTTTAAACTTTTCAAACCGGCACCACCGCGCACTAAAAGCCCAGATCGGGCCATTAATCTAGTCCTAGCTAACTAAAGAACGGGTAGAGAGATATACCGAGCGATCCGTGTCCTTCGGTCTTCTCGTCATCGTCCCGATCTCCCGTGGAATGTCCGGTCTCCATCACGTCGCCGGAAGGGCACCACTTCGCCGGCTTCTTTTACGGGCTCCCACCTCTTGACCGGGGCAACTCGAGAACGAAGTTGGCGAGTCGACGTGCCCAAGATTTGCTGTAGAATAAGTGTGGAACTCTATGTCTCATGGGGTTTGTAGAAGTTGCCATTTGGTGGAGGAATGATATGAGCTTATGGAGATGGAACTTGTGGGAATTTACAAAGCCAAAGAGATCAAGAAAAACCCCACCACAATTTTGGACAGCCCCTTCATTGGAATGGCCGGCCATCTCAAGGGGAATGATAATATGGAGTGATTAGAATGGAAAAAGAAATGAGCCTCCTCTCATAATGCAAGAGAGAGAAAGGGTGATGATGATAAGCAATGATCATCAACCAAAACCAATACTCCATCAACCAATCATAACAACAAAGGTCAAGCCATCATGAAAGAAGAAGTCAAAAGATGGTGGAACCATCATGAAACTATCATGATGCAACTACTTGCAAAAACAACCCTCCAAAATGCTTATTTGCACAAATGCAAATAAGCCCTCCTCCACCAATCTTCAGCCAATGAAAGATACAAAGAAATATGCCTGAAACGGAAAACAAACTGGCAACTCCAAAAAACTGATCCCGTAATAAATTACAGGAAAACCCCGCTACTGTATATACATACCCGCATTTGTATTCCGACCGAAATACAAATGCAATGAGACAAAATCTACACTGTACAATACTAGGATCCGGCTTAAACCAAAGCCCGCTAGTATTAACCGTCCGATCATGATCCGTGCAATACCGCACGTATCTGATCGAACCCTGCCATATCTCCATACGGCCTCTACAGCGTTTCGCCCGAAAACTTGAGCAACTGTCTGTGGGGGACTCTAAAGACTCGTTAATACTATGGCTGTGGATTTAACCACTAGCACGTCAGAGGTATTAGCCATACGTGACGGGCTACCAGCTATTGACCAAAAGGGACGTCGATGAGCGAACTCATCCTGACACCCTACTGAGCCTGTCAGTGACAATATCCGTACAGTCCGGTCCGTTCGTCTATGAGCATCGCATGGCGGGTCTAAGGGGTTGGTAAAAGTCAGACCCCCAAAAGCGGTACAAGTCGTGTCGGAGTGAAGCCCAGAACACCCTGAGATACTACTGGAATACCTACCAGTAAATCTCCTGCCTTGGCCAAGGAATTCGTGTAAGGGCTCTCCTAGACACAGCGCGACCTCACCCCCAATACCGGGAGAGACGAACCCCTGCAGATCCTCTCACTGCCTCCATGTGGCTCGGGACTGTACCCAACTAAAACCTGTTTGCACGTCTCCTTTGAGAGTGGTAGGGTAGTAATCAAAGTACAGTGGGAACTCAGACGAGACAAATGACGATCCTCAGGTCGATGAACTAACCTGTACACATGTCACCAGGGAACTGCTATCTGACGTCAGGTATAAGACCAACTAGCATGTTCCCGGCGAGTCCTGTCCGGTGTACTCATAACCCAATGAGCACCTGTATACATCTTAGGTGAACCAACTGACACCAGTGGCTTGTGAGACCGGCCACCGCCCCTCGTCAGGGTCTCGACTGTATACACTAGTCTACTCTGGAGTATCGATGCCCTGTCTCGAAACTCCCACGACTAGGGACCTTTTAAGGATGTGCTTATAGACTACCAGCTCCCACGTATATGATCGCCCTCATACTGCTGGCAGTCAAGCAAGAATCCTAGGGGCTCTATCAACATGCAATAGTGACCTGTAAGGTCACCTAAAGCAGTACACGATGATAAAGGTAAACCAGATAGCATACTATCATCTTGAGTAAGACTGTCCTACCGGGATAAGTCCTCCCTCAATCATTGCAATCACGTGCTTGTGATCCAATAATTGAATCTGAGGGCACTATCTCCAACAATCTCCCACTAGCACTCAAGGCTAATTATTGCGATGTCGCATACTCACAGCCCGTGTGATACCGAACACCCAACTCCTCTACTTGTCAGTCTCACAAAACTCGTTTGCGAAACTATTGCGTTCGAGGAATAGCCTCAGTGAGTGGATCCGCTTTGATGTTTCTTTCTATGTCTCTCTATATCTCAAGTTCGCGGAGAAACCCATCTCCCGAAATGAGCAATACCTGTCTTAGAATGTGTCTGGATGTCTGATGGGACCTAGCTCATAAATGAACTCCAAATCCAAACTTCTTAGACTGTATCGTCAGCTGAACTTAATCAGTATCCTGCGCCATGCCTCCCTCGGTATTGCCTTGGACCACCTGTCCAAAATACTGCCCCTCGTCAGAAGGAAAACTATAACTCTGACAACCTCCTTGTCGTCCAGGTCACCTTGGAGGCCAGGAATGATAACTGTCTCCCGAATAAGGCTGTCGTTATCATATCCCTAGAACATCCACTTATGTTCTAAAACTGCCTCCGACTGTTTCTCCAGGATTGGATCAATATCAACTTATTGCATCCAGTGAAAAAACAACATCTGGTGTGGTACTTGACATCTCATGATTGACTCAATTGCCTAAGCAAGTGATATGCCAATCATGCACATCCCTCTCCCCTTTAGTCTGTAAGACACCTTTAGAGAGGGTGACTCCATCACCTGCAGGTACACTACCGTGCCAGGAGTCGTCCATTCTAAATACTTCTTAGAATGCTGTCTAAGTACCCTTAATTGGTAAACCACCCAAATTTAGATCTAATACCATAGATCCAGTAACCAGAATGTCTGATATAATGTCCAAGTCCCATGTGGAGAAACCACTGTGTGATGACCAAAGTATAACCGATCGTGGTATAGGAATATCACTTCCTACTCTGTGTATGTCATCCAAATACCAGGATATCACACCCTACTACCTTCTCAACAGATCCATCCCCTATTCTGATGAAGTCAAACCTATGACTGTCACGTTAGAAATAGATGATCTATCTCCGCTACATCTGCTTTAGTCTATAAATAGACATAAGCCACTTGTCCACCAATGCTTCCGCTGCTCCCACTGACTACGACAACCCTCTGGCAGAGTCATATACACGTACACTTCTAAAGCTAGTTTAGAACGACGCTATACTCATCCTCCTGCCGGGTCTCACAGTCTGGAACAACAGCAATGGCAAGTCTGGGTAAACAAGAACCTCCCTGTCACCTTCCTTGAGGCTACCGGAGTACCTCTCGGGTGCCTGAGGTTACCCACCGTATCTGCGGAGTGGCCAATGGAATGTCAAACCAGATTGAATCTTTAGGTTCCTATCAAATCTTCAGTAATCGTTTGTGGTTCTGGAATCACTTCCAGTTCTACCATACTCCCACTAGTGTTTTCTGAAAAAAATCCATTTTTATTAAAACTGTGGCGAGTCTAGAACAATATCACTATTGATCTTCCATATGGTAGAAAGTCAACCCTCGTCATAGCCTGGGTCAACCCACAAACAGCCATTACAGAAATGTGCCTTGAGTTATCCAGAGTCTGGTTTTAAGCATAAGCCAGACAACTCCCCGTACCTTAACATCGTTAAGATATGAACTGTTCTATATCCAATATAGAACCAGAGGCACTAATTTAATTGAACCAGATTCAAATCATGCAGCTGTTTCCAGTGCATGTCAACTAAATGGAGAGAGGCCGATCAGCGTTACTCAACTTAGGAATGCTTCCAATTATGAGTAACCTGAAAGAGAAGCAAGTTCTCTTAATCATTACTATCAACTGAATACCCTACACAAGTATCTACATCTTCGATCACCTTGAAGAATCCCGATACTTGTAATACTTGGTTCTCTACTTTATTCATATACCTATAACTTCTCAAAATTCGGACCTTGTGTTTCTACGAAACACCTGTCTAAAAACTAGAGGAGTCATAAGTAAACCGAATATAGTACGAGGACTAACCCCTCTGTCCTAATGGACACTGGACAACATACAATACTCTGTATAAGTCCCTTGAGTCTAATAACTCACTCCCTGTGTGTCGCAGGTTGAAAACTGTACTTATGGTTAAGAAGAATTACACCGCTGTTTAATGCTCCTTACCTAACCATCCACTGATATAGGTAAATATCATAGACATAATTTCAAAAGGGTATATCTCACTCTATCAAAATAGACGTACAGATATGTCAATTTGAAATTGGTGCATAACAGCGGATATTCAAAACCAAATATTTGCCGTCCGGCAAATAACCCAGGTGACTTCCTCAAATATCACCGATTACAACGAATCCCGATATAATGAGGATGATCACCCAATTCCCAATAACTTACTCCCACTCATCATCTGTAAAACCATACAGATGTGAGAATCATACCTGGTAAATACATACCCTGGAGTAAGTATCTAATCGGGAAATCGGTTTTCCTTTAACAGTACACAGTGAAACTGAAACATTGAAATGTTTCGATGGGGTATCCGGGTATTCCTAGTAATGCCTCTTCCATTATCCAGATTCACAACTGTAACCGTATAATTCTTTGCCATCTTTCCAAATCCCTTTATATGTCTTTAGTCATTACCTTCTGTACACCCCTTTAGGCCAAATGGTTTTCTTCCTTCCCTACCGTTCGGCACCAGCCTATGGTTTGGAAGAAGACTATCCAATAAGCATAATGGGTGTACTGTCCTAATCCTAGGAGCACTCGCAATGCGAGAGAAGGTGAAGATAAAAGACAACCGAATAAACCTTATTCCTATTTCTCCTGAACCAGAATCCAGCCCCGAACTGGAACAAGTTCCTTTCGAGTTCGTATATAACCATACGATGGAGTATCCAATAAACTGTGGATCTTCGTAGTGATACGGAGTGTCCTGGAGAAATACAAAGGTGATTTAGGATTGGCGAAGAAATACTTGGTCTGGTCGTGAATAGCAGTCGCAATTTACTTTGCCCTCTTACTAATCCCTTGATATGTCTTTACTTAATACCTTCTGTACACCATCGTTAGGCTAATTGGTTTTCTTCATTCCCTACCGGTCGACACCTGCCTATGGTTTGGAAGAAGACTATCCAATTTGCGTAATAGGTGTACTATCTCCTAAACCAAGGAGTACTCGCAACCTGAGAGAAGGTAAAAGGAAAAGACAACTGAATAGTCCATTCGTTTTCTCCAGAACCGGAAACCATCCTCGAATAAATTCCTTCGAGTTCGTATATAACCATACGATGGTTTTGTCCAATGGAAGTGGACGTTCGTAGTAATACGGGGTGTCCTGGAGAAAAGGGTAAAAGTAGGAGTGGCAATGAGGTTTGCAACTCTGACAATCCAAAAGCCAGTGTTTAAGAAGGTTCAGTTAATTTTAGTCACTGAGTCATAGTCTTAGGGTCGGGTCAATGGTCGCTGCCAAAGAGAGAGAAAAGAAACACTCAGCGTGCACTCTAACCTAGATCAGAATGGTTACCAATTTATCTAATATGGAAACCTCCCACTGTACCGTCAAATTCTCCTCCAAACCTAAAAGAAGAATTAGTCGGGATCACCCGAGGAGTAAACCAACTCATCAGTGGGAATCGGGATCCAATTATCATCGCATGATAACGTGACGGAATCCGCTCACGTCATCACACTCCAGAAGGTATGCGCATATCTGGCAAGTTTCAGTTTCTTTAGAAACCCCCGATGTGATTTCTGCCCCATACTCTTATGACCTTGACGAAGGCCAACAAATCATAAGTCACATGTCAAGTTCTACCCGTCATTGTCCAGGTTAATTTGAGCCCACCCGCACAAGCCCTTGACTTTGGCCAACAAGGCTATACAACTGCCCCAAACCAACGCATCTATCTATGCAGCAGAAAGGCAACAAGCAGCTACCATACACTATGCCTTGACGAAGGCTAACAAACATAGCATGAATATTACGTGCTACCCGTCTGAAACGACGGAGGGCTACGAATGGTTTCTGGCGAAAACCTTTAATGTAATGAACTTGATATCGTTGAAGGAACCGGATAGCTTTTTGAAAATATAGTGACGAAAACCTTTGCTAAAGAGGTCACTCACGGTGAAGGGATCTCGGCTCTTTCCCCGTAGAATGAGGTGCAGGATATTCCAACTGAATACCACAATGCAAAGCAAAAGTAATCGGCTATAGTGAAGTTATTGCCCTGACGAAAACTTTTTGTCCAAGGGGTCACTCCCGGTGAAGGGATCTCGGCCCTTGCCTCGTCGACTGAGGATCAGGATATTCCAACTGAATACCACGATGCAAAACAAAAGAGAACGTCCTTGCAATAACAACTTTTTGAAAAGTGTTCCAACAACATCAGAATAGGTTTGTTTTTAACTTGCATTGATCCGAATCAACGCAGTCCCATCAATTGATCACACCAATAAAGAACGAAAATAATGATGTACGTATATGTCATCCGCATTCGCCACTGGGTCCCGTCATTACCCGTTAGGTTACTTAACTAACGATAGAGCGGGGACTGGACTAGCGCGGATGCAAAACATATACAACATCTACTAGTATATATATCAATATATAATATTTCACTCAAGGCGTGATAAAATGCAACATCACAGAAATGTAATAAGCATCATAGAACAATACAGATATCTGGGATCCCCGGGTTTCACAGAGCCGCTACTGAAACCCGACGTTCCCCTGGTCGTGTGGATAGCCTGTGCAATGAAATCCTAGACCCCTACGGGCGCGGCAAGTTACCCGCCAAAACCTGAAGCGGGGCAGCCCCCTTCAGCAACGTGAATGGACCACCCAGCACTTCACAGAATCCGGTAACTTGGGCACCCCTCCTGGGTCAACCTGTACTCCCTACGAGTGCGGCGAATAGCCCGCCAATTCTAGAGTAAAGCCCCCTCCGTCCCAATGCCATGAGATGCGGGCTTGTTGCCTTCTAGAATCCGGCTATCCGTGCACCCCACCTTGGGGTAATCCTAGTACAGAAAGTAAAATATACATACAACGGGTACATCGACCTCGACCCAGTCGTGCCCCAAAAGAATAATACAAACAGGCAGTGACGGCAGTCCACATGTCGGACGCTCGCCCCGCAATATCAAATGTACATAATACAACCAAATCTGTACTACCATTGCATCCAGGCTATCCCCCACGACCAATCCGCAACATCACAGCACAACACAGAACATCAACGTGAATGCCACGTTCGCAAATCCGTCTAACCGGGCTATAGCAGTTAGACAGGATTTACCGATCAAGTGACATTCACGGTCGCAGATATAATGTAAATACTGTGAACTAATGTGTTTAAAATATTCGATCGATCAAATTTACCCAAGTGGGCCCCAAGCACTACTGTAGCACTCACAGAAAATCTGGGCCCAAAAAGAATGTTCCAAAACCCCTATTTTCAACACAGAGACACTCTGTAGAAATTTGACACACTGAACAGTAAGGACTGCGGCGGAACCGCGGCCCAAGCATGGGTTTGGCCGCGGTTCCGCGGTCGTATAGTGTGTTCACGCGATCAAATTTCTACAGAAGTCTTAGAATTCCCTGCACATCATTCTGCAACAACCTGAAAAATTTTTGGAGCCAAAAAAAATTCGACAGAAACTGATGCACATGAAAACGCGGTTTTTGGAATTTTGTTCGATCGGAAATGTAAACACATTAGACAAAGCTAGACTAGGTTAATGGCGAGGCTCTGATACCACTGTAAGTGCACGGCGGCGCCTCGGCCGTCAATCCGACGCCGGAATGCGGAAGCGATGATTTACTTTAAACTTTTCAAACTGGCACCACCGCGCACTAAAAGCCCGGATCGGGCCATTAATCTAGTCCTAGCTAACTAAAGAACGAGTAGAGAGTTATACCGAGCGATCCGTGTCCTTCGGTCTTCTCGTCGTCGTCCCGATCTCCCGCGGAATGTCCGGTCTCCATCACGTCGCCGGAAGGGCACCACTTCGTCGGCTTCTTTTACGGGCTCCCACCTCTTGACCGAGGCAACTCGAGCACGAAGTTGGCGAGTCGACGTGCCCAAGATTTGCTGTAGAATAAGTATGGAACTCTATGTCTCATGGGGTTTGTAGAAGTTGCCATTTGGTGGAGGAATGATATGAGCTTATGGAGATGGAACTTGTGGGAATTTACAAAGCCAAAGAGATCAAGAAAAACCCCACCACAATTTTGGACAGCCCCTTCATTGGAATGGCCGGCCATCTCAAGGGGAATGATAATATGGAGTGATTAGAATGGAAAAAGAAATGAGCCTCCTCTCATAATGCAAGAGAGAGAAAGGGTGATGATGATAAGCAATGATCATCAACCAAAACCAATACTCCATCAACCAATCATAACAACAAAGGTCAATACATCATGAAAGAAGAAGTCAAAAGATGGTGGAACCATCATGAAACTATCATGATGCAACTACTTGCAAAAACAACCCTCCAAAATGCTTATTTGCACAAATGCAAATAAGCCCTCCTCCACCAATCTTCAGCCAATGAAAAATACAAAGAAATATGGCTGAAACGGAAAACAAACTGGCAACTCCAAAAAACTGATCCCGTAATAAATTACAGGAAAACCCCGCTACTGTATATACATACCCGCATTTGTATTCCGACCGAAATACAAATGCAATGAGACAAAATCTACACTGTACAATACTAGGATCCGGCTTAAACCAAAGCCCGCTAGTATTAACCGTCCGATCCTGATCCGTGAAATACCGCACGTATCTGATCGAACCCTGCCATATCTCCATACGGCCTCTACAGCGTTTCGCCCAAAAACTTGAGCAACTGTCTGTGGGGGACTCTAAAGACTCGTCAATACTATGGTTGTGGATTTAACCACTAGCACGTCAGAGGTATTAGCCATACGTGACGGGCTACCAGCTATTGACCAAAAGGGACGTCGATGAGCGAACTCATCCTGACACCCTACTGAGCTTGTCAGTGACAATATCCGTACAGTCCGGTCCGTTCGTCTATGAGCATCGCATGGCGGGCCTAGGGGGTTGGTAAAATTCAGACCCCCAAAAGCGGTACAAGTCGTGTCGGAGTGAAGCCCAGAACACCCTGAGATACTACTGGAATACCTACCAGTAAATCTCCTGCCTTGGCCAAGGACTTCGTATAAGGGCTCTCCTAGACACAGCGCGACCTCACCCCCAATACCGGGAGAGACGAACCCCTGCAGATCCGCTCACTGCCTCCATGTGGCTCGGGACTGTACCCAACTAAAACCTGTTTGCACGTCTCCTTTGAGCGTGGTAGGGTAGTAATCAAAGTATAGTGGGAACTCACACGAGACAAATGACGATCCTCAGGTCGATGAACTAACCTGTACACATGTCACCAGGGAACTGCTATCTGACGTCAGGTATAAGACCAACTAGCATGTTCCCGGCGAGTCCTGTTCGGTGTACTCATAACCCAATGAGCACCTGTATACATCTTAGGTGAACCAACTGACACCAGTGGCTTGTGAGACCGGCTACCGCCCCTCGTCGGGGTCTCGACTGTATACACTAGTCTACTCTGGAGTATCGATGCCCTGTCTCGAAACTCCCACGACTAGGGACCTTTTAAGGATGTGCTTATAGACTACCAGCTCCCACGTATATGATCGCCCTCATACTGCTGGCAGTCAAGCAAGAATCCTAGGGGCTCTATCAACGTGCAATAGTGACCTGTAAGGTCACCTAAAGCAGTACACGATGATAAAGGTAAACCAGATAGCATACTATCATCTTGAGTAAGACTGTCCTACCGGGATAAGTCCTCCCTCAATCATTGCAATCACGTGCCTGTGATCCAATAATTGACTCTGAGGGCACTATCTCCAACATCATCTCTCTCGGTTTTGGGGGTTGATGTTGCGCTATGCTCTATTGGCTATAACTGGAAGTCCCTGACCAGGTGCTGAGATTTACTAATAAGAGTTATCGGTAGTTTCTCGAACCGTTATAGGTCAGACATCGGCATGACTTATCACGTTACTGGGGTCTGACGATTCCACCCCTAGACATGATATGCGACATATCAGACGAAGAGACCGTACTGTACGGTAAGTATTACTGATAGGCTTCATGGAGAGTATGGACAAGCTTGCTTGTTGATCTTCATATCGCTCAATACCTAGGTAGCCGTTACGTCTAGCTAGTACCGCTGATGGCTTTTGGGTGACTAATGTGATCATCACTTACTGCTGGCGTATTGACGAGTCTTTAGAGTCCCACACAGAAGTTTCCTGGTTCAAGCGAAACGAAATAGGGCACATATGTTGATATGTGCGGGGGGGCCTGATTGACTATGAGTATATGATACCGTATTCTAGCAGTTATTTGTTATCAGTTTGGTTATATGTAATATAACCGGATTATCGAATCAAGTGTTGATTTGATAATGTGATATACAGATAAATGAAATTAGTCGGTTATATATGATATAACCGGATTATTAAATTAAGTGTTCATTTAATAATTTGATATATATTATATTTGATATAATTATATATTTACTAATATTATTAGCTCACTAATTATTCTTCATAATATATATATATATATATATATATTAATATATATGATATATATATATATATATGTTGGCTGTAGTGCCCTCAAGGCAATTATCAAGTCGCGGGCAGGTGATTATGATGATTGAGGGAGGACCTATACCGGTAGAATAGTCTTACTCGAGATGATAGTATACTATCTGGTTTGTCTTTATCATCATGTACAGCATTAGGTGGCATTACAGATCACTATTACATGTTGATAGAGCCCATAGGATTCTTGCTTGACTACCAGCATTATGATGGCGATCATATACGTGGGAGCTGGGTAGTCTATAAGCACATCCTTAAATGTCCCTAGTCATGGGAGTTTCGAGACTGGGCATCGATACTCCAGAGTAGACTAGTGTATACTGATCGAGACCTCCGATAAGGGAGCGGTGGCCGGTCTCACAAGCATTGGTGTCAGTTTGTTCACCTAAGATGTATATAGGTGCTCATTAGGTTATGAGTACACCGGACGGACTCGCCGGGAACATGTTGGTTGGTATTATACCTATTGTCAGATAGCAGTTCCCAGGTGACATGTGTACAGGTTAGTCTATCGACCTGAGATCGCCATTTGTCTCGTGTGAGTTACCACTGTGCTTTGATTACTACCCTACCACGGCTCAAAGGAGTCGTGCAAACAGGTTTTAGTTGGATACAGTCCCGAGCCACATGGAGGTAATGAGCGGATCGTCAGGGGATTCGTCTCTCCCGGTATTGGGGGTTGATGTCGCGTTGTGCATGGATGGCCATCACCAGAAATCCTTGGCCAAGGTAGTCGAGAATTACCGATTCGGATCAGTAGTTTCTCAGTGGGTGATGGGCTTCATACCGACACTAAATGTCGCATTATTAGGGGTCTGACTTTATCCACCCCCATAGACTCGATATGCGATTTTCATAGAAGAATGGACCGGACTGTACGGATATTGTCACTCTCAGTAGGGGTTTCAGGATGAGTTTGCTCGCCGGCCTCCCTTTCGCTCAATACCTGGGTAGCCGTTACGTACAGCTAGTGCCGCTAACATGCTTGTGGTTAAACCTACTGCCAGCGTATTGACGAGTCTTTAGAGTCCCGCACAGAGGGTTTCCCTGCTTCGGGCGAAACGATGTAGAGGCCGTATGGTTTTACGGCAGGGTTCAATCATATACATGCACTTGTGCGCGTATCATGATTCAGACGGATGATACTGTGGGCTTTGGTTTAAGCCGGATCCTAGTATTATATTGTTGGATTATTTTCGTCTCATTGTATTCGTATTCTTCGGAATACGGATGCGTGTATGTATATATGGATGAGGGGTATTCTTGTAATTTCTTACAATATTACTTTTAGAAGATTACACCTCATTATGGTTTAAACCTTTTTGGATTAAAAGGTTATTGAGGTGGAAGATTAGGTGTTTATTGCATATTTTGTGGCATGGCTTAGTAGTGACTCATGGTTACTATTCTAGCATGCTTAATCTTTTTGTTTGTTGAGAGATTTATATCGGCTTAAGATATTTTTGGTTGACTTAAGATATTTTTGTTAACTTAAGATATTTTTAGAGACTTGAGATATTTACTTGGGATGGCTCCATTATTTATATATCTCTCGCAACACAACTAAAGGGTTAGCCATTATTTTTCTTGAGTTGCTCTCAAACTCTCATCCTCATGGCATCTTCTTCTACCTCCACCCTACAAGTCTCATGTGTTGAGAAACCTAGGGTGTCTTGAGACAAATTAATCCTTCATCACTCTCTACTTCTTCTACGGTATCTAGTGTATCGATCTAGGTGCCCTAGTTACCTCGGATATGAGGTTGGAGCTTGTTTCATAGACTCTCGGGTGGATCATCTTCAATGGAGGGAGACCGGAGATCAAACTTGATCAAGGAAGTCTCAAGGAGCTTGGGAAGGTGGTTGAAGACCGAAGGACACGGATCATTCGGTATAACCATCTAAACTTCTTTCTAGTTTGCTAGTGTAGGGTTAATGGTAGATCCGTAAGGACGGGTTCCGTTAGCGCCGGTTTTTGTAAATTTTTGTTCCGCATTTGGTCATGGATTGATGGCCGGGGCGCTGCCGAAACCCAACAATATATATATATATATATATATATATATATATATATATATATATATATATATATATATATATATATATATATATATATATTATGAAGCATGGCATGAATTTCTATTTTTAGAAAATAGAAAATGAGGTGTAATATGGAGAGATATTTGTGGAATGTTATGAGGCATGACACATAATATATTTTATTGGTTTGGCTTCACTATTGAAGCATGGTGCATATTTTCTTTTTGAAAATATTCATGCTTCAATAAGTGAATGATATTTTGGTGAGCCATTCTTCTCTCATTCCAACACTTATCCATTTTTCTTGTGTTTCTCTCTTGAGCTCTCTACTTCTTCTTCTTCCTCCTCTTCATGCATCAAAACTCCAACCCCTCACATGTGATGTGAACCATGGAGTTTTGAAAAAACTAGTGAGTTAAACCAAACCCCTACTTCACCATCCTACACTTGAGTAGCAATCAAGTGTAGTGTGTTTCCTTCACTAAAAATAGTTTAGTGAAGAGGTAGCTTGAGCTAGAGAGACTTCGGGTGGATCGTCTTCGGCGCGAAGATCACGAAGGAGGCTCGTTCAAACTCGAAGAGGAGCCTACTGGAGTCGCGTGAACTACAACCCGGAGCTTTAGAAGAGAAGGACACGGTCATCAAAGGTTGTATGCTCTTCCCTTCTTTTTAGTTCTTGATATCATCATAGTTAACCCTAATATTCTAGTTAAGATCTTGGTTAGCCTAACTTAGCACCCGAAATTTTTTTAATTTGGCATGTTTGATACTACTAGAACCTCATGGTGGTGCTAGGGTAGACTTTCATGGTATCAGAGCCAAGCTAGAATATTTGGGTAGGTCTTTACGACGTCAAAGTGTTCGATCGATTTTCGAAAAAACCCATTTTGAGTAGTTTCTGTCGATTTTTCAAATGTTGGAATTTTGATGGTTAAAAATATGCAGAAAATCATGCAGGATTTTCTATGGAGCCCCAAGAAAATTGAAGCTCTAACTCGATCAAAGAGCCGCAGATCCGTGGCCCAAACCCTAGTTTGGCCGCGGTTCTGCCGCCGTTTTGTAGGGTTATGTGCTCTCGTTTCTTGTGCTGCTCCATGGTTACATTTAGCACTTTCTGGGTATTTTTAATGATTCTCAAGTTGTTGAGGTCTCTGGAATTTGTGGGTGTTTGTTAAACCGATCGAAATGTTTAACGTCGTTTAGACTTTGATGATATGTGATACAATTGTTAGAATCCGGAATAATTGGTTTTGTGAAAAATAGTTAGTAGATTATAAATCTAGTGTATTAGTCTCGGTTTATCGGTTGCCATGAAGTTTTGATTCGGATTAAAACTCCGTCACAATCGCGTATTATACGCGAACACTCGCCGGGTAACTCTAGTAGAAAGCCATGCCCCATAGCCCCGACCAAGTGACTGTAGGAGAACCCCGTTGCCAAAAGCACCCACTCGGGTGCTCGCGGCCATGGTGTTCCGCCTTAGTGCACTTCGTCGACGGCATCGGGGGTGCGGTCATCTGCTAAAGTTTCCGACGAGTATTTGATAATGTAGTCGGGAATCCTATTGAATTATCCGACTAAAGTAATTGAAAAGTGTTTTCAATTTGAGACTAAAATACAAGGTTTATAGGTTAGGCATGAAATCCGGAATATGAGATATTCCGGGTTTATGATGTCTAAGGATATACGGATTCTAATTATTGTAGTTTTCATTTCTTTTCTGCGACCGTAAGTGTAATATGTGGGGTATCCCGATCTCGTTGCTATATGTCAACGAATTTTGGGATACGCATATTTACTTACGTTGATGACATGATATGTTATGTGTTGCTGATATGTTTTATTGGATCGTCGTGATTGAATAGCCGGGGGGTTTTGCGTGAGATGAGAATTTTTCATTTTCATTCATGTAAAATCTATATGTAATATTCTTTTATTGGGGCACTTCCGGATTGAGGATGATGCCACTACTGATGTATATTATTTCCTTTTCCGTATTAGGATAGACCCAAGACGGGGAGCACAAGTGACCGGGTTCTAGAGTCCAGTGAGAGGCCATCTCGAGAAGTCGAGACCGGGTCTCCTAACTCTAGAATTGGTAGGATTACTTGCAGCTCTCGTAGGGGTCTAGGGGTGTAGGATTGGCTATTCATCACGACCGTGGAATCCGTGTTTTACATTACTGGCTGAATTTAAAACACAGACCTCCTAGTATATCCAGTATTTCATATGTTGACTTCTGCTGCAATGTTTTGTGATGTTGATCATATAACTGCGTGAGATGGATGTTGTATTATATATATGATATATAATAAACGTTGCTTATGTTTTGCACTCGCGCTAGTCCATCCCCCGCTTTGCCGTTAGTTAAGTAACCTAACGGTGCATGACGGGGGCCCGTGCCGAATGGGGATAGCATAAACGTATGTTCTATTTTCGTTTCATTTTCTGTGATGTTTAGGGAAACATTAAATGATGTGATTTCGTTAATGAGATTAATGAAAGAAAAGAAACTTAAAGTTGTTGTAGAATCAAAAAATTTCAAAAAAGGTAGCTGTAGTTCTTGCTTTGCATAGTGGTATTCATGAATATCCTGCACCTCATTCGACGAGGAAAGAGCCGAGATCCCTTCACCGGGAGTGACCTCTTTACCAAAACTAGCAAATGCTACAACCCACTCGGTTTATCATCATAGCTTCTATAGTTCTTGCTTTGCATAGTGGTATACCTGAATATCCAGCACCTCATTCGATGAGGAAAGAGCCGAGATCCCTTCACCAGGAGTGACCTCGTTAGTAAAAGCTATACGGTTTGTTTTTGAAAACTACTCGGTTTTAAAAAGCGGAGCTTAAACCACTCATTTTCAAAATCACTAGATTCTACAACGATATCAAGTTCATTACGCTAAAGGTTTTCTTAATGATCAACGTAGCCCTCCATCATTTCAGATAAGTGTTATTTAGTATTCGTGCTACGTTTGTTGGCCTTCGTCAAGGCGTAGTGTGCGGTAGCTGATTAGTGCTTATCTGCAGCATGTGATGCGATTGGATTAAGGTAGTCATGCGACTTTGTTGGCCTTCGTCAAGGGTCGTGCGGGTGGGTTTAATTCAATTAAGAAATGAACGGGTTGAACTTGACTAGCGGCCTATAGTTTGTTGGCCTTTGTCAAGGTCATAGGACGTTAGGGGTAAAAACAATTATCGGGAATTTTGAGTGTTGAAATTTGCAATGAGATTGCATACCTTCTATATGATAGTTGGATCCCGATACCCACTGCGAGTAAGAGTTACTCCTGAGAGAGTTTTGCACTTTACAATTAGCTAATCCAGTAAATGTCTAGAAAGGTGTCAATGGGGTTATGCCTCTAGGGAAACGAGGTTTATTTTAATTAGGTCCGTGCGAAAGCACGGGAACCTCCCTCGGAGTACCGACACTGGCCTGGCTGACCGGTTAGCGAACTTGTATAATGTAATTAATCCCGGCTAATCTTACCTTTTATGGTTTGAAGGAAGATTTGATAAAAACAGTGAGAGCCATCCTGATTAGATAAGATAATAACCAATCTAATATTGCAAAGAGCGCACGCTAATGCATTTCCTTCTCTCTCTCTCCAGGTAGCGACCAATGACACTCCTTAATTAAGATAATAATATAGATGTATTGACTGAACCCACTTATTATACTGGGTTAGGTTTCTCTCTATCTTATGACTGTCATAAGTCTGAGCAAGAAATAGGGGAATACCCGGATTCCCTTGCTGTTAGTGTATATGCCCTAGAGGCCATTACTGTATCATACTAGTTTGTATATTACTTAATGGAAGCTTGGGATATTCACCTTGTATATACAATCTTGCTCAAAATAGTAGTATGCTACTTGGTTTGTTTCTACTTCAATGTGTACATGTGTTTATTTTAGTATATCGCCTATACACATTAGTGGAGCCCTTAGGATCTTTGCTTGATTACCAGCGCTGTGATGGCAGTCACACTAGTGGGGCTGGGTAATCTATAAGCACATCCTTATGCAGGTCCCTGGTCGCAGGACTATCGAGACAGGGCATCGATACTCCGGAATAGACTAGCGTATGCGCTTCTCATCCCAGTGTGGGAGATGGTCTGTCCCACAGCCATCAGTACGTCGTACTTGAGAGAGTATGCGGGTGCTCGTTGGGTTACGAGTACACTGGACAGGACTCGTCGGGAACTGACTAGTTGGTATTATGCCTATCGTCAGTTATCAGTTCCCAGGTGACATGAGTACAGCTTAGTCCGCTGACTTGACACTGTCACTTCGCCTCGAGTGTGTTCCCACTGTACTTTGATTACTACCCTACCACGGCTCAAAGGAGTCGTGCAAACAGGTGGTAGTTGGGTGCAGTCCCGAAGCACTTGGAGGCAGTGACGGTTAGACAGGATTCGTCTCTCCCGGTATTGGGGGTTGACATCGCGCTGTGTCTAGGAGAGCCATTACACGAGTAGTCCCTGGCCAGGGCAAACTAGATATACTGGTAGGCTTCCAGTGTTATCTCAGGGTGTTTTGGGCTTCACTCCAACACTACTTGTACCGCTATTGGGGGACGGACGTTTACCGCCCCCTAGGCCCGCCATGCGATGTATCAGACGAACAGACCGGACTGTACCGAGATTGTCACATTCAGGCTCAGTAGGAGTTCAGATGGGTTTTACCTCGTCAGTCTTCTTGTCGGCTTCTACCTGGGGACCGTTACGCACAGCTAGTGCCGCTTGCGGTCTGTGGTTAATGTAAGTCCACGTTGCCATCCCCGGTACTTACGAGGAGGCGGAAACGGTATAACAATCAAATTTTGTCATGAGGAGCAACATGGACTAAACAAGGTCGGGATCGTGTCTAAACTAAACTAGCAAGCATACAAAGGAGCGTTAGCTACTCGGATGAAGAGTTATACCTAACTTGAACTCCTTCTTCTTGAAACCTTGTAGAGGTTGATGGTTCTTGCCTCGTAGCCTTCTTCCGTCGAAGATGGATCCACCTGAAGGTTCAACCTTTGGGCTCTTCCTCGAACTTTGAGTGAACTAGGATCTCCGGCTTGCTAAACCTAGAACCCTAGAGAGAGTAGAGAGTATCTATGGGGTGCTTTCTTTTTCAAGGTGAGGGATTCTCAACACATGAGAAGGAATCACCTTGAGCTTGAGGAAGAAGAAGATGAAATGAGGAGAGAGAATGATTATGATAGAATTAGCTCTTTTCTTTTGCAACCATAACTAAAAGAAAAGGAATTATCTAATTAATAATAATAATTGAAAATGAAAATAGTTGATGGTTGTATTTGGAATGACCACTATCATCACTTCATTAAATGAGTGTAAGCTAGAATCAAGGAGTATCCTTGCAAAGCAATGATGGTGGTCAACATTCAACCATGGTCAACAAGTCAACCATGGTCAACAAGTCAACAAAATCAACCATAACAATATTTCATTTAATTACTATTATTAATTGATATTTCATAAATCTATTAGGGTTTGGAAAATGACGACTGTCAACTGTGCATACGCACCCGTTCCGAAACCCTAAAGAAAAACCTCATCCTCCGCCTCAAGCAACTGTGCATACACACCTGTATTCTCGTTCCGAGGAACAAGAATACCGAGAGATAAAAGCAACCCCAAAACATATACCAGTATCTGGCTCAAACCAGAACCCGCCAGTATAATCCGTCCGGACTCCAAACGTGCACAAGTGCGCGGATGAGAACGAACCCTGCCGCAAAACCATGCGACCTCTACTCTGTTTTGCCCAGAGGCGAATACCCTCTGTGTGGGACTCTAAAGACTCGACACTACGCTGGCAGTGGGTTTAACCACAGACCGCAAGCGGCACTAGCTGTGCGTAACGGTCCCCAGGTAGATGCCGACAAGAAGGCTGACGAGGTGAAACCCCATTTGAACTCCTACTGAGTCTGAATGTGACAGTCTCCGTACAGTCCGGTCTGTTCGTCTAATACATCGCATGTCGGGCCTAGGGGGCGGTAAAACGTCAGTCCCCTAATAGCGGTATAAGTCGTGTCGGAGTGAAGCCCAAAACACCCTGAGATAACACTGGAAGCCTACCAGTATATCTCGCTTGCCCTGGCCAGGGACTACTCGTGTAATGGCTCTCCTAGACACAGCGCGATGTCAACCCCCAATACCGGGAGAGACGAATCCTGTCTAACCGTCACTGCCTCCAAGTGCTTCGGGACTGCACCCAACCACCACCTGTTTGCACGACTCCTTTGAGCCGTGGTAGGGTAGTGATCAAAGTGCAGTGGGAACACACTCGAGGCGAAGTGGCAGTGTCAAGTCAGCGGACTAAGCTGTACTCATGTCACCTGGGAACTGATAACTGACGATAGGTATAATACCAACCTGTCAGTTCCCGACGAGTCCTGTCCAGTGTACTCGTAACCCAACGAGCACCCGTATACTATCTCCAGTACGACGTACTGATGGCTGTGGGACAGACCATCTCCCATACTGGGATGAGAAGCGCATACGCTAGTCTACTCTGGAGTATCGATGCCCTGTCTCGATAGTCCTGCGACTAGGGACCTGTATAAGGATGTGCTTATAGATTACCCAGCCCCCACTAGTGTGACTGCCATCACAACGCTGGTAATCAAGCAAAGATCCTAAGGGCTCCACTAATGCGTATAGGTGATATACTAATATAAACACATGTACACATTGAAGTAGAAACAAACCAAGTAGCATACTACTATATTGAGCAAGATTGTTTATACAAGGTGAATATCCCAAGCTTCCATTAAGTAATATACAAACTAGTATGATACAGTAATGGCCTCTAGGGCATATACACTAACAATCTGCCACTTGCACTAAGGCCATGTACTGGCGTATCGAAGACCTATCATCTCGATCAGCCGCTCGAACTGAGTCTGGGGCAGGGCCTTGGTGAATGGATCTGCAGTGTTCTCTTCTGAAGCAACCCTCCGAACCTCGATCTCCTTGCGATCCACGATCTCCCTGATCAGGTGATACCGCCTCAAGATGTGCCTGTATCTCTGATGGGACCTGGATTCCTTCGCTAAAGCTATAGCCCCGTTGTTGTCGCAATACAAAGGTATTGGATCAACAATGGACGGAACCACCTGAAGTTCTTTCAAGAACTTCCTCATCCAGACAGCTTCTTTTGCGGCATCAGAAGCAGCGATGTATTCCGCTTCCATAGTCGAGTCTGCAACGGTTTCCTGTTTGGAACTCTTCCAACACACCGCCCCTCCATTGAGGGTAAAGACAAAACCCGACATGGACTTAGAATCATCCTTGTCACTCTGGAAGCTGGAGTCAGCAAAGGCCTCGATCTGGAGGTCTTTTCCGCCATACACCAAGAACATCTCCTTAGTCCTTCTCAGGAACTTGAGAATGTTCTTTACCGCTATCCAGTGTTTCTCCCCAGGGTTTGACTGATACCGGCTTACCACACTCAGTGCATAAGCTACATCCGGTCTGGTACATAACATCGCATACATTATAGAGCCTACCGCAGAAGCGTAGGGTATAACAGACATGCGATCCCTCTCCAAATCAGTCTTGGGGGACATCTCTTTAGAGAGGGCGATCCCGTGACAAGCCGGTAGGTTACCGCGCTTGGAATCTTCCATATTGAACCTTTTAAGTACGGTGTCGATGTACCTGGACTGTGAAAGTCCTAATATCCTCTTGGATCTATCACGATGGATCCGGATCCCCAGGATGTATGAGGCATCACCCAGGTCTTTCATGGAGAACCTGTGCGACAAGAACCCCTTGACAGATTGTAGCATAGGAATGTCATTTCCTATTAAGAGAATGTCATCCACGTATAAAACGAGGAATACTACAGTTCTCGCTACAAATCTACTATAGATGCATGGTTCATCTGGATTTTTGATAAAGCCAAATTCCTTGACCGTCTCATCAAAACAGATGTTCCAACTCCGCGATGCCTGCTTTAGTCCATAGATGGACTTAAGCAACTTGCACACCTTTCCGCTGCTCCCACTCTGAATGAAACCCTCTGGCTGATCCATATAGACACACTCCTCTAAATTTCCATTTAGAAAAGCGGTTTTCACGTCCATCTGCCAAATCTCATAATCGTGGAAGGCAGCAATGGCAAGAAGGATCCGAATGGATTTCAGCATAGCCACTGGAGAAAAGGTTTCGTCATAGTCCAAGCCAGGTCTTTGACGGAAACCCTTTGCTACAAGTCTAGCTTTATAGGTCTCAACCTGTCCATCTACACCAATCTTCCTTTTGAAGATCCACTTGCATCCTACGGGTTTTACCCCGTCTGGAGCAATGTCCAACGTCCATACTTTGTTGGTGTACATGGACTCTATTTCGGTCCGCATTGCATCCAGCCATTTTACCGAGTCAACGCTCTGAACGGCTTGCTGGAAGCTAGTAGGCTCATCCTAATCTATGATGCAATCCTCTCTATCCCCGTCTATGAGAAAACCGTAGTATCTCTCGGGCGAATGAGACTGCCTACTACTCTTGCGGAGCGGCGTAGGAATGTCCTGTTCTTTCGAACCCTCTGGTTCCTCTAATCTTTCAGTGATGGTTTGTGGTTCTGGAATTTCTTCCAGTTCTACTGTGCTCCCACTTATCTGGGTTTCCAAAAACTCAGTTTCCAAGAAGTAGGCATGACGAGAAACAAGAAATTTTTGTTCCTCTTCGCAGTAGAAGAAATATCCCTTGGAGTTCTTTGGATATCCCACGAACTTGCACTGTACTGAGCGTGCCTCGAGCTTGTCCGCATGCTGCTTTTTAACAAAAGCTGGACATCCCCATGTCTTAATGTGCTTAAGATAGGGTCTCTTCCCACTCCACATCTCATATGGAGTAGTAGGCACAGTCTTAGTAGGAACTCGGTTCAAAAGGTACGCAGCTGATTCTAGCGCATACCCCCAGAATGATCGCGGTAACTTGGCGTTACTCATCATGGACCGTACCATATCCAATAGGGTTCGGTTCCGTCTCTCCGATACACCGTTGTGTTGCGGAGTGTATGGAGGAGTAAGCTGAGAGAGAATTCCGTTCTCTTTTAAATAATTCAGGAACTCGGCACTTAAGTATTCTCCACCTCGATCCGATCTTAGAATCTTGATACTTTTGCCGGTCTGTTTCTCTACTTCATTCTTATATTCCTGGAACTTTTTAAAGGCTTCGGACTTATGTTTCATTAAGAAGACATAACCGTACCTTGAAAAATCATCCGTAAAAGTAATGAAGTAAGAGTAACCGCTTCGCGCATGTGTAGACATTGGACCGCACACGTCGCTGTGTACGAGTCCCAAGAGCTCGCTCGCTCTTTCTCCGTGTCCAGTGAACGGAGTCTTTGTCATCTTTCCCATGAGACAAGATTCACAAGTGGCATAAGAATGATACTCGAACGGATCCAAGTATCCTTCTTTATGTAACTTAGTCAACCGTGTCTCATTGATGTGACCCAGTCTACAATGCCATAAGAAAGCCTGATTAATATCTGGAGACTTTCTTTTGTGTGTATTCTGGACATTGAAAATCTGTGGTTGGTTTAATACGTATATACCATTGCTCAGTGTACCTGACCCAATCAGAACTTGATTAAGGTGAATGTTTACAACATTACTTACAAACGCAAATTCATAACCTTCTTTAGAAACCAAAGATACAGAAATGAAATTACAAGTTGCGTTGGGTACAAAAAAGCAATTACGCAAAACCAAAACATGCCCATCTGTCATTCCCAGGTGATAGTCCCCCACGGCTTTAGCATCCATGCTAGCTCCGTTCGCAACTCTGAGGGTCATGTCACCTGCCTTCAAAAACCTACGGTTTCTCAATGCCTGCAAAGAATTACAGATATGAGATCCTGATCCGGTATCCAATACCCAGGAAGTAGAGTTTATAGAAAGACAGTTTTCAATAACATACACACCTGAAGCTGAAGGCGCAACCTGCTTCAGTTCCTGTGTCCTGGCCTTCCAAGCCCTGCAATCTTTCTTCCAGTGTCCACTCTTATGACAATAGAAGCATTCCTCCTTTCCCACAAGCTTCCCCGCAATCTTTGTTGCCTTTTCCTTTCCCTTCGTACCCACTTTACTAACACCGCCTCTTGGTTTGGCGGGGGCTTTCTTCCTCTTTCCCTTGGCTTTCGCCTTGGACCTAGAGGAAGAAGATCCTCCTACAAACAAAGCGGGTGTTTCCCTACCTTTCTGTAGGGTGCCCTCTGTGCTCCTCAGCATGTTGAGGAGTTCTGAAAGTTCAACTTCCTTTTCTTGTAAGTTGAAGTTCAGTATAAACTGGGCGTAAGTGGATGGAAGGGACTGGAGAACTAAATCCGTATAGAGTTCACTTTCCAACGTGGTCCCAAGTTCCGCGAGCTCCTCAATGTAGCCAATCATCTTAAGCACGTGGTCCGCTACCGATGATCCGACGGCCAGCTTTGCCGAAAATAACTTCTTCGACACTTCGTATCTTGCGATACGAGACTGCTCTCCATACAGTTCTTTTGTATGAAGAAATATGGATTCCAAATCCATATTCTCGTGCCTCCTCTGGTGTTCGTTGTCCATAGAGGCAAGCACGAGGCATTTGGCCTTCGCGCAATCAATCTCCCAAGTCTTACGGATTTCCTTATCCGCGACGCTGGAGGTGGGACCTGGGACGGGGGGAGATTTGGTGGTAAGAAGATACCCCAGCTTGTCGTAAGTGATTGCCATTTTGACATTCCTGAGCCAATCTTTGTAGTTTGGCCCTGTCAGTATGTTTTTATCTAGAAGTAACTTAAGTCCAGTCATTTCGATTTGGTTGCTGCAGGGGGGAGAGAAGGAACACTTTAGCACGATGCTCTTGCAAGTTTAGAATGGTTTTTAATTTGTCTAAACAGGATGGCTTCCACTGTCTCTCGAATCCCTCCTCAAACCACAAAGGAAGAATTAGTCGGGATCAATCCCACCGCACAATACTTGCTTAACCGTTCAGCCAGGCCAGTATCGGTACTTCGAGGGAGGTTTTCCAACTCTTTCGCGAAGTTCCTTAATTAGAGAACCTCTTTTCCCTGGGGGCGTAGCCCCGCTAACACCTTTCTTGACACCTACTAGGTTTATAGCATTGATCGTTTAGTGTGAAATTTCCCGAGGAGTAGCATATACTCACAGTAGGATCGGGATCCAAATATCATCGCGTGACGAAACTGAAGGAATCCTACCAGAATCACCACACTCCAAATGGTATGCAAATCTAGCAAGTTTCAGTACTTATGAAACTCCCGATGTGGATTTTTGCCCCATGCTCTTATGACCTTGACTTTGGCCAACAAATCATAAGTCACATGTCAAGTTCTACCCGTCGTTCTCCAGGTTAATTTGAATCCACCCGTACCTACCCTTGACTTTGGCCAACAAGGCAGTACGACTGTTCCAAACCAACGCATCTATCTATGCTGCACATGAATACCCAATAGCTACCAATCACTATGCCTTGACTTTGGCCAACAAACACAGCTTGAATACTATTGACTATTCATGTGAAACGACGGAGGGCTACGAATGGTTTTGGCGAAACCGTGAACGTAGTGATCTTGATATAATCGATGGAACGAGATAGCTTTTAGAAGGAGTGGCTCAAACTCCGCATTTAAAAGTTAGTTTTGGAAAAGAACCGAGTGGTTTTTCGAAAGTGTTCCAACGATTTTAACTTGGTTTATTATCTTGCATTAGTTCTTTTAATGCGTGATATTCTTGCATTAGTACTTTTAATGCGTCCCATCATTTAATCCTACCATTGAAAAAAAAACAAAATATGACGTACGCTTATGCCATATGCATTCGCCACGGGGCCCCGTCATCACCTGTTAGGTTACTTAACTAACGACAGAGCGGAGGCTGGGCTAGCGCGGCTGTAAAACATAAGCAACGCCTAAATAGAAAGCAATGATAGACATTACAGATCACAGATGAATACATTGGATATACTAGCAATCCGCAATCCTTTCGAGCCTGCAACGAAAAGCGGATTACACGGTCGCGGTGAATAGCCAAATACCCCACCCAAGACCCCTACGGGTGCGGCAAACTACCCGCCAAATATCGGAAGTGGAGCAACCTCCCTCAATGCCGTGAGTAGGCCACTCGGCACTTCGAGATACCCGGTAGTTTGTGCACCCCTCCACGGGTCTATCCTAGGAGCAAAAACAGTAAAAAGAATTATACAATGACGGCTACAACCCCGACCTGGTTGTGCGGCCATACAAATAATATTATTACATCAATTTACATTTACAATGAATGAAAGAAAAGAAACACTCATCTCACATCCACCCCGGCTATTCACCCGCGACAGTCCAACGGATTCATATACACATTCCAATATCAAACACAGATCACAGAGATGTATAACCCCGACTAATCGACTTATAGCGATTAGCCGACGTTCAATACATTCAAACATTACAGATATAACCAATATAGACAAATTGTAGCGAAGTTCGAAAAAAAAATACGGATTTATAGGACCCCAAAAGCAAATTTCTGTTCTGGAAAATCTGGACACATATCACATATTTGAAAAATCCCAAAACCCTACCAGAAGAACACTGCACAAAACACGATCACATGAAGAGCCCAAACGGCGGCGGATCCGCTGCGAGAAGAATAGCTGGGGCCGCGGAAGCGCGGCGGTTTGAAGGTTTCATGGGATCGTTTTTGGTGGGTGTTCACACAAAACCCTGAGCCGATTTTAGGAGTATAAAGTTTTTCATTTAGAGCATAAAAAATTTCAACAGAAACTTAGGGTTTTAGATTTTCCGGTTTTGCGATTTTTTTGTTTCGAACTTCCATACACTTCGCTAAAAAGCTAGTTTAAGTTTAGTTAGGCTCTGATACCACTGTAAGTCCACGTTGCCATCCCCGGTACTTACGAGGAGGCGGAAACGGTATAACAATCAAATTTTGTCATGAGGAGCAACATGGACTAAACAAGGTCGGGATCGTGTCTAAACTAAACTAGCAAGCATACAAAGGAGCGTTAGCTACTCGGATGAAGAGTTATACCTAACTTGAACTCCTTCTTCTTGAAACCTTGTAGAGGTTGATGGTTCTTGCCTCGTAGCCTTCTTCCGTCGAAGATGGATCCACCTGAGGGTTCAACCTTTGGGCTCTTCCTCGAACTTTGAGTGAACTAGGATCTCCGGCTTGCTAAACCTAGAACCCTAGAGAGAGTAGAGAGTATCTATGGGGTGCTTTCTTTTTCAAGGTGAGGGATTCTCAACACATGAGAAGGAATCACCTTGAGCTTGAGGAAGAAGAAGATGAAATGAGGAGAGAGAATGATTATGATAGAATTAGCTCTTTTCTTTTGCAACCATAACTAAAAGAAAAGGAATTATCTAATTAATAATAATAATTGAAAATGAAAATAGTTGATGGTTGTATTTGGAATGACCACTATCATCACTTCATTAAATGAGTGTAAGCTAGAATCAAGGAGTATCCTTGCAAAGCAATGATGGTGGTCAACATTCAACCATGGTCAACAAGTCAACCATGGTCAACAAGTCAACAAAATCAACCATAACAATATTTCATTTAATTACTATTATTAATTGATATTTCATAAATCTATTAGGGTTTGGAAAATGACGACTGTCAACTGTGCATACGCACCCGTTCCGAAACCCTAAAGAAAAACCTCATCCTCCGCCTCAAGCAACTGTGCATACACACCTGTATTCTCGTTCCGAGGAACAAGAATACCGAGAGATAAAAGCAACCCCAAAACATATACCAGTATCTGGCTCAAACCAGAACCCGCCAGTATAATCCGTCCGGACTCCAAACGTGCACAAGTGCGCGGATGAGAACGAACCCTGCCGCAAAACCATGCGACCTCTACTCTGTTTTGCCCAGAGGCGAATACCCTCTGTGTGGGACTCTAAAGACTCGACACTACGCTGGCAGTGGGTTTAACCACAGACCGCAAGCGGCACTAGCTGTGCGTAACGGTCCCCAGGTAGACGCCGACAAGAAGGCTGACGAGGTGAAACCCCATCTGAACTCCTACTGAGTCTGAATGTGACAGTCTCCGTACAGTCCGGTCTGTTCGTCTAATACATCGCATGTCGGGCCTAGGGGGCGGTAAAACGTCAGTCCCCTAATAGCGGTACAAGTCGTGTCGGAGTGAAGCCCAAAACACCCTGAGATAACACTGGAAGCCTACCAGTATATCTCGCTTGCCCTGGCCAGGGACTACTCGTGTAATGGCTCTCCTAGACACAGCGCGATGTCAACCCCCAATACCGGGAGAGACGAATCCTGTCTAACCTTCACTGCCTCCAAGTGCTTCGGGACTGCACCCAACCACCACCTGTTTGCACGACTCCTTTGAGCCGTGGTAGGGTAGTGATCAAAGTGCAGTGGGAACACACTCGAGGGGAAGTGGCAGTGTCAAGTCAGCGGACTAAGCTGTACTCATGTCACCTGGGAACTGATAACTGACGATAGGTATAATACCAACCTGTCAGTTCCCGACGAGTCCTGTCCAGTGTACTCGTAACGCAACGAGCACCCGTATACTATCTCCAGTACGACGTACTGATGGCTGTGGGACAGACCATCTCCTACACTGGGATGAGAAGCGCATACGCTAGTCTACTCCGGAGTATCGATGCCCTGTCTCGATAGTCCTGCGACTAGGGACCTGTATAAGGATGTGCTTATAGATTACCCAGCCCCCACTAGTGTGACTGCCATCACAACGCTGGTAATCAAGCAAAGATCCTAAGGGCTCCACTAATGCGTATAGGTGATATACTAATATAAACACATGTACACATTGAAGTAGAAACAAACCAAGTAGCATACTACTATATTGAGCAAGATTGTTTATACAAGGTGAATATCCCAAGCTTCCATTAAGTAATATACAAACTAGTATGATACAGTAATGGCCTCTAGGGCATATACACTAACAGTTAAACCCACTGCCAGCGTAGTGTCGAGTCTTTAGAGTCCCACACAGAAAGCTATTCGCCTTTAGGCAAAAGAGTAGAGGTCGCATGGTTTTGCGGCAGGTCGCATGGTTTTGCGACAGGGTTCGGTCACATCCGTGCACTTGTGCACGTACAGTGTCCGGACAGTTTACACTAGCGGGCTTTGGTTTAAGCCAGATCCTAGTGTATGTATTGGGATTGGATTTATCCAGTTTGTATTCGTGTTCTTCGGAACGCGGATGCGGGTGTGTATGCACAGTTGACGGAGAGACAGAGGCAGAGGATTCTCATTAGGGTTGTTGACCGTTGACCGTTGACTATTGACTTTTTGCTCAACCCTAATGAGAATATGATATGTGATTAACAATTATATTAATTAGGTATTATGGTGACATGGTTGTTGAGTTGTTGACTTTGTTGACTTGTTGACTTTTGTTGACTTGTTGACTTTGTTGACCGGTTGACTAGGCTTGACTAGTTGACCATCATGATAACCATAGCTATCATTTCATGGCAAAGACTTTTGCTTGCTTGCTCTTTCGTGCAAAATGAGTGCATGAAATGATATGGCTATGGTTGCTTAAACCATCACATAATACTTGATTGATATGATGTGTTATGATTGTTTTGGATTATGAGAGCCAAATGAGAAAAGTCTTCTCTCATTCTTCCATGCTCATTCTCTCTCTTGTTCTTGAGCTCTCATCTCCTTCCTCTTGCTCTCCCTCTCTTGACTCTATGGTTCACTTGTCTCATGAGTTGAGAACCAAGAACCATAGATAAAATCCCATACAAACTCTTCTCTACTCACTCTAGTTCACAAGGTTTAGCAAACCGAGTGAACTAGTTTCTTCAAAGTTCGAAGAAGGAGCCAAAGGTTGAGGCTTTCAGGTGGATCTATCTTCGGCGCAAGGAGACGACGGGGAGAAGCCGATTCGGACGACCATCAAAGCTTGAAGACGAAGGAGTTCGAGATATAGAAAGGTATAACCCCCTAACCGAGTAGTTAGCAACTCGTAGTTAGGTTGTTAGTTAGATATTTAACAAAGATCCGGGTTTGAGTCCATGTTACCACCTCTAAGAAAATCGTTTTTTATCAAATTCCGCTTGCCCGAAAGTACCGGGAGAGGTAGCATGGACTTACACTTGCCACCCGAACGAAGAAGGAGCATACTGATGCATCTTCTTCAGGTGTGTTCGTAACCGAGAACTGTTTCTCAGTTTGCCCTACTTCCTGGGTATTGGATACCGGATCAGGATCCCACGTATGTAATTTATTACATGGGCTAAAGAGAGGTAGAGAACTGGGAAAATGTGATAAATCTCTAACAGTAGATAATGGTGCAATTGTTGCAGCCAAAGCAGTTGGCGAATATCACCTAGTGTTACCAACAGATAATACATTGATTCTGAACGACTGTTACTACGTACCAAAGATGATGTGCAACATCATATCAGTTTCTTTTCTAACTAAAGAAGGATATAATTTCACATTAGAGGATAATGTTATGAACATTTTTCAAAATCAAGTTTTGATTGGGTTTGGTACATTATGTAACGGTATATACGTTCTGAATCAAACCACGGTTCTAAGCATACAGAACACAAACAAGAGGAAAAGTTCAGAAATGAATGAAGCCTGCTTATGGCATTGTAGATTAGGTCATATCAATGCGACAAGACTACCTAAGTTACATAAAGATGGATATTTGAATCCGTTCGAATTTACATCTTATGAAACTTGCGAGTCATGTCTCAAAGGTAAAATGACCAAAACTCCGTTAACTGGACACGGAGAAAAAGCTACTAAACTCTTGGGACTGATACATAGTGATGTATGCGGTCCTATGTCTACACATGCAAGAAATGGTTCCTCGTACTTCATTACATTCACCGATGATCTCTCAAGATACGGACATGTGTTCATGATAAAACACAAATCTGAATCTTTTGAGAAATTTAAGGAATATAAAAACGAAGTAGAGAACCAGACGGGTAAAAATATTAAAGTCCTTCGATCTGATCGGGGAGGAGAATACTTGAGCACGGAATTCCGAGACTATTTAAAAGAGAATGGGATTCTCTCTCAGCTTACTCCTCTATATACACCATAGTACAATGGAGCTCCGGAGCGGAGGAATCACACCCTATTAGATATGGTGTGCTCTATGAAGAGTAATATGAGTTACCCATTTTCTTTTGGGGTTATGCGCTTGAGACAGCCGCACACCTATTGAATATGGTTCCCACCAAATCTGTACCTACCACTCCATATGAGATATGGAAAGGGAAGAGACCGTGTCTTAATTTTATTAAGATATGGGGTTGTCCGGCTTATGTTAAAACGCAAAATCCGGACAAGCTCGAGGCAAGGTCAGTTCTGTGCAAGTTTATGGGATATCCGAAAAATTCGCGAGGGTATATCTTCTACCACGCCGAGGAATAAAAGGTGTTTGTTTCTCGACATGCCACATTTTTAGAAAAGGAATTTTTTGTGAAAGAAATTAGTGGCAATGAGGTAGAACTGGAAGAAGTTCCAGCTACACAAACTATAACTAACGATTTGATGGAACCAGAGGATTCAATAGTCCCAGATGAACTTCAGCCACTCCGCAGATCTAGTAGGGTTCCTCATCCACCTGAGAGATACTACGTTTTTCTCATTGACGGTGGGAGCGAGGATTGCAGCATGGAAGATGACGACCCAACTAGTTTCGAGCAGGCCATCATAAGTGGGGACTCTGTAAAATGGCTGGATGTTATGCGATCCGAGATGGAATCCATGTACACCAACAAAGTATGGAATTTGGAAGTTGCTCCTGAAGGGGTAAAACCCATCGGGAGTAAGTGGATCTTTAAGAAGAAAATTGGTGTAGATGGAAAAGTTGATACTTTCAAAGCTAGACTTGTAGGAAAAAAGACTTTCGTCAACGACCTGGTATCGACTATGATGAAACCTTTTCTCCAGTGGCCATGCTTAAGTCCATCAGGATCCTACTTGCCATTCCTGCATACCATGACTACGAAATCTGGCAGATGGACGTCAAGACCGCTTTTCTAAATGGTGATTTAGAAGAGAGCATGTACATGACACAGCCAGAGGGCTTCGTAGACAGTGGGAGCAACGGAAAGGTGTGCAAGCTGCTTAAATCTATTTATGGATTGAAGCAGGCGTCGCGGGGCTGGAACATCTGTTTTGATGAAGCTGTCAAAGAGTTTGACTTCATCAAAAACATAGATGAACCTTGTATATACAAAAAGGTTGTAGAGAGTAAGGTTGTCTTCCTCGTATTGTACGTGGATGACATACTTTTGATAGGAAACGATGTTCCTATGCTACACTCGGTCAAGCTCTTCTTATCACACAAGTTCTCCATGAAAGATCTTGGTGATGCCTCTTGCATTCTGGGGATTATGATCTATAGAGATAGATCTAAAAAGATATTGGGATTATCACAATCCAGGTACATTGACACCATACTAAAAAAGTTTAGTATGGAAGATTCTAAGCATGGTAATTTACCCGCTTGTTCAGGAATCACTCTCTCCAAAGAGATGTCTCTCAAGACAGATTTGGAGAGGGCTCGCATGCAAGAGATACCCTATGTTTCGGCAGTCGGGTCAATCATGTATGCGATATTATGTACCAGACCAGATGTAGCTTACTCACTAGGTGTAGTGAGTAGGTATCAATCAGATCCTGGGGAAAACCACTAGACAGCTATGAAGAACATTCTTAAGTACTTGAGAAGGGCTAAAGAAATGTTCTTGGTGTATGGTAACGGTGAACTCCAGATAGAGTCCTTTACCGATTCGAGCTTTCAGAGTGATAAGGACGACAGTAAGTCAGTCTCGGGTTTTGTCTTCACCCTCAACGGAGGGACGGTGTGTTGGAAGAGTTCCAAGCAAGACACCGTAGCAGACTCGACGATGGAGGTTGAATACATCGCTGCCAACGATGTTGTCAAAGAAGCTGTCTGGATGAAAAAGTTCATAGCTGAACTTGGTGTGGTTCCATCCATTGAGCATCCAATACCTGTGTATTGTGATAACAATGGAGCTGTGGCTTTAGCCAAGAAACCCCGGTCCCATCAGAGATCCAGACATATTCTTAGGCGGTATCACCTGATCAGGAAGATAGTAGATCGCCAGGAGATCGAGGTCAGGAGAGTTGACACGAAGGACAACGTAGCGGATCCACCCATGAAGGCCCTCCCCCAGACGCAGTTTGAGAGACTTTTTAGGATGTTCGGTATGAGATACTACAACACATGGCCTTAGTGCAAGTGGGAGATTGTTAGGAATATGTATGCCCTAGAGGCCATTATTGTACATTGATGTTTATTATAGTGGATGCTTGGACACATATATATATAGGACTTTCTTACTCGACATGATAGTATGCTATATGGTTACTCTTTATCTTAACATGTTGACTGGTATTCTTATACTGTCTTTCTCTCACATGTTGATAAAGCCCTTAGGATATGTACTTGACTACCAGAAATATGATGTGGATCATACTAGTAGGGCTAGGGTGGTCCAAAAGTACATCCTTTAACAGTTCCTAGTCGAGGGGATATCGAGACAGGGCATCGATATTCCAGAGTAGACTAGTGTGTACGTTTATTGTCCATTAGAGGGCGATGGTTGATCCCATAACCATTGGTGTGTGACATCAAAGATTGTACACAGGTGCTCATTGGAGAATGGGTACACCGAACAGGACTCGCCGAGAACTCCTAGTTGGTAGTATATCTATCGTCAGATAGCAGTCCTCAGGTGACACTGGTACAGGCTAGTGTGTAGACCCGAGATCGTCATAGAGTCTTGTGTGGCTCCCACTGTGCTTTGATTTCCTCCCTACCACGCTCAAAGGAGTCATGAAAACAGGTGGATTTTGGGTACAGTCCCGAATCACATGGAGGCAATGAGCGATATGAGGGGTTTCGTCTCTCCCAGTATTGGGGGTTGATAGTGTGCTATGCTCGATTGGCTATAATTGGAAGTCCCTGGCCAGGGCTGCTGCTGAGATTTACTGATAAGAGTTATTAGTAGTTTCTCAAACCGTTATAGGCCAGGCATCGGCATGACTTATCACGTTACTGGGGTCTGACGTTTATCACCCCTAGACATGATATGCGACATATCAGACGAAGAGACCGGACTGTACGGTAAGTGTTACCGATATGCTTCATGGAGAGTATAGACAAGCTTGCTTGTTGATCTTCATATCGCTCAATACCTGGGTAGCCGTTACATCCAGCTAGTACCGCTGACGGCTTATGGGTGACTGATGTGATTATCACCTACTGCTGGCGTATTGACGAGTCTTTAGAGTCCTACACAGAAGTTTCCTAGTTCAAGCGAAACAAAGTAGGGCACATATGTTGATGTATGCGGGGGGCCTGATTGAATATGAGTATGTGATACCGTATTCTAATCCGGCAGTTATTGTTATCGGTTAGGTTATATATGATATAACCGGATTATCGAATCAAGTGTTGATTTGATAATGAGATATATAGATAAATGATATTAGTCGGTTATATGTGATATAACCGGATTATTAAATCAAGTGTTGATTTAATAATTTGATATATATTATATTTGATATAATTATATATTAACTAATATTATTAGTTCACTAATTATTTTTCATAATATATATATATATATATATATTATATGAAGCATGGCATGAATTTCTATTTTTAGAAAATAGAAAATAATTATTTTTCATAATATATATATATATATATATATTATGAAGCATAGCATGAATTTCTATTTTTAGAAAATAGAAAATGAGGTGTAAAATGGAGTGATATTTGTGGAATGGTGTGAGGCATGACACATAATATATTTTATTGGTTTGACTTCACTATTGAAGCATGGTGCAAATTTTCTTTTTGAAAATATTCATACTTCAATGAGTGAATGATATTTTGGTGAGCCATTCTTCTCTCATTCCAACACTTCGCCATTTTTCTTGTGTTGCTCTCTTGAGCTCTCTACCTCTTCTTCTTCTTCTTCTTCTTCTTCATCTTCATGCATCAAAACTCCAACCCCTCACATGTGATGTGAACCATGGAGTTTTGAACAAACTAGTGAGCTAAACCAAACTCCTACTTCACCATCCTACACTTGATTAGCAATCAAGTGTAGTGTGTTTCCCTCACTAGAAATAGTTTAGTGAAGAGGTAGCTTGAGCTAGAGTGACTTCGGGTGGATCATCTTCGGTGTGAAGATCACAGAGGAGGCTCGTTCAAACTCGAAGAGGAGCCTAGTGGAGTCGCATGGACTACAACCGGGAGCTTTAGAAGAGAAGGACACGGTCATCAAATGTTGTATGCTCTTCCCTTCTCTTTAGTTCTTGATATCATCATAGTTAACCCAAATATTCTAGTTAAGATCTTGGTTAGTCTAACTTAGCACCCGAATTTTTTTAAATTTGGAATGTTTGATTCTACTAAAACCTCATGGTGGTGCTAGGGTAGACTTTCACTTTTTTCTTCTCTCGTTTTTTAAAAGGGAAAACCATGCATAGAAACCCAAGGTAAAAGTCTACCTTTACAATAAATGTGTCATAGCAAGTTAAACATGGTTTAACAAAATAAGTTTGGTTTAATGCATAATTAGAAAATATTAATCAAGTTTAACATTAAACTTGTATATAAATAATTGTATGCTGATTGGTACGAAAAGAGTGTGTTTGTAGAATAATCGCAATCAGAACGGTGTCGCGCGTAGCTAGACCGAAGTGAATACGGGTCGTCCTTAGGGAAACGTTGAATATTTTAATCGTACTTTAGATGTGTTGAAAAAGAGAGGAGGGATAAGAATGTTGAGGAATGGTTTCTAGGTCTACGTTAATCACTAATGCAAAATATAGATCTAGATTATTTATGGATGTAGTTAATATAAGAAGAGGGCTTGTAGGGTTCATTAGGATTTAGTAGTTATGGATGATTAATTAAAAATTACTCTTTCTATCCTTTAATAGATTTAACACTAGAACGACAGCGATGCATGTAGATTAGGGTTTCTGGAGGGAAAAGGAATCCCACTCTTAACCCCTATCTAGACATGGAACTCCGTTCATATCTAGACTTTACCAAAACAATCATTAATCTAATCTCTAATCGCAGTCGAGACTAACAATGAATTGGTAGCGCGCCCGATTAGGATGTTAATGATTGTTTTGGTAAAGTTTATAAACTTTATAGGACGTAAAAAGAATTTAGGGATTTTCATCATCCATTAGCCTACCCTAATCCTACGAACCCTAACAAACGGAGAATTACTCGCGCATGTTGGGAAAAAAAGAGATGGAGAGAAAATGCATAATTAAACTACAAAGAAATAGAATAGGAAAAAGAGCTACCTTTATTAATCAACAATATTCATTACACTTTGATTCCATAGAAAATGATTACAAATACCAGTTTGCTTCTCGATCTCTTCCAAGTAGGTAGACGAACAGTTGATGATCAGCCTGGATGCGTGAGCCGTCTTGGACTTCGTGATCTCGTCGGCTTGATGATTTTTCCAAGAGGCTCTCGGTCTTTATTTATAGTCCCAAAGCCAGAAGTCTAGCATCCAAATTTGGAAACGAACGGTAAAGATTCACCCAAAAAAAACGCAACTCCTAAACTCTCTGAAATGCGGCGGATCCGCGGCCAACAGGGGGGTTGGGCCGCGGATCCGCGGCCAAGGGTTGTGATCTTTTGATCATTTCTCTGTGGCTTGATCCTTGTGACATGTGGCGATCTCTGGAATTTTTGGAACTTGGAAATCTTCTCGTAGTTGCTGCCAAACTTGATTTCTAAGTTTTGCTTTCTTAATTATGCAGATTTGCTTTAACAACTTGATTTCCTTGATTTTAGTCCTGAAAATTCTGTACAACAACTCAAATGATATTTAGTAGAGTTTGTTTTCTTAAGATTTGGTCAATGATATTTTATTGCATACATTTTCCTACCAAATGCTAATTATAATATATCAACACATGAAAAATAGTATTTTTACAGATAAACCCTCATATGTATGATATATTATAATAAAGACCTTTTTTAATATAGAAATAGTAGGAAAAATATAATAACAAATGTGCAGTTTTATCAACTGAACAAATACCCCCAAACTTATCTTTGATCGTCCCGAGCAAACTAGTTTATTCAAGAGAAGAAAGGAGAAAACTAAGCACACTTTCGTAGGCAAACACGATTGCACTGAGCACGTGCAACAAGCCGTTAAACCTCTAGGTGTCCTTGGTAGGAGGAGTGTTGTCTCCTGAGGGTTTTCAGCGGATTACACCCACAAAATCCTATAATAAAAGAGAGATGGTGAAATTTACATATAAAGATAAGAACCATAAAAGAAAGACTTCGAAAATAAGAGTTTCCAACTACATTAGCTTTTCAGTTGTCATGAGCCCTATCTTAATAGTCATGAAAAGATATTAGAAATCACATCATCCCTCAATAAAACATCGTCTTATTCTTCATTCCTACCTTTCATCCAAACATGGATCATATAACCCTATGTGTGTGTAAAGAACATCCCTACACTCGGAGAATTCAATTCAAGCTATCATACTCTTGTCCATCTACCTCAGTATTTTTTAATTTGATGAATATTTAGATTTGCTCACACATTTTCATGCGACCGTTAATACTTCTTGAGGTACTAACCGACCGATTACTTATGTGCTTGCTGATTAGGTGATAGTATTTTCCTCGTCTTGCACCACCTAAGGCTTAGCAGTGACTCCCAGACCAATTGGTCTAAGGCACTAGGTGATGAAGCACCCTTGCTATATTTTTTTATTGCTGCCTTGGCGATAACAAAACCAGTGTACATTTTTCTTTTCACCATTTTTATATTTTCTTCATTTATTATTTCCTTCATACTTTGGCTTTTAGACAAGAGCATTTCAGGGTATCCTCTACTATCCCGAGTTTCAAGACGTGTGTAAGTGCATATACTAGGGTATCAACATTCAAATGTTTGGCTTCCAGAATATGGACTATTTTTCAGACTTATTTTTATCCTCAGATTAGTGACTTCCTTCATCTTACTGATCCTTGGAACAACGGCTCATAACTACTTATTACCAGTTCGTTTAAGAAAACTTCTAATTTTCTTGGTTTTCTTAAACTATTCCTATCTTTCATATATAATTTTTCACTTTCTATTATTTTATTATCAAAAAAAATTGTGCTTATATATAGTATAATGCAAAGTATGGGTAAATAAGCACAAACCTCCCCCAAACTTGTTTTCAACAGTGTCCTCACTGTTGCTATCTGCTGGATCACAAAAACCTATAAGCTTGGGAGGACATTATTAATGGGGGCAAAAAATAATGCGAGTGAAATCCTCCCCCAAACTTATTTTTGGCTCACAAATTTGAGGACAAAAGTTATGTTCAAGAGCCAAAAATATACCCCCCTTCAAACATGAGTTAGACAATATGAAGCATTTTAAGAGGGGGTGAGACATTTGGTCAAAGTAAGACTTTACAAAGACCAAAAGTTAACACCAACCATTCAAAGATTTTATCAGTATAGCGTATAGGTCGGTGGAAGAATGTGTTGTATCGAGTCAAGAAAAAATAGGGAAGGGATAAGAGGTGGTCTGGAAAGGGTTTGAAATTAGAGAAAAGAAAGAATGAGGATGAATGTGAATGATTAGGAAGAAGGAATGGTGACGGTTCTGTAAGTCTACGGTAGCGTCCCGGCCGTCTTTCAGACGCCAAAATGCGGAACAAAACTTTTTAGAACTGGCGCTATCGTATACTATATCCCAGGATCTGCCATTAACGCTAAACTAACATACTGTAAAGTGGGTAGAAATGTTATACCGAACGATCCGGGTCCTTCGGTCTTCAACCATCATCTTACGCTTTGTTGCAGCTGATCCGAACTCGCTCGATCTCCGGTCTCGTCGTCCAGGTAGCACAACGTCGACGGATCTTTAAACGGGCTCCCGCCTCTGAACCGAGGCAACTCGATCATCAAGTTTGCCAAAAGAGATGACCAAGATTGATGTAGAGAATGAGTAGAACACTTTGTCTCGTTACATCCAAAGCTATGGACGAACGGTTAATGAAGTTGCCTTTTTGGAATCGGGTAAATAGAAATTGAGCTATATGAAATTTCCATGAACTAAACTATCATAATCTTTTTGCCAAATGAATCAATCCCATCCAAGGAGGGGGGCCGGCCACTATAAGAAGGTGGGGGGGTGAGTGTAGGAGGAAGGGAGGTAACCATAAAGAAAAAGATCTTAATCAAAATATCCTTCATGCAAACAAAACCTCATTAATGCAAATTACACCTTGCAAAAAACATTTAATGCAACAAGTGAGTCATTAAACCATTAATGCAAAGTGATGACACACTAAACCTAGTCAACTCTTCTAGAAGCTTCCACACTCATGAAGAAAAGATAAATCCGTATTTAACCGAATGTTAAATACGGGTGATAAAAACTGGACACTGGAAACTTCCAAAAGTGATCCTGAAACGAATTTCAAGATAACCCCGTAACAGTATAAACATACCCGCATTTGTATTACGACCGAATACAAATGCAACTGAGACAGAGATATTATACCTACACAGTATAATACTCGGATCCGGCTTAAACCAAAGCCCACCAGTATTATCTGCCCGAAAAATGACACGTGCGTAAACGCACGTGCATTTTCCGAACCCTGCCATAAAATCATACGGCCTCTACAACGTTTCGCCCGAACTTGGGAAAATGTCTATGAGGGACTCTAATGACTCATCAATACACTGGCACTGGGTATAACCACTAGCACGTCAGAGGTACTAGTTGTACGTAACGTTTGCCTATGTATTGATTGGAAGGGAAGCTGACGAGAGAACTCATCCAGAAACCCTACTGATCCTGACAGTGACAATATCTGTACAGTCCGGTCCATTCGTCTATGAGTATCGCATATAGGGCCTAGGGGGCCGGTAAACGTCAGACCCCCAATAGCTGTATAAGTCGTGTCAGAGAGCAGCCCAGAACAACCTGAGATACTACTGGAATACCTTCCAGTAAATCTCGATTACCCTGGCCAGGGATTTCGTGTAATGGCTCTCCTAAACACAGCACGATCTCACCCCCAATACCGGGAGAGACGAATCCCCGACGATCTGCTCACTGCCTCCATGTAGCTCGGGACTGTACCCAAAAAATACATGTTTGCACGACTCCTTTGACCCGTGGTAGGGTATAAATCAAAGCACAGTGGGAACTCACACGAGACAAATGACGACCTCAGGTCGATGAACTAACCTGTACACATGTCACCAGGGAACTGCTATCTGACGCTAGGTATGATACCAACCATCAAGTTCCCGGCGAGTTCTGTCCGGTGTACTCATAACCCAATGAGCACCTGTATACATCTTAGGTGATCCAACTGACACCAGTGGCTTGTGAGACCGGCCACCGCCCCTTGTCGGGGTCTCGACTGTATACACCAGTCTACTCCGGAGTATCGATGCCCTATCTCGAAACTCCCACGACTAGGGACACTTTAAGGATGTGCTTATAAACCCCAGCTCCCACATATATGATCTCCATCATACTGCTGGTAGTCAAGCAAGAATCCTATGGGCTCTATCAACATCTACATGATGATAAAGCCATACCAGATAGCATACTATCATCTCGAGTAAGACTGTTATATCGGTATAGGTCCTCCACAATCATTACAATCACGTGCCTGCGATCCAATAATTGACTTTGAGGGCACTATATCCAACAATCTCCCACTTGCACTTAAGGCTAATTATTGCGATGTCGCATACTCACAGCCCGTGTGATACCGAACATCCAATTTCTCTACTAATCAGTTTCACAAAGCCCGTTTGTAAAACTATTGTGTTCGAGAAATAGCCTCAGTGAGTGGATCCGCCCCGATGTTTCTTTCTATGTCTCTCTTAAACTCAAGTTCGCGGAGAAAACCATCTCCCGAATCGAGTAATACCTGTCTTAGAATATGTCTGGATATATGATGGGACCTAGTTCATAAATGAACTCCAAATCCAAACTTCTTAGGTTGTATTGATAACTGAACCTAATCAGTTTCCAGCACCATGCCTCCCACAGTATCCTCTTGGACCAACTGTCCATAATATCGTCCCTCGTCAGAGGGAAAACTATAACTCTGACAATCACTCTGTCATCCATGTCACCTTTGAAGCCTGGAATGATAACCGTCTCCCGAAAGAGGCTGCCGTCATCAAATCCGTAGAACATTCACTTATGTTCTAAAACTGCTTCCTTATGTTTCTCCTGAATTGGATTAATATAAACTTATCGCATCTAGTGTAAAAACAACATCTGGTGTGGTACTTGACATCTCACGATTGACTCAATTGCCTAAGCAAGTGATCTGCCAATCATGCACATCCCTCTCCCCTTTAGTTTGTAAGACACCTTTAGAGAGGGTGACTCCATCATCTGTAGGTACACCACCATACCAGGAGTCATCTATTCTAAAATACAATTAGAATATTGTCAAAGTACCCATATTGGGAATCTACCCAAATCTAGATCTAAAACCGTAGATCTAGAAACCAGAATGTCAAATATTATATCCATGTCCCTTGTGGAGAAACAATTGTTAGTTATGTATATGCCCTAGAGGCCATTGTTGTACATATGATGTATATTATGATGGATGCTTAGATATATACAGAGAGGACTTTTCTTGCTCGTCATGATAGTATGCTACTTGGTTTCACTTTATCTTAACATGTTGACTTGTATTGGTTTACTGTTTTTCTCTCACATGTTGATAAAGCCCTTAGGATCTGTACTCGACTACTGGGACTATGATGAGATCATACTAGTGGGGCCATTTTAGTCGATGAGTACATCCTATAACTGTTCCTAGTCGAGGGTATATCGAGACAGGGCATCGATACACTAGAGTAGACTAGCGTATACGCATCTTGACCCATATGATGGGCGATGGATGATCCCATATCCATCGGTGTTTGACATCAGAGATGGTGTACGGGTGCTCAGTGGAGACTGGGTACACTGGACGGACTCGCCGAGAACTCCCAAATGGTGATATACCACACGTCAGATGGCAGTTCTCCGGTGACACTGGTACAGGGTAATCTGTAGACCCGAGATCGTCATAGAGTCTTGTGTGATTCCCACTGTGGTTTGATTTCCACCTTACCACGTCCAAGAGGGCGTGCAAAACGGTGGCTTTTGGGTACAGTCCCGAATCACATGGAGGCAATGAGCGATAGGAGGGGATTCGTCTCTCCCGGTATAGGGAGTTGATGTTGTGCTGTGTTCGATTGGCTATAACTGGAAGTCCCTGGCCAGGGCTGATATAGAGATTTACTGGTAAGTGTTACTAGTAGTTTCTCGACCCGTTATGATCCATACATCGATACGACTTATCGGTTATTGGGGTCTGACGTTTACCACCCCTAGACTTGATATGCGACATATCAGACGAACAGACCGGACTGTACGGGAGTGTTACTGATTGGATTCACAGGAGAACGCACAGGCTAGCTTGTTGATCTTCTGATCGCTCAATACCTGGGTGGCTGTTACGTTTAGCTGACCGCTTGCAGCTTGTGGGTGTTTGATATGATTATCACCTGCTACCGGGGTATTGACGATTCTTTAGAGTCCTACACAGAGGTTTCTTGGCTCAGGCGAAACGGAGTAGAGGCACATATGTGATATGTGCAGGACCGAGAATAATGCGATATGAGATACCGTATTATATTCTCGCGATATTTAGATATGAACCGGGTCATCGGATCAAGTGTTGATTCGATGAATCGGTACATGATATATTAGTCGGTAATATTCGATATAGCCGGATCGTCGGATCAAGTGTTGATTCGATGATTTAATGTATAATAATATATATGATATATTGTATTACATTATCTAATATTGGCTCGCTTTACTATTTCATTTTCTCACTGGATGATACATTGATATATATGCGATATATGTTAATTGTATTATTTTCTTTTGTTACAAATATATAATATATATGTGATATATATTATTGTGACATGATATGATTTATTATTAAACATGTTTAAGGATGATTAAAAGGGATTAGGGTTTGATTAGGGTTAGCTTCTTCTTGCACCTTCTAGAAGCTTTGTTTTTGTCATGCTTAAGATATTATGGTTGATATTTTTGCATGACTCATAACTTAACCTAACCCAACCCTAACTCTAGTTTATTCTCTACAAACTCTTAGCCACTCATCCTTGACCATGGTTGATATATCAATCATATAGTTTTCTTTTCTATTCATCACAAAAGGAATTATCATTATCATTTCCATTATCATCTTCTTCTTCTCTCTTGATTTTGAGCTCACTAGAAATTCCATTTGTGATGATATATTGTGAGAAAGTGAATTAAAAAGAAAGCATAAATACTACTCCTTCATCCTCATCTCATCTAGCCCATGAGATTAGTGTGTTCATCTCTTTAGAGTGAGAAAGCTTGAGTTATTGAAACTTCGACGTAGATCATCGGAGATTTGGAACACTTCAAGCTAGCATGGATCGTTCGAGTCGTGGAGCCTCTCTTGAGTCCGGGAGATCGAGGATCGCGGCGAAGGGACTTCTACTCGGAGCTTGTGAAGCGAAGGAGCGGACTACAAAGGTTGTAATCCCTCACACTTAGATAAAAAGTTGTTATCTTGCATGCTTAACCCTAATAATCTAGCAAAGATCCTGTCTTTGGGTTGTTCGGCACGTCTAAATTTTTATCCGGGCATGTTTGATGCCTTATGAACCTTCACAAGAATGCCTAGGAACCCTACAACAATTGTGTGACGACCAAAGTACAACCGATTGTAGTATAGGAATTTCACTTCATACTCTGTGTATGTCATCCATATACCAGGACATCACACCCTACTACCTTCTCAACAGATTCATCCCCTATTCTGATGAAGTCAAAGCCATGACTGTCATATCAAAATTAAATGATCTATCTCCGCTATAACTGCTCAAGTCTATAAATAGACATAAGCTACTTGCCCACTATGCTTCTGCTGCTCCTACTGACTACGACAACCCTCTGGCAGAATAATATATACGTACACTTCTAAAGCTAGTTTAGAACGACGCTATACTTATCCTCCTGCCGGGTCTCATTGTCTGGAACAACAGTAGTGTCAAGTATGGGTAAACAAGAACCTCCCTGTCACCGTCCTTGAGGCTACCGGAGTACCTCTCGGGTGTCTAAGGTTACCCACCATATCTGCGGAGTGGCAATTGGAATGTCAAACCTGATTGAATATATAGGTCCTATTAAATTTTCCGTAATCGTTTGCGGTTCTGGAATCACTTCCAGTTCTACCATACTCCCACTATTGTTTTCTGAAAAAATCTATTTTACTAAAACTGTGGCGAGTCAAGAAACAATATCACTATTGATCTTCCAGATGGTAGAAAATCAACCCTCGTTAAATCTAGGGTCAACCCGCAAACTGCCATTACAGAAACGTGCCTTGAGTTATCCAGTGTCTGGTTTTAAGCATAAGCTGGACAACTCACCGTACCTTAACATCGTTAAGATATGATCCATTCTATATCCAATATAGAAACTTTGGCACATATTTAATTGGAACCAGATCCAAAAACATGCAGCTATCTCCAGTGCATATCAACTTAATGGATAGAGGCTAATCAGCATTACTCAACTTAGGAATCCATCCAATTATGAGTAACCTGAAAGAGAAACAAGTTTCTCAAAACCGTTACTATCAACTAAATACCAATCACAAGAATCTACATCTTCGGTTTCTTTGAAGAATCCCGATACTTGTGACACCTGGTTCTCTACTTTATTCCTATACCAACAACTTCTCAGACTTTAGACTTTGTATTTCTACGAAACACTTGTCTAAAAACTAGAGAAGTCACAAGTAAACGGAACAGAGTACGAGGACCAACCCCTTTGTCCTGATGGACACTGGACAACATACAATACTCTGTATAAGTCCTCTGAGTTGAATAACTCAAAACCTGTGCGTCGTAGGTTGAAAACTGTACCCAGGAGATTTCCTCAAATATCACCAATTACAAAGAATTCCGATATAATGAGGATGGTCACCTAATTCCCAATAGCTTACTCCCACTTATCATCTGTAAAACCATACAGATGTGAGAAGCATACTTGGTAAATACATACCCTGGAGCAAGGGTTTAATTGGGAAATCAGTTTACAATTAACAATGCACAGTGTAATTGAAACATGAAAATATTTCGAAGGGGTATCTTGGTATTCCTAGTAATGCCTTTTTCATAATCCAATTCATGACTATAACCGTATATTTCTTTGCTGCCTCTCCATATCCCTTTATTTGTCTTTATTTATTACCTTCTGTACACCCCTTAGGCTAAGTGGTTTTCTTCCTTCCCTACCGTTCGGCACCAGCCTATGGTTTGGAAGAAGACTATCCAGTAAGTATAATAGGTGTACTCTCCTAATCCTAGGAGTACTCGCTACTTGAGAGAAGGTGATGATAAAAGACAACTGAATAATACCTTATTCTATTTCTCCCGAACTGGGGAAAAACAAAGGTGAAATAGGAGTGGCGATGAAGTATGCGGTTTGGTCGTAAATGATAGCAGTCGCAATTTACTTTGCCCTTCTTTCTAATCCATTTATTTTGTCTTTAGTTATTACCTTCTGTACACCCTACTTAGGCTAATTGGTTTTCTTCATTCCCTACCTTTCGGCACCTGCCTATGGTTTGGAAGAAGACTATCCAATAAGCATAATAGGTGTACTCTCCTAATCCTAGGAGTACTCGCTACTTGAAAGAAGGTGATGATAAAAGACAACTGAATAATACCTTATTCTATTTCTCCTAAACCTGGATCCATCCTCGAAGAAATCCCTCCGAGTTCGTATATAACCATACGATGGATCTATCCAATGGAAGTAGATATTCGTAATAATACGGGTTGTTCTGAGAAATGCAAAGGGTAAAAGAAGGAGCGGCAATGACTTATGCAACTCGGACAATCCAAAAGCCAGTATTTTAAGAAGGTTCGGTCAACTTGGTCACTGAGTTATAGTTCAGGGTCGGTCAAAGGTCGCTGCCAAAAGAGAGAGAGAAAAGAAACACTCTGCGTGCACTCTAACCTAGATCAGAATGGTTATCACTTTATCTAATCAGGAAACCTCCCACTATAATCTCAAATTCTCCTCTAAACCTGAAAGAAGAATTAGTCGCGATCACCCGAAGAGTAAATCAACTCATCAGTGGGAATCGGGATCCAACTCTCATCGCATGATAACGTGACGGTATCCACTCACGTTATCACACTCCAGAAGGTATGCGCAAGTCTGGCAAATTTCCTGTATGTTTGAAACTCCCGATGTAATTTTTATCCCATGCTTTTATGACCTTGACGTAGGCCAACAAATCATAAGCCACATGGCAAGTTCTACCCGTCGTTGTCCTGATTAATTTAGGTCATCGTACATGCCCTTGACGTAGGCCAACAAGGCTGCACGTCTGTCCTAAACTAATGCATCTATCTATGCAACAAATGAATACCCCAGCAGCTACCAAACACTATGCCTTGACGTAGGCCAAAAAACATAGCTTGAATACTACTGACCATCCATAAGAAATGACGGAGGGTTACGACTGGTTTTTGGCGAAAAACCTTTAACGTAATGAACTTGATCTCGTTGAAGGAACCTGATAGCTTTTTTTAAAAATATAGTGGCGAAAACCTTTGCTAAAGAGATCACTCCCGGTGAAGGGATCTCGGCTCTTTCCTCGTGGAATGAGGTGCAGGATATTCTAACTGAATAACGCGATGCATAGAAACTTGTGATCGACTATACTAAAGTTATTACCCTGACGGAAACTTCTGCCCAAAGGGTCACTCCCGGTGAAGGGATCTCGGCCCTTGCCTCGTCGAATGAGGTGCAGGATATTCATAACCAAATACCACTGTGCATAACAAAAGGAAACGTCTTTGTAACAACTCTTTTTTTAAAATTTGTTCCAACAACATCAAATATAGGTTTGTTTTATCCTTGCATTGATAAGAATCAATGCAGTCCCATCAATCAATCACACTAGAAAAGAACGAAAATAAAATGTACGTATATGCCATCCGCATTCGTCACTGGGTCCCGTCATCACCCGTTAGGTTACTTAACTAACGACAGAGCGGGGACTGAACTAGCGCGGGTGTAAAACATATACAACATCTAATAGTATATAAACCAATATACAATAATCGCTCCAGGCATGATAATATGCAACATTACAGAAAAGTAATAAGCATCACAGAACAATGCAGATAATCTGGGATCCCCGGGTTTCACAAAGCCGCTACTGAAACCCGACGTTCCTCTAGTCGTGTGGATAGCTTGTACAATGAAACCTAGACCCCTACGGGTGCGACAAGTTACCAGCCAAAACCTAAAGCGAGACAGCCCGCTACAGCAAAGTGAATGGACCACCCAGCACTTCACGGAATCCGGTAACTTGAGCACCCCTCCTTGGGTCAACCTGTACCCCCTACGAGTGCGGCGAATAGCCCGCCAATTCTAGAGTGAGGCCCCTTTGCCTCTCAAAGCCATGAGATACGGACCCGTTGCCCTCCAGAACCCGGCTATCCGTGCACCCCACCGCGGGGTAATCCTAGTACAGAAAAGAAAATATATACAACGGGTACATCGACCTCAGCCCGGTCGTGCCCCAAAAGAATATTATACAAACAGGAAGTGACGGCAGTCCACAAGTCGGACGCTCGCCCCGCAATATCAAATGTACAAATAAATCCAAACAGCACTACCATTGCACACTGCTATCCACCACGACATATCCGCAACATCACAGCACAACACAGAACATCAACGCGAATGTCACGTTCGCAAACCTGTCTAAAAGAACTATAGCAATCAGACGCGGTTTACCGATCGAATGACATTCACGGTCGGAGATATAATATAAGTACTGTAAACTAACAAGTTTAAAATTTCGATCGACAAAATTTCCCGAAGTGGGCCCCACGTACATCTGGTGTACAGTAATAAAATCTGGGCCCAAAAGAATACTACCAAAAACCACAATTTACTGTGTAGAAGCCCCTGTACAATTTTGGAGCACTGTTCCCACTAAACGGCGGCGGATGCGCGGTCAAACCCTAGGTTTGACCGCGGATCCGCGGCTGTTATATGGGATCACGTGACCAAATTTGTACGGTTTGCTTCAAAAAGCCTGCTCTGTTTTCTGAAGTGCTCAAAATAATTTTTAGACCTGATTTAAAATCGACAGAAACTTTTGTACAGAAAAATGTAGTTTCGGAAATTCCGTTCGATCGATCTTTTAAACGCGTTAGCACAAGTTAGTAAAGCTTAATGGCGAGGCTCTGATACCAATGTAAGTCTACGGTAGCGCCCCGGCCGTCTTTCAGACGCCAAAATGCGGAACATACCTTTTTAGAACTGGCGCTATCGTATACTATATCCCAGGATCTGCCATTAACGCTAAACTAACATACTGTAAAGTGGGTAGAAATGTTATACCGAACGATCCGGGTCCTTCGGTCTTCAACCATCATCTTACGCTTTGTTGCAGCTGATCCGAACTCGCTCGATCTCCGGTCTCGTCGTCCAGGTAGCACCACGTCGACGGATCTTTAAACGGGCTCCCGCCTCTGAACCGAGGCAACTCGATCATCAAGTTTGCCAAAAGAGATGACCAAGATTGATGTAGAGAATGAGTAGAACACTTTGTCTCGTTACGTCCAAAGCTATGGACGAACGGTTAATGAAGTTGCCTTTTTGGAATCGAGTAAATGGAAATTGAGCTATATGAAATTTCCATGAACTAAACTATCATAATCTTTTTGCCAAATGAATCAATCCCATCCAAGGAGGGGGGCCGGCCACTATAAGAAGGTGGGGGGGATGAGTGTAGGAGGAAGGGAGGTAACCATAAAGAAAAAGATCTTAATCAAAATATCCTTCATGCAAACAAAACCTCATTAATGCAAATTCCACCTTGCAAAAAACATTTAATGCAACAAGTGAGTCATTAAACCATTAATGCAAAGTGATGACACACTAAACCTAGTCAACTCTTCTAGAAGCTTCCACACTCATGAAGAAAATATAAATCCGTATTTAACCGAATGTTAAATACGGGTGATAGAAAACTGGAAACTGGCAACTTCCAAAAGTGATCCTGAAAAGAATTTCAGGATAACTATAAACATACCCGCATTTGTATTACGACCGAATACAAATGCAACTGAGACAAACATATTATTTCTACACAGTATAATACTCGGATCCGGCTTAAACCAAAGCACACCAGTATTATCTGCCCGAAAAATGACACGTGCGTAAACGCACGTGCATTTTCCGAACCCTGCCATAAAATCATACGACATCTACAACGTTTCGCCCGAACTTGGGAAAATGTCTGTGGGGGACTCTAATGACTCATCAATACACTGGCACTGGGTATAACCACTAGCACGTCAGAGGTACTAGCTGTACGTAACGGTTGCCTATGTATTGATTGGAAGGGAAGCTGACGAGCGAACTCATCCAGAAACCCTACTGAGCCTGACAGTGACAATATCCGTACAGTCCGGTCCATTCGTCTATGAGTATCGCATATAGGGCCTAGGGGGCCGGTAAACGTCAGACCCCCAATAGCTGTATAAGTCGTGTCAGAGAGCAGCCCAGAACACCCTGAGATACTACTGGAATACCTTCCATTAAATCTCGATTACCCTGGCCAGGGATTTCGTGTAATGGCTCTCCTAAACACAGCGCGATCTCACCCCCAATACGGGGAGAGACGAATCCCCGACGATCTGCTCACTGCCTCCATGTGGCTCGGGACTGTACCCAAAAAATACCTATTTGCACGACTCCTTTGACCCGTGGTAGGGTATAAATCAAAGCACAGTGGGAACTCACACGAGACAAATGACGACCTCAGGTCGATGAACTAACCTGTACACATGTCACCAGGGAACTGCTATCTGACGCTAGGTATAATACCAACCAGCAAGTTCCCGGCGAGTCCTGTCCGGTGTACTCATAACCCAGTGAGCACCTGTATACATCTTAGGTGATCCAACTGACACCAGTGGCTTGTGAGACCGGCCACCGCCCCTCGTCGGGGTCTCGACTGTATACACTAGTCTACTCCGGAGTATCGATGCCCTGTCTCGAAACTCCCATGACTAGGGACACTTTAAGGATGTGCTTATAGACCCCAGCTCCCACATATATGATCGCCATCATACTGCTGGTAGTCAAGCAAGAATCCTATGGGCTCTATCAACATCTACATGATGATAAAGACATACCAGATAGCATACTATCATCTCGAGTAAGACTGTTATATCGGTATAGGTCCTCCGCAATCATTGCAATCACGTGCCTGCGATCCAATAATTGACTTTGAGGGCACTATATCCAACAAGTTCAACCTCTATAGGTGGAGATTGATCAATCACAAAATCCGTATTGTTTAAAAATTCAAGTTCGTCAGCAAAAAGTTCTTCAAAACTTTTATCAATGGTGTGATTGAACATTTTGCTGTTAAAGAGTTTTGTGCCAGAATTTATCCTACTTGATTCATCAAAAATCATTGAGGTAGAGGACTCGAAAAACTCATCTACTTCATTTTCAAAATATCCAAATCAAGTTGAATTTCTGGTATTATTGAACTTGAATTAACGGATTGTGATTTATCAAAACTCACTGAAACTATAGGAACAGAAGAAGAACCGGAGAAAGTAGAAGGTGAAATGGGTAAACAAATTGGTGTGTCGAGTGTTGCTGAACCAGATGTGGAAGATGGAGGCTGTATTTCTTCGGGTATACCTTTATCATCAACTTCAAGACATATTTGGGGTTCGGGAAGAATTAAAGGCTCAAGATGATGACCACAAGGAAGTGAAAGGATTTGATGAATTGGTGGGACAAAATCATCCAAAATTTCGGGTTCATCAATCAATATATCCCCAACGTTAATCACCTCATTCAAGTGAAGGTTAAAATTCTCAAACACCTCATCAAAAGTATGGTTTTCAATCAGTTTTGGTTCAAGAGTGGAGGTGTAGAGATCACAAGGGTTGGGTATGGTTTCACTTGAAATGGACCCTTCACAGTCGGGTAAATCAAACACTACAAAGTCACACAACTTATCAGACATTCTATTTGGTGTACTTGATGAATCTATGAAACTGGAGTTGTGGATTTCAGTTTGGAATGGGGAGGTTTGATTAAGAAGGGTGTACAGTTCTGTCTCACTACCCAAATTCTCATTTTGTCCTATGCCCGAATCATATACTGAAAAATTTTGGGCAGGTTTGAAATTCTTTGCTTGCATCCACTCTGTTGTTTCCTTCCTAATTTGGTTCGACAGTTCCAGAAATTTCTCTAATGTCTGCTCCAGACTAGTCTTGGGTTGATAAGGGGTTTCAGTATAAGATTGAAATTCCTGTGGATAATTAAAACTCCCAAATGACTGATTAGAAGAACTGTCTAGAGAAGGTGGAAAAGTCGGATTGGATTGATAGGAATAGAATGGTTGCGAAAATTGGGTAGGAGTAGGATCAACATTATAATAAGAAGAATATTGATATTGGTTGAAACTTTGGCCTCTAGCCCTAGCTATATGCTCAGCAATGGACATGCGTCTAGGGGCATTCTCACTTGGAGTATCAACAGAAACAGGTGTAGAATTAGGATACTATTGATAGGACATGGATTGAGGTCACCAACTGTTTTTACCCGCTTGTTCAATCCGATCTCTTAAGGACATTGGAGAGTCGGACGGTATACCGAAGGGATTCCGAAAACAAGAGATATCTGGTTGTGGACAGCAAAGCTCGGCAAGTGTTCTTCTGTTTAGGTCACCCATTATAAGAAGAGAAGAATGGGGAAGGGGTAAAAAGGGGAGAAAATAATTGGTTTGTTTTGAAAAATAAAGGATTTAGACAAATCACACAAAAATGCACAAACAACCCTAGAACTATGGTTACCTAGGTCCAGTCTTTAGACCGCTCCTAGACTTCCAAAGGACAAGCCGTAGGATCAATCCTCTACCGCCTCTTTACTACCCTTGTAGCCAGGTAAGTGCCATGTGAGTGGGAGGCTCCCCACTACGAAAGTAGTGGTCCTAATTAAGTAACCACTCGCCTTAGACACACTTGCCAAGACACCACAAAAGTAATGCGGATAAGCGATAGATTACCTGTTAGTTATATGTATGCCCTAGAGGCCATTACTGTACATAGGATGTATATTGTAGTGGATGCTGGGACATATATAGGGAGGACTTTCTTGCTCGACATGATAGTATGCTATCTGGTTGCTCTTTATCTTAACGTGTATACTGATTGTCTCTCTGTTACATGTTGGTAAAGCCCTTAGGATGTGTACTTGACTACCTGGACTATGATGCGGATCATACTAGTGGGGACACGGTAGTCCATAAGTACATCTTTCAAGGTCCCTAGTCGTGGGTGTATCGAGACGGGGCATCGATATACCAGAGTAGACTAGCGTATACCTTCTCGACCCATACAGATGGGCGATGGATGATCCCATATCCATTGGTGTTTGACATCAGAGATGATATACGGGTGCTCAGTAGAGACTGGGTACACTGGACGGACTCGCCGAGAACTCCCAGATGGTATTATACCTCACGCCAGATGGCAGTTCTCTGGTGACACTGGTACAGAGTAGTCTGTTGACCCGAGATCGTCATAGAGTCTTGTGTGGTTCCCACTGTGCTTTGATTTCCACCTTACCACGTCCAAGAGGGCGTGCAAAACGGTGGTTTTTGGGTACAGTCCCGAGTCACATGGAGGCAATGAGCGATAGGAGGGGATTCGTCTCTCCCGGTATAGGGAGTTGATGTTGCACTGTGTTCGATTGGCTATAACCGGAAATCCCTGGCCAAGGTTGTTGAGATTTACTGGTAAGTGTTACCAGTAGTTTCTCGAACTGTTATAGACCTCATATCGACACGACTTATCGAGCTATTGGGGTCTGACGTTTACCACCCCTAGGCAAGATATGCGACATATCAGACGATCAGACCGGACTGTACGATAGTGTTACTGGTTGGATTCACTGGAGTGTGAGCGGGCTTGCTCATCGATCTTCTAATCGCTCAATACCCGGGTGGCCGTTACGTTTAGCAGACCGCTTGCGGCTTGTGGGTGTTTGATATGATCATCACCTGCTGCCGGCGTATTGACGAGTCTTTAGAGTCCTACACAGAGGTTTCCTGGCTCAAGCGAAACGAAATAGGAGCGCATATGAGATATGTGCGGGACCGAGAATGATACCAGTATGTGATACTGTATTCGATTCTCACGATTTGTAACATTGATCGGTTATATGAGTTATAGCCGGGTTATCGAATCAAGTGTTGATTCGATAAGTTGTTACTATTCATATTAGTCGGTTATATGCGATATGACCGGGTCATTAAATCAAGTGTTGATTTAGTGATTTAATGTATAATTATATATTTGATATATCACTTTACATTAACTAATATAGGTTCACTTTAAATGGATTTTCTCACTTGAAGTTCACAAGTTGTATATGTGATATACTTTTGTGCACTTGATTGTATCATGTTTGATGATACATGCTTACTTGAGTTTGTGTAAAGATTAAACCATGGTTATTTAAATGGTTAGGGTTTTGTTTTTCATTTTCTTATTCATTTATTTATTTATTTATTCTTTTTGGAAAATGTAAAGCATGAAGAGAAAATGGTGGCTAACTTTGTTGTATATTGAAGCTTCATGAAGCTTTTGACTTTGTGACCATTTTGTCTCATGCTTAACCCTAACCATTCCCACTAACCATGATTTGTTCTCTACACTTGACCATGGTTGAGAGATGATAAGTATTCTTATTATTTTCTTTTAGGCGACTAAACGAGCTAGTTAACATCTTAACTAAAAGTAAACGAACATACAACCTTTGTAGATCTGTTTCTCCACCTCCATAGCTCCGCAATGAAGTCTCCTCGCTGTCCAAGTCGAACCCCGGGCTCTAGCGTCGGCTTCATCGGAGAATGGACGGGCTAGGTCATCGACGATGTGCCAAAGATGATCTACGTCGAAGCATCACTAGATCAAGCTCCACCTTCACCAAGCCATGAAAACTTGTGAAGGAAACACACTCTACTACTTGCACCGAGAAACCCTAACAGTGGTATATATGATATATCCTGCACCTTATTCGATAAGGAAAGGACCGAGATCCCTTCACCGGGAGTGACTCCTTTAGCAATAACTGGCAGATGCTACACACTCGGTTTGTCTTTTGATTGCTTTTAAGAGTTTTTGCTTTGCACAGTGATATATATGATATATCCCGCACCTCATTCGACGAGGAAAGGACCGACGATCCCTTCACCGGGAGTGACTCCTTTAGCAAAACTAGAAAAGCCTCAACAACACTCCATTTCAAAATTCATTCGATCCTACAACGATATCAAGTTCATTAAGCAATAGGTTTTCAGAAAAACCTGTCGTAGCCCTCCGTCATTTCAGATAAGTACTAGTTAGTATTCGTGCTGCGGTTGTTTGGCATGCGTCAAGGCGTAGTGTACGGTAGCTAACTAGTGCTTATCTGCTAGCATACGATGCGATTGGATTAGGGTATTCGTACGGCGTTGTTTGGCATGCGTCAAGGGTCGTGCGGGTGGGTTTAATTCAATCAGGAAATGACGGGTTGAACTTGACTAGCGGACTATGGGTTGTTTGGCATGCGTCAAGGTCATAGCACGCTAGGGGCAAAAAATTATCGGGAATTTCAAGTGTTGAAATTTGCAATGAGATTGCATACCTTCTATGAGATAGTTGGATCCCGATACCCGCTGCGAGTAATTGTTACTCCTGGGAGAGTTTTATACATTACAATTAGCCGATCAAGTAGGTGTCTAGAAAGGTGTCAACGAGGTTACGCCTCTGGGAAAACGAGGTTTACATTAATTAGGTTCGTGCGAAAGCACGGGGGACCTCCCTCAAAGTACCGACACTGGCCTGGCTGAAAGATTGGCGAACTTGTAGTGTGTAATTAATCCCGGCTAGTCTATCCTTTTAGGGTTTGAAGGAAGATTTGATTAAAAGCAGTGGGAGCCATCCTGATTAGATAAAATAATAACCAATCTATTCTTGCAAGAGCGCACGCCGAGTGTTTTCTTCTCTCTCTCTCCTGGTAGCGACCATGTCACGCCTTAATCAAGATAATAAAACAGATTATTGACCGAACCCGCTTGTTATACTGAGCTGGGGAACGTTGGTCCCGCTCCAACTTATAATTGTTATAAGACAGAGCAGGAAATTGGGGAATACCAGATTTCCCGTGCCGCCCAAACGAGGAAAGTGCATATGATGCATCATCTTCGGGTGTGTTCGTTACAAAGAACTGTTTCTCAATATTTCTTACGTCCTGGGTATATGATACCGGATCAGGATCCTAGATATGTAATCTGTTACATAGGGCTACAAAAAGGTAGAAAAACTGAGAACGGGTGATAAGTTTCATGAGGCAGAAAACGGGGCAAGTGTTGCAGCCAAGTCTGTCGGTCACTGTCACCCTGTATTACCTGAATACATTGATTCTGAACAAATGTTATTAGATACCGAATCTGATATACAAAATCATATCAGTCTCTCTATTAGTAAAGAAATGATAAAATTTTGTATTGTTGGATAATATTTTGAACATTTCCTATATCAAAAGTTGATCGGTTCAGGCACGTTATCTAAAAGCATTGATGTTCTAAATCAAACTACAGTTCTTAGTATATTGAACACACACAAGAGGAAGAGTTCAGAAATGGACAAATCCTTCTTGAGGTATTGTAGACTAGATCATATCAATGCGACCCGACTAGCTAAGTTATATTTGGATGCATATTTAAATCAGTTTGAATTTACATCTTATGAAACTTGCCAGTCATTCAGAGATAAGATGACCAAAGCTCTGTTTATTAGAAACAGAGAAAGAGTTAATGAACTCTTGGGATGATACATGTTGATGTATGTAGGTCTCCTGTCTACACATACCAAGACCGGTCCTTTGTACTTCATTACATTCTCTGATGATCTCTCAAGATTCAGTCATATGTTCCTGTTGAAACATGAGTCCGAACGTTTTGAGATATTCACAGAATATAAGTTAGAAGTAGAGAACCAAAATACGGGTAAAAGAATTATGTCCTTTGATGAGATCAAGGAGGAGAATACTTGAGCATGGAATTCCTGGACTATTCTAAAGGAGAATGAGATTCTCTCTCAGTATTACTCCTCTGAATACACCACAGCACAACGATGTATCAAGGCGGAGCAGATACACCCTATTTGATATGGTGTGCTCTATGATGAGTACTACTGAGTCACCTATTTCCTTTTTGGGAGTTATGCACTTATGAAGCTGCATACCTATTGAATAGGGTCACGATCAAATCAGTTGCCTACCACTTCATATGAGATATGGAAAGGGAAGAGCCCATATCTTAAGTTAGTTAAGATTTGGGGTTGTCCGGCCTATGTCTTAAAGCAAAATCCGGACAAGCTCGAGGCAAGGTCTGTAATGTAGAAATGGAAATGTTCCATCTATACAAACTGCAGCTGATGATTTGACAGAACCAAAGGATTCAGTAGATTCCAACGAACCTCAGCCTCTCCGCCGATCTAGCAGGGTTCCTCACCCACCTGAGAGATACTTCGGTTTCTCTATGACAGTGGGAGTGAGGATTGCATCATGAGATGATGACCCAACTAGGTTCGAGCTGGCCATCAAGAGTGGGACTCTGTAAGAATGGATGGATGCTTAGCGATCTGAGATGGAATCCTTATACACCAACAAAGTATGGACTTTGGTTGCTATATCTGAAGGGTTAAATCCCCATCAGGAGCAAGTATATCTTGAGAAGATTACTTGGTGTAGATGGAAAAGTTGAGACTTTCAAAGCTAGACTTGTTAAAAGTTTGCATCATTTACCAGTCGTGGATTATGATGAAATTTTTTTTCAAGTAGCTATGCTTAAGTCCATCCAGATCCTACTTGCCACGGCTACATACCATAACTACGATTTCTGGCGGTTGGGTGTCATGACTGCTTTTCTAAATGATGTTTTAGAAGAGAGAGTCTGTAAGTACACAGCCGGAGGGCTTCGTAGACAGTGGGAGCAGCGGAAACGTGTGCAAGATGCTTTATAGGATAAAGCAGGTATCGCGGAGTAGGAACATCTGTTTTGATGTGTTAGTCAAAGAGTTTGACATCATCAAAATGGTAGATGAACCTTGTATATACAAAAGGGTAGTAGGGAGTATGGTGGTGATCCTCGTAGAGTACGTGGATGACATACTCTTGATAGGGAAGGAGTTTCCTATGCTACGCTCGGTTAATCTCCGCTTATCACAAGGATTTTCCATGTAGGATCAAATTGATACCTACTAAATCCTGGATTTTGGATCTATGAGATAGATCTAATTGGATATTAGGATACTCACTAGCTGTAGTGAGATGGTATCAATTGGTCCTGGGGAGAATCACTGGAAGTGTTCCAGGGTGATAAAGTCGACTGAATATCAGTCACAGGCATTGTCTTTACCCTCAATAAAGGGACGGTATGTTGGAAGAGTTCCAAGCTAGATACCGTGACATACTAGACGATAAAGGCAGGATACATCGCTACTTTAGATGCTACCAAAAAGGCTGTTTGGGTGTATATTGGTTCATAAGATGAACTATGTTCCTCCTATTGTGTGACAATGGAGTTGTGGCTTATACCAAGGAACGCAGGTCCCATCAGTGATCCAGACATATTCTAAGGTAGTATCACCTGATCATAGAGATGGCTGATCTCCAAGGTGATCGAGGTTAGGAGAGTAGACTCAGAGGACAACACGGTGGATCCACTCACGAAGGCCTATTCCCAGAGAGAGACTTTTATGGGATGGTTGAGTATGAGATACTACAACCACTGCTACAGATGGCCCTAGTGCAAGTGGGAGATTGTTAGTTATATGTATGCCCTAGAGGCCGTTACTGTACATAGGATGTATATTGTAGTGGATGCTGGGACATATATAGGGAGGACTTTCTTGCTCGACATGATAGTATGCTATCTGGTTGCTCTTTACCTTAACGTGTATACTGATTGTCTCTCTGTTACATGTTGGTAAAGCCCTTAGGATGTGTACTTGACTACCTGGACTATGATGCGGATCATACTAGTGGGGACATGGTAGTCCATAAGTACATCCTTCAAGGTCCCTAGTCGTGGGTGTATCGAGACGGGGCATCGATATACCAGAGTAGACTAGCGTATACCTTCTCGACCCATACAGATGGGCGATGGATGATCCCATATCCATTGGTGTTTGACATCAGAGATGATATACGGGTGCTCAGTAGAGACTGGGTACACTGGACGGACTCGCCGAGAACTCCCAGATGGTATTATACCTCACGCCAGATGGCAGTTCTCTGGTGACACTGGTACAGAGTAGTCTGTTGACCCGAGATCGTCATAGAGTCTTGTGTGGTTCCCACTGTGCTTTGATTTCCACCTTACCACGTCCAAGAGGGCGTGCAAAACGGTGGTTTTTGGGTACAGTCCCGAGTCACATGGAGGCAATGAGCGATAGGAGAGGATTCGTCTCTCCCGGTATAGGGAGTTGATGTTGCACTGTGTTCGATTGGCTATAACCGGAAATCCCTGGCCAGGGTTGTTGAGATTTACTGGTAAGTGTTACCAGTAGTTTCTCGAACTGTTATAGACCTCATATCGACACGACTTATCGAGCTATTGGGGTCTGACGTTTACCACCCCTAGGCAAGATATACGACATATCAGACGATCAGACCGGACTGTACGGTAGTGTTACTGGTTGGATTCACTGGAGTGTGAGCGGGCTTGCTCGTCGATCTTCTGATCGCTCAATACCCGGGTGGCCGTTACGTTTAGCAGACCGCTTGCGGCTTGTGGGTGTTTGATATGATCATCACCTGCTGCCGGCGTATTGACGAGTCTTTAGAGTCCTACACAGAGGTTTCCTGGCTCAAGCGAAACGAAATAGGAGCGCATATGAGATATGTGCGGGACCGAGAATGATACCAGTATGTGATACTGTATTCGATTCTCACGATTTGTAACATTGATCGGTTATATGAGTTATAGCCGGGTTATCGGATCAAGTGTTGATTCGATAAGTTGTTACTATTCATATTAGTCGGTTATATGCGATATGACCGGGTCATTAAATCAAGTGTTGATTTAGTGATTTAATGTATAATTATATATTTGATATATCACTTTACATTAACTAATATAGGTTCACTTTAAATGGATTTTCTCACTTGAAGTTCACAAGTTGTATATGTGATATACTTTTGTGCACTTGATTGTATCATGTTTGATGATACATGCTTACTTGAGTTTGTGTAAAGATTAAACAATGGTTATTTAAATGGTTAGGGTTTTGTTTTTCATTTTCTTATTCATTTATTTATTTATTTATTCTTTTTGGAAAATGTAAAGCATGAAGAGAAAATGGTGGCTAACTTTGTTGTATATTGAAGCTTCATGAAGCTTTTGACTTTGTGACCATTTTGTCTCATGCTTAACCCTAACCATTCCCACTAACCATGATTTGTTCTCTACACTTGACCATGGTTGAGAGATGATAAGTATTCTTATTATTTTCTTTTTACATAATACTTATCATATCATCATCATCTTCTTCTTCATCTTCTTCAATGAAGAAACCTTCACTTCATCAATGGTGATTGATGAAAATGAGTGAGAAATCCAATTCTAAAGTCTACCCACTTCCTATTTCTTCATTCTCTACCTCTTGCCAAGTAGTAGAGTGTGTTTCCTTCACAAGTTTTCATGGCTTGGTGAAGGTGGAGCTTGATCTAGTGATGCTTCGACGTAGATCATCTTCGGCACGTCGTCGATGACCTAGCCCGTCCATTCTCCGATGAAGCCGACGCTAGAGCCCGGGGTTCGACTTGGACAGCGAGGAGACTTCATTGCGGAGCTATGGAGGTGGAGAAACGGATCTACAAAGGTTGTATGTTCGTTTACTTTTAGTTAAGATGTTAACTAGCTCGTTTAGTCGCCTAAAATTCTAGCCAACGATCTTGTTAGGGTTTCTCGGTACCGTTAAAATTTCAAATTGGCATGGTTGATGCCTTGTGAGACCTCCTTGGTGTGCCTAGGAACCCTACATTACCCACGACCTTCCTCTGTCCTTATTGAGCGCGACAGTCCTTAGAGTCCGGTCTAGATATTTTTTAAATTAATGTAGGGTTGATGCAGATGCTTGGTTTGTGATTTGTGGGGCTTAGGAAAGGTGATGAAATCCCTACCTAATCTGAATTTTGGTCTTGCCCTTTAAAAATCCGTATTAAAATATGAAATAACAAAACTTTGCAAAAAGATTTTTGAGCGGTGATATTTTGCAAAGAATCCTGCAGAAAAGATATTTTATTGGATTTCAGAGGAGAGAGAAATATATAGAAAATATACCAGAGAAGTTTGCAGCCCTAAATCTCCTCTCCCGCCGCTCTTCCGCCGCCAAATGAGCTCCTTTGCCGCGGTTCCGCCGCTGGGTGGAGGGATCAGGTGGTGAAAGTTTGCTCTGTGGCCTTCTATACTCCTCTAGATCTCCTGGAATGTCTCTGTCTTTCTGTTTCCTCAAGTCTGCGACTCCAGATTTTCTCGCAAAATTCACACAATAATCGTTAAATATATAATTTGCAGTTTTGTTTTATTTATGATATAGATCGTATAAGAATTCAACACAAATAGTAAGAATAAAAAATTACGCACGTATCCCCGGCAACGGCGCCATTTGATTGGTACGAAAAGAGTGTGTTTGTAGAATAACCGCAATCAGAACGGTGCCGCGCGTAGCTAGACCGAGGTGAGTACGGGTCGTCCTCAGGGAAATGTTGAATATTTTAATCTTACTTTAGATGTGTTGAAAAAGAGAGGAGGGATAAGAATGTTAAGGAATGGTTTCTAGGTCCACGTTAAGCACTAATGCAAAATATAGATCTAGATTATTTATGGATGTAGTTAATATAAGAAGAGGGCCTGTAGGTTCATTAGGATTTAGTAGTTATGGATGATTAATTAAAAATTACTCTTTCTATCCTTTAATAGATTTAACACTAGAACGACAGCGATGCATGTAGATTAGGGTTTCTGGAGGGAAAATGAATCCCACTCTTAACCCCTATCTCGACATGGAACTCCGTTCATATCTAGCCTTTACCAAAACAATCATTAATCTAATCTCTAATCGCGGTCGAGACTAACAATGAATTGGTAGCGCGCTCGATTAGGATGTTAATGATTGTTTTGGTAAAGTTTATAAACTTTATAGGACGTAAAAAGAGTTTAGGGATTTTCATCATCCATTAGCCTACCCTAATCCTACGAACCCTAACAAGCGGAGAATTACTCGCGCATATTGGGAGAAAAAGAGATGGAGAGAAAATGCATAATTAAACTACAAAGAAATAGAATAGGAAAAAGAGCTACCTTTATTAATCAACAATATTCATTACACTTTGATCCCATAGAAAATGATTACAAATACTAGTTTGCTTCTCGATCTCTTCCAAGTAGGTAGACGAACAGTTGATGATCAGCCTGGATGCGTGAGCCATCTTGGACTTCGTGATCTCGTCGGCTTGATAATTTTTCCAAGAGGCTCTCGGTCTTTATTTATAGTCCCAAAGGCAGAAGTCTAGCTTCCAAATTTGGAAATGAACAGTAAAGATTCACCCAAAAAAAGCGCAACTCTTAACCTCTCTGAAATGCGGCGGATCCGCGGCCAACAGGGGGGTTGGGCCGCGGATCCGCAGCCAAGGGTTGTGATCTTTTGATCATTTCTCTGTGGCTTGATCCTTGTGACATGTGGCGATCTCTGGAATTTTTGGAACTTGGAAATCTTCTCGTAGTTGCTGCCAAACTTGATTTCTAAGGTTTTTTTTCTTAATTAGGCAGGTTTGCTTTAACAACTTGATTTCCTTAATTTTAGTCCTGAAAATTCTGCACAACAACTCAAATGATATTTAGTAGAGTTTGTTTTCTTAAGATTTGGTCAATGATATTTTATTGCATACATTTTCCTACCAAATACTAATTATAAATATATCAACACATGGAAAATAGTATTTTTATAGATGAACCCTCATATGTATGATATATTATAATAAAGACCTTTTTTAATATAGAAATAGTAGGAAAAATGTAATAACAAATGTGCAGTTTTATCAACTGAACATATGCTAATTTATAAAATGCCTAAATCAAATAAATGCCTTCATAATTAATAATTCATATTAATTTCCAAATATTTTCCAAAACATAGGTATATAATTATACCATTTTACTAAAACTTAGTTCCATACTTGCATAATATTCCTAAAATTTATTATTTTATAATTTAAATTCCAAAAATAATATTTTATATTTATGAAATATTACAATCGATGGGACGACAATCGAGATGGTCAAGGAGAAGGCGATGAAGTGCTGCCGGGGAGGATAGTTGATGACGATGGTAGCGGCGATGATATTACGGTTAGGGTTTTCGAGAACGAGAGACGAGATGGAGAGACAAGTTGGGCCAATGAGTTGGGGTGATCAAGACGGTTGAGGAGAAGGCAACGAAGAACAAACGACAAGGATATTCAATGACGATTGTGATGGCAGCGATGTGGTTACGGTTAGGTTTTTTGAGGACGAGGGTGTTTGCGAGAGCGAGAGAGAGAAAGGAGAAGAAATTTGTATACGCTGGATTTGAGAAGTATATTCGTCCTAACCCATAAAAAATCTATCCATGCCTACTTTCTAATGGGCCAAGGGGGTTTTTCACCAAGTTTTCAAACAGTGCGACCTTAGAGCTTATTTTCAAAAATACAAGGGTTTTTTCAACAAGTTTGGGCTGGGCTAGTTTTTTTTAAATAATTTACCTTAATTAAAATGGGGTGTTACATAAGCTTTGTATATGTCACACATGCAAATTTGCAACATATGTATTTCCTTTAGTTTTTTGTTCAACCAAACACAAAATATTGTTTGGATTTGGAAATTCAATTACAAAACTTGAAGCTAACCAAACAATGAATTTGAGCCTCTTTTTTGTGCAACAACGCTTGGATGCAACAAATGTTGTAATTCTTTTTGTGGCTAACGAAGCATGTCTTGGGTTTAGATAACTTTATCACAAATCTCGGCCTCAAAACAACTGTTTAAATACGGACGGATCTCAAGTTCTCTTATTGGGTAGAGTTCGGATCAAATCCGACCCGGTTGTGACCCCAGCCTCAGATCTGTGCATTCTAAAGCGTTGCAGTGTCCCACACCTGAAGAGAGCTCGCTCTTCCCACTCTCTTCGAGCTTTCTCTCTCCTCTCTCGCTCTCTTCTTGTTCTTCTCCTCTCTCTAGATCGCTGATCTCTTCGATCTCACGATCCAAAGATGGCTCAGCCTCTCGTGAAGAAAGACGACGATCAAGACGACGAAGGTCAGTTCCTCTCTTCAAAGATCTGAACTTTCTTTCTCCTAGATTTGCTATGGATCCGATCTTTGAACCTGCGAGGTTTCGCGATCTAGATCTGTTGATTTTGGATCTGGATCCATTGATGACGGTTTCGTTGTTAATTTCGTGTAATGCGGGAATTAGGCATCTAGATCTAGGGATTTCACCCCCAAATGTGAAGATATTTTTATAGATTTTGGTCTTTTAATCCATTTGTGCAGCAGATTACTCTCCATTTCTAGGGATCGAGAAAGGCGCGGTGCTTCAAGAGGCTAGGGTCTTCAACGATCCGCAGCTCGATGCAAGGCGTTGCTCACAGGTTTTTATTCAACGATTTGGTCTTCTTTTTTGGCTTTGATCCCTTCATTTGAGATTTATACTTATGTTTTGTTGGTCATTCTTTTAGGTTATCACAAAACTCTTGTATTTATTGAATCAAGGAGAGACATTTACCAAGGTTAAGCTTTGTTCTTAGCTGCATTTATGTTAGATTTTAGTTGTTTCGCAAGACTCCGATTATCTAAAAATTAAATATTTCATAGGTTGAAGCCACGGAAGTGTTTTTTGCTGTGACGAAATTGTTCCAGTCTAAGGATACTGGGTTAAGGAGAATGGTTTATTTAATTATCAAAGAGCTTTCACCCTCTGCTGATGAGGTTAGAACTTAGAACAATAAGGTCCTGTTTGGATCAAGAGTTTTTTGTTTGGAAATAACGTTAATAACTATATGATTGCTATTAATTTGGCTGTGGAAGGTTATTATTGTCACAAGTTCGCTTATGAAAGACATGAATAGCAAGACTGACATGTATCGGGCCAACGCTATAAGGGTTATTTGCAGAATCATTGATGGGACTCTTCTAACCCAAATCGAACGATACTTGAAGCAAGCTATTGTTGACAAGAATCCAGTTGTTGCTAGTGCAGCGCTCGTCAGTGGAATTACCTTGCTTCAGGTACCATCACATGTTTGCTCAGGTCTCGTATATTTGGTATTTCCTACACCTTCTAACTTAGTTTTCTAATTGGAAAGACGAATCCTGAGATCGTAAAAAGGTGGAGTAACGAGGTACAAGAAGCAGTACAGTCGAGAGCTGCTCTTGTGCAATTTCATGCACTAGCTCTTCTCCATCAGGTACCAATTAGATTCCTTCTCTAAATAACTCTGAACAAATTGGTAAACCCCAAAAGCACTTCATGATAAATCATATCTCGCTTTTATATCATCGAACTGGAACCTTACTTTCTAGACAACTAATTTCCATATGTTCAGGCAATTTATCAGGTGCTTTTGTAAGCTTGAATTTGGAAGAATAGTGGCAAGTTTGATATTCAATTTTTGGCATCATATTTTGTCAAGGGTTAAATTTCATATTACTGACATTATGTCTGATAAAAGGTAAATGTTGACATCTGATTGTCATTTGTTGGCTTAAATTTGGTCTGCTCTTTTCTCTAGTTTAGATCAGTGTACTTTGTAGTATATTAGATTCATCTACTTATCAACAACCATGCAAAAGATCAGCAAGAACAGGCTTAATAGTCTAGACTACCTCAAAGTCCACTTAACGTGTTTCATTCTATTTTCAGCCTCTTCAACTGGCACTATTCATAGTAAATTCTGAATAGTCAGTAATCCTGATTCTATTTTCAATGGGATTGCCGAAGAAACAGGTTGTTTGAGGTTGCAAAGGGCGGATAGTAATATGCTTTAGAAATTTTATAGTGAAGAATGATTTTAGTCTGGTTTAAGGTCCTGTGTTTTTGAAATTCAAAGAATACTAGGCATGCGCTAAAGTTGGTTGACTTTTTCTCCTGATTAGATGGAAGTAACATTAAGCATCCGGTATGGACATCAGTTAAGGCTTACATAAAGTAGAAGTATGTTAAGTGAGATAAACATATGAACAAGGGTGATGGTATTGATGGGGATTGAAGTTATGAAGTTATGAGATATCTACCCCAGATTTCCTTGCCTTCATGCTTTCAATCATTTTCTAATCATTTACACAGTGCATTACACCATGAAACTTTGGGAGAGAGTGATTGAACACAGGCTAAGGAAGGATATTAAGATAACAGAGAACCAATTTGGGTTCATGCCTGGACGATCGACGACAGAGGCGATTCATTTACTTCGTCAACTTGTCGAGCGCTTTCGAGAGAGGAGAAGAGATTTGCATATGATATTTATTGATTTAGAAAAAGCGTACGACAAGGTACCTAGAGAGGTATTATGGGGGACAATGATGAAAAAGGGGGTCCCCGTCAAGTATATTGACATAATCAAGGATATGTACGACGGAGTAGTGGCAAATGTCAGAACTTGCGGTGACTTAACAAGTGATTTTCCGATTACTATTGGTTTACATCAAGGATCTGCATTAAGTCCTTTCCTGTTTACCATCGTGATGGATGAGCTTACTAGAACTATCCAAGATGAGGTCCCTTGGTGTATGCTATTCGCTGATGATATTGTTCTAGTAAATGAGACGAAAGCAGGGGTTAATGCCAAATTGGAATTATGGAGACAAACATTGGAATCTCGGGGATTCAGATTGAGCAGGTCCAAGACAGCATATATGCACTGCAAATTTAGTATCCAGAGAAGTCAAAACCATATTGGTATAACATTGGAAGGGCAAGAGATATCACCGAGCGACCAGTTTAGATATCTAGGTTTCATCATCCAAAGGAATGGGGAGATCGACAGTGATGCTAATCAAAAGATCCAAGCTGATTGGTTGAAATGGAGGAGTGCAACAGGGATTTTGTGTGATCGTAATTTTCCGTTAAAATTGAAAGGGAAGTTTTATCGGAGCGCTATTCGGCCTGCCTTATTATATGGTACAGAATGCTGGACTTCTAAGAAACATCATACACAGAAGATGCACGTAGCGGAGATGCGCATGCTTCGTTGGATGTGCGGTAACACTAGAAAAGACAATGTGCGAAATGAGGATATTCGTGCAAAAGTTGGTGTAGCACCCGTGGAGGAGAAGATGCGGGAAAACCGGCTTAGATGGTTTGGTCATGTGCGACGCAGACCTATGGAAGCACCGGTTCGACGAATAGATACTCTCGATATGGGTAATGGCAAAAGGGCAAAAGGGAGACCGAAGAAAACTTGGATGGAGGTGATACGAAACGATATGGTTGCCAAAGGACTCAATGAAAGTATATTGTTCGATAGAAGTGAGTGGAGACAGAGGATTCATGTGCTGGACCCGGCGTGATTCTCATGTTGGTTCATGTAGCCTATCCCATATGCTTGGGATAAAAGGCTCAGTTGTTGTTGTTGTTGTTGTTACACAGTGCATTACAATTCACTCTACAACTATAAAATTAGATTTAAATATTCCTTTAAATGGAACAAACCAATGCTCTCATTCTGGACGGTTACCCATTTTTAGATTGTTAAATGCTTCTTTGATGTGTTCATTTGGTGAAAGCTTGCCTATTCTTTTGATCATTCTTCAAGTTAATTTTTGGGCTTCTTTACTTATATGCCAAGTTTTCTTATGCCAAGCAAACTTCATATTATTAATAATCTCAATATGCTAGTTGTGTCGAATTACATTATATTTTGTCTTTATTTTAGGGAAATGATGGCAATCATTAAAAAAAGAAATTGATGGAGATTCAAGTCAGTTGACTTTTGGCCATCTTAGGAGGAAAACTATGCCACGTGATACCTACAATCCTCCCCCCAACCCCCAACCCCCAACACATACACACAAAAATGAAAAAAAAAGAAAAGAAAAGAAAAAATAAAGCACACACTTGGTGTTGGTAACAGCCAGACCTATGTGAAACAGTTTCTTCTGCTGCTCCGTGCTTTCCCCCGCGTATGCCTATGGTTGTTTTTAAGAGAATATTACAGTCAGTTGTCTCTTAACACTTTATAAACACCATACTTTTTCTGCACAAAAGAGCTAAATGAAGCAACTGATAACCGAGTTAGCTTACCTCCGATACTGATAGCATATTCATGTACTCAGATTCGACAGAACGACCGTTTGGCTGTGAGCAAGCTTGTTACCAGCTTGACTAGGGGATCAGTTCGCTCACCTTTAGCTCAGTGCCTCTTGATTAGATATACAAGCCAGGTATGTCTCATTGTTTGTGTATATCTGAAACTGAGAATAAATCATGATTAACTAAAGGGTGTGTGTCAGCAGGTGATTCGTGAGTCAAATGTGAACACACAAACAGGGGACCGTCCCTTTTTTGATTTTCTTGAAACCTGCCTGCGTCATAAAGCAGACATGGTGATATTTGAAGCTGCTAGGGCAATTACAGAGCTGAGTGGCGTCACCAGTAGAGAACTCACTCCTGCAATTACAGTTCTACAATTATTTTTGAGCTCCTCCAAGCCTGTGCTTCGCTTTGCTGCTGTCCGCACACTGAATAAGGTTAGTTTTATCTACCCTCTATTACTTTACCAGTTTAACTGGCTTTCTGTACTAATTAGCTGATTTTGTGGATGTTTTTGTTACGTTGATGGATCTTATTTTTGTGTTACTATGACATATAAAGTCATGTTCCTCATTTATGCTTCTTTAGGCAATCACTGAAGGTTGTATACTTGTATTTATTTTTTGCTTACCTGAAGTAACATGTGGATATTTTGTTTCTAAGAAAATTAATGGGTGTATGATGGAAGAAAGTTCTTGTGGGCATATTCCAATTTTCACATAGTTAAAGAGTTGACAGATCTTTAGTTCTTCATCTTACTGAAGTTACAAATATTCTGTGTCTGCTTGAACCATCACAAAATAATATTCAAGATATATGGCAAAACGGACGTGACTGGCACTGCATCAATTGTATATTCCGAGAAGGTTAGAGCATTGTCAGCATAAATCTTTTCTTAAATATGTGAAGACATCCTTCTTCATATCTTAAACAACAATCAATACCCATTATCTATTGAGAGCATCATCCTCTTTCAGTTAGCAGTCACCTCATCTTCCTGCCTCTTTTGTTTTGTTTTATTTTTACTCCTAGCCTCCAACTGAAATTTTAATCTATAATAGCGTATTCGTTGGTATTGATCGCACATGCAGCTATCCTCAACCGAAGCTGCATCTAACTTCATATGCACCTGAGCACACAAATGCATTATTGGTTGTGAGTATAAGCATTGTTACTCAAACAAATTTTACCAACGCTTTTTTTGACAACTTGAAACTTGCTAGAGAATAATAGTTCATTATTTGACAGCTTGAAACTTTCTAGAGAATAATAGTTCATTATTTTTATGATATTATGTCTCACATTGAATCAAATCACCCTTGTTTAGACGTATCTGTTACATTTTTAGTTTCCATTTTCTCTTTTTCGTTTAAGGAGGTTGTAACAGCAAATGACTATAAAATAAAATTTGTAAATTTTAGATTCTTTCGTATCTAACAAACTATAAATCTAAGGCGCTAATGTCAATATTACTGATTCTAATGCTGTGGGTGCTGGTTTCTGAACTGAAGTATTTTGTTCAAATCTCTAATGATAATAAATTACTATTTATCTAAGAAATTGATGGTTGAAGGGGAAAAAAGTCCAATTAATCTTAATTTGATGATGCCACTGATGTATCTTTCCTCGTCTCTCGCAAAGATTTAAGGATTTATAAGTAAAATGAGAATATGTATGCATAGCCTCTAAAAGGAACTCCTGAAGTTTAATTGGTCAGTACAGAACTGGTTTGAGCAAATGTTACATCTGGTAGATCCACTCAGCAAAATCAGCCGCATGCTTTTTGTTGGGAACTCATGCACACTAATTTTAGAAGATAGCAACATTGATTTTAAAATTTTTCTAGTTTGCTAAAGTTCCAAAACCATGAATCAAACTAAAGTGCTAGAACTTGTAAACAAAAATCTAGTGAGCTAAACTAATATGCTATGTGTAGAATACTCCCATCCTCAAGTTTTTTTTCAAGTGCTCCAATGTTGTGGACTTTAGTTAGCTCTTAAGAGCTCCGGATCGCGTTTGCAAGCCGATCCTCCTTCGCCGAAGATGATCCACCTGTGGGAACCTAGTCCAAGCTCTAGCTTCATACAAAAATAACCTAGTGAAGCAACTAAAGTTCACAACTTGCTAAGAAGTGAAATTTAAGGATGTAGTGTGAGTGTTCTAGTATTTTTCAATCTCATTTTCTTCTTGATTCTCATCACATGAAAGGGCAGAAGAAAAGAATGAAGGAGGAGCAATGTAGGAGAGAGCAACTAAATGGTTTAAAGAATAACCTCACAAATTTAAGCATGCTCTTTTTCCTCTTATTAAAAAGATTTCACCAAATATAAAATGCAACCATGCTTGAATAGTATGACCAAATGAATAAAGAATTCATTTGGCCATACCCTCAACCATTTCTCCCTTCCACCTTATTTCATAATATCTATTTTCCAAAAATGGAAAATCAACACAAATGAGGTGTCCACCTTCTAGAATGTATTTTTGTACGAATACAAAAATACGTACCCGCAAATACATGCCCGTATTCGTATCAATATACGAATACCCAAGAGATAGAAAAACACAATGAATATAATACTAGAATATACATATCAAAATACATATATGCAAATTTTTAAATCAGTACTTGATTTAATAATCCGTCTTAATCCTAAGCCGAATAGTATTATCATCTGTCCGATTAAAATCCGTGTAGCTGGTGTACTTATTTAACCGGAACCCTTTATGTATCAATATACATCCACTGTATCATTTCACATGACCTGGAAAAACCTTCTGTGTGGGACTTTAAAAACTCGACAATACGCTGGCAGTGGGTTTAACCACAAGCATGCCAGCGTTATTAGCTGTACATAACGGCTACCCAAGTATTGAACGAAAGGAAGGCCGACGAGCAAACTCATCCGTACCCCTACTGAGCCTGTTTGTGACAATCTTCGTACAGTCCGGTCTGTTCGTCTAAGAGTATCGTACATCGGGTCTAGGAGGTGGATAGTCAGACCCTTAATAACGCGATATATCGTGTCGGTGTGAAGCCCATCATCCACTGAGAAACTACTGATCCAAATCAGTAAATCTCGTCCATCTTGGCCAAGGATTTCTAGTGGCGGCCACCGTGCACAGCACGACATCTACCCTAAATACCGGAAGAGACGAATCTCTGACGATTCGCTCACTGCCTCCATGTAGCTTACCCAACTAAAACCTGTTTGCACGGCTCCTTTGAGCCGCGGTAAGGTAGTAATCAAAGCACAGCGGGAACTCACACGAGACAAATGACGATCTCGGGTCGACAGACTAACATGTACTCATGTCATCAGAGAACTACCATATGACAATAGGTATATAATTTTCCCGGCGAGTCCGTCTAGTGTAACTTATAACCCAATGAGCATGTGTATATAATTTTTGGTGACCAACACCAATGGCTGTGAGACTGGCCATCGCTCCTCGCCGGGGTCAAAAAAACGTATACATTAGTCTATTCTGGAATATCGATGTCCAGTCTTGATATTCCCACGACCAGAGACATTTAAGGATTTGCTTATAGACTACCCAGTTCTCACAAGTGTGATCGTCACAATAGCCCTGGTAGTCAAACAAGAATCCTATGAGCTCTATCAACATGTAATAGTGATCCGTATTACCACATAATATATGTACATGATGATAGAGATGAACCAGATAACATACTATCATCTCGAGTAAGACTGTTCTACCTGTATATGTCCTCCCTTAATCATCAAAATCGCATGCCTGCGATTACAATAATTGCCTTGAGGGCACTACAGCCAACACTTTTATCTTAAAAATTTGTTCAAGAACGGAAGTCAACTTGGATCCAGAAGTATACATGGGTTTCTGGACACAGTTTGACTTGTTGAAACATGTGATCTTAGGTTGAACCTCAGTCAGGTTCTCCTCTATGAGTGATAGCCAAGGATTTTCTTTCATAGTTTTTTCTCCATTTTAAGGCATAGTCATCATGCCTTGTTGAGAGTGCACCCATGCCTTACATAGTATTTGTATGGTTTTAATCAGTATACTCATGCCTATGAGGATAGCCCTTGGATGCGCTGAAGTGTGTATAGAGGGGTTCTCAAAATAAAAGATGATCCATAGCCCTACTATACGTAGTGCTTGAAAGTCTATCCTAGCATCACAACAGGGTTCTAGTAGCATTAATCATGCCAAATTTAAATTTTTCTAGGTGTTAAGTTAGACTAACAAGATCTTAACTAGAATAATTAAGGTTTACTATGATGATATGAACTAAACTAAAGAAGAGGAGGGAGGCTACAACCTTTGATGACCGTGTACTTCTCTTCTTATGCTCCGGGTAGTAGTCCTTACGACTTCTCGTAGCTCCACTTGAAGAACGATCGAGGTAGCTCCTTGATCCTCCAAGTCGAAGACGATCCACCCGATGTTTCTATAGCACAAGCTACCCTTCACTTATATCCTATATGTTAAACCAAAGTGCTAATCTAGTTTAGGATGGTGAAGTAGGGGTTTATAGCTCACTAGGTTTTATCCACCCCCATGGTTCACATCACATGTGAGGAATTGAGGCTTGAAGCATGAAGAGCAAGAAGAAGAGAGCTAGAGAGCTCAAGTGAGGAAAAATGGTTAAGGCAAAAAACTCGATGAAGAATGGCTTTCCAACTCACTTATTGAAGCATGTTTGATTTTCAAATAAAAAATCACATCCATGCTTCAATGGTGTAGCCAAATGAAATAAAATATCATTTGAATCATGCTTCACCCATACCCTCCATATCTCTTCACTTTCCACCTCAATTTTTTTTTTCTATTTTCCATAAAATAGAAAAACAACCATGCTTCATATAATGTGTGTGTGTATATATATCATATATATATTATGAAGAAAATAATTAGTGAGCTAATAATATTAGTTAATATATAATTATATCATATATAATATATATCAAATTATTAAATCAACACTTGATTTAATAATTCGGTTATATCACATATAACCGACTAATATCATTTATCTGTATATCACATTATCAAATCAACACTTGATTTGATAATCCGGTTATACCGATAGCAAATAACCGCCAGATTAGAATACGGTATCACATACTTGTATTTAATCAGGCCCCTTGCACATATCAGCATATGTGCCCTACTTCGTTTCGCCTGAACTATGAAACATCTGTGTGGGACTCTAAAGACCCGTCAATACGCCAGCTGTAGGTGGTGATCACATCAGTCACCTACAAGCCGTCAACGGTACTAGCTGGACGTAACGGCTACTCATGTATTGAGCGAATAGAAGATCAACAAGCAAGCTTGTCCAAACTTCCGTAAAGCCTATAAGTAACACAACCGTACAGTCCGGTCTCTTCGTCTGATATGTCGCATATCATGTCAAGGGGTGATAAACGTCAGACCCCCAGTAACGTGATAAGTCATGCCGATGTCTGGCCTATAACGGTTCGAGAAACTACTGATAACTCTTATCAGTAAATCTCAGCAGCAGCCCTGGCCAGGGACTTCCAGTTATAGCCAATCGAGCATAGCGCACTATCAACCCCAATACCGGGAGAGACGAAACCCCTCCTATCGCTCATTGCCTCAATGCGATTCGGGACTGTATCCAAAATCCACATGTTTGCACGACTCCTTTGAGCGTGGTAGGGAGGAAATCAAAGCACAGTGGGAGCCACACAAGACTCTATGATGATCTCGGGTCTACAGACTAGCCTGTACCAGTGTCACATGAGGACTCCTATTTGACGATAGATATACTTCCAACTAGGAGTCCTCGGCAAGTCTTGTCGATGTACCGATTCTCCAATGAGCACCCGTGTACAATCATTGATTTCACACACCAATAGTTATGGGATCAACCATCGCCCTCTAAGGAACAAGAAACGTACACACTAGTCTACTCTGGAATATCGATGCCCTGTCTCGATATCCCCTCGACTAGGAACTGTTAAAGGATGTACTTTTGGACAACCCTGGCCCTACTAGTATGATCTGCATCATAGTCCTGGTAGTCAAGTACATATCCTAAGGGCTTTATCAACATGTGAGAGAAAGACAGTATAAGAATATCAGTCAACATGTTAAGATAAAGAGTAACCATATAGCATACTATTATGTCGAGTAAGAAAGTCCTATATATATATATATGTCCAAGCATCCACTATAATATACATCAATATACAATAATGGCCTCTAGGGCATACATATTCCTAATAATCTCCCACTTGCACTAAGGCCATGTGTTGTAGTATCTCATACCCAACATCCCAAAAAGTCTCTCAAACTGCGTCTGGGGAAGAGCCTTCGTGAGTGGATCCGCTTCGTTGTCTTTCGTGTCAACTCTCCTGACTTCGATCTCTCGGCGATCTACTATCTTCCTGATCAGGTGATACCGCCTAAGAATATGTCTGGATCTCTGATGGGACATGGGTTCTTTGGCTAAAGCCACAACTCCATTGTTATCACAATACACAGGTATTGGATGCTCAAAGGATGGAATCACATTCAGCAATGAACTTCTTCATCCAGACAGCCTCTTTGGCAGCGATGTATTCAGCCTCCATCGTCGAGTCTGCTACGGTGTCTTGCTTGGAACTCTTCCAACACACCGCCCCTCCGTTCAGGGTAAAGACAAAACTCGAGACCGACTTACTGTCGTCCTTGTCACTCTGGAAGCTCGAATCGGTAAAGGACTCCATCTGGAGTTCACCGTTACCATACACCAAGAACATTTCTTTAGTCCTTCTCAAGTACTTAAGAATGTTCTTCACAGCCGTCCAGTGTTTCTTCCCAGGATCTGATTGATACCTGCTCACTACACCTAGTGAGTAAGCTACATCCGGTCTGGTACATAACATCGCATACATGATCGAGCCTACCGCCGAAGCATAGGGTATCCTTTGCATGCGAGCCCTCTCCAAATCAGTCTTGTGAGACATCTCTTTGGAGAGAGTGATTCCTGAGCAAGCGGGTAAATTACCTTGCTTGGAATCTTCCATACTAAACCTCTTTAGTATGGTGTCTATGTACCTGGATTGGGACAATCCCAGCATCCGTTTAGATCTATCTCTATAGATCTTTATCCCCAGGATATAAGAGGCATCACCTAGATCTTTCATGGAGAACTTATGTGATAAGAAGAGCTTGACCGAGTGTAGCATAGAAACATCGTTTCCTATCAAGAGTATGTCATCCACGTACAATACGAGGAAGATCACCTTACTGCTGCTTGGTGTTTATGTGCAAGCTGCAGATAAACCCCCCCAGCTATTCATTCACGATTCCCTTATTTTTACGGAACCAACGTTCCCCAGCTTAAGTGGGTTCGGTCAATACATCCATATTATTATCTTGGTTAAGGCGTGACATTGGTTTCGCATGTACAACCTTCTTATATATACAAGATTCATCTACATTTTTGATGAAGTCAAACTCTTTGACAGCTTCATCAAAACAGAGATTCCAGCTCCACGATGCCTGCTTCAATCCGTAGATGGATTTAAGCAGCTTGCACACCTTCCCGCTGCTCCCATTATCTACGAAGCCCTCTAGCTGTGTCATGTACACACTCTTCTAAATCACCATTTAGAAAAGCGGTCTTGACGTCCATCTGCCAGATTTTGTAGTCATGGTATGCAGCAATGCAAGTATGATCCCGATGGACTTAAGCATAGCGACGGGAGAAAATGTTTCATCATAGTCGACAGCAGGTCGCTGACGAAAACCTTTTGCTACAAGTCTAGCTTTGAAAGTCTCAACTTTTCCATCTACACCAATCTTCTTTTTGAAGATCCATTTGCGCCCAATGGGTTTTACCCCTTCAGGAGCAACTTCCAAAGTCCATATTTTGTTGGTGTACATGGATTCCATCTCGGATCGCATAGCATCCAGCCATTTCATAGAGTCTCCACTTGTGATGGCCTGCTCGAAACTAGTTGGGTCATCATCTTCCATGATGCAATCCTCGCTCCCACCGTCTATAAGAAAACCGTAGTACCTTTCAGGTGGATGAGGAACCCTACTAGATCTGCGGAGTGCCTGGGGATGTTGGGGACTATTGAATCCTCTGGTTCCATTAAATCGTTAGTTACAGTTTGTGTAGCTGGAACTTCTTCCAGTTCTAGCTCATTGCCACTAATTTCTTTCACAAAAAATTCCTTTTCTAAAAATATGGCATGTCGAGAAACAAGCACCCTTCGTGAATTTTTGGGATATCCTACAAACTTGGAAAGAACCGACCTTGCCTCGAGCTTTTCCGGATTTTGTATTTTAACATAAGCCGGACAACCCCATATCTTAATAAAATTAAGACATGATCTCTTTCCTATCCATATCTCATATGGAGTGGTAGGTACAGATTTGGTGGGAACCATATTCAATAGATGTGCGGCTGTTTTAAGTGCATAACTCCAAAAGGAAATGGGTAACTCATCATTACTCATCATAGAGCGCACCATATCTAATAGGGTGCGATTCCTCCGCTCCGAAACTCTATTGTGCTGTGGTGTATACGGAAGAGTAAGCTGAGAGAGAATCCCACTCTCTTTTAAATAATCATGGAATTCCGTGCTCAAGTATTCTACTTCTCCATCAGATCGAAGGATTTTAATACTTCTACCCGTTTGGTTTTCTACTTCGCACTTATATTCCTTGAATTTCTCAAAAGCTTGAGACTTGTGTTTCAATAGGAACACATGTCCATATCTTGAGAGATCATCGGTGAATGTAATAAATTACGAGTAACCATTCTTGGCATGTGTAGACATAGGACCGTATACATCACTATGTATTAGCCCTAAGACTTCAGTAGCTCTTTCTCCATGTCCAGTAAACGAAGTTTTGGTCATTTTTCCTTTGAGACACGACTGGTAAGTTTCATAAGATGTAAATTCGAACGGATTCAAATATCCATTTTTATATAACTTAGCGAGTCTTGTCACATTGATATGACCTAGTCTACAGTGCCACAAGAAGGTTTCGTTCATTTCTGAACTTTTCCTCTTGTTTGTGTTTTGTATGTTCAGAACTGTACTTTGATTCAGAACGTATATACCGTTTACATAAAGTACCAAATCCAATCAACACTTGATTTTGGAAAATGTTCATAACATTATCCTCTAATGTGAAATTATATCCTTTTTAGATAGCAAAGAAACCTATATAATATTACACATCATTTTTGGTACGTAATAAGAGTCGTTCAGAACCAATGTATTACCAGTTGGTAATACAAGGTGATATTCGCCAACTGTCTTGGCTGCAACAATTGCACCATTCCCTACTGTTAGAGATTTATCACCTTTTCCCAGTTCTCTATCTTTCTTTAGCCCATGTAACAAATTACATACGTGGGATCTTATCCGGTATCCAATACCCAGGACGTAGAACAGACTGAGAAACAGTTTTCGGTAACGAACACACCCGAAGAAGATGCATCAACATGCCGTTTCTTCGTACGGGTGGCGCGGGAATCCTGGTATTCCCTTATTTTTACGGAACCAACGTTCCCCAGCTTAAGTGGGTTCGGTCAATACATCCATATTATTATCTTGATTAAGGCGTGACATTGGTTACTGCCTGGAGAGAGAAGGAAACGCATTAGCGTGCGCTCTTTGTAAGATTAGATTGGTTATTATCTTATCTAATCAGGATGTCTCCCACTGTTTTTATCAAATCTTTCTTCAAACCATTAAAGGTAAGATTAGCCGGGATTAATTACATTCTACAAGTTCGCTAACCGGTCAGCCAGACTAGTGTCGGTACTCCGAGTGAGGTTCCCCGTGCTTTCGCATGGACCTAATTAAAATAAATTTCGTTTCCCTAAAGGCATAACCCCGTTGACACCTTTCTAGACACCTACTGGATTAGCTAATTGTAAAGTGCAAAACTCTCCCAGGAGTAACTCTTACTCGCAGTGGGTATCGGGATCCAACTATCATATAGAAGGTATGCAATCTCATTGCAAATTTCAACACTTGAAATTCCCGATAATGTTTTTACTCCTAACGTCCTACGACCTTGACGAAGGATAACAAACCATAGGGCGCTAGTCAAGTTCAACCCATTCATTTCTTGATTGAATTAAACCCACGGGCACGACCCTTGACGAAGGCCAACAAAGTCGCACGACTACCCTAATCCAATCGTTTCACATGCTGCAGATAAACACTAATCAGCTACCGCACACTACGTCTCGATGAAGGCCAACAAACGTAGTACGAATACTAAATAGTATTTATCTGAAATGACGGAGGGCTACACATGTTTTTAAGAAAACCATGAGCGTAATGAACTTGATATCGTTGTAGAATCTAGTGATTTGGAGTGTTTTAAGCTCCGTTTTAAAAATCGAATAGTTTTGCAGCGTTTGCTAGTTTTGCTAAAAAGGCCACTCCCGGTGAAGGGATCTCGACTCTTTCCTCATCGAATGAGGTGATGGATATTCTATAAGGAATACCACTATGCAAAACAAAAAACTAGTGTAGCTTCCAAAACTAAACGAGTGAGTTGTAGCATTTGCTAGTTTCGCTAAAGATGTCACTCCCGGTGAAGGGATCTCGGCTCTTTCCTCATCGAATGAGCTGCTGGATATTCATCAAGGAATAACACTATGCAAATAAAAAACTAGAGCTATCCATTTTGAAAATTTGATTCTACAACATTTTTAGGTTTCTTTTTTTTCATTAATCTCATTAATGAAGTTCCATCATTTAATATTTCCTAAACATCACAGAAAATGAAACGAAAATAGAACGTACGCTTATGCCATCCGCATTCGCCACTTTGCCCCGTCATGCACCGTTAGGTTACTTAACTACCGGCAGAGCGGGGGCTGGACTAGCGCGGGTGCAACATATAAGCAATGTTTATTATATATCATATATATAATATAACATTCGTCTCACGCAGTTATATGATCACATCATAGAACCAAGCAGCAGAAGCAACATATGAAATATTGGATATACTAGGATTTCGTGTTTTAAATTTAGCTAGTAATGTAAAACACGGATTCCACGGTGGTGAAGAATAGCCAAACCCACATCCCTAGACCCCTACGAGAGCGGCAAGTAACCTTACTAATTCTAGAGTTAGGAGACCCGGTCTCAACTCCTTGAGATGGTCTCCCACTGAACTCTAGAACCCGGCTACTTGTGCTCCCCGTCTTGGGTCTATCCTAATGCGGAAAAGTAAATAATATATATCGATGATGACATCATCCTCAACCCGGAAGTGCCCCAATAAAAGAATATTATATACAGATTTTATATGAATGAAAATAAAAACTTTCATCTCACATAAAACCCCCCGGCTATTCATTCACGACGATCCAATAATCATATCACCAGCAACACATAACATCTCATGTCATCAACGTAAGTAAATATGCGTATCCCGAATTTCCGTTGACATATAGCAACGGGATCGGGATACCCCACATATTACACTTACGGTCGTAGAAAAGAAAATGAAAAACTACAATAATTAGAATCCGTATATCCTTAGACATCATAAACCCGGAAGATCTCATATTCCGGATTTCATGCCTAACCTATAAACCTTGTATTTTAGTCTCAAATTGAAAACACTTTTCAATTACTTTAGTCGGGTAATTCAACAGGATTCCCGACTATATTATCGAATACTCGTCGGAAACTTTAGCAGATGTCCGCACCCCCGATGCCGTCGACGAAGTGCACAAAAGTGGAACACCGTGGCCGCGAGCATCCGAATGGGTGCTTTTTGGCAACGGGGTTCTCCTACAGTCACTTGGTCGGGGCTATGGGGCATAGCTGTCTACTAGAGTTACTCGGCGAGGGTTTACGTACAATACGCGATTGCGACGACGTTTTGATCCGAATCAAAACTCCGTGGCAACCGATTAACCGAGACTAAAACACTAGATTTACAATATACTAACTAGTTTTCATAAAACTAATTATTCTGGATTCTAAATATTGTATCACATATTATCAAGTCTAAACGATATTAAACATTTCGATCGGTTTAACAAACACCCACAAATTCCAGAGACCTCAACAACTTGAGAATCATTAAAACCACCTAGAAAGTGCTAAATGAAACCATGGAGCAGCACAAGAAAAATGGACCCACAATTCCACAAAACGGCGGCGGAACCGCGGCAAAACAAGGGTTTTGGCCGCGGTTCCACGGCGCTTTAGGGGAATTGGGGCTCCAAATTTCTTGGGGCTCTATAGAAAACCCTGCACGATTTTTTTGGATATTTTTAATCACAAAATTTCCAACTTTTGAAAAATTCGACAGAAACTTTGGAAACCGATCGAACACTTTAATATCGTAAAGACTTACCCTAATGTTCTAGTTTGGCTCTGATATCATGAAAGTCTATCCTAGCACCACAACAAGATTCTAGTAGCATCAAGCATGCCAAATTTAAATTTTTCTAGGTGCTAAATTAGACTAACAAGATCTTAACTAGAATAATTTGGGTTTACTATGATGATATGAACTAAACTAAAGAAGAGGAGGGAGGCTACAACCTTTGATGACCGTGTCCTTCTCTTCTTATGCACCGGGTAGTAGTCCCTACGACTTCTCGAAGCTCCACTTGAAAAACGATCGAGCTAGCTCCTTGATCCCCAAGTCGAATACGATCCACCCGATGTTTCTATAGCACAAGCTACCTCTTCACTTATATCCTATATATGAAGTAAACACCCTAAACCAAAGTGCTAATCTAGTTTAGGATGGTGAAGTAGGGGTTTAAAGCTCATTAGGTTTTATCCAAGCCCCATGGTTCACATCACATGTGAGGGATTGGGGCTTGAAGCATGAAGAGGAAGAAGAAGAAGAGAGCTGGAGAGCTCAAGTGAGGAAAAATGGCCAAGGCAAAAAACTCAATGAAGAATGGCTCTCCAACTCACTTATTGAAACATGCTTGATTTTCAAATAAAAAATCACATCCATGCTTCAATAGTGTAGCCAAATGAAATAAAATATCATTTGAATCATGCTTCACCCATACCCTCCATACCTCTTCACTTTCCATCTCATTTTTTCTATTTTCCATAAAATAGAAAAACAACCATGTTTCATATAATGTGTGTATATATATATACATCATATATATATATATATATTATGAAGAAAATAATTAGTGAGTTAATAATATTAGTTAATATATAATTATATCAAATATAATATATGTCAAATTATTAAATCAAGTGTTGATTTAATAATCCAGTTATATCACATATAACCGACTAATATCATTTATCTGTATATCACATTATCAAATCAACACTTGATTTGATAATCCGGTTATACCGATAACAGATAACCGCCAGATTAGAATACGATATCACATACTTGTATTTAATCAGGCTCCTTGCACATATCAGCATGTGCCCTACTTCGTTCGTCTGAACTATGAAACATGTGTGGGACTCTAAAGACCCGTCAATACGCCAGCTGTAGGTGGTGATCACATCAGTCACCTACAAGCCGTCAGCGGTACTAGCTGGACGTAACGGCTACTTATGTATTGAGCGAATAGAAGATCAACAAGCAAGCTTGTCCAAACTTCCATGAAGCCTATAAGTAACACTACCGTACAGTCCGGTCTCTTCGTCTGATATGTCGCATATCATGTCTAGGGATGATAAACGTCAGACCCCCAGTAACGTGATAAGTCATGCCAATGTCTGGCCTATAACGGTTCGAGAAACTACTGATAACTCTTATCAGTAAATCTCAGCAGCAGCCCTGGCCAGGGACTTCCAGTTATAGCCAATCGAGCATAGCGCACTATCAACCCCAATACCGGGAGAGACGAAACCCCTCCTATCGCTCATTGCCTCCATGTGATTCGGGACTGTACCCAAAATCCACATGTTTGCATGACTCCTTTGAACGTGGTAGGGAGGAAATCAAAGCACAGTGGGAGCCACACAAGACTCTATGACGATCTCGGGTCTATAGACTAACCTGTACCAGTGTCACCCGAAGACTGCTATCCGACGATAGGTGTACTACCAACTAGGAGTCCTCGGCGAGTCCTGTTCGATGTACCCATTCTCCAATGAGCACCTGTATACAATTTTTGATGTCACACACCAATGGTTGTGAGATCAACCATCGCCCTCTAAGGGACAAGAAACGTACACACTAGTTTACTCTGGAATATCGATGCCCTGTCTCGATATCCCCTCGACTAGGAACTGTTAAAGGATGGACTTTTGGACCATCCTGGCCCCACTAGTATGATCTGTATCATAGTCCTGGTAGTCAAGTACATATCCTAAGGGTTTTATCAACATGTGAGAGAAAGACAGTATAAGAATACCAGTCAATATGTTAAGATAAAGAGTAACCAGATAGCATACTATCATGTCGAGCAAGAAAATCCTCTATATATATGCCCAAGCATCCACTATAATATATATCAATGTACAATAATGGCCTCTAGGGCATATATATTCCTAACAGTGCTAAGAGGATTAACCCCCCTCCCCGCCCCCCCGCCCCCAAGAAAAAATGTATTTGACGTTAACATATTCTTTTTCTTGAATCATTTGTATCATAGGAAATGGTCTTCAAACCTACGATATTTCTATGGACTCCCCTTCCAGAACCTTTGTGTCACACACACAAACGAAACTCTTGTAATGTTTCCTCTGCTTCCACCTCACTTTTGGAACATGCCCCAAACTTGTCCCTTGTAATATTTCCTGTGCATTTCTTCATTCAAGTCAACAATCAGACTGCAAATTGTCAAGTATTCCAACTCCATAGTTGGAAAGAACCGTCTATAGCTAGTCAGAATTAATCGCACACTTCGTTCGGCAGCATGGTTGAAGCGTAGATTTTGAGTTTGGATTTGCTACTTCTAGTTACAAGGTTTCTATTCATGCTCTTGACTTGTATACAAGCATAATTTTGAACTGGGACAGTGATTTATTCAGCATTCAGTTCTCTAAAGTTATCTATGCAAATTTACAGGTGGCAATGACACATCCTCTGGCAGTTACAAATTGCAATATTGATATGGAAAGCTTAATCTCTGACCAGAACAGGAGCATAGCCACGCTTGCCATTACTACACTCTTGAAAACAGGCAATGAATCAAGTGTGGACCGTTTGATGAAACAAATTACCAACTTTATGTCAGATATTGCAGATGAGTTTAAGATTGTTGTGGTGGAAGCTATAAGGTCTTTGTGCCTGAAATTTCCCCTCAAGTACCGGTCTATGTAAGTAAAACTCATAAATTCATTGGAAACATTTTGTATTTATGATGGCCATCCAAAGAAAAGCTTTGAATTTCTGCTTATGTGATGCCTTTTACTTGATGCGACAATATCTCTCTATTTAGTTGAAATAACTGTATTTCATGTACTGATATCCAGGATGAACTTCTTGAGCAACATTCTTAGAGAAGAAGGGGGGTTCGAGTATAAAAAAGCAATTGTTGATTCTATAGTTATCCTTATCAGAGAAATACCAGACGCAAAGGAAAGTGGCTTATTTCATCTTTGTGAGTTTATTGAAGATTGTGAATTCACATACCTTTCGACTCAGGTAATTATTTCCATTTTCACTGCAGGCGGAAAACTTTACTTACGACCTTGCTTTGTGAACTTAAACACTCTTGAGCATGTTGTACTTGCTGCTTATATCTTCTGCACGGCAGAATTATGCTTCCAGAAATGTAGATAATGTTAACTGTTCACATAACTAGCATGTTGAGTGAAGTTTTTGGAATTTTATATTGATAAGAATCATAATTATACTCCTGCTTGGAGGGGAGGCCAGCTTGTGCTATCAATTTAGCTATTCTTGATTAATACAACTGCCAAAATGTCACGACCCGAAGGTACGGAACGTGACCGGCACTTAAATTACGAAACGTCCAGAGGCGTAACGTAATCTAAGTAAGCCAAAGCCCAGAAATCTAAACCATTTAAAGAAAATAGAGTGAAGGAAAACTTATTTAAAAGTTTAACATATAAATTGGTTGGGTTTTGTTTTTGGTCCCATCTAATAAGTGTTTTTTCATGTATCTAGTTTACTTGTGGACATATGTATAAGTATTTTATTTTCCGTTTCTGTTTAAGATGGCCAGGATATGATTTGAGGGTGTAGACTTGTAGTGCACTAGTGCCCAAGTCCTTTTTTCTTTAATGATTTAGCTGGCCTTCCTAGTTTTTACTGATTAGTTAGCCCAGAATAATAATAGGGATGACTATATTGACTTTATGATATTTTAGATACTTCACTTTCTTGGAAATGAAGGGCCAAAGACAACAGACCCCAGTAAATATATAAGGTACATCTATAATCGTGTGATACTTGAAAATGCGACAATACGAGCTTGTGCAGTTAGTACTTTGGCAAAGTTTGGCGCCTTGGTTGATACATTGAAGGTATTGCAAACACCAACGTTACACTGTTTTATTTTCTCCAGCATTTTGTTTCAGCTATTGATTAGCTTTTGCTGAAGTTGTAACTGTGGATATTTTAAATTTTCTAATATTGTTTTTTCTTCCTCAGCCTCGCATATTTGTACTCTTAAGGCGTTGTCTTTTCGATATTGATGATGAGGTGAGCTATATTTTTTTTGCTGTTTTTTCTCATTATGAATTTGAGGGCGGGTTTTGATCATCGTCGTTCAGATTCACAAATCAAGAATTTACCATTTTACAGCTACAAACTATATAGAAGTTCAGTGCATTCTGAATAACCGTATTGGTTGTGAACGTAGAGTTTGATGGACAACCAAAAACAGCATATTATGTTGTCAATTTAACTTTTATAGCCCAAATATAAACTATGATTTGTCTTGGGTTTGTAATTGAATACAGGGTAGTCATGGTATAATCATCATATATGTGGGCTTGTTACATCACAAGGCCAAATAATCTAACCGAATGTCTTACCTAACCTTCTATGTTCCATACAGGTCCGTGACCGGGCAACACTTTATCTTAATACACTAGGAGGTGATGGCTCAGTCACTGAAACTGACAAAGATGTTAAAGAATTCCTTTTTGGCTCATTGGATGTTCCTCTGGTTAACTTGGAGAGAAGTTTGCGCAATTATGTATGTGTCAATTGCAGCTGTCATATGACTCGTATCTGCAATGATGGCATCACCCACAATATTTTTATTTCTTTAACAGGAGGCTTCTGAAGAACCTTTTGATATTTCTTCTGTGCCAAAGGAAGTCAAGTCACAGCCTCTTGCTGAGAAAAAAGCTCCAGGGAAAAAGCCTACTGGTTTGGGGGCTCCTCCCGCTGCTCCTACATCTGCTGTCGATGCATATGAAAAGTTGCTTTCATCCATTCCTGAATTCTCCAGCTTTGGCAAACTCTTCAAGGTCTTTAATTTTATTCCTTTGATACAAGTGTGGTATCATCTTACCGTGTGCAAACATTCATTCTAATGTTTTGGTTTGTGTAATTGTTTCAGTCATCTGCTCCTGTGGAGCTCACAGAGGCTGAAACTGAGTATGCAGTTAATGTTGTGAAGCACATATTTGATGAGTATGTTGTCTTCCAGTTCAATTGTACAAACACCATACCTGAACAGCTACTGGAAAATGTAAGTGGTGGTCCGATGTTGACGCCTCCTTTGCATTATATATTTTAAAACTTTTTAATATTTTAAAGTTTTTGGCAGGTTACCATATTTATTGATGCTTCTGAAGCGGAAGAATTTTCAGAAGTTGCATCAAAGCCATTAAAGGCTTTACCTTACGATTCACCAGGTCAAACTTTCGTGGCCTTTGAGAAGCCAGCAGGAGTTCCAACCGTTGGAAAATTTTCTAACATTTTGAAGTTCATTGTTAAAGAGGTAATGCTGATGCCGTAGTTACTATCAGTAAATTTGAGAGACAACTATATCCCTTTATCGTAGTTTAGTCACTCTATGCTGATGTTCTTTATGATCTCTCATTAGTGTTTTCGTAAAGATGACTAGCTCAGTCTGTAATACATTGTCTGAAGCATTGTCGATTTGAAATGATTATTGTGCGTCTGAACGTCCCTATTTGCGAATCATAAAGCTACTACTGTGAGGGTATGTATTTGTTCATGAATACATGTTAAGTATTAGTTTAAATGGTTAAATGCCATTAGTATTTCTCCTAGGTACCCACTAGGCGTTCTAATTTAGTAAGGTAGGGGAAGCATCTGCCAGGGGGGAGAGATTTTTAGTTCTGTTGTTCATTGCTCTGTTCACAAGAAGCCTATGTTTTCTTATGCTCACCATCTGAAGTCATAGTACTGAAAATATAGTTTATAGTTATGTCGTAATTTACTGTGGAAATTGTGGTCTTTTTGGAGCATGAAGATAGTAGAAGAAACATTGCCAAGAATAATGATTATAGTTACAATTCTTCTTCCGTTATTTGTGTGAAAATTCAATGGCTGTTAATTACCTTCATGGAGCATCACCATCTTCCAATATTTCTCCCCTTGGATACTTGCAACATCTTTGAGCTACTGACATGGTATATGGCACAATAAAACAAGATGTTCAGGAATGTCCTCTAGCTAGTGACATGGTGGACGACCCAATAAAACGGGATGTTTAAGAATATCTTATGACTTTTTTGCCATTCAAATAAATTATTAAAACTGTCCTGTTGTAAATCGTGAGATGGTTTCCTGGAATTCCTTTCAAGTGTCCAATGATACAGTTACTCAAGCCACACACGATGTTAAAACAACAATCCTCTATCCTAAACTTTGAGATCGGCTACCCAAAGAAAATAAGAAGAAAACCGATAATAGAAAATAATGTTTTCGTCAGGGGCGTAGGTGATTCCTTTTCTATATATAACAATAAACAACAATAACCGCTGGTGGTATTTGTTGGCCATAGTGCCCTCAAGGCAATTATCATAGTCGTGGACTTGTGATTATGATGATTGAGTGAGGACCTATACTGATAAAACAGTCCTACTCAAGATGATAGTATGCTATCTGGTTTGTCTTTATCATCATATACGTGTGTTGATAGAGCCCATAGGATTCTTGCTTGACTGCCAGCATTACGATGGCGATCATATATGTGGGAGCTGAGGTCTATAAGCACATCCTTAAATGTCCCTAGTCGTAGTAGTATCGAGACCGGGTATCGATACTCCAGTGTAGACTAGTGTATACTGATCGAGGCCCGACGAGGGGCGGTGGCCAGGTCTCACAAGCCATTGGTGTTAGTTTGTTCACTTAAGATAGTATACATGTGCTAATTTGGTTATGACTACACTGGACGGACTCGCCGGGAACCTGCTAGTTGGTATTATATCTATTGTCAGATAGCAGTTCCCAGGTGACATATGTACAGGTTAGTCTGTCGACCTGAGGTCGTCATTTGTCTCGTGTGAGTTCCCACTGTGCTTTGATTACTACCCTACCACGGCTCAAAGGAGTCGTGCAAACATGTTTTAGTTAGGTACAGTCCCGAGCCACATGGAGGCAGTGATCGGATCGTCGGGGATTCGTCTCTCCCGGTATTGCGGGTTGATGTCGCGTTGTGTACGGATGGCCATCACCCGAAATCCGTGGCCACGGCGGACGAGAATTATCGATCCAGGATCGATAGTTTCTCAGGCCGTGATGGGGTTTCATACCAACACTAAATATCGTGTTGTTGGGGGTCTGACTTTATCCACCTCCTAGACTCGATATGCGATACTCTTAGACGAACAGACTGGACTGTACGGATATTGTCACTGTCAGGCTCAGTAGGGGTTCTGCATGAGTTTTGCTCGTCGGCTTCCCTTTCGCGCGATACTTGGGTAGCCGTTACGTACAGCTAGTGCCGCTGACGTGCTTATGGTTAAATCCACTGTCAGCGTATTGACGAGTTTTTAGAGTCCCACACAGAGGGTTTCCCTGGTTCTGGTGAAATGATGTAGTAGCCGTATTGGATACGTGCAGGGTTCCGATCGATTGATGTACATTGTACTCGGGTTTTCGATTGGACAGTTGATAATACTAGCCGGCTCGGGTTTGAGCCGGATTATTAAATCAGGTATTGATTTAATAATTTATGTATATGTATTTCGGTATGTATATTCTAGTATTATATTCTTTGTGTTATTCTATCTCTTTGGGTATTCGTATTTCAGTATGAATGCAGATATATTTACAGTAGAATGTAATCCGTATTCTTTACCGGATAACATTCTAGAAGGTGCCACCTCATTTCTTGATTTGACCATTTTATTAAATGGATAAATGAGGTGGATATTAGCTTAAGGAGGTATGGTGACAACCATGCTTGCAATAGTGCACACAAATGAATTATTAATTCATTTGTGTTCACTCTCAAGTATGGTGGGATTTAAAAATTGGAAAAATGATTTTAACAAAACCTAGCATGCTATTTTTTCCTTTCATGGTTGAGTTCATTTTTGCAAGCATGAAGGTTTTGTTCACTTGGTTTTTTCTTGAGCTCCTCCCTCACCATTAGCCTCACCTCCTCTAGCTTTCTTGTTTTGCTTACACCTTCAAGATTTGAGATAGACAACATTAAGATCCTACACACTACATCCTAGGCTCTCTAGGGTAGCATCCTAGAGACCCTAGTTGCTCCATTTGCATCATGTTGTGGAGCTGGAGCCGGAGTTACATCTCTCGGGTGGATCATCGGAGATGGAGGAAGACCGGCAACCAAACTTCATCAAGGGACCACTAGGAGCTTGGAATGAAGACCGAAGGACACGGATCAACTCGGTATAACCATTCTAACTTTGTTTAGATTGCTAGTTTAGGGTTTAAGGTCGATCCGGGATTCGGCTAACGGTAGCGCTGGTTCAGTAAATTTTTGTTCCGCATTTTGGCCGCGTTTTGATGGCCGGGGCGCTGTCGTAACCTTTCATGGTATCAGAGACACCCTTTAAACCTCTTACTAGCTTGTTTAAACGTGCTTGAAAGATCGATCGACGGAAATTTCCAAAATTACGATTCCATTTTTCTGTTCTCTGCCGATTTCAAAAGTGTTCAAAAAATATTTTCCAGTGGCTTAAAAATCCGTGCAGGCGATTTTATGGGTACAAAAAAAATTTGGGCATCTGATTCCTCCAAATCGCCGCTGAACCGCCGCGGAACCGCCGCACTTACCCCCTATTGGCGGCGGATCCGCGGCCATTTAGTGGCGACGGGCTTCGAAATTTTTCCTGTAGCCCCCTGACTTGGAATTGTGATTTTTGTAATATCCTGTTTTGGCCCAGGTTTCTGTGAAGTGTTGGTTTTGCTATTGGGGCCAATTTGGAACTTAGTCGATCGATATTTTAAGTGTGCGTTTAACAGTACATACATTTCTATCTGCGACCGTGAATGTCATCTGATCGGTAAACTCGTCTAACTGCAATATGTTTTAGACGGGTTTGCAAACGTGACATTCACGTTGATGTTCTGTGTTTGTGCTGTGATGTTGGTTGGATCGTCGTGGTGGATAGCCAATGGTGCAATGATAGTACAGTTTATTTTCAATTTGTACATTTGATATTGCGGGGCGAGCGTCCGACATGTGGACTGCCGTCACTGCCAGTCTGTATATTATTCTTTTGGGGCACGACCGGTTGAGGTCGATGTCATCCTTGTATATTATTTTCTTTTCTGTACTAGGATTATCCCGCGGTGGGGTGCACGAATAGCCGGATTCTAGAGGGCAATGAGTCCGCATCTCTTGGCGTTAGGAAGGAGGGGACCTTACTCTAGAATTGGCGGGCTATTCGCCGCACTCGTAGGGGGTATAGGCTGACCCAGGAAGGGTGCTCAAGTTACCGGATTCCGTGAAGTGCTGGGTGGCCCATTCACTTTGTTGAAGGGGGCTGCCTCGCTTCTGGTTTTGCGGGTAACTTACCGCGCTCGTAGGGGTCTAGGTTTTCATTGCACAGGCTATCCACACGACAGGGAACGTCAGGTCTCATTGGCGGCTCAAGTGAAACCCGGGGCTCCAGGATTATCCACCATTCTGTGTTACTTCTGTGATGCTTTTGTCATGCCTGGGACGAATGCTATATATATATTTATATATACCAGTAGATGTATATGTTTTGCACCCGCGCTAGCTCAGTCCCGGCTCTGTCGTTAGTTAAGTAACCTAACGGGTGATGACGGGACCCAGTGGCGAATGCGGATGGCATATACGTACATTTTATTTTTGTTCTTTTCTGGTGTGATTAATTGATGGGACTGCATTGATTCTTATTAATGCAAGGATAAAACAAACATATATTTAATGTTGGAACCAATTTTTAAAAAAACTGACATTACAGACGTTCTCTTTTGCTTTGCACAGTGGTATTCGGTTTTGAATATCCAGCACCTCATTCGACGAGGCAAGGGCCGAGATCCCTTCATCAGGAGTGACCCCTTGAGTAAAAGTTTGCGTCAACGTAATAACTTCACTATAGTCGATTCTTTTACTTTGTATCGTGGTATTCAGTTTGGAATATCCTGCATCTCATTCGACGAGGAAAGAGCCGAGATCCCTTCACCGGGAGTGACCTCTTTAGCAAAAGTTTTTGCCACTATATATTTGTAAAACCACTTGGTTCCTTCAATGATATCAAGTTCATTACGTTAAAGGTTTTTCGCCAAAAACCAGTCGTAGCCCTCCGTCATTTCAGATCAGTATTGCTTAGTATTCGTGCTACGTTTGTCGTTGCTATTCGCCGAGACGTAGTGTGCGGTAGCTCTGTAATGCTTTTCTGTCGCATGGATATGTGGATTGGTTAGGACAGTCGTACGACTTTGTTGATTATTCGTCAAGGGTCGTGCGGGTGAGTTTAATGCAATCAAGATAATGACGGGTTGAACTTGACTAGGACCTTTTGATTTGTTGATTATTCGTCAAGGTCACTTGGGTCCTAGGGGTAAAAATCATATCGGGAGTTTCAAACATACAGGAAACTTGCCAGCGCATACTTTCTGGAGTGTGGTGACTTGAATGGCTTCCATCAAGTTATCATGCGATGATAGTTGGATCCCGATTCCCACTGATGAGTAGGATTACTCCTCGGGTGACTCCGACTAATTCTCCTTTTAGATTTGGAGGAGAATTCGAGGATACAGTGGGAGCCATCCTGATTAGATAAAGTGATTAACCATTCTGATCAAGGTTAGAGTGCACGCTGAGTGTTTCTTTTCTCTTTCTGGCTGTGACCATGTCCCGACCCTTGACTAAAACTCATGAACCAAGTTAACCGAACTTCTTAAAAACACTTTGGCTTTTGGAATGTCACGGTGTCGCATACATCATTGCCACTTCTATATCACCTTTACATTTCTCCAGAACACCCTGTATTACTACGAATATCCACTTCCATTGGATAAATCCATCGTATAGTTACATACGAACTCGAAGGAACTTTTTCGAGGATGGATTCTGGTTCTGGAGAGAATGAATAGGATTATTCGGTTGTCTTTTCTCTTTACCTTCTCTCAGGTTGTGAGGGCTCCTAAGATTAGGAGAGGTACACCTATTGAGTTTATTGGATAGTCTTCTTCCAAACCATAGGCAGGTGCCGAACGGTAGGGAAAGAAGAAAACCAATTAAGCTTAAGTGTGGTGTACAGAAGGTAATACGTAAAGACATATTAAGGGATTAGAATAACGGCAAAGAAAATTGTGACGGCTATCATTCACGACGAAACTAGGTATACCCTTGCCACTCCTACATCCATTTTGCATTTCTCTAGGACACTCCGTATCACTATGGATATCCACTTCAATCGGATAAATCCATCGTATAGTTACATACGAACTCGAAGGAACTTTTTCGAGGATGAATTCTGGTTCAGGAGAAATAGAATAGGATTATTCAGATGTCTTTTCCCATTACCTTCTCTCAGGTTTGCGAGGGCTCCTAAGATTAGGAGAGTACACCTATTACGCTTATTGGATAGTCTTCTTCCAAACCTTAGGCTGGTGCCGAAACGCAGGGAAGGAAGAAAACCAATTAGCCTAAAGAAGGTGTACATAAGGTAATAAGTAAAGACATAATAAAGGGATTAGAGTGAAGGCAGGTGAGTATATGGTTACTGTTATGAATCCGGATAATGAAAGGCGTTGCTAGGAATACCAGTTAACTCTTTTGAAACATTTTCATGTTTCAGTCTGACTGTGCAATGTTAATTGAAAACTGTTTTCTCAGTTGGAATCTAACTCCAAGGTATGTATTTACCAGATCAGTTTCTCACATCTGTATGTTATTACGGATGGTGAGTGGGAGTAACATATTAGGAATTTGGTGATTAGATCCTCATTATATCGGAATTCGTTGTAATTGGTGATATTTGAGGAAATCATCTGGTTTTTGCTGGACGACAAATATTTGGTTTTGAATATCTGTTATGCACCAATTTCAAACTGATATATCTGTACATTTATTTTATAAAGTGAGATTTAACTTTTTGATATTATGTCCGTGACATTTACCTATATCAGTTGGTGATTAGGTAAGGTGCATTCAACAACGGTGTAATTCTTCTTAACCATAATACAGTTTTTCAACCTACAACGCACAGTGTTTGAGTTATTGAACTCAGGGGACTTATACAAAGCATTGTATGTTGTACAGTATCCATTAGGGCAATAGGGTTGGTACTTGCACTGTATTCTGTTTACTCATAACTTCTCTGATTCTAGACATGTATTTCGTTGAAGTGTAAGGTTCAGATTTTGAGAAGTTATAGGTATAAGAATAAAGTAGAGAACCATTTGTTGGAAGTACCAGGATTCTTCGAGGAAGTCGAAGATGTAGATACTTGTGTTTGGTATTCCGTTAATAGTAATGGTTTTGAGAACTTGTTTCTCTTTCAGGTTACTCATATATGGATGCACTCCTGGATGAGTAATGCTGATTAACCTCATTCCATTTGGTTGATATACACTGGAGACAGCTGCATGATTTTGAATCTGGTTCTAATTAAATTAGTGCTTTTGTTTCTATATTAGATATATATAGAATCAATTTATATCTTAACGATGTTAAGGTATATGGAGTTGTCTGGCTGATGCTTAAAACCAGAATCCGGATAAACTCAAGGCACGTTTCAGTAATGGCTGTTTGTGGGTTATCCCAGGCTTTGATGAGGGTTAACTTTCTACCATCAGGAAGAGCAATATTTATATTGTTCTTAATGTAAGTTCACGGTAGCGTCTCGACCGTCTAACAGACGCCAAATGCGGAACAAAAACTTTTACAACTGGCGCTATCGTGTACTATAACCCGGATCTGCCATTAAAGCTAAACTAATAAACTACAAAGTGGGTAGAAATGTTATACCGAACGATCCGAGTCCTTCGGTCTTTAACCATCATCCCACGCTTTGTTGCGGCTGCACCGATCTCCTGAATCTCCAGTCTTCTCGTCCAGGTGGCACCACGTCGACGGATCTTTAAACGGGCTCCCGTCTCTGAACCGAGGCAACTCGATCATCAAGTTTGCTAAAAGAGATAACCAAGATTGATGTAGAGAATGAGTAGAACACTTTGTCTCGTTACGTTCAAAGCTATGGACGAACGGTTAATGAAGTTGCCTTTTGAATCGGGTGATACGAAAATGAACTATGAAATTTCCATGAACAAATTTATCATCTCATTTTTTCCAAACACAACCATGATCTTTCACCAAGAGGGGGCCGACCATATTTGAAGAGGGGGGAGGTGAGTGTAGGAGGGGGAAGGTGACCACAAGCATTAATTGATGAATGCGTCATAATACACCTCACTTAAACATTAATTGCAAACAATGAATCATAGCAACACATCATCAACCAACATTAAATGCACTAATGAGTCACTAAGATTCATGAACCTAGTCACCATCTAGAACCTTCTAGAACCACGACTCACTCTCATGACACACCCAAGCGACAAAAAGATAAATCCGTATTTAACCGAATGTCAAATACGGGTGATAGAAAACTGGAAACTGACAACTTTCAAAAGCGATCCTGAAACAAATTTCAGGATAATCCCGTAACATTATAAACATACCCGCATTTGTATTACGACCGAATACAAATGCAACCGAGACAAAGATATTATATCTACACAGTATAATACTCGGATCCGGCTTAAACCAAAGCCCACCGGTATTATCTGCCCGAAATATGACACGTGCGTAAACGCACGTGCATTTTCCGAACCCTGCCATAAAACCATACAGCCTCTACAACGTTTCGCCCGAACTTGGGAAACTGTCTGTGGGGGACTCTAATGACTCATCAACACACTGGCACTGGGTATAACCTCTAGCACGTCAGAGGTACAAGCTGTATGTAACGGTTGCCTATGTATTGATTGGAAGGGAAGCCGACGAGCGAACTCATCCAGAAACCCTACTGAGCCTGACAGTGACAATATCCGTACAGTCCGGTCCGTTCGTCTTAAGAGTATCGCATATCGGGTTTAGGGAGGTGGATAAAGTCAGACCCCTGATAACGCGATAAATCGTGTCGGCATGAAGCCCATCACCACCTGAGAAACTACTGATCCAAATCAGTAATTCTCCACTACCTCGGCCGAGGATTTCTAGTGATGGCCATCCGTGCACTGTGCGACATCATCCCCCAATACCGGGAGAGACGAATCCCCGACGATTCGCTCACTGCCTCCATGTGGCTCGGGACTGAACCCAACTAAAACCTGTTTGCACGTCTCCTTTGAGCGTGGTAGGGTAGTAATCAAAGCACAGTGGGAACTCACACTAGACAAATGACGATCTCAGGTCGACAAACTAACCTGTACACATGTCACCAGGGAATTGCTATCTGACGATATATATAATACCAACTAGCATGTTCCCGGCGAGTCCTGTCCGGTGTACTCAATGAGCACCTGTATACATCTTAGGTGAACTAACTGACACCAATGGCTTGTGAGACCGGCCACCGTCCCTCGACTGGGTCTCGACTGTATACACTAGTCTATTCTAGAGTATCGATGCCCTGTCTCGAAACTCCCACGACTAGGGACCTTTTAAGGATGTGCTTATAGACTACCAGCTCCCACGTATATGATCGTCCTCATACTGCTGGCAGTCAAGCAAGAATCCTATGAGCTCTATCAACATGCAATAGAGAACTAAAGCATGTAAACGATGATAAAGACAAATCAGATAGCATACTATCATCTTGAGCAAGACTTTCATATCGGTATAGGTCCTCCCTCAATCATTGCAATCACGTACCTGCGATCCAATAATTGACTTTGAGGGCACTATATCCAACACTTAATCGCCACATTTTTAGTAAAATGGATTTTTTCAGAAAACAGATGTCGGAGTATGGTAGAACTGGAAGTGATTCCAGAACCACAAACGATTACTGAAGATTTAATAGAACCTAAGGATTCAATTGTTTTTAACGTTCCATTAGCCACTCCGCAGATTTTGGTGGGTAACCTCAGGCACCCGAGAGGTACTTCGGTCTTCTCAGAGACAGTGATAGGGAGGTTCTTGTTTACCCAGACTTGCCATTACTGCTGTTCTAGACTATAAGACCCGGCAGGAGGATGAGTATAGCGTCGTTCTAAACTAGTTTTGGAAGTGTACGTGTATATATATGACTTTGCCGGAGGGTGGTTGTAGTCAGTGGGAGCAGCGGAAGAATAATGGGCAAGTAGCTTATGTCTATTTATAGACTAAAGCAGGGATAGCGGAAATAGATCATCTATTTTTGATGTGACAGTCATAGGCTTTGACTTCATCAGAATAGGCTTGATTTCATCAGAATAGGAGATGGATCTGCTAAGAAGGTAGTAGAGAGTGATGTCCAGGTATTATGATGACATGCACTTGATAGGAAGAGATATTCCTATACTACGATCGGTTATACCGTGGTTGTCACAAAGTTGTTTCTTCACATAGGATATGGATATAATATCAGGTTTTCTGGTCACTAGATCTATGGTTTTAGATTTAGATTTGGGAAGTATCCCAATCTGGGTATTTTGACATTATTCTAAAGGGATTTTAGGACGGACGACTCCTGGCATGGCGGTGTACCTGCAGATGATGGAGTCACTCTCTCTGAAGGTGTCTTATAGACTAAAGGGGAGAGGGGTCTGCATGATTAACGTATCACTTGCTTAGGCAATTGAGTCAATCATGAAATGTCAAGTACCACACCAGATATTTTTGCACTAGCTGCAATAAACATATCCAATTCTGGAGAAACATTGGGACGCAGTTATTGAGCATAAATGGATGTTCTGGGGATATGGTAACGGCAGTCTCCTTCAGGAGGCGGTTATCATTTCAGGCTTCCAAGGTAACCTGGATGATAGAGTGACTGTCAGAGTTATAGTTTTCCCTCTTTTGAGGGACAGGATGTTGGACATGTGGTCCAAGAGGATACTGAGCAAAGGCATGGCGCAGAATACTGATTAAATTCAGTGGACGATACAGTCGAGGAAGTTTGCTGGAATTGGAGTTCTTTTGTGAACCGGGTCCCATCAGATATCCAGACAAATTCTAAGACAAGTATTGCTCATTTCGGGAGGTAGTTTTCTCCGCGAAGTTGAGATATAGAGAGATACAGAAAGAAACATTGGAGCGGATCCACTCATTGAGGCTATTTATCGAACGCAATCATTTTTGCAAACGGGCTTTGCGAAACTGATTAGTAGAGAAGTTGGGTGTTCGGTATCACACAGGCTGTGAGTATGCGACATCGCAATAATTGGCCTTAAGTGCAAGTGGGAGATTGTTGGCCATAGTGCCCTCAAGGCAATTATCATAGTCGCGGACTTGTGATTATGATGATTGAGTGAGGACCTATACCGATAAAACAGTCTTACTCAAGATGATTGTATGCTATCTGGTTTGTCTTTATCATCATATACGTGTTGATAGAGCCCATATGATTCCTTGCTTGACTGCCAGCATTATGAGGGCGATCATATATGTGGGAGCTGGGGTCTATAAGCACATCCTTAAATGCCCCTAGTCGTAGGAGTATCGAGACCGGACATGGATACTCCAGTGTAGACTAGTGTATACTGATCGAGACCCCGACGAGGGGCGGTGGCCAGGTCTCACAAGCCATTGGCGTTAGTTTGTACATCTAAGATAGTATACACGTGCTCATTGGGTTATGAGTACACTGGACGGACTCGCCGGGAACCTGATAGTTGGTATTATACCTATTGTCAGATAGCAGTTCCCAGGTTACATGTTCCCAGGTGACTCTGTCGACCTGAGGTCGTCATTTGTCTCGTGTGAGTTCCCACTGTGCTTTGATTACTACCCTACCATGGCTCAAAGGAGTCGTGCAAACATGTTTTAGTTAGGTACAGTCCTGAGCCACATGGAGGCAGTGATCGGATCGTCGAGGATTCGTCTCTCCGGTATTGCGGGTTGATGTCGCGTTGTGTACGGATGACCATCACCCGAAATCCGTGGCCACGGCGGACGAGAATTATCGATCCAGGATCGATAGTTTCTCAGGCGGTGATGGGGTTTCATACCGACACTAAATGTCGCGTTGTTGGGGGTCTGACTTTATCCACCCCCTAGACTCGATATGCGATACTCTTAGACGAACAGACCGGACTGTACGGATATTGTCACTGTCAGGCTCAGTAGGGGTTCTGCATGAGTTTTGCTCGTCGGCTTCCCTTTCACTCGATACCTGGGTAGCCGTTACGTACAGCTAGTGCCGCTGACGTGCTTGTGGTTAAACCCACTGCCAGCGTATTGACGAGTTTTTAGAGTCCCACACAGAGGGTTTTCCTGGTTCTGGCGAAATGATGTAGCCGTATTGGATACGTGCAGGGTTCCGATCGATTGATGTACATTGTACTCGGGTTTTCGATTGGACAGTTGATAATACTAGCCGGCTCGGGTTTGAGCCGGATTATTAAATCAGGTATTGATTTAATAATTTATGTATATGTATTTCGGTATGTATATTCTAGTATTATATTCTTTGTGTTATTCTATCTCTTTGGGTATTCGTATTTCCGTATGAATGCAGATATATTTAAAGTAGAATGTTATCCGTATTCTTTACCGGATAACATTCTAGAAGGTGCCACCTCATTTCTTGATCTGACCATTTTACTAAATGGATAAATGAGGTGGATATTAGCTTAAGGAGGTATGGTGTCACGACCCGAGAATTCGACTCGTGACCGGCACTTAACCACGCAACGTCTACAGGCGCAACGCGGCTAAGTAAGCCGAACCCAGAAATCAAAACCAATAAATATAGAGTGATTTAAAACATTTTGTAAAAACAAATCGTACAGGTCTGAAAAACTTCCATTTATTTAGTAGAAATCCTTTTTAAGTTCAAAAGTTATAAGTTTTATAATTTTGGTAACATTTCCTTTTTAAAACATTTGCCCCGCCAGCCGAATAGAAACAAGGTGTAACAGAAATGACGAATAAAATGAATGAAGCATCAAAATAAGATATACGACGCCGAAGCGAAGAATACACAGTAGAGCAAGGACAATATCATAAAGATGAGACTGCAAAAGTAAAGTCGGCTCACCTACGAGCTCGACACCAGATTATAAAATCATACATATCGTCCTCACAACTGTCTCTAAGTCAATACAGAAAGGTAGATGGAGAGTACTAGATACATCAAAATACAACTGAAAGATAACAGATACCGTACAAAACCCACCTATCAGCAAAAGACTATCTCTGCTCAAAAAGGGTATCTGTGCCAAAAGATGAGGTAACAGCCAGCCGTGACTACTCCCAAGGGCAACCTGCAAACACTGTGGCACAACGGGGGTGAGTTGCCAACTCGTGAATAGAGATAACATATAAAGGTGATCGCAAGCATGCACATATAGCGTGGCCCTACTAATGCCAGCAGATGATATCAATGCATGTCACATAGAGGATGCAATAGTAATGCAAATACTCTAACAGGTAAATGCTACAGGATGAGATATATAGTAGTCAATGCTGAGTATGGGATAAATAATATCTACATGGACTATGTCAACATGGAAAACCATAATCGGTGCCTCAGGCTGCACTCAAATCCCAAATACACTCAGGCGCCGGCACACCCATCGGCCCTCAAATCCTGTACATCTCTGAGAAATCACGAGTGCCTAACATCGGCACCCAAAATATCATAAAATACTCGTGTCCAGCATCGACACGCAAATCCTCGTATATCGGGCTCCGTCAGTCCGGATCGGCCCACGGGGTACGTCTGCGGTGTCGGCCCTCGGTCCTGGCAGCACGGGTCGTCCCGCATCCATCACTCGACTCTGGTCAGTATCCTCCGGACAACTGCCAGGTCCAACCAATCACCGGTAGGTACTCGCCCGCCTCCAGGCTCAATCGGCAAATCCCATCGATCATCTCGCCGAGGGGAACCATACCGGGCCCACCACGAACCCGCAAACGGAACATCCACTCCTCGAATCGGGTTTCAAGCACATGTCTCAGCACCGAGAAAACGCGTGGTGGACACACCAAAATATCATATCACGAGGTACCGGGTTTTCAAAATAATGCATCTTCTCTTAAATATTTCCACGGTCCTCAAAACCAGAAATCACATGAAAATCCATCACCAATAAGTCAATCCAATGAGGTACAATGTAATCAGTCCATGGCAGGTATATAAGGGAAAGCCGCTTTTTAAAATAGTTTCCGTTTTTAAAGATGTCATGCGGCTCCCAAATTTCCAGGGAATCATAATCAATCACATGTAAGATGAACTACAGCAATAATACAACAGTATAATCATGGCAGTTCTACAGTGAGTGTGGCATGGAAATTACTAACGGTGTGTGTGTAGCATGTAAATAGTGCCCGTGCAACATAAACCGTTAGTAATAGTGCGGTGTTCTATCAGTTCTAAGCAATATATATATATATATATATATATATATATATATCAACACAGCAGGGAATGCAATATGCGATGACAGTCTATGGGATGCATGCAACACATAATAATAAAGTCCTATCAGCCCTGACGCATAACGCCATGCGGGCGATATCACCGTAGATGTGAAATCTACTCACAGCGTCTCGCGCTAAGTGTATCCAACCACTTGCTTGCCCTTCTTCGCAGCGTCCGTCTCACTGGCCTGCGAACCTAAAATCACATAACATATACCACACATAAGCTTAATTCACAAAAACGCGACATTATAATCCAACAAGAAACCCGTGTCGCAAACCAATCGCGCGTGTGCGTGATACGCTAAAACGTGTGATCACGCGCCACGAAACTACCCCGACGCGCCGTGATACGCAGAAACCCAAACCTACTCACGTATCACGCGTGTCGCGAAGGTTTAGAAAACGGCAAAATAGGTATTTGGTCCCAGATTTTCCTACAGAACTGAACTTACAAATATATATATACCACAACACTACACACATTAGCAGACACCCACTGGACCAAACAACACCCAAATCCCAACCCATCTGGCCGCAAATTGCGGCCAGAATGAGGAAATTGGCGGCCAAAGAGAAGAGTTAGGGGGGTCGGGTTAAAACCATGGTATCAACACCTCTCCACCATACTGTAGTATCCTCAATTTCATTCTGAACTCACCGGGTCGAGCAGTTCCAGAAAAGTTCAAATTTGCACAAATACGACATTTTGCAACAATTGTGAAACTGGTGGTATTTTAGCGTAATTGGGGTTGAACTAGGTTACAATGGTCTCACTAACTCACTAGCAAGCTACTGAAACCCTAACACATCACCTTAACACAAAGTTCCTACTAAACATCCCAAATCACACTAAAACGCGCCAATATCCATTAACCGATGCAAAACTACACTAACTAAGCTAACTAGGGAATAAGATAGGAAGTATACCTCACACTCGACCCTAGGGAGTTGCAGGAAGGTGGAGGAATGAAGGGAAGAGGCTGCACTAGGAACTGGGGCTGCTGCTGCTCACTGCCTCTGCTGTTGCTGCTGTTTGTGCTTGCTGCTGCTGCTGTTGGAAGCTTGCTGCTGCTGTTGCTGTGCCTGCTGCTGCTTCTGGAGCTGGGGGGTGTGAAGAGGTAAGTGTTGTGTGTGTGAGTGTGTTTGTGAGTGTTTGAGAGAATACAAAGAAAAGAAATGAGAGGAAATAATTATCTTCCAATTGTCAACCCTCTCTCTCTCTCATCATTAATGGCAAGCATGGGCTAAGCCATGATGCCCACTCCCTCTCTCTCTCAAGTCAACACCCACCTCAAATTCAAATTAAAGTAATTTTAACTATCTAAATAAACCCACTTAAAACCCAAAAGACTTTTAACTCTCAAGATTAACTCACCATGGTTAATAATTATGGTATTTACTTCTTTTAAAAACCCTAGTTTACATGCACATGTGTGTGTAAGCCTAGGAAAATTTTGGAAAAATATTTATTAAATTAGGAAAAATATTTAAAACACAGTTTGGTAAACTTTTTATTAAAAATCATTATTTAATTATAATTATACACTAACCCTTATCCTAATGTGTTACAATCTCTCCCCCTTAAAGAAATTCGTCCCCGAATTTCAAAAATCTAACTACACGCACCTTGAAAAAGATGGGGATACGTCTTCATCATCTCGCTTTCGGTCTCCCAAGTGACCTCCTCACGGTTCTGACCAAGCCAAAGTACCCTAACTGATGGAATGTCCTTCGATCTCAATTTCTTCACTCGTCGATCCAAGATCATCACCGGCTGCTCTGCATAGGAAAGGTCGCGCTCCAGCTGGATCGTCGGGTGCTGAATCGCATGCGAAGGACCATGAAGATATCTGCGGAGTATCGAGACATGGAATACGGGGTGCACATCTGGAAAGCTGGGCGGAAGGGCTAACCGGTAAGCCACTGCACCGACACGCTCGAGGATCTCGAAGGGGCCCACATACCTGGGACTGAGTTTCCCCTTCTTCCCAAACCTCATCACACCTTTCATTGGGGAGACCCTCAAGAAAACATGATCACCAACAGAAAACTCAAGTCTGCGTCGTCGACGGTCTGCATAAGCCCTCTGCCTACTCTGCGCTGCTCTCATCCTATCGCGAATCAACTGGATCTTCGCGGTCGTCTCCTCAACGATCTGTGGCCCTAAGATACTGCCCTCTCTGAGCTCCGTCCAACAAGTGGGCGACCTACATCTCCTCCCATAAAGAGCCTCAAATGGTGCCATCTGAATAGTCTCCTGGTAGCTGTTATTGTAGGAGAACTCTACTAAGGGCAAATGATGATCCCAGCTACCTCCGAAATCTAATACACAAGCTCTGAGCATGTCCTCGAGAGTCTGAATGGTCCGCTCTGACTGTCCGTCGGTCTGCGGATGAAATGCTGTGCTGAAACTCAAGCGAGTGCCCAAAGCCTCCTGAAGCCTCTGCCATAGTCTACTGGTAAACTGGGTGCCTCTGTCGGACACAATGCACGTCGCGACTCCGTGTAGTCGCACTATCTCGTCAATGTAGATCTGGGCATACTGAGTAAATCCGAAAGTCGTCTTCACCGGTAGGAAGTGAGCCGCTTTCGTCAAACGATCCACAATCACCCAGATGGAGTCATACCCCCGACTAGTCCTGGGTAGACCCACCACGAAGTCCATTGAAATCTGTTCCCATTTCCACTCCGGAATGGGTAACGGCTGTAGCTCTCCCGCGGGCCTCTGGTGCTCAGCCTTGACTTGCTGACAAGTCAGGCATCTCGATACAAAATCTGCAATGTCCCTCTTCATTCCGTCCCACCAGTAAACATCTCGCATATCATGATACATCTTGGTGGAACCGGGATGGACGCTATATACCGATCGATGTGCCTCCTCAAGAATCTCGCGTCTCAGCCCTTCAGCATCTGGTACGCACAGTCTGACTCCAAACCGTAGTACCCCCTGATCATCGATCACGAACTCGGAAAATCTTCCCTGTCCAATCTGTGCCATGATCTCTGAACATCGGTCATCACTGAGCTGTGCCTCACGTATACGATCGATCAACTGTGGGCGTGCACGGACATGCGCTATCTGTCCTCCAATTGGCGTGAACTCAAACTGTACTCGACTGTCGCATAATATCTGCCAATCTGCGGATGACTGTCCCTGTGCTGCGCTCAAACAAGCTAAACTACCCCCGGGCCTCCTGCTCAAAGCATCCGCCACCACATTTGCCTTGCCCGGGTGATATAAGATCTCGCAGTCATAATCCTTCACTAACTCCATCCATCGACGCTGTCGAAGGTTCAGGTCCCGCTGCTGGAATATGTATTTCAAGCTCTTGTGATCCGTAAATATCTGGCACGACTCGCCGTATAAGTAATGTCGCCAGATCTTAAGTGCGAAGACCACTGCTGCCATCTCCAAATCATGAGTGGGGTAGTTTTGTTCATATCTCTTCAATTGTCGCGAAGCATACGCGATCACCCTATCATGCTGCATCAGAACGCATCCTAGCCCCACTCGAGAAGCATCACAAAAGACCACAAATCCGCCCGGTCCGGAAGGTAAAGAAAACACCGGTGCCGTCGTTAGCCGTGTCCGTAACTGCTGAAAACTGTGCTCGCACTCTTCCGTCCAATCGAAGGGAACTCCCTTCCGGGTCAACCCGGTCAACGGTGTAGCAATACATGAGAAGTCCTGCACAAAACGCCTGTAGTAACCGGCCAATCCCAAAAAGCTGCGAATCTCCGTCACCGATGTGGGTCTGGGCCAACGCTGAACGGCCTCGATCTTCCTCGGGTCAACACATATACCGTCTCGTGATATCACGTGACCCAAGAAATCTACGCTGTCCAGCCAAAAAGCACACTTGGAGAATTTCGCGTAGAGCTGGTGCTCCCTCAAGGTCTGCAATGTAATCCGCAGGTGCTGCTCGTGCTCCTCACTACTCCGGGAATACACCAAGATATCGTCAATGAAGACTATAATGAACAGATCCAAGTAAGGCCGGAAAATACGGTTCATCAAGTCCATGAATGCTGCTGGCGCATTGGTGAGTCCGAACGACATCACTAAAAACTCGTAATGGCCGTAGCGCGTACGGAAAGCTGTCCGGGGAATGTCCTCCTGTCGAACCCGCATCTGATGGTAGCCCGATCGCAAATCGATCCTCGAAAAGTACCCTGCCCCCTGAAGCTGGTCGAACAAATCGTCGATACGCGGCAAAGGATACCTGTTCCGCACTGTCACCCTGTTCAGCTGGCGGTAGTCGATACAAAGACGCAAACTGCCATCCTTCTTCTTGACGAACAGGACTGGAGCACCCCAAGGAGAAACACTGGGTCGAATAAGTCCCTTGTCCAGCAAATCTTGCAACTGCTCCTTCAACTCTCGAAGTTCCGCCGGGGCCATCCGATAAGGCGGTATAGAAATAGGCCCCGAACCAGGAACCAAATCAATACAGAAAGAAATGTCGCGCTCGGGCGGCAACCCAGGAAGCTCGTCAGGGAACACATCAGGAAACTCGCTAACAACCGGAACCTGATCCAATGGAACCTCTGTAGCACGAGCATCGCAAACATAGGCGAGAAATCCCTGACATCCCTTCCTCAAAAGCTGTCCAGCGCGAAAAGAAGAAATCACACTGTGAGGGGCGGCACCACGGTCCCCCAACACAACAAAAACCGACTCACCGGGGAAACAGAATCTAACTGTCTTCTCGCGGCAGTTCACAGAAGCATAGCACGTGGCTAACCAATCCATGCCCAAAAGAACGTCGAAGTCCAACATCTCCAGAAGGATCAAGTCGACAGGCAACTCTCTCTCGCCAATACAGACGATACAGGATCGGAACACGTGCCTAGCAACAAACGACTCTCCCACAGGAGTAGTCACCACAAGCGGCTGATCAAGCAAGCCGGACTCTCTACCCAGACTCGGCACAAAGTGCGTGGATACGTACGAGTGTGTGGATCCGGGATCGAACAGTACATGTGCATCAACTGAACATACAGGAAGGATACCTGAGACCACAGCATTGGACGCCTGCGCGTCCTGATGTGTCAAAGCAAAGACCCTCGCCTGTCCACCACCTGTAACTGACTGACCTCTGCCTCGGTCATCTCGTCCCCTTTGAGTAACTCCTCCACGCCCACGACCTCTCTGTGCATAAGTCTGGCGCGGAGCAACGGTAGGCACAACGGGCAACACCCTCTGGGGTGGTGAAGGTGGTAAGGTAACATGCGGTGCTGCCGCCTCCCTCCGGTGTGTCTCTGGACAATCTCGAACGAGGTGAAGTAGGCTGCCACATCTGTAGCAACCCCGCGGCGACTGCTGACCTTCCTGGGGATACGAACTAAACATCCGACCTCGTCCCGAATCTCTGCTACTCCTCGTACCGGAACGATACCTGTCGCGGCGTCTGAATGACTGCCTCCGTGCGGAAATACTGGTACGAACTCTCTTCGGCTCTGGAAGTACCGAAGTCTCAACAAGGTGCTCCTCGACCACTAGGGCTGCGTCTACCGCTGCTGCATAGGTCTCGTAGTGCTGCGCGCTGATCGCGAGGAACACTGGTGAAAGCAAGCCTCGAACAAATCTCCGGACTCGCAGCTCCTCGGTGGCCACTAAATGTGGGGCGTAGACTGCTAGCTCTGTAAACAGTACGTCATACTCTGCCACTGTCATCCCTGGCGTCTGGCGCAATGACTCAAACCTGCGTGCTCGGGCATCTCTAACACTCCGGGGAAGGAAACGGGCTAGAAATATGGTCACGAACTCCGTCCAGGTCATAGGAGGAAGACCTGCTGCTCTGCCCTTCTCAACGGAATCACACCACTTCTGCGCAAGACCCTCTAGGCGAAAGCTCGCGAACTCAACCCATCTCGTATCTGCACACCTGAGGGAACGACATATCCTGGCCATCCTGTCTATGAAAGACTGTGGGTCCTCGGCTGTATCGGTGCCTGTGAAAACCGGAGGCTTCAGCCTCATGAACTCTGATAGCGATACTGTAATCACCTCCGTGGCTGCAGGGGCAACTGGCTGTGCGGTAGGTACCATAGCGGTCTCTGGAACGGGTGGAGCTACCTCTGGTCGCTGGGCTCGAAGCGTCTCAACTAGCGATCCTATCATCTGGCGCATCTCCTGCATGCTAGATCCCACCGTCTGGCGCATCTCCTGCATACCAGCCCCTAACGTGGCGATCTGCTCTGTCACGGCAGGAACAGCCTGCTCGGGTACAACCGGCGTACTGCCCGGATCAGTCCTCGTCTCGGACGAGTCAACTCGAATCTCGGCCCTCGCGGCCGCTCTCTGTGCCCTCGTAGTCTTAGGCGGCATATTGGCTGAAAGAAAATTTAGATTCGATAAGAACACGGAAATCGAATCGCAAGAATATAAGGAGAAATCAAATCAATAAGTCCTAAGGTCGCGTAGGCGGAGTACCGTGTCGTGAGTATGCCGCGGAACATACGCACGCTACGCTACCCTACTGCAGCTATCTACTCCATCATACCAGGGTCATCCTACACTCCGAAGTTAAAACCTACGCTCTGATACCAACTTTGTCACGACCCGAGAATTCGACTCGTGACCGGCACTTAACCACGCAACGTCTACAGGCGTAACGCGGCTAAGTAAGCCGAACCCAGAAATCAAAACCAATAAATATAGAGTGATTTAAAACATTTTGTAAAAACAAATCGTACAGGTCTGAAAAACTTCCATTTATTTAGTAGAAATCCTTTTTAAGTTCAAAAGTTATAAGTTTTATAATTTTGGTAACATTTCCTTTTTAAAACATTTGCCCCGCCAGCCGAATAGAAACAAGGTGTAACAGAAATGACGAGTAAAATGAATGAAGCATCAAAATAAGATATACGACGCCGAAGCGAAGAATACACAGTAGAGCAAGGACAATATCATAAAGATGAGACTGCAAAAGTAAAGTCGGCTCACCTACGAGCTCGACACCAGATTATAAAATCATACATATCGTCCTCACAACTGTCTCTAAGTCAATACAGAAAGGTAGATGGAGAGTACTAGATACATCAAAATACAACTGAAAGATAACAGATACCGTACAAAAACCACCTATCAGCAAAAGACTATCTCTGCTCAAAAAGGGTATCTGTGCCAAAAGATGAGGTAACAGCCAGCCGTGACTACTCCCAAGGGCAACCTGCAAACACTGTGGCACAACGGGGGTGAGTTGCCAACTCGTGAATAGAGATAACATATAAAGGTGATCGCAAGCATGCACATATAGCGTGGCCCTACTAATGCCAGCAGATGATATCAATGCATGTCACATAGAGGATGCAATAGTAATGCAAATACTCTAACAGGTAAATGCTACAGGATGAGATATATAGTAGTCAATGCTGAGTATGGGATAAATAATATCTACATGGACTATGTCAACATGGAAAACCATAATCGGTGCCTCAGGCTGCACTCAAATCCCAAATACACTCAGGCGCCGGCACACCCATCGGCCCTCAAATCCTGTACATCTCTGAGAAATCACGAGTGCCTAACATCGGCACCCAAAATATCATAAAATACTCGTGTCCAGCATCGACACGCAAATCCTCGTATATCGGGCTCCGTCAGTCCGGATCGGCCCACGGGGTCCGTCTGCGGTGTCGGCCCTCGGCCCTGGCAGCACGGGTCGTCCCGCATCCATCACTCGACTCTGGTCAGTATCCTCCGGACAACTGCCAGGTCCAACCAATCACCGGTAGGTACTCGCCCGCCTCCAGGCTCAATCGGCAAATCCCATCGATCATCTCGCCGAGGGGAACCATACCGGGCCCACCACGAACCCGCAAACAGAACATCCACTCCTCGAATCGGGTTTCAAGCACATGTCTCAGCACCGAGAAAACGCGTGGTGGACACACCAAAATATCATATCACGAGGTACCGGGTTTTCAAAATAATGCATCTTCTCTTAAATATTTCCACGGTCCTCAAAACCAGAAATCACATGAAAATCCATCACCAATAAGTCAATCCAATGAGGTACAATGTAATCAGTCCATGGCAGGTATATAAGGGAAAGCCGCTTTTTAAAATAGTTTCCGTTTTTAAAGATGTCATGCGGCTCTCAAATTTCCAGGGAATCATAATCAATCACATGTAAGATGAACTACAGCAATAATACAACAGTATAATCATGGCAGTTCTACAGTGAGTGTGGCATGGCAATTACTAACGGTGTGTGTGTAGCATGTAAATAGTGCCCGTGCAACATAAACCGTTAGTAATAGTGCGGTGTTCTATCAGTTCTAAGCAATATATATATATATATATATATATATATATATATATATATATATATCAACACAGCAGGGAATGCAATATGCGATGACAGTCTATGGGATGCATGCAACACATAATAATAAAGTCCTATCAGCCCTGACGCATAACGCCATGCGGACGATATCCCCGTAGATGTGAAATCTACTCACAGTGTCTCGCGCTAAGTGTATCCAACCACTTGCTTGCCCTTCTTCGCAGCGTCCGTCTCACTGGCCTGCGAACCTAAAATCACATAACATATACCACACATAAGCTTAATTCACAAAAACGCGACATTATAATCCAACAAGAAACCCGTGTCGCAAACCAATCGCGCGTGTGCGCGATACGCTAAAACGTGTGATCACGCGCCACGAAACTACCCCGACGCGCCGCGATACACAGAAACCCAAACCTACTCACGTATCACGCGTGTCGCGAAGGTTTAGAAAACGGCAAAATAGCTATTTGGTCCCAGATTTTCCTACAGAACTGAACTTACAAATATATATATACCACAACACTACACACATTAGCAGACACCCACTGGACCAAACAACACCCAAATCCCTACCCATCTGGCCGCAAATTGCGGCCAGAATGAGGAAATTGGCGGCCAAAGAGAAGAGTTAGGGGGGTCGGGTTAAAACCATGGTATCAGCACCTCTCCACCATACTGTAGTATCCTCAATTTCATTCTGAACTCACCGGGTCGAGCAGTTCCAGAAAAGTTCAAATTTGCACAAATACGACATTTTGCAACAATTGTGAAACTGGTGGTATTTTAGCGTAATTGGGGTTGAACTAGGTTACAATGGTCTCACTAACTCACTAGCAAGCTACTGAAACCCTAACACATCACCTTAACACAAAGTTCCTACTAAACATCCCAAATCACACTAAAACGCGCCAATATCCATTAACCGATGCAAAACTACACTAACTAAGCTAACTAGGGAATAAGATAGGAAGTATACCTCACACTCGACCCTAGGGAGTTGCAGGAAGGTGGAGGAATGAAGGGAAGAGGCTGCACTAGGAACTGGGGCTGCTGCTGCTCACTGCCTCTGCTGTTGCTGCTGTTTGTGCTTGCTGCTGCTGCTGTTTATGCTTGCTGCTGCTGCTGTTGGAAGCTTGCTGCTGCTGTTGCTGTGCCTGCTGCTGCTTCTGGAGCTGGGGGGTGTGAAGAGGTAAGTGTTGTGTGTGTGAGTGTGTTTGTGAGTGTTTGAGAGAATACAAAGAAAAGAAATGAGAGGAAATAATTAGCTTCCAATTGTCAACCCTCTCTCTCTCTCATCATTAATGGCAAAGCATGGGCTAAGCCATGATGCCCACTCCCTCTCTCTCTCAAGTCAACACCCACCTCAAATTCAAATTAAAGTAATTTTAACTATCTAAATAAACCCACTTAAAACCCAAAAGACTTTTAACCCTCAAGATTAACCCACCATGGTTAATAATTATGGTATTTACTTCTTTTAAAAACCCTAGTTTACATGCACATGTGTGTGTAAGCCTAGGAAAATTTTGGAAAAATATTTATTAAATTAGGAAAAATATTTAAAACACAGTTTGGTAAACTTTTTATTAAAAATCATTATTTAATTATAATTATACACTAACCCTTATCCTAAGGTGTTACATATGGTGACAACCATGCTTGCAATAGTGCACACAAATGAATTATTAATTCATTTGTGTTCACTCTCTATGGTGGGATTTAAAATTTGGAAAAATGATTTTAACAAAACCTAGCATGCTATTTTTTCCTTTCATGGTTGAGTTCATTTTTGCAAGCATGAAGGTTTTGTTCACTTGGTTTTTTCTTGAGCTCCTCCCTCATCATTAGCCTCACCTCCTCTAGCTTTCTTGTTTTGCTTACACCTTCAAGATTTGAGATAGACAACATTAAGATCCTACACACTACATCCTAGGCTCTCTAGGGTAGCATCCTAGAGACCCTAGTTGCTCCATTTGCATCATGTTGTGGAGCTGGAGCCGGAGTTACAGCTTTCGGGTGGATCATCGGAGATGGAGGAAGACCGGCAACCAAACTTCATCAAGGGACTACTAGGAGCTTGGAATGAAGACCGAAGGACACGGATCAACTCGATATAACCATTCTAACTCTTAGTTTAGATTGCTAGTTTAGGATTTAAGGTCGGTTCAGAAAATTTTTGTTCCGCATTTTGGCCGCGTTTTGATGGCGGGGGCGCTGCCGTAACCCTTCAGTATTCCCCCCTATCAGCGCCGGTTCAGTAAATTTTTGTTCCGCATTTGGCCGCGTTTTGATGGCCGGGGCGCTGCCGTAACCCTTCAGTATTCCCCCTTATCAAATCAGAGTGAAAAGACAAAAACTCACCGGTGTGATGACTGCACCACCACTGATATTCGTAGATACATAACAAGTATAATGCATGTATTCATTCTTTAAACAGTGGTGTTCTACTATGCACCCATTGCACTTAAGAAGGATGATCATTATCAGGTTGTAAAAAGCGCTAGACGGAGCTGAGCGGTTGGGGTACTGTCTAGCGCCTAGCCTCCTAGGCTATCAAGCGCCGCCTAGGCGGTTTTTTAATTTTAGTGAAAATTATAATTAGTATATATACTTATTGAAATTTTAGCAGTATATTGGCACTTCAGTATAGAAAATAACAAAATATTGAAATTTCAGCGGTAGAAACAGAAATATATTGATAATTCAGTGTAATGACCAGTAATATATTGATATTTTAACAGTAAAAGTCGGTAAAATATAGATTTTGAGCTATATAGTTCAAAATTTATTCAGAAAAAGGGGACAAAATTGACTAACTTTATTTCATTAAGTATGAGTTTGGATCAGGTATGGTGAAAAGAGAACAAATCCGATCCATGATACTTCAAAAATGACTAAATTTTAGTCTATCAAGTGGGCAGGGTCGGCCTAGGCGTCCGCTTAAGCTGGTTGGCGAGCTTAAGCATTTAAACCGCTTAATTAAACAGCCTAAGGCTGAAGCGGAGCGGCTTAGCACTGCTTCCATCTAGTTGGCCGCCTTTCAGAACACTGATCATTATATCCATGCAGCCAGGAATATCATGTCTGGGGTGTGCGATGCTTAATCTGAGTTTTATAATATACTGAACCATATTGTAGTTGGTGTGGCTGCTGCTTCCTGACGTGGGAATAAAGCATTACTACCTTTGTGAGAATGATTGCATAATGCGTTTAATATCAAGATGTTTATTGCTACAGGTAGATCCTGCTACCGGAGAAGCAGATGATGAGGGAGTGGAGGATGAATACCAGCTCGAAGATTTTGAAGTGATGGCTGCAGATTACATGCAGAAAGTGGGAGTGTCCAATTTCAAAAATGCTTGGGATAATATGGACCCAGAGGGTGAGCGCGTCGATGAGTATGGACTTGGTACAAAAGAAAACTTGGCTGAGGCTGTCACAGCTGTCATTAACATTCTTGGCATGCAGCCCTGCGAGGTTAGTTTTTTTTCCTTTTTTTCGGTAGATGCTCATAACTATTGGAAAAATAGCTATTTAGTTTTCGACCAAATAATCATAAACTACATTTGTTCAGCCTCTTGTATCTTGGTTTTTGTTTGCTGTTCTTTCAAAATGGTTTTAGCTGGATTGACTCTATGCCAAGGATAACCTGCTTGCATATTTGAATGGATTATAAGATAGTTTACCAAATAAAGGATCTTGTAAGCTTAGGCTTGAGTTATCTAGTGCATTCTCCATCTAAAATGACGAAGTGCCATCTTTCATTAGTTTGATTCTAATGCTAATATTAAATTTACAGTCTACCAAACAAGTTGAACGATATACATCCAGATTCTTAATGTCATTTGGTGCTTTGGAAAAGGGGGAAAGAAGGAACTTTTAGAATCGTTTCTCATGTACCAAATGTAGCCATTCCTTTGGTTCTTGTTTCCTTGGTGTTGTAAAACAAGGTTAAAAAAGGCTGATTAATTGTCCGTTTAAAAGTTTTCATTTGGTGCTTAGGAAAAGGGGGAAAGAAGGAACTTTTAGAATCGTTTCTCATGTACCAAATGTAGCCATTCCTTTGGTTCTTGTTTCCTTGGTGTTGTAAAACAAGGTTAAGAAAGGCTGATTAATTGTCCGTTTAAAAGTTTTCAGCTAGTTACCCCCTTCAAACAGTTAGTCTGAATGCCCGAATAATTGAAGGAACGTGACATACACTGATGACTGGCCATTTAATCGGACTCATATGCGGTATGATACCCAAAACACAATGTAAGAACTCAATATTCACTAAATAAAGGCCCGTTCTTTCCTTTTTCTTCCCATCGATATATTTTCTTCCATCCTTTCTATTCTTTTGGCATATGTTTATATTCTATATAGTAAAAAGATATTTTTGTGTAATATCTGTTTTATACGTCATTGGTTCTTCTTATATAGTATAAGTGATGAACATCTGTTTTGTTGGCAGGGAACTGATGTTGTTCCAAGCAACGCCAGATCGCACACTTGCCTGTTGTCTGGTGTGTTCATAGGCAATGTCAAAGTGCTCGTGAGACTATCTTTTGGTATCGACGGACCCAAGCAAGTGGCTATGAAACTCGCAGTGAGATCCGAGGAACCAGCAATCAGCGATGCGATCCACGAAATTGTTGCCAATGGCTAAGGCTAGATACGACATCTTATATTATACTATTTGGTTGAAGAATTTTTCTGAGGTCGTGGTTTTTTTGAGTATATCAAGGGAAACAATTTAAGAAATTTTCTGTTAGATATGAAAGTATGTCCTCTGTTTTTAATATTGAAATGTTTTTGCATAAATTAGGATTGTTAGTGTAGCTTGTAAGGCTGCAATTTGCAGGCTTGTTCGCCGGTCAAATCAAGAAATTAATAAACTAGGCAAATCAAGAAATTAATAAACTAGGCCAGTTAAGTAATTTAACTTGTTTATTATTTAAGGACGATAAACGTATTTATTTTATCTATCTTTTTTTCCTTTTAATTTTCGAGTATTGTGACTGGATTTAATGTATTTCTGCTCTCCAGAAGGCCAATTTTATGGTTTTATCAGTGATCTATTTTTATTTAATATATATTCTATTGACGAGTCAATTTCTTGTGCCTATGAACTGTTTTGTGAAATATCTTGTTGATTTTTAAATGTTGAAATCTATCTAAATTAATTGTTTGTTAATTTATATCTAATGCGTGTTGGGCTGCGTTGCATCTCCAGAGTTCTTATTATAAGGAAAATTGTCTTATATATTTTTTTTACTTGAAATTACAAAATAGAAAATGTTAATCATGTCGATTTACATGCTCATTGACCTTAGAAAATCACTCTCAAATTTAGTTTTTTTTTTAATTTTAATTGCTTCAAAACTTATTTTAGGTTAAATATTTAAGCTGGTATTTAAAAGTGTTTTTTCAATTTAACTATTCTTATTTATAGGCCTTGTGTGGGGAAAAATTATTCCATGTGTTTGCCGTATGCTAAGCCAAGTCCGGCTAGTGAGGCGAATTGACGGCGCTTTGTGATGATGTTGGCGAATTTGGTGAATCGATTCGTCTCGCCGGATATGAATTGGCGAAGCGAGCGGCTTTCCAATTTTTCCGGCTGTACTTCGTCATTGTTCGCCTCGTCTGACTCGCCTCGCTTTGCCTCTGGGAATCGGTAAGACTCAACAATTCGTCTTATCTCGTCTCGTTGACAGATTCGTCTCGAACACGCCGTCCAACGGTTATAAACGGCCGCCTTCTCAACGAATCGCTTCATCTTGTCTTGGAATTTTCATCCAACGGCTACCAACGGTCGGATCAAGCTGAAGTGAGGCGAATTCGATTTGCCTCGCTTCGAGGGCAAAAATTTCAAAACCTTCCTTCCCAAAACCTATAAATACCCCTCCTTTCCAAATCCTATTTCTTCTCATTCCAAACTATTTTCTCTTCCAAAAAACCAAAAATTTCTCATCTCTCTAAAAAAAAATTTAATCTTAATTTCTATTACTGTTATGGTAATTTCCATCTTTCTAAAGAATAGAAGCTCTGATCTGATCCTCCGATAGTCTGACTTCGAATTTTCGAAGCTCCGATCGACCCATTCTTCTCACTTTCTTATTTCTTGTTTTTAATTTATTATTTCTAATTTTCTACCATAAAATCCTTTTTTTAACATTTAGTTAAAATATTAATATGGAGGGTTCATCCGGTACGCATCAAACCCAAATTCCTCATCCTGAACAACAAGCGGAAAGATCCACCCATACATCAAGAGAAGCTAAAAAGCGTGCGACTACTAGTGATGTTTGAGATCACTATAAAATTAAATTTAGGGATGGTGTTGAATATACCGTTTGCAAATAAACACAAGGTTTGAATAAACATGAAAAGATTATGCAAAATAACACCTAGAAGCCATGGTAGTTTGAATAAACATGCAAACATAAGGATAGTGTCGGCACTGGTAGTTTGAATAAACATGCAAAAAAAACATTTAGGAGCCCCGGCCGATTCCTCCACTACACAAACACAAATTGGTTTCGCCGGTAAAGGTCTTTTTCAATATAATCATGATTTAAATGTTTTAGAAATGACAAGATATTTTATGGCAGATGAACAGATTCTTAGATTTGGAGAAAGCGTTGTTTTTGAGCGGTACATTCAAACGGTATTGCAACCGTCATTCAAAAGGGTTCCGAGCACTACGCTTAAAAGTCGTTGTTTTAGCCTCTACAATGACGGTAAACATGCATTAATTGCTTTTCCTGCTTGTTTAGATACCGGTATTTCATTAACTTCTGATGTTTGGATGGATAGAAGGGAACTTCTCTGGATATGCGTTACTGCACATTGGATAAATTCTGACTGGTTTTTGTAAAAAAGAATTATTGCTTTTAGACAATTTCCATACTCGCACAGTGCTTTTCATATAACTTCTGAAATTAGATCTATTTTATAAGAATATCATTGTGTAAATAAATTTTTTTCTATTTCTTTCGATAATGCTAGCAACAATAATTCTGGTATTGCTGAATTCATTAGGCTATGCAAACTAATTTGCAGTGGTCATTTTTTCATATTCATTGTGCATGTCATATACTTGTCCTTACTGTACAGGATGCATATACAGTATATAATACAAATATTCAAACAATTAAAGATGCATGTAGGTTTATTAAAAGTTCTGGAAAAATAAAAGCTAAATACAAAACAAGATGCTTAGTTGTAGGTGTAAGGCCGTCTCTTTAAAAAGATGTGGCCACTAGATGGAATAGTATATATAACATGCTTTGTACAGTATTAAACACCGCCGGAATTATTAGTAACATGTGGAATGAACAAATGCTTGTAGAAAACCACTTAACACCCGATCATTGGGCGGTTGCAGATCTTTTTAAAGAGTTTCTTATGATCTTTAAAATAGCAACTGAACGATTTTCTGCTACTTATTGTCACGACCCGGAAATGGCACATGACCGGAACCTGAATCACGTGAAACTATAGGACCCCACCATAACCCAAGTAAACCAAAATCCAGGAATTTAAACTTTTAAAAAAAATAGTGGAAGTGAAGTTTTGAAAAAGGGATATAATGAAATCAAGTTCTCTTTCTAAAGTATGAGTGAAATTCTTTTGAAATGCAAGCGGATTATATACTATAATTTGAAAATATTTTTGTCAGTTGAAATTTTGGCAGCACCTCTTTTATAAATTTTGATAAAAAACATTACATAACAATAATAATATAGGCATCCCTAAGAGGAAGCCAGCTCTTCGCCAATCGGCGGAAACACAACCACGCAAGATAAATATACGACGCTCAAGACGAAAATCAACTCAGAAAAGAAAGTAAAGACATACCGAAATATCATCAAGTCACAATAAAGAATATATACAACTCTCACTCTAAGTCGAAAAAATATACAACCGGTCTCTAAATTTACCAAATATACATAGTCTGTGAAAGTCTACCCTAGCACCACCATGAGATTTAAACCGGCATCAAGCATGGAATTTTAAAAATTTCTTGGTGCTAAGCTAGATTAACTAAGGATCAAACTAGATGATTAGGGTTTAAGCATGATATTACAAAACTTATACTAAGAGAAGGAGGCAACAACCTTTATGGACCGTGTCCTTCTCTTCAAAAGCTCCGTATAGTAGTCCACGCGACTGCACAAGGCTTCTCTTGAAATTGGATCGAGCTTCCTACGTGACCTTCGTGCTGAAGATGATCCACCCGAAGCTCCGGTAATCCAAGCTACCTTTTCACTAAACTTACTTTAGTGAAGAAAACGCACTACACCTAAGTGCCAATCAAGTGTAGGATGGTGAAGTAGGGGTTTTGTTTGCTCACTAGGTTTCTAGAAAACCCTATGATTCACATCACATGTGATGGTTAGGGTTTTGTTGAAGCAAGAGGAAGAAGAAGGAAAATGGAGAGAGAGCTAGAGAGCAAAAATGAGCTCAAGAAAAATGGCTAAGTGTTGAACTCAAGAAAAACTCAAGTGTAGAATGGCAAGTCTCTTGACCTCACTCATTCAAGTATGGAATAAATTGCAATAATAAATTGCAACCATGCTTGAATAGTGAGTCAAGACTAATAAACAAAAGATAAATGCCATGCTTTCCCATTCCACAAATATCTCCCCATTCTCACTTCATTTTCTATTTTCTAAAAATAGAAAATCCATGCCATGCTTCAACACACACACACACATATACATATATCATATATATATATTAAGAAAATAATTAGTGAGCTTAATATATAATTATATCAAATATAAATATTTATCATATAATTAAATCAACACTTGATTTAATAATCCGGTTATATCATATATAACCGACTAATATTATTTCTCTGTATATCACATTATCAAATCAACACTTGATTCGATAATCCGGTTATATCACATATAACCTAACCGATAACAAATAACCGCTAGATTAGAATACGGTATCACATACTCGTATTTAATCAGGCCCCCGCGCATATCAGCATATGTGCCCTACTTCGTTTTGATTGAACTAGAAAACTTCTGTGTGGGACTCTAAAGACTCGTCAATATGTCAACAGTAGGTAATGATCACATCAATTACTCACAAGTCGTCAGCGGTACTAGCTGGATGTAACGGCTGCCCAGGTATTGAGCGAATAGAAGATCAACAAGTAAGCTTGTCCAAACTCCCATGAAGCCTATAAGTAACACTTACCGTACAGTCCGGTCTCTTCGTCTGATATGTCGCATATCGAGTCTAGGGGCGGGATCATTAGACACCGGTAACTTGATAAGTCATGCCCATGTATGACTCATAACGGTTCGAGAAACTACTGATAACACTTACCAGTAAATCTCATCAGCCCTGGCCAGGGACTTACTTTTATAGCCAATTGAGCATACTGCAACATTAACTCCCAATACCGGGAGAGACGAAACGCCTCCTACCGCTCACTGCCTCCATGTGACTAGGGACTGCACCCAAAATCCACCTATTTGCATGACTCCTTTGAGCCGTGGTAGGAAGGAAATCAAAGCACAGTGGGAGCCACGTAAGTCACTATGACGATCTCGGGTCTACAGACTAACCTGTACCAGTGTCACCAGAGAACTGCTATCTGACGATAGGTATGGTACCATCTAGGAGTTCTCGGCGAGTCCTGTTCGGTGTACCCATTCTCTAATGAGCACCTGTGTACAATCTTTGATGTCAAACACCAATGGATATGGGATCAACCATCGCCCCTACAGGGTCAAGAAACGTACACACTAGTCTACTCTGGAATATCGATGCCCCGTCTCGATATCCCCTCGACTAGGAACTATTAAAGGATGTGCTTGTGGACTATACAAGTCCCTGTAGTATGATCTGCATCATAGTCCTGGTAGTCAAGCTAACATCCTAAGGGCTTTATCAACATGTATGAGAGAGACAATATAATAATACAAGTGTACATGTTAAGATAAAGAACATCAGATAGCATACTATTGTAAGTCGATGTGCAACACCCCACAAGTTGCGGGGAGGCGGAAATATGAAAAACGATCTTGTTTTGAAGCGTACATCGACTAACCGAAGATCTTTGCTAAACGATAATTAACAACAACCATAGAGTTCTAAGCTTCTATGTAAAGAGATTATACCTAACGATTCTAGTCCTTCGTCTTTGTGATCTCAACGTCCTCCTCGGCCTCCTTTCCGTAATAGAAGATCCACCCGAGTACCCTAATCCAAGCTACACCTCAAGACTTGAGGTAACTTTGTTTCTCTAGTTGCTAACCAAAGTAACTAAGATGATGTAGAGTTAGGTTATGGAGTGTTAAGTCTATCCTAATCCTTGGTCTCAACTCATGAGTGGTAGGATTAGGGTTTGAAGAAGGAGTGCACTTGAGGAGAGAGAAGGTGGAGATACTAATGAGAATGAAAAGCTTCTCACTTGAATATATCAAAACATAATGAATTATCAAATAAATGTATATAAATGATTATTCACCATGTTTCATTAATTCAACAAGAGTGATTCACTATGTGAGTCATTAAGCAATAAATAATGCATTAATGACATAGTGAATCACACTAATGAGTCACAATTTGCATTAAATGAAAATGCCACCTTAACCTCCTTAGTCACCCTCCTTCTAAAAGCTTCTCGGAAAATTACGAGAACGCCCCTCGCATCCGTGAAAACACGGAAAAACTTTAGACTGTATAAATCCAATAACCTGATACTAGAATCTGTCTTAAACCAAAGCCGTCTAGTAAAAACTGTCCGAATGTCGTACGTGCGTTTAAACACGTATTCGTCCGAACCCTTGTCGTAAAACCGTACGACCTCTATATCATTTCGCCAGGAGTTGGGAAAACTCTGTGTGGGACTCTAAAGACTCGACTACTACGCTAGCAGTGGGTTTAACCACAGACCGCAAGCGGCACTAGCTGTACGTAATGGTCCCCAGGTAGATGTCGATAAGAAGGCCGGTGAGGATACCCATCCGAACTCCTACTGAGCCTGTGCGTGACAATATCCGTGCAGTCCGGTCTGTTCGTCTAAGAGTATCGCATGTATGGTCTAGGGAGGTGGTAAACGTCAGACCCCTAATAACCGTACAAGTCGTGTTGGTATGGCTCTATCACCATCCGAGAATCTACTGATCAATCTATCAGTAATTCGCAATCAGCCCTGGCCAGGGACTTATGGTAATGACCAACCGATCACTGTGCGATATTAACTCCCTATACCGGGAGAGACGAATCCCTAACAGTCACTCACTGCCTCCACGTGGCTCGGGACTGTGCCTAACTAAAACCTGTTTGCACGACTCCTTTGAACCGTGGTAGGGTAGTAATCAAAGCACAGTGGGAACTCACACGAGACAAATGACGACTTTAAGTCAACGGACTATCTGCACACATGTCACCCGAGAACTGCTATCTGACGTTAGGTATAAATACCATCCAGTCAGTTCTCGGCGAGTCCTGTCCGGTGTACTCACACCCAGTGAGCATCTGTATACAATCTTAGGTGCACTCCACCAATGGCTGCAGGACCAATCCATCGCCCCTCCTCAGGGTCTAGATATGTATACACCAGTCTACTCTGGAGTATCGATGCCCAGTCTCGATACTCCTGCGACCAGGGACATCTAAGGATGTGCCTATTGACTATCCAGCTCCCACTAGTATGACTGCCATCACAACGCCGGTAGTCAGGCAAACATCCTAAGGGCTTTATCAACATGTATATATATATGAATACTACCCAAAATATATCAAATGTTAAGATAAAGACAAACCAAATAGCGTACTATTAAATTAAGCAAGACTGTTATGTACATACATATCCTAGTATCCTATACAATGAAGGCTTCTAGGGCATATATATCCAACAATCTCCCACTTGCACTAGGGCCTATTATTGGCACAATGAGTACCCACTGTCTTCACTATATCCAGTTGCTGGAGTACCGCATGCCCAATATCTCAAACAACCTCTCGAACTGAACTTGAGGGATGGCCTTTATGAATGGATCTGCCGTGTTGTCTTTTGTATCCACTCTCCGTACCTCGATCTCCCGACGATCAACGATCTCCCTGATCAGGTGAAAACGCCTTAAGATATGTCTGGATTTCTGATGGGACCTGGGTTCCTTTGCCAATGCGACGGTCCCATTGTTATCACAATACAGAGGTATTGGATTGGCAATGGACGGAACCACCTGAAGTTCAGAAATGAACTTCCTCATCCAGACAGTCTCTTTTGCGGCTTCACTAGCAGCTATATACTCAGCCTCCATAGTTGAGTCTGCGACGGTATCCTGTTTGGAACTCTTCCAACATACCGCCCCTCCATTGAGGGTAAACACAAAACTCGAAATGGATTTAGAATCATCTTTGTCACTTTGGAAGCCGGAGTCGGTAAAAGCCTCTACCTGGAGGTCCCCATAACCGTAAATCAAGAACATCTCCTTAGTCCTTCTCAGGTACTTGAGAATGTTCTTCACCGCTATCCAATGTTTCTCACCTGGGTCAGACTGATACCTGCTTACCACACCAAGTGCGTAAGCTACATCCGGTCTTGTACATAACATTGCATACATTATAGATCCTACCGCCGAAGCGTAGGGCAAAATGCTCATGCGATCCCTCTCTTCATCAGTCTTTGGAGACATCTCTTTGGAGAGGGTGATCCCGTGACAAGCGGGCATATTACCGCGCTTGGAATCTTCCATACTAAATCTCTTTAGTATAGTGTCAATATACCTGGATTGTGAAAGTCCCAACATTCTATTAGATCTATCATAATAGATCTTAATGCCCAAAATGTAGGTTGCATCACCCAAGTCTTTCATGGAGAATTTCTGTGACAAGAAGAGCTTTACTGATTGTAGCATAGGGACATCATTCCCTATCAGTAGTATGTCGTCGACGTACAAAACGAGGAAGACTACTGCTCCTTCTACAATCTTCCTATAAATACATGGTTCATCTACATTTTTGATAAAGTCAAACTCTTTGACTGTCTCATCAAAGCAGATGTTCCAACTTCACGATGCTTGCTTTAATCCATAAATGGATTTAAGCAACCTGCACACTCTTCCGCTGCTCCCACTGTCTAAGAAACCTTTTGGTTGATCCATGTAAACACCCTTTTCTAAATGTCCATTTAGAAAAGCTGTTTTTACGTCCATCTGCCAGATTTCATAGTCATGGAAGGCAGCAATGGCAAGCAGGATCCGAATGGATTTAAGCATAGCTACAGGTGAAAAGGTTTCATCATAGTCCAATCCTGGTCTTTGACGAAAACCTTTTGCAACGAGTCTAGCTTTGTAGGTTTCCACCTGTCCAAGTGCACCAATCTTCTTTTTGAAGATCCATTTGCATCCAACTGGTTTCACCCCAGGAGGAGCAACTTCTAAAGTCCATACTTTATTGGTGTACATGGATTCCATTTCGGATCTCATAGCATCCAGCCACTTCATCGAGTCAATACTCGTGATAGCCTGCTGAAAACTAGTAGGCTCATCATCATCGATGATGCAATCCTCTCGATCCCCATCTAGAAGAAAACCACAGTATCTCTCTGGAGGATGAGAAGGCCTACTAGATCTGCGGAGTGGCGTTGGTTCGTCATGTTCTATTGAAATCTGAGGTTCTTCTAAGTCCTCGGTAGCAGTTTGAGGTTCTGGAATTTCTTCCAGCTCTACCGCGCTCCCACTAATTTCTTTTGCAAGAAATTTGCTCTCTAAGAAGACAATGTGGCGAGCGACAAACATCTTTTGTTCTTCAGTGTGGTAGACCATGTACCCCCTTGAATGTTTGGGGTAACCTACAAACTTGCACAAAACCGATCGTGACTCGAGCTTGTCCGGTTTATGCTTTTTAACATATGCCGGACACCCCCATATCTTGATATACTTGAGATATGGTCTCTTCCTGCTCCACATTTCATATGGAGTGGTAGGCACAGACTTAGTTGGAACTCTATTCAATAAGTATGCCGCTGATTCTAGAGCAAATCCCCAGAAGGAAAGTGGCAACTCAGCACTACTCATCATTGAACGCACCATATCTAATAGCGTGCGATTCCTCCTTTCTGATACACCATTATGCTGAGGTGTATAAGGTGGAGTAAGCTGAGAGAGAATTCCATTCGCTTTTAAGTATTCAAGGAAACTGGTACTTAAGTATTCTCCACCTCGATCAGATCGAAGTGTCTTGATGCTTTTACCAGTTTGTTTTTCTACTTCATTTTTATACTCCTTAAACTTCTCAAAGGTCTCTGATTTATGTTTCATTAAGAACACATGTCCATACCTAGAGAAGTCATCAGTAAAAGTGATGAAGTAGGAGTGACCGCTTCTCTCATGTGTAGATATTGGACCACATACATCACTGTGTACAAGTCCCAAGAGTTCAGTAGCTCTTGCTCCGTGTCCGGAGAATGGAGATTTGGTCATTTTTCCTTTGATACATGATTGACAAGTTGCATATGATGAATATTCAAACGAATCTAGATATCCATCTTTATGTAACTTAGTCAACCTTGTTTCGTTTATATGACCAAGTCTACAATACCATAGGAAGGCTTGATTTGAATCTGGAACCTTTCTTTTATATGTGTTTTGAATATTGAAAATTCGAGGTTGATTAAGTATGTATATGCCATTTTCCAGTGTGCCATACCCAATCGGTTCTTGATTTAGGAGAATGTTCATGAAATTACTTTCAAGCGCAAAATTATATCCTTTATTAGACAACAAAGATACTGATATAATATTACACAGCATACTGGGAATACAAAAACAGCTGTACAACACCAAACGTGCCCACTAGTCAACCCTAGGTGATACTCCCCTATTGCAACAGCATCTACATGCATTCCATTGCCCATCCGGAGAGTCATATCACCTGCCCCCAGTACTCTACTATTTCTCAGATCCTGCAATGAATTACAGATGTGAGAACCAGAACTGGTATCAAGTACCCATGAAGTAGAGTTTACTGAAAGACAATTTTTAATTACGAACACACCTGAAGCAGAAGCAACCGCTTGCTTCGTGTCAAGGCCATACAGTCCTTCTTCCAGTGCCCTTGCTTGTGACAATAATGGCATTCGTTTATATCCGCTTTCACCCTTCCTGCCTTGTTCTTTCCCTGCACCTTCTTGACCCCACCCTTCGGTTTGGTGGCTTTCATCTTCTTCTTCCCTTTAGCTTTCGCTTTAGATTTAGAAGAGGATGATTGGCCAACATACAGAACGAGGGTCTTCTCCTTTTTCAAGGAGGTCTCTGCTACCCTCAACATGTTGAGGAGCTTTGGAAGATCAGCTTCCATTTCGTGCATGTTGAAGCTAAGCACGAACTGAGAGAAGGTGTGGGGAAGGGACCGCAAAATCAAGTCGATATACAAATCATTCTCTAGCACGCATCCCAGGTTTGCGAGTTCCTCAATGAGGCTGATCATTTTGAGGACGTGCTCTCCTACAGGCGATCCTGGAGCTAACCTCATCTGGAAGAGTTTCCTTAAGGTCTCGTACCTTGCGATACGGGAGTGTTCTCCATATAATTCCTTTATATGGAGGAAGATGGATACAATATCCATACTCTCGTGCTGTTTCTGGAGTTCATTGTTCATGGACGCCAGCACGATACACTTAGCTCGTTCACAATCCAGATCCCAAGTTTTGCGAACTTCCTTGTCCACAACTGAGGAATCTGGTCCAGGGATAAGGGGAGGAACAGCGGTGGTAACATATGCTACTTTGTCATAAGTCAGTGCAATGTTGACGTTCCTTAGCCAATCTTTATAGTTCTGTCCGGTCAGTATATTTTTCTCAAGTAATAGTTTTAGTCCTGTCATGGTAGCTGCTAGAGAGAGAGAAAATAAAACACCCAGCATATGCTTCTTGCAAGTTTAGATTGGTTATTAGTTTATCTAAACATAATGGCTCCCACTGTTCCCTCAAATCCTTCTTCAAAACCTAAAAGAAGAACTAGTCAGGATTTAATCACACGTCACAATACTTGCTTAACCTTTCAGCCAGGCTGGTGTTGGTACTTCGAGGGAGGTTTTCCAACGCTTTCGCGAAGTTCTTTAATTAAATAACCTCTTTTCCCTGGAGGCGTAGCCCCTCTAACACCTTTCTGGACACCTACTTAGTTTATAACATTGATTGTTAAGTGAGAATGTTTCCCGAAAGTAATCCTACTCATCAGTGGGATCGGGATCCAACTATCATTGTATGATGCACTAGATGGAAGCCACTCTAGTCACCACACTCCAGAAGGTACGCTAAATCTGCAAGTTTCCTTTTTGTTTGAAACACCCGATTTGATTTTTATACCCCAAGCTCTTATAGACCTCGACGTAGGCCAACAAGTCATAAGACGCAAGTCAAGTTCTACCCGTCGTTGTCCTGATTAATTTAGGTACATCGTACATGCCCTTGACGTAGGCCAACAAGGCTGTACGTCTGTCCTATACTAATGCATCTATCTATGCAACAAATAGGCAAACACACTGCTACCATACACTATGCCTTGACGTAGGCCAACAAGCATAGCATGAATACGATGTGCTGTCTATCTGAAACGACGGAGGGTTACGGCTGGTTTTTGGCAAAAAACCGTTAACGTAGTGAACTTGATTTGATCGAAGGAACCAAGATAGCTTTTATTAAAAGGAGTGGTTTAAGCTTCGCATTTAAAATTTGCTTTTTCAAGAAAACCGAGTGGCTTTAGAAATTATTCCAACGATTCAGTTTAGGTTTTATTTTTTCTTTGCATTAAAAATAATGCGTCCCATCTTTAACCTATCATTACAGATAACAACGAAAATACAACGTCCTCTTATGCCATCCACATTCGCCAAGGGGTCCCGTCATCACCCGTTAGGTTACTTAACTAACGGCAGAGCGGGGGCTGGGCTAGCGCGGGTGTAAAACATAAGTGACGTCTAAATAGCTATCATATATAGATATTGTACATTCGTCAGACGCAATAATAAGCATTCCAGATCATAAATAAACAATTTTGGATTTGCAAGCAATCCGCATTTCTTTTGAGCCTGTAAGAAAAGACGGATTACACAATTGTGATGAATAGCCATTACCCCACCCTAGACCCCTACGGGTACGACAAACTACCCGCCAAGTACCCGAAGTGAAGCGGTCTCCCTCAACGACGTGAGTAGGCCACTAAACACTTCGAAATACCCGGTAGTTTGTGCACCCCACCTTGGGTCTATCCTAGGAGCAAAAACAGTAAAAAGAAATAATACAACGGTGGCTACAACCGCAACCTGGATGTGCCCCGCAAAATAATATTACAACTTATTACAATTACTTCGAATGAATTAATACAATAACCCATCACTGAAAACCCCGGCTAATCATCACAACAGTCCAATAGAGTTCATAGTCACAAACAGTTAAAACATTACAGATATGTGCAACCCCCTGCCAACCGACATACTAGCAGTTAGGGGAGGTTTGCGAACATATAATACAAATCACAGATATAATCAAACAAGCAAACATTGTATAATTTCGATCGATTAAACACATTAAATTCTACTCCAAATCTTCTCTGTAAATTTGAAACCTGAGCAGAAAATAAATAATACCAGAAAATACAAAATATCACAAAAGATGCACAGAAGAAAACTGGGCTGAATCGGCCCCAACTCGGCCGCGGTTCCGCGGCTCAGTGACCGATTCAGGGGCCCATTTTTCTTCTGTGTTCTTATATTTTCTTGCTGGTCATTCTGGAGGAACCTGAAAAATTTTAGGACCTCATTTTAAAATCGACAGAAACTTCGTGATATCCGTGTTTTTTCCGATTTGTTTTGCGTTCGAAATTCATACGACTTTGCAAGTGAGTTAATTATTGTTTAGTGAGGCTCTGATACCACTGTAAGTCGATGTCCAACACCCAACGAGTTGCGGGGAGGCGGAAATATGAAAAACGATCTTGTTTTGAAGCGTACATCGACTAACCGAAGATCTTTGCTAAACGATAATTAACAACAACCATAGAATTCTAAGCTTCTATGTAAAGAGATTATACCTAACGATTCTAGTCCTTCGTCTTTGTGATCTCAATGTCCTCCTCGGCCTCCTTTCCATAATAGAAGATCCACCCGAGTACCCTAATCCAAGCTACACCTCAAGACTTGAGGTAACTTTGTTTCTCTAGTTGCTAACCAAAGTAACTAAGATGATGTAGAGTTAGGTTATGGAGTGTTAAGTCTATCCTAATCCTTGGTCTCAACTCATGAGTGGTAGGATTAGGGTTTGAAGAAGGAGTGCACTTGAGGAGAGAGAAGGTGGAGATACTAATGAGAATGAAAAGCTTCTCACTTGAATATATCAAAACATAATGAATTATCAAATAAATGTATATAAATGATTATTCACCATGTTTCATTAATTCAACAAGAGTGATTCACTATGTGAGTCATTAAGCAATAAATGATGCATTAATGACATAGTGAATCACACTAATGAGTCACAATTTGCATTAAATGAAAATGCCACCTTAACCTCCTTAGTCACCCTCCTTCTAGAAGCTTCTCGGAAAATTACGAGAACGCCCCTCGCATCCGTGAAAACACGGAAAAACTTTAGACTGTATAAATCCAATAACCTGATACTAGAATCTGGCTTAAACCAAAGCCGTCTAGTAAAAACTGTCCGAATGTCGTATGTGCGTTTAAACACGTATTTGTCCGAACCCTGTCGTAAAACCGTACGACCTCTATATCATTTCGCCAGGAGTTGGGAAAACTCTGTGTGGGACTCTAAAGACTCGACTACTACGCTGGTAGTGGGTTTAACCACAGACCGCAAGCGGCACTAGCTGTACGTAACGGTCCCCAGGTAGATGTCGATAAGAAGGCCGGTGAGGATACCCATCCGAACTCCTACTGAGCCTGTGCGTGACAATATCCATGCAGTCCGGTCTGTTCGTCTTAGAGTATCGCATGTATGGTCTAGGGAGGTGGTAAACGTCAGACCCCTAATAACCGTACAAGTCGTGTCGGTATGGCTCTATCACCATCCGAGAATCTACTGATCAATCTATCAGTAATTCTCAATCTGCCCTGGCCAGGGACTTATGGTAATGACCAACCGATCACTGTGCGATATCAACTCCCTATACCGGGAGAGACGAATCCCTAACAGTCACTCACTGCCTCCACGTGGCTCGGGACTGTGCCCAACTAAAACCTGTTTGCACTACTCCTTTGAACCGTGGTAGGGTAGTAATCAAAGCACAGTAGGAACTCACACGAGACAAATGACGACTTTAAGTCAACGGACTATCTGCACACATGTCACCTGAGAACTGCTATCTGACGTTAGGTATAAATACCATCCAGTCAGTTCTCGGCGAGTCCTGTCCGGTGTACTCACACCCAGTGAGCATCTGTATACAATCTTAGGTGCACTCCACCAATGGCTGCGGGACCAATCCATCGCCCCTCCTCAGGGTCTAGATATGTATACACCAGTCTACTCTGGAGTATCGATGCCCAGTCTCGATACTCCTGCGACCAGGGACATCTAAGGATGTGCCTATTGACTCTCCAGCTCCCACTAGTATGACTGCCATCACAACGCCGGTAGTTAGGAAATCATCCTAAGGGCTTTATCAACATGTATATATATATGAATACTACCCAAAATATATCAAATGTTAAGATAAAGACAAACCAAATAGCATACTATTATATTAAGCAAGACTGTTATGTACATACATATCCCAGTATCCTATACAATGAAGGCCTCTAGGGCATATATATCCAACAACTATCATGTCGAGCAAGAAATTTCTCTATATATATGTCCAAGCATCCACTATATCATACAATAATGGCCTTTAGGGCATACATATTCCTAACAATCTCCCACCTGCACTAAGGCCAGTTGTTGTAGTATCTCATACCCAACATCCCAAAATGTCACTCAAACTGCATCTAGGGGAGGGCCTTCGTGAGTTGATCCGCTACGTTGTCCTTCATGTCAACTCTCATGACCTCGATCTCCCGACGATCTACCGTCTTCCAGATCAGGTGATACCGCCTAAGAATATGTCTGGATCTCTTATGGGACCGGGATTCCTGGCCAAAGCCACAGTTCCATTGTTATCAAAATACATAGGTATTGGATGCTCAATGGATGGAACCATACCGAGTTCAGCAATGAACTTCTTCATCCAGACAACCTCTTTGGCAGCATCGTTGGCAGCGATGTATTCAGCCTCCATCGTCGAGTCTGCTACGGTATCTTGCTTGGAACTCTTCCAACATATAGCCCCTTCATTGAGGGTGAAGACAAAACCCAAGACCGACTTTATAACATTTTAGAAAATATAAAATATTATTTTTGGAATTTAATATTAAAATAATATATTTCGCAAAAACTACCTGATTTGCGAAATTGGGGTTTTCGTAAAGTGGTATAAGTATATACCAATATTTGGAAATTTATCGGAGATTAAAATGATTTATTTATTTTAATGATATTTATCGGGTTTTTGGTCAAATCCGTGCTTTTATATTTTTCAAGATTTTGCACAATGTCATGTGCATGTGTGCATGTGTGTGTTTGTGAGTTAGAGAGAATGAGAAAAGAATAGGAATGAAAAGAAATCAAACAAAGAATGCAAAGAGAGAAAAGAGTGTGTGAGTGTGAATGGAATAAAAACTTGATGCCTTGGACAAAAGGAGATATTTGTGAGAGAGGTGAGTGTAGGGGAGAGATATTTATTGTGAGAGAGTGAGGCTAAGAGAGAGTCTTGGCTGCCCCATTTCCTTCACTTCTCCATTATTTCCTTCATCTTCATCACTCCCTCACTACCTCCATGCCTCATCTCCAAATATTTCTCAAAACCTTATGCACCCTTCACATAAAACATGCACAACACCATTCTAAGACCTTAGAACCAATCAAGTTTGGATTTTGAAGACTTGGGCAACTCAAGAAAGTTCTTTGGTTGCTATTAAGGTAATCCTTTCACTTTAGTTTAGAGTTTGTGCTTAATATCGTATTTTTTTAGTTAGAAATTGAGTTGATTAGGTTTTTGGATTTTAGAATATTGAAAGTTGCTGTCAAGTGGCCAATTGAGGTGTAGTGAGTGTTTACAAGAGCTTAGGGATTGATTTTATGACCTGGAATTGAGTTTAGAACCCGATACACGAAGTTAGAATTGTTCCGTGTCGGTTTTGTGAGACCTTATGGCCTACAGGGAATCTGGGATGACCCGGGGAGTTTTTGATAAAACCAGACAATACCAGAGACCTAATTAAGACACTAGGAGACCACCCTGAGAGGACGGACCCAAACGGAGCACCCCGGGCCGAGCTCGCCGGATTTATGGGCTATGGCCGGCCAAGTTGTGGTATTTGGTGCCTAGGTGTGGTCTGTAGCTCAGTTACTCCATATACAACACCCTATACTTGTTTGTTTAGTTCCAGTTTACCTGAAACAAAATCTGGGAGCACATTAGGGGTGTTTTTGGTTATGTTTTTCGTATTTTAGAATTCTTGGTTTTAGTATTTGATATTGTATTAGGTCGTTGGATGTTTGTACGTCAACGACGAGGGTTGTTTGGTTGGTTTTGCATGCGTAGGCTATAGGTTCTAACCTATAGGCAATCCATGTGCCGTATCGGTTTTCGGATATTGATTGTGGTTGCATTTCGATTGTGTATTGATTGTAGGTACTTCGCGTGGACTTCCGAGACGACGAAGCACATCGACTTCAGCTAAGCGAGGAGTTTAGCAGGTGAGTAGATTTATATCTACGGAGGATGTCGGGTGGATGGCGTATAGCACCCCCGCAAGTTGTTTTGGAAACCGATATATATATATATATATATATATATATAGAATATGGTTAAGGAAATCATGTTAGAATGTTATGGATATGGTTAAAGGATTTGTAGGAGACAAGATATACCACGACTTAAGATTTGTGTATTGTTTAGTGTGACATGATATGATAGAATTGATATGTATGAGTTTTAGAATAGCATGACATGAGATTTGTAAGATAGAATGTATACGTAAGATGACTTGATGTGGGATATTAATGTGATGAACGAGTATACGATGTGATACGATGACTTGGTGTGATATGTCGTTATATGGATGCGAGTCGATATGAGATAGTTGATACCTTTGTCGGTCCCACGATATGAGATTGATATGGATGTGACCTGGGATATAGGTATATAGATATATATAATGTTGTGAATCTTGAGTGATATTCCGTACGATGGATTATACCGTACGTGATGTTGTGAGGCTGGATGCCGATTGATAGATTCACCGACTCGGATATATCGCAGACACGTATATTTCATAGCGTTTCGTGTACGATGTACTTTATGCTACGTTCATGTTATTCGCATTGCATTGCATATACCTGTGCTAGTATACCTACACTATTATCGATGATGCGTATGTTACACTTACACAGATTGGCCGGCTCACACACTTTCATCATCGATAATTGCCATGTCATTACACAGTAGAATTGCTGCATCATGATATGACTCCTTGCATGATATACTGATATTGTCACATCACTGTTCCATGTTGCATGATATACGGATATGCTTACATTCTGTTGTATGCTGCATACATCATGCTTTACGATTATACGCATTGAGATATGGATTTTCATGTGATTTATGAATTTGAGAACCCGGTTTCTCTTGATATGATATTTCAGTGCGTCCACCATGAGTTTTCTCCGTTCTGAGACTTATGTTAGATACCCGATTCGAGGAGAGGTAGGCACCATCTGCGGGTACATGGTGGACCCGGTATGGTACCCCGGGGCAAGAAAGGTATGTCGATGGATTAGCCGATGAGCCTGGCAGAGGGAACACCACCTACCGGTGATTGGTTGGACCTGACGGTTATCTGGAGGATACCGACCGGAGTCGAGAGATGGATATGGGCCGACCCGTTCTGCCGGAGCCCGAGGGCCGATCCCGCAGACGGAGCCCGTGGGCCGATCCGGACTGACGGAGCTCGATATATTAGGATTTACGTGTCGATGCTGGACATGGGTTTCATGATGTTTCGAGTGTCGATGTTGGACACTCAGGTTCCATGATTTTGATGTGTCGCGAGGGACACACGTCGATTTATATCCTCATACTTTCATGCATATGCTTTTATGATATTTACATGCATGATGTTATTGCGTCATTGGTTGACACGTGGATGAGATCCACATGCATACAAGCATTGATTATATGGTTGGATGAGATCCACTTGCTGATAGGCATTGATTATGTTGTTGGCACATATGCAGATACGGTCATCCTAGATATCATAGTATTACTTTTATGATATAGTTGACCTAGGAATCGTTTTTTATTTCGATTTCTACCTGATGATGTTTTCTACTCACGAGTTGGCAACTCACCTCCGTTGTGCCACAGTTCTTGCAGGTTAACCGCATGGATCAGTAGCGGCATCGCTGGCACACAGCTGCTTTCGGGTGATTTGCTTGGGTATGTGGTACATGTTGGATCATGCCATTCTTGTATTATTATTCCTATTGTATCTAGTCAACTCCATCAATCAGAAACTAGTATTTGTATAAGTAGTAAGACTTAGCAAGATTTGTAGTTGCGAGACTTGAGCGATGGGTTATATGTTCGCTTGGTGGGTTGATGTCTTGCTTTTCATTATTCCTTGTGTTGATTTTCGCCGTTGGGCATCGTATACTTATATTCCGCTTGTGTGGTTGTGACTCCGCCGATTGGCGAAGAGCTAGCTCCCGTTTGGGGATGCCTATATATTGTTGTATATCTGTTTTGGATCAAAATATACGAGGGAGGTGCTGCCCAAAGTTTTAAAAGACAAAACATGATTCATTATGCCTTTATTTCAAAACTTCACCTCTTCTATTTTCTTAAAAAGGTTTAGATTTCTGGGTTTCGGCTTACTTAATTTACGTTGCGCCTTTAGACATTGCGTGATTTAAGTGCCGGTCACGAACTAAATTCGGGTCATGACAAAGTTGGTATCAGAGCGCTAGGTTTAACCTTGGTTCGAGTCTAGGTTTGACTATGTGGAGTCTAGGGCGTAATCTATTCCGAAACCTAGGCTTGACCTTACGGAACTTAGACTTGAACAGGGGGAGTATTAGACCCGAACTTTCGTTACATAGGCTAACCCTGATTGATGGAGTAGGTAGCTTGAGTAGAGTGACGTACCGTACGTATGTTCCGCGGCATATTTACGATACGATACTCCACTTAAGAAACCTTAGGATGTACATATCTTGAGACTTGTGATTCTCTTCATTCCCTTGATTATACATCCATCTGAGATCCTTGATTCTATTCGTTTCCATGATCATACTCTCACTGATTCCGTTCCTCCTTATGATCATGTATTCATTCTGGATCTGTTGATTCTTTTCATCCCTTTGATATATTTTCGTCGATACTTGATTGAGGTTCTTGTCACCATGGTTTGAGCGCAGATTGAGCTGCTGCTAGTGATGCGGTCAGGGCGAGCTCGTCATGGACGAGGACTGACCATCGTGTTTTCTGGTGACATGGGAACGTATCGATTTAGTGTTTGTGTTGTGACCTCTCGTTTGAGGTGAGTGTACGGTTTTGTACCGGATGATCGGGCCATTGTTAGAGGCTGCCTGTTGTGAGAGGACTGTTGATGTACAGCCTACCTCAGGGATTGTGATGTCGTCTACCGTGCAGACAGATGACCCAGCTGTTGCTGAGATTGATGAGATGTCGCTTCCAGAGCTTACGAGCTGAGATCGCTAGAGCTTTCAGGAAGAGATGCTTCAGGTGATAGCTAGTCTATCTTGAGTTAAGAGACGAAGGCGATTCGTCAGATTTGATGCGCTGACGCAGACCCACTTGAGTTGAAGATTTCCAGTGTGGAGAGTCTTACTCAGATCTACAGTAGATCGATCCAGAGATGACGTTGTTCATTGGATGATCTAATAGGAGATCAGTAAGTAGACCAGCTTCAGATAGAGGACCTCACCCAGATGCGTTGTGAGTTGATCGAGAATGGACAAATATGGAGTATTTCTCCGATGGTTAGGACGAGTTCCCGAGAACGTGTTCGGCTAGATATCTTCTACGGAGTGATGAAGATACCGAGTTCGCGATTTCCAGTCCGTGTGAGAGATTCCGGATTGACTGTAGCCGAGAACATTTGCAGTACGCAGATAGCATGACGTGACGTCGAAGTGGGCGATAATAAAGACGAGTGGAACAAGAGGTTCATGCGAGACGCCGACGAGCTGTTGTTACTCCCCGTTGAGATTAGAGATCTGATACGTATACAGAGGCGTTGGGATACTGCCAGTTCCCGAGGAAATGCTGTGCTAAGAACGCAGATGTCCAGAAAGTGGGAAAAGATTTGTAAGAGTACCAGCCTCCGTATAGTTCGGCATAGGCGAGATTGAAAAGAGACCTTGAGCAGGTTCTTTCCAGGACACTGCTGCGATAAGATTTGCACCGAGGATCAGTTGTGTCATGTGTATTCATGTGTATTCAGAGGGCCAGAGGCCGACGCCAGTGACATGCTTCTTTACGAGAGGTCATACTAATTGGCCCAGAGATGACCAGAGGAGTGCCGGAGCGGAATTGTTTCCGTTAGCACACCTGACCGGGCCGATGAGCCGATGGATTGCGAGATTGGTAATTCACAGAGAAATGAGGACCCAGAGACAGAGGACGCCAGACTGTGAGCAGGAGGCAAGCGGATGTTCTTGCTCTGCCAGTTTTGGGCGCACCGACATTTTCGACATTGTAGGAGGTGTACCTCAATGTCATTTATTGCGATTTGCGTTTATGATCCGAGTATCACGCTTATATCGCTTGGATTTGAGTTCTGATGATTGAGTTTCATGATATTGTTTTTGTTCGTTATATATATGCCCTAGAGTCCATTGTTGTACATATGATGTATATTATAGTGGATGCTTGGATATATATAGAGAGGACTTTCTTGCTCGATATGATAATATGCTATCTGGTTACACTTTGTCTTAACATGTTGACTTGTATTGGTTTACTGTCTTGCTCTCACATGTTGATAAAGCCCTTAGGATATGTACTTGACTACTGGGACTATGATGAGATCATACTAGTGGGGACAAGGTAGTCAACGAGTACATCCTATAACCATTCCTAGTCGAGTGTGTATCGAGACAGGGCATCGATATACCAAAGTAGACTAGCGTATACGCATCTTGACCCATATGATGGGCGATGGATGATCCCATATCCATCGGTGTTTGACATCAAAGATGGTGTACGGGTGCTCAGTGGAGACCGGGTACACTGGACGGACTCGCCGAGAACTCCCAGATGGTATTATACCTCACGTCAGATGGCAGTTCTCTGGTGACACAGGTACAGGGTAGTCTGTAGACCCGAGATTGTCATAGAGTCTTGGGTGATTCCTGTAAGTCGATGTAGTACACCCCAGTACTTATGGGGAGGCGGAATTTACAAAAACTTATCAAGTTTAAACAACGAACATCGACTAACCGCATGAATCGAAGCTAAACCCTAAAAAACCGTATTCTTATGAGTTTCTTTACATAAGTGATTAGGGATTATACCTAATGAACCGGTCCTTCTTCTTTATGTCCTCCTTGGTTCTCCTCGGCCTTCTCTAGGTAGTAGACGATCCACCCGAGAGCGAAACTCCAAGCTAAACCTCTAACTTGAGGTAACTAACCAACTTTGATTGCTAATCAAAGATGATAGAATGATAAAGAGTGAAGGTTATGGATTGTTTAGTCTAACTAATCCTTTGATCTCAACACATGAGGATTAAGGATTAGGGTTTCAAGATGAGAGCTTGAGGAGAGAGAATGTGTAATATGATAATGAGAGAAGAGAGAGAGTGTATCATAATATTATGAAGCATTCTTTTTATCAAATAATGAATAAAGGAAATGAATAAGCATGCTTCACAAAATATCTTGTGATGATTCATTAACATGAGTCATTAAGCAATAAATGAGCATTAATGAAGTGAATGAATCACCACTATGACTCACTCTCTTTCCAAAACAAACCTCCTTAGTCACATCTTCTAGAAGCTTCTCGAGTAATTACGAGAACGCCCCTCCGATCCGTAAAAATACGGAAAAACTTTAGACTGTAAAAATCCAATAACCGGATACCAGTAACTGGCTTAAACCAAAGCCGACTGGTAAAAACTGTCCGAAAGTCGTACGCGCGTAAACGCACGTATGCGTCCGAACCCTTTGTCGCAAAACCATGCAACCTCTATATCGTTTCGCCTGGAGTAGGAAACTCTCTGTGTGGGACTCTAGAGACTCGACTACTACGCTGGCAGTGGGTTTAACCACAGACCGCAAGCGGCACTAGCTGTACGTAACGGTCCCCAGGTAGTTGTCGATAAGAAGGCCGATGAGTAAACCCATCCGAACTCCTACTGAGTCTGATGTGACAATCTCCATACAGTCCGGTCCGTTCGTCCATGACTATCGCATATCGGGCCTAGGGGGGCGGCAAGCGTCAGTCCCCTAATAGCGGTATAAGTCGTGTCGGAGTGAAGCCCATTACAGCCTGAGAAACTGCTGGAACCTACCAGCAAATCTCGCTTGCCCTGGCCAGGGACTTTGCGTAATGGCTCTCTGACACAGCACGATATCTACTCCCAATACCGGGAGGGACGAATCCTGTCTAACCGCCACTGCCTCCAAGTGCTCGGGACTGCACCCAACTGCTACCTGTTTGCACGACTCCTTTGAGCCGTGGTAGGGTAGCAATCTAAGAACAGTGGGACACACTCGAGGCGAAGTAGCAGTGTCAAGTCTGCGGACTACGCTGTACTCATGTCACCTGGGAACTGTTCACTGACGACTGGTATCAAACCAACCAACAGTTCCCTGTGAGTCCTGTCCGGTGTACCCGTAACCTAACGAGCACCTGTATACTATCTCCAGTACGACGTACTGACGGCTGTGGGACAGACCATCTCCCCAACTGGGATGAGAAGCGTACACACTAGTCTACTCCGGAGTATCGATGCTCTGTCTCGATAATCCAACGACCAGGGACCTGAATAAGGATGTGCTTGTAGACTACCCAGCCCCCACTAGTGTGACTGCCATCACAACGCTGGTAGCCAAGCAAGATCCTAAGAGCTCTATCAATACGTATACTCACATATTAAGATAGAAAAACCAAGTAGCATACTACCATGTTTAGCAAGACTGTTATATACATGTGAATATCCCAAGCTTCCATTAAGTAATATACAAGCTAGTATGATACAGTAATGGCCTTCTAGGGCATAAACACTAACAATCTCCCACTTGCACTAGGGCCATGTACTGGCATATCGCAGACCAATGATCTCGAGTAGCCTCTCGAACTGAATCTGAGGAAGGGCCTTCGTGAATGGATCAGCAATGTTCTCTTCTGAAGCAACTCTCCGAACCTCGATCTCCTGACGATCAATGATCTCCCTGATCAGGTGATACCGCCTCAAGATGTGTCTGGACTTCTGATGGGACCTTGGTTCCTTCGCTAAAGCTATAGCTCCGTTGTTGTCGCAATACAGAGGTATTGGATCAACTATGGTAGGAACCACCTGAAGTTCTGTTAGGAACTTCTTCATCCAGACTGCTTCTTTTGCGGCATCGCAAGCAGCTATATACTCCGCTTCCATCGTCGAGTCAGCAACGGTGTCCTGCTTGGAGCTCTTCCAGCACACCGCCCCTCCATTGAGGGTAAAGACATATCCCGACATGGACTTGGAATCGTCCTTATCACTCTGGAAGCCGGAATCAGCAAAGGCCTCCAACCTGAGGTCTTTTCCGCCGTAAACCAAGAACATCTCCTTAGTCCTCCTCAGGTACTTGAGAATGTTCTTTACTGCTATCCAGTGCTTCTCCCCTGGGTCTGACTGATACCGGCTTACCACGCTTAGTGCGTAAGCTACATCTGGTCTGGTACACAACATTGCATACATTATAGAGCCTACCGCAGAAGCGTAGGGTATAATAGACATGCGTTCCCTTTCCAAATCAGTCTTGGGAGACATCTCTTTGGAGAGGGTGATTCCGTGACAAGCCGGTAGATTACCGCGCTTTGAATCTTCCATACTGAATCTTTTCAGTACAGTGTCGATATACCTGGACTGCGAAAGTCCCAACATCCTCTTGGATCTATCACGATAGATCCGGATCTCCAGAATGTAAGAGGCATCACCCAGGTCTTTCATGGAGAACCTGTGTGACAAGAATCCTTTGACAGATTGTAGCATAGGAATGTCATTTCCTATCAATAGAATGTCATCCACGTACAAGACGAGGAATACGACACTTCTGGCCACAACTTTACTATATATGCACGGTTCATCTGGATTTTTGATAAAGTCATATTCTTTGACTGTCTCATCAAAACAGATGTTCCAACTCCGCGATGCCTGCTTTAGTCCATAAATGGACTTAAGCAGCTTGCATACTTTCCCGCTGCTCCCACTCTGATTGAAACCCTCTGGCTGATCCATATAGACGCTCTCTTCTAAATTTCCATTCAGAAAAGCCGTCTTTACGTCCATCTGCCAGATTTCATAATCATGGAAGGCAGCAATAGCAAGAAGGACCCGAATGGATTTGAGCATAGCCACTGGAGAAAAAGTTTCGTCATAGTCCAAACCAGGTCTTTGACGAAAACCCTTTGCAACAAGTCTAGCCTTATAGGTTTCCACCTGTCCATCTACACCAATCTTTTTCTTGAAGATCCATTTGCATCCTATGGGTTTTACCCCATCTGGAGCAAAGTCCAAAGTCCATACTTTGTTGGTGTACATGGACTCCATCTCGGTCCGCATTGCATCTAGCCATCGTACCGAGTCGCCGCTCTGGATGGCCTGCCTGAAGTCAGTAGGTTCATCATCATCTATGATGCAATCCTCTCTATCCCCATCTATGAGAAAACCGTAGTATCTCTCAGGCGGACGAGACGGCCTACTACTCCTGCGGAGGGGTGCGGGAATGTTCTGTTCTTCTTGAACCTCTGGTTCTACCAAACTTTCAGTAGCAGTTTGTGGTTCTGGAATTTCTTCCAGTTCTATTTCGCTCCCACTCTTCTGATTTTCTAAAAATTCAGTTTCTAAGAAGGTGGCATGACGAGAAACAAAGACCTTTTGTTCCTCTGCGTAATAGAAATAATATCCCTTGGAGTTCTTTGGATATCCCACAAGCTTACACAGTACTGATCGTGCCTCGAGCTTGTCCACATGCTGCTTTTTTACAAAAGCTGGACACCCCCATGTCCTAAAATGTTTTAGACAGGGTTTCTTCCCACTCCACATCTGATATGGTGTGGTAGGCACAGTCTTGGTTGGAACCTGGTTCAAAAGATATGCTGCTGATTCTAGCGCATAACCCCAGAAAGATCGCGGTAACTCAGCATTACTCATCATGGATCGTACCATATCCAATAGGGTTCGATTCCGTCTCTCCGATACACCGTTGTGCTGTGGAGTGTATGGAGGAGTAAGCTGAGAGAGAATTCCTTTCTCTTTTAGGTAACCTAGGAACTCGGCACTTAAGTATTCTCCACCTCGATCAGATCTCAGTGTCTTAATACTTTTGCCTGTTTGGTTTTCCGCTTCACTCTTGAATTCCAGGAATTTCTCAAAGGCTTCTGATTTATGCTTCATTAAGAAAACATATCCATACCTAGAGAAATCATCTGTAAAAGTAATGAAGTAGGAATAACCACCTCTCGCATGTGTAGACATTGGACCACATACATCACTGTGTATGAGTCCTAAGAGCTCGCTCGCTCTTACTCCTTGTCCAGTGAATGGAGTCTTTGTCATCTTTCCTTTGAGACAAGATTGACAAGTGTCATAAGTTTGATATTCGAACGTGTCCAAATATCCTTCTCTATGCAACTTAGTCAACCTTCTCTCATTGATGTGACCCAGTCTACAATGCCATAAGAAAGCTTTATTTAAATCTGGAGACTTTCTTTTTAGTGTGTTCTGGACATTGAAAATTTGGAGTTGGTTTAACACATATATGCCGTTATTTAGAGTACCGGACCCAATCAAACCATGATTAAGGTGGATGTTGACAACATCTCTTACAAACGTGAAATCATAACCTTTATTTGATAACAAGGAAACTGATATGATATTACACGTTAAGCTGGGTACAAAATAACAGTTATGTAAAACCAAAATGTGTCCACTCGTCAATCCCAGGTGATAATCCCCGACGGACGCAGCTCCCACGCTAGCTCCGTTAGCAACCCTGAGGATCATATCACCTTCCTTCAGCACTCTACGGTTTCTCAGTGCCTGCAATGAATTGCAAATATGAGATCCTGACCCGGTATCCAATACCCAGGAAGTAGAGTTGATCGACAGACAATTCTCAATTACAAACACACCTGAAGTCGAAGCCACAGCTTGCTTCGGTTCCTGGTTCTTGGCGTTCCACGCCTTGCAATCCTTCTTCCAGTGCCCTTTCCTGTGACAATGGAAGCACTCATCCAGACCAACTACCGGTGCTGCAATCTTTTTCTTTCCCTTCTTTCCCACCTTACTAACACCTCCTCTAGGTCTGGGTGCGGCCTTCTTCTTCCTTCCTTTGGCCCTAGCCTTGGACCCTGAAGAAGATGAACCGCCAACAAACATAGCGGGTGTTTCCCTTGCCTTCTGCAAGGTGCCCTCTGCACTCCTTAACATGTTTAGGAGTTCCGCAAGTTCAACTTCTTTTCCTTGAAGATTGAAGTTGAGGATAAACTGGGCGTAGGTGGGAGGAAGGGACTGGAGAACAAGGTCTGTATAGAGCTCATTATCCAAAGTCGTTCCAAGGTCCGCGAGCTCTTCAATATAGCCGATCATCTGTAGGACATGTTCACCTACCGATGACCCGACAGCCAACCTCGCTCGAAATAATTTCTTAGAGGTCTCGTATCTTGCTATACGAGATTGCTCTCCATAAAGTTCCTTTGTATGGAGAAATATGCCATCTAAGGACATATCCTCGTGCCTCCTCTGATGTTCATTATTCATCGAGGCAAGCACGATGCACTTGGCTCTCGCGCAATCTAAATCCCAGGTTTTACGGATTTCCTTATCCGCATTGCTGGATTTGGGACCAAGGGCAGCAGGTGCTGTAGCGGTGAGGACGTACCCCAGTTTGTCATAGGTCAAAGCCATCTTGACATTCCGCAGCCAATCTTTATAGTTTGGCCCCGTCAGTATATTTTTCTCTAAAAGTAACTTAAGTCCAGTCATTTTCAGGGTCGCTGCAATTAGGAGAGAGAGAAGAAAACTCTTTAGCATGATGCTCTTGCAAGTTTAGAGTGGTTTTTAGTTTATCTAAACTGGATGGCTCCCACTGTTTCTCAAATCCTTCCTCAAACCATAAAAGAAGAATTAGCCAAGACTATTCCCACCGTACAATACTTGCTTAACCGTTCAGCCAGGCCGGTGTCGATACTTCGAGGGAGGTTTTCCAACGCTTTCGCGAAGTTCCTTAATTAAATAACCTCTTTTCTCTGGGGGCGTAACCCCGCTGACACTTTTCTGGACACCTACTAGGTTTATAGCATTGATCGTTAAGCGACGAATATCCTGATAAGTAGCATATACTCACAGTAGGATCGGGATCCAAATATCATCGTCTGATAATGTTGTAGGAATGCTACCAACATTCATCAAACTCAAAATGGTATGCATCTCTTTGCAAATTTCAGTTTCTTTAGAAATTCCCGATATAAGTTTTTGCCCCATGCTCTTATGACCTTGACTAAGGGCCAACAAATCATAAGTCACATGTCAAGTTCTGCCCATCATTATCCTGTTGATTTGAACCCATCCGTATACTCTTGACTAAGGGCCAACAAAGTAATACGACTGTCCCAAACCAACTCATCTATCCATGCAACAAATGAATACCCCAGCAGCTACCAATCACTATGTCTTGACTAAGGGCCAACAAAGTAATACGACTGTCCCAAACCAACTCATCTATCTATGCAACAAATGAATACCCCAGCAGCTACCAATCACTATGTCTTGATTTTAAGTTCGACAGAAACTATACAGAATTAGGGTTTTCCGGGTTCGTTTTTTCGTTCGAAATTCGTACAAATTTGCGATTAAGTTATTTAGTGTTTAGCGAGGCTCTGATACCACTGTAAGTCGATGTAGTACACCCCAGTACTTATGGGGAGGCGGAATTTACAAAAACTTATCAAGTTTAAACAACGAACATCGACTAACCGCATGAATCGAAGCTAAACCCTAAAAAACCGTATTCTTATGAGTTTCTTTACATAAGTGATTAGGGATTATACCTAATGAACCGGTCCTTCTTCTTTATGTCCTCCTTGGTTCTCCTCGGCCTTCTCTAGGTAGTAGACGATCCACCCGAGAGCGAAACTCCAAGCTAAACCTCTAACTTGAGGTAACTAACCAACTTTGATTGCTAATCAAAGATGATAGAATGATAAAGAGTGAAGGTTATGGATTGTTTAGTCTAACTAATCCTTTGATCTCAACACATGAGGATTAAGGATTAGGGTTTCAAGATGAGAGCTTGAGGAGAGAGAATGTGTAATATGATAATGAGAGAAGAGAGAGAGTGTATCATAATATTATGAAGCATTCTTTTTATCAAATAATGAATAAAGGAAATGAATAAGCATGCTTCACAAAATATCTTGTGATGATTCATTAACATGAGTCATTAAGCAATAAATGAGCATTAATGAAGTGAATGAATCACCACTATGACTCACTCTCTTTCCAAAACAAACCTCCTTAGTCACATCTTCTAGAAGCTTCTCGAGTAATTACGAGAACGCCCCTCCGATCCGTAAAAATACGGAAAAACTTTAGACTGTAAAAATCCAATAACCGGATACCAGTAACTGGCTTAAACCAAAGCCGACTGGTAAAAACTGTCCGAAAGTCGTACGCGCGTAAACGCACGTATGCGTCCGAACCCTTTGTCGCAAAACCATGCAACCTCTATATCGTTTCGCCTGGAGTAGGAAACTCTCTGTGTGGGACTCTAGAGACTCGACTACTACGCTGGCAGTGGGTTTAACCACAGACCGCAAGCGGCACTAGCTGTACGTAACGGTCCCCAGGTAGTTGTCGATAAGAAGGCCGATGAGTAAACCCATCCGAACTCCTACTGAGTCTGATGTGACAATCTCCATACAGTCCGGTCCGTTCGTCCATGACTATCGCATATCGGGCCTAGGGGGGCGGCAAGCGTCAGTCCCCTAATAGCGGTATAAGTCGTGTCGGAGTGAAGCCCATTACAGCCTGAGAAACTGCTGGAACCTACCAGCAAATCTCGCTTGCCCTGGCCAGGGACTTTGCGTAATGGCTCTCTGACACAGCACGATATCTACTCCCAATACCGGGAGGGACGAATCCTGTCTAACCGCCACTGCCTCCAAGTGCTCGGGACTGCACCCAACTGCTACCTGTTTGCACGACTCCTTTGAGCCGTGGTAGGGTAGCAATCTAAGAACAGTGGGACACACTCGAGGCGAAGTAGCAGTGTCAAGTCTGCGGACTACGCTGTACTCATGTCACCTGGGAACTGTTCACTGACGACTGGTATCAAACCAACCAACAGTTCCCTGTGAGTCCTGTCCGGTGTACCCGTAACCTAACGAGCACCTGTATACTATCTCCAGTACGACGTACTGACGGCTGTGGGACAGACCATCTCCCCAACTGGGATGAGAAGCGTACACACTAGTCTACTCCGGAGTATCGATGCTCTGTCTCGATAATCCAACGACCAGGGACCTGAATAAGGATGTGCTTGTAGACTACCCAGCCCCCACTAGTGTGACTGCCATCACAACGCTGGTAGCCAAGCAAGATCCTAAGAGCTCTATCAATACGTATACTCACATATTAAGATAGAAAAACCAAGTAGCATACTACCATGTTTAGCAAGACTGTTATATACATGTGAATATCCCAAGCTTCCATTAAGTAATATACAAGCTAGTATGATACAGTAATGGCCTTCTAGGGCATAAACACTAACAATTCCCACTGTGCTTTGATTTCCACCTTACCACGTCCAAGAGGACGTGCAAAACGGTGGCTTTTGGGTACAGTACCGAATCACATGGAGGCAATGAACGATAGGAGGGGATTCGTCTCTCCCGGTATATGGAGTTGATGTTGTGCTGTGTTCGATTGGCTATAACTGGAAGTCCCTGGCCAGGGCTGATATAGAGATTTACTGGTAAGTGTTACCAGTAGTTTCTCGACCTATTATGAGCCTCACATCGACACGACTTATCGGTTACCGGGGTCTGACGTTTACCACCCCTAGACTTGATATGCAGCATATGAGACGAAGAGACCGGACTGTATGTGAGTGTTACTGATTGGATTCACAGGAGAATGTGCAGGCTTGCTTGTTGATCTTCTGATCGCTCAATACCTGGGTGTCTGTTACGTTTAGCTGACCGCTTGCAGTTTGTGGGTGTTTGATATGATCATCACCTACTGCCGGCGTATTGACGATTCTTTAGAATCCTACACAGAGGTTTCCTGGCTCATGCAAAACGGAGTAGGAGCACATATGTGATATGTGAGGGACAGAGACTAATACGATATGAGATACCGTATTCGATTCTCGCGATATGTGATATCGGCCGGGTATATGTGATATAGCCGGGTCATCGGATCAAGTGTTGATTCGATGAAACGGTACTTGTTATATTAGTCGGTTATATGTATAATAGCCGGGTTATCGGATCAAGTGTTGATTCGATAATTTATGTATAATTATATATGATATATATTACGTTACATTAACTAATATAAGTTCGCTTTATTAATTCTTTTTCTCACTTGGATAATACATTAATGTATATGCGATATATGTTAATTGTATTATTTTCTTTTGTTACATTATATATTATATATGTGATATACAATATTGTAACATGTTAGGTTACAATTGCAACTAGGGTTTATGAGACTTGAACCATGCTAGGGTTAGATTAGGGTTCATAATTATTATTAAGGAAATACAAATAATGGTGGAATTAGTCATGGTTGATTTATTGATGGAAGCTTGTAGGCTTCTTTGACTTTGTCCACCCCTTTTGTCTTCCTTAAGATATTTGTTGATCTAACTCTAACCATAGCAAATGGTTAAGTCTCTACAAGGGTTAAGGATGTTATCTTTAACCCATGGTTGCAATTCTAACCTCACAACAATTCATTATTCATCACAAAAGCTTTCTTCTTCTTCTTCCTCCTTGAAAAAACTTTGCTAGCTTTTTGTGTGTGGTGAATAAAAGTGAGATAAAGAAAACAAAAGAGAGTAAAATTCCTACTTCATCATCCTCATCTATTCTAGCCACTTAGATTAGGGTGTTCACTTCTCTAATAACTTAATTAGTGAAGTGTAAACTTGGGTTAGAGATTCTTCAAGGTAGATCATCTTAGATCAAGAAGACTTCAAGCTGATGCCTCATTCACCTCATGGAGCCTCTCTAGAGTCAGAGTTCTTGATGATCACAGCGAAGCGACCTCAACACGGAGCTTATGAAGTGAAGGAACGGACTACAAATGTTGTAATCCTTAACTCTATGTGATAGATAGTTCTTTGTATGTGATACAAACTTTGTTACCCTAATAATTCTAGTAAAGATTCATGGTTTATTTGCTTTGCACCTCTCTAAATTTTAAAGTGGTATGAGTGATGCTACCAAACCCTAGACTAGGTGCAAGGGAAACCCAACAGTGGTATCAGAGCCAAGCTAGAATTTTAGACAAGATATTAAAACAAATATGAAAACAAAATTGAGTCCGAAATACGGTATTATGAAACCCTTATTTTACTCTCTGTAAATTTTGTAAAAAGTCCTTTAAATTTTTTTCAAACAGGTGTAGAATACAGAGTATGGGACGAACTCTGAACATAGGTGAAATACGGGGACTGGTGCTCGGAATTTGGCCGAGCACCAAGCCAGGAATTCCGTCCTGGCCGTCCCCCTTGCCTCCTCTGCTCCTCGTATTTCTCCTGTGCTCGTTTGTCTTCATTTTAGGGTTTCTAGTATTGTTTGCTTAGCCCAATTTTCATATGATGATTATTTTGTTTACGGGCTAATTCGTAGTGCTTCGTAGTCGTATAATTTAACACTGGATTGGTAACCTTGATTATATTTAGCAGTTCGATCGAACTTCGAACACCACATTTTGTACCCCGCTGAAATTTCTAAGTGTTGTAATTTTCCGAAGTTGATTGTATTCGTAAAATCGTGCAAGTATTCCTATGGACCCTCCAGAAGAATATACTAACCTTAACTCGATTCTATGCCTACGGAACCGCGAACGAACCCTAGGGTTTGCCGTAGTTCCGTTGTGTCATAGGTGAGGCATTGGTTAACTCCTTCTACGGCTGGTCCATAGACACTGTGGCACAGTTTTTGAGTGTTTTAACTTTGCTCAAGTGTTGAGCTCACGGGGGTAATTTGTGAGTGTATGTTGATTCGATCGAAACGTTAAACATCGTCTTGATATTTGATATATGTGATACAATATGTGGAATTCGTATAGTTAGGCATGAAATCCGTAATATGTGATATTTCGGGTTTACGATGTCTAAGGTGTTTATGGATTCTAAATGTTGTAGTTTTTCACTTTTCTTTTCTGGGACCGTAAGTGTAGTATGTAGGGTATTGCCGGCTTCGTTGCTATACATCAACGACAATCGGGATACGCATACTTGCTTACGTTGATGATATGAGATATTATTTGTTGCTATGATATGTTATATTGGATCGTCGTGTTTTGAATAGCCGGGGATTTTATTTGAGATGAGGGTTTTTATTTTCATTCATGTAAAATTCATTGCATGTAATATTCTTTTATTAAGGCACTTCCGGGATGAGGTTGATGTCACCATTGTATATTTTTTTACTTTTCCGCATTAGGATAGACCCAAGGAGGGGAGCACAAGTAACCGGGTTCTAGGGTTCAGTGGGAGGCCATCTCGAGGAGTCGAGACCGGGTCTCCTAACCCTAGAATTGACAGAGTTACTTGCCGCTCTCGTAGGGGTCTAGGGATGTGGGTTTGTCTATTCATCGTGACCGTGGAATACTTGTTTTATACAGGCTCGAAATAAAACACGGACCTCCTAGTATATCCAATATTTCATATGTTTCTTCTGCCGCTGATATACTGTGATGTGATCATATTATATGCATGAAACGAATGCTTTATTAATGTATATATGATATATAATAAACGTTGCTTATGTTTTACACCCACACTAGTCCCGTCCCGGTATGCCGTTAGTTAAGTAACCTAACGGTGCATAACGGAACATTGTGGCGAATGAGGATGACATAAGCGTACGTTGTATTTTCGTTTCTTCTGTGATGCTTAGGAAGCATAAATGATGGGATTTAATAATGAGATTAATAAAAGAAAAGAAACCTAAAGGATGTTGTAGAATCAAATTTTCAAAAAGGGTAGCTATAGTTTTTGCTTTGCATAGTGGTATATGTGATATACCCTGCACCTTATTCGATGAGGAAAGAGCCGAGATCCCTTCACCGGGAGTGTCCTCTTTAGCAAAACTGGCAGATGCTACAAACTCATGGTTTAGTTTTTGATTGCTTATATAGTTCTTGTTTTGCACCACGGTATTTGTGAAATATCCTGCACCTTATTCGTTAAGGAAAGAGTCGAGATCCCTTCACCGGGAGTGACCTCTTTAGCGAAACTAGAAAAAGCATAAAAAACACTCCTTTTCAAAATCACTTGTTTCTATAACGATATCGAGTTCATTACGCTCATGGTTTTCTGAAAAACCTGCATAGCCCTCCGTCATTTCAGATAAAGACTATTTAGTATTCGTGCTGCGTTTGTTGGCCTTTGTCAAGGCGTAGTGTGCGGTAGCTGATGTAGGGTTACTAGGCACGCGCACAAGGGTCTACGAGGCATCAACCAAGCCCGATTAAAAATTTAGCCGTACCGAACAACCCGAATACGGAACTTTAAACTAGAGATTAGGCGAAAACAAGCATGCTAAACACTTTAACACTAAGTGAGAGGGATTACAACCTTTGTAGATCCGTTCCTTCACTTCATATGCTCCGTGTTGTGGTCCCTTCGCTGCGATCATCGGGATCCGGACTCTCGAGAGGTTCCACGAAGAGAAAGACGCAACCTTTGCTTCCGATCTTCGATACTTTGATGATCTACCTTGAAGTTTCTTTAACACAAGCTAACACTCATAAAATGATGTAAACACCCTCATCTAAATGGCAAGGGAAGATGAGGATGATGAAGTAGGATTTTTGCTCTCTTTATTTATATTTTTCTCACAATTATTCATCACCTTTCAAAAATCAAGCAAGCTTTTTCTTGAAAAGAGAATGAAGAAGAAGATGAACAATAATAGAATTGTGATGAATAATAAAAGTTATCATAATTATTTATGCAACCATGGTTCACTTAACCATTGTAGAGAGTTTACTAGGGTTAGGGTTTGGGTTAGGTCAAAGGGCGAGTCATGGATAAAGATCAACACAAATATCTTTATCATGACAAAGTAAAGCTTCTAGAATCAACTAGAAGGTTTAACCCTAATCCAAACCCTAATCATGTTTAAACTCCTCTAATCATGTTGCATTAATAATTATAATATGTTACAATATTATATATCACATATACAATATTTATTGTAACAAAATAAAATAATACATTTAACATATATCGCATATATATCAATGTATTACCCGAGTGAGAAAAAGAATCTTTTAGTGAGCAAATATTAGTTAATGCAATTTAATATATCAAATATATTATTATACATTAAATTATCGAATCAACACTTGATCCGACAATCCGGCTATATCGCATATAACCGACTAATATTTATCCGTACCGATTCATCGAATCAACACTTGATCCGATGACCCGGCTGATATCAAATATCGCGAGAATAGAATACGGTATCACATATCGCATTATCCTCGGTCCCGCACATATCACATATGTGCTCCTACTTCGTTTTGCCTGAGTCAAGAAACCTCTGTGTAGGACTCTAAAGAATCGTCAATACGCCGGCAGTAGGTGATGATCATATCAAACACCCACAAGCTGCAAGCGGTCAGCTAAACGTAACAGCTACCCAGGTATTGAGCGCTCAGAAGATCAACAAGAAAGCCTGTAACTTCTCCTGTGAATCCAAACAGTAACACTCCCGTACAGTCCGGTCTCGTCGTCTGATATGTCGCATATCTCGCCTAGGGGTGGTAAACGTCAGACCCCAGTAGCTCGATAAGTCGTGTCGATATGAGGTCTATAACAGTTCGAGAAACTACTGATAACACTTACCAGTAAATCTCAGCAACCCTGGCCAGGGATTTCCGGTTATAGCCAATCGAACACAGCACAACATCGACTCCCTATACCGGGAGAGATGAATCCCCTCCTATCGCTCATTGCCTCCATGTGATTCGGGACTGTACCCAAAAGCCACCTTTTTGCACGCCCTCTTGGACGTGGTATGATGGAAATCAAAGCACAGTGGGAACCACACAAGACTCTATGACGATCTCGGGTCAACAGACTACTCTGTACCAGTGTCACCGGAGAACTGCCATCTGACGTATGGTATAATACCATCTGGGAGTTCTCGGCAAGTCCGTCCAGTGTACCCAGTCTCTACTGAGCACCCGTACACCATCCTTGATGTCAAACACCGATGGATATGGGATCATCCATCGCCCATCATATGGGTCAAGATGCGTATACACTAGTCTACTCTGGTGTATCGATGCCCTGTCTCGATACACCCTCGACTAGGAACAGTTATAGGATGTACTCGTTGACTACCATGGCCCCACTAGTATGATCTCATCATAGTCCCAGTAGTCGAGTACATATCCTAAGGGCTTTATCAACATGTAACATAGAGACAATCAGAGTACACGTTAAGATAAAGTACAACCAGATAGCATACTATCATGTCGAGCAAGAAAGTCCTCCCTATATATGTCCTAGCATCCACTACAATATACATCGTATGTACAGTAATGGCCTCTAGGGCATACATATAACTAACAATCTCCCACTTGCACTAGGGCCATCTGTTATGGTATCGCATACCCAACAATTAGCTGCGGTTGAAGTATCTCATAGTCAACCATCCCGTAAAAGTCTCTACTGGGAAAAAGGCCTTTGTGAGTGGATCCGCGCTGTTGTCCTCTGTGTCTACTCTCCTAACCTCGATCTTCCTGGAGATCAACCATCTCCATGATCAGGTGATACTGCCTAAGAATTATATCTGGATTTCTGATGGGACGGTAGTTCCTTGGCAGAAGCTACAACTCCATTGTCACACAATGGTAGGAACGAAGTTCATCTTATGAACTTATATATATCCAGACTGCCTCTTTGGTAGCATCCTTGGTAACAATGTATCTTGCCTTTAATCATCTAGTATGTCACGGTATCTAGCTTGGTACTCTTCCAACATACCGTCCCTCCACTGAGGGTATAGACAAGCCTGCGACTGACATTCAGTCGTCTTTATCACCCTGGAACCATTCCAGTGATTCTGCTCAGGATCGATTGATACCATCTCACTACAACTAGTGAGTATCCTAACATCCAATTAGATCTATCTCATAGATCCAAAAACCCAGGATTTAGGAGGTATCACTTTGATCCTATATGGAGAATCCTCGTGATAAGCGGAGATTGACCGAGCGTAGCATAGGAAACTCCTTCCCTATCAAGAGTATGTCATCCACGTACTCTACGCGGATCACCACCATACTCTCTACTACCTTTTCGTATATACAAGGTTCATCTACCATTTTGATGAAGTCAAACTCTTTGACTACCACATCAAAACGGATGTTCCAACTCCGCGATGCCTGTTTTATTATATAAAACATCTTGCACACGTTTCCGCTGCTCCCACTGTCTACGAAGCCCTCTGGCTGTGTACTTATAGACGCTCTTTTCTAAAACATCATTTAGAAAAGCAGTCATGACACCCAACCACCAGATATCGTAGTCATGGTATGTAGCCGTGGCAAGTAGGATCTGGATGGACTTAAGCATAGATCCTTAGAAAAGGTTTCAACATAATCCATACCTAGTCTATGATGCAAACCTTTAACAAGTCTAGCATTGAAAGTCTCAACTTTTCCATGTACACCAAGTAATCTTCTCAAGATATACTTGCTCCTGATGGGGATTTAACCCTTCAGATAAAGCAACCAAAGTCCATACTTTGTTGGTGTATAAGGATTCCATCTCAGATCGATAAGCACCCAGCCATTCTTACAGAGTCCTACTCCTGATGGCCAGCTCGAAACTAGTTGGGTCATCATCCCATGATGCAATCCTTGCTCCCACTGTCACAGAGAAACCGAAGTATCTCTCAGGTGGGTGAGGAACCCTACTAGATCGGCGGAGAGGCTGAGGTTCGTTGGAAACTATTGAATCCTTTGGTTCTACCAAATCATCAGCTGCAGTCTGTATAGCTGGAACCATTCCAGTTCTACATAACAGACCTTGCCTGGAGCTTGTCCGGATTTTGCTTTTAGACATAGGCCGGACAACCCCAAATCTTAACCAGCTTAAGATATGGGCTCTTCCCTTTCCATATCATATATGAAGTGGTAGGCAACTGATTTGATTTGAACCCTATTCAATAGGTATGCAACTTCTCAAGTGCATAACTCCCTAAAGGAAATAGGAAACTCAGTAGTACTCATCATAGAGCACACCATATCACATAGGGTGTGATTGCTCCGCCCCGATACACCGACGTGCGGTGGTGTATTCGAAGGAGTAATGCTGAGAGAGAATCTCATTCTCCTTTAGAATAGTCCAGGAATTCCGTGCTCAAGTATTCTCCTCCTTGATCTCATCAAAGGACATAATACTTATACCCGTATTTTGGTTCTCTACTTCTAACTTCTATTCTGTGAATATCTCAAAAGCTTCGGACTTGTGTTTCAGCAGGAACATATGTTTGAATCTTGAGAGATTATCAGAGAATGTAAAGAAGTACAAAGAACCGATCTTGGCATATGTAGACAGGAGACTTTCATACATCAGCATGTATCAATCCCAAAAGTTCACCAACTCTTTCTCTGTTTCCAACAAACAGAGCTGTGGTCATGTTATCTTTGTGACATGACAGGCAAGTTTCACAAGATGTAAATTCAAACTAATTTGAATATGCATCTTTATGTAACTTCAGCCAGTCGGGTCGCATTGATATGACCTAGTCTACAATACCTCAAGAAGGATTCATTCAATTCTGAACTCTTCCTCTTGTGTGTGTTCCGTATACTAAGAACTGTAGTTTGATTTAGAACGACAATGTTTTTAGATAACGTGCCTGAACCGATCAACTCTTGATATAGGAAATGTTCAAAACATTATCCAACAATACAAAATTATATCCTTTCTTTACTAATAAAGAGACTGATATGATTTTGTATATCAGGTTCGGTATCTAATAACATTTGTTCAGAATCAATGTATTCCGGTAATACAGGGTGATAGTGACCAACAGACTTGGCTGCAACACTTACACCGTTTTCTGTCTCATGAAACTTATCACCCGTTCTCAGTTCTCTACCATTCTGTAGCCCATGTAACAGATTACATATACGGGATCCTGATCCGGTATCACATACCCTGGACGTAAAGGATACTGAGAAACAGTTCTCTGTAATGAACACACCCGAAGATGATGCATCAACATGCACTTTCTTCGTTTGGGCGGCACGGGAATTCTGGTAATCCCCAATTTCCTGCTCTGTCTTATAACTATTATAAGTTGGAGCGGGACCAACGTTCCCCAGCTCAGTATAACAAGCGGGTTCAGTCAATATATCCGTTTTATTATTTTGATTAAGGCGTGATATGGTCGCTATCTGGAGAGAGAGAGAGAAGAAAACACTCAGCGTATGCTCTTGCAAGATTAGATTGGTTATATAATATATCTAATCAGGATGTCTCCCACTGTTTTAGTCAAATCTTCCTTCAAACCCTAAAAGGAAAGACTAGCCGGGATTAATTACACGCTACAAGTTCGCCAATCTTTCAGCCAGGCCAGTGTCGGTACTTTGAGGGAGGTCCCCCGTGCTTTCGCACGAGCCTAATTAAAGTAAACCTCGTTTTCCCAGGGGCGTAACCCCGTTAACACCTTTCTAGACACCTACTTGATCGGCTAATTGTAATGTGTAAGACTCTCCCAGGAGTAACTCTTACTCGCAGCGGGTATCGGGATCCAACTATCTCATAGAAAGTATGCAATCTCATTGCAAATTTCAACACTTGAAATTCCCAATAATATTTTACCCCTAGTGTGCTATGACCTTGACGCATGCCAAACAACCCATAGTCCGCTAGTCAAGTTCAACCCGTACATTTCTTGATTGAATTAAACCCACCCGCACGACCCTTGACGCATGCCAAACAACGCCGTACGAATACCCTAATCCAATCGCATCGTATGCTAGCAGATAAGCACTAGTTAGCTACTGTACACTACGCCTTGACGCATGCCAAACTACCGCAGCACGAATACTAACTAGTACTTATCTGAAATGACGGAGGGCTACAACAGGTTTTTAAGAAAACCCTTTGCGTAATGAACTTGATATCGTTTTAGAATCGAGTGATTTTAAATGGAGTGTTTTTGAGGCTTTTCTAGTTTTGCTAAAGGGGTCACTCCCGGTGAAGGGATCGTCGGCCCTTTCCTCATCGAATAAGGTGCAGGATATATCATATATACCGCTGTGCAAAGCAAAAACTATAAAAGCAATCAAAAGACAAACCGAGTTTGTAGCATCTGCCAGTTATTGCTAAAGGAGTCACTCCCGGTGAAGGGATCTCGGTCCTTTCCTTATCGAATAAGGTGCTGGATGTTCTACAAGGAACACCGCTATGCAAAGCAAGAACTGTAGCTACCAATTTTTATAAACAAGTTTCTACAACATCTTAGGTTTCTTTTAATTCATTAATCTCATTAATGAAGTCCCATTTTATTATGCTTCACAAGCATCTCTTTTGAAACGAAATCTATAATATAACATGTTGGAGATAGTGCCCTCAGAGTCAATTATTGGATCACAGGCACGTGATTGCAATGATTGAGGGGAGGACCTGTCCCAGTAGGACAGTCTTACTCGAGATGATAGTATGCTATCTGGTTAATCTTTATCATCGTGTACTGCTTTAGGTGACCTTTCGAATCGCTATTACACGTTGATAAAGTCCCTTGGATTCTTGCTTGACCACCAGCAGTATGAGGGCGATCATATAAGTGGGAGCTGGGGGTCTACAAGCACATCCTTAAAAGGTCCCTAGTCGTGGGAGATTCGAGACAGGGCATCGTTTCTCCAGAGTAGACTAGTGTATACAGTCGAGACCCCGACGAGGGGCGGTGGCCGGTCTCACAAGCCACTGGTGTCAGTTGGTTCACCTAAGATGTATACAGGTGTTCATTGGGTTATGAGTACACCGGACAGGACTCGCCGGGAACATGCTAGTTGGTCTTATACCTGACGTCAGATAGCAGTTCCCTGGTGACATGTGTACAGGTTAGTTCATCGACCTGAGATCGTCATTTGTCTCGTGTGAGTTCCCACTGTACTTTGATTACTACCCTACCACGGCTCAAAGGAGTCGTGCAAACAGGTTTTAGTTGGGTACAGTCCCGAGCCACATGGAGGCAGTGAGCGGATCTGCAGGGGTTCGTCTCTCCCGGTATTGGGGGTGAGGTCGCGCTGTGTCTAGGAGAGCCAGAACATGAAAAGTCCTTGGCCAAGGCAGAAGATTTGCTGGTAGGTATTCCAGTAGTATCTCAGGGTGTTCTGGGCTACACTCCGACACGACTTGTACCGCTTTTGGGGGTCTGACTTTTACCAACCCCCTAGGCCCGCCATGCGATGCTTATAGACGAACGGACCGGACTGTACGGATATTGTCACTGACAGGCTCAGTAGGGTGTCAGGATGAGTTCGCTCATCGACGTCCCTTTTGTTCAATAGCTGGTGGCCCGTCACGTATGGCTTATACCTCTGACGTGCTAGTGGTTAAATCCACAGCCATAGTATTGACGAGTCTTTAGAGTCCACCACACTCAGTTACTCAGGTTTCGGGCGAAACGCTGTAGAGGCCGTATGGAGATATGGCAGGGTTCGATCAGATACGTGCGGTATTGCACGGATCGTGATCGGACGGTTTCTACTAGCCGGCTTTGGCTTAAGCCGGATCCTAGTATTAGATAGTGTAGTTTTGTCTCTTTGCATTTGTGTTCAGTGGGAATACAAATGCGGGCATGTATTTGCAGTAGCGGGGTTTTCCTGTAATTTATTACGGGATCGGTTTTCTGGGGTTGCCAGTTTGCATTCCGTTCCGGCCGGTTTTCTCTTTTTCCTTCCCGGTCGGACTTTTCGTTGGAGGGTGTTAATTGCAAGTTTGCAATTAACATTTTGTGAGGGGTTTTCTTGCATATGTGGCTTTGTGATTTGACCATCATCATGAGATTCTCTTTGCATCATTCTTTTGCATTTATGTGACAAGAATGAGATTGGAAATGGTTGTGACAATTTTTCTTTTAGATTTTAATTCTTTTTCCCACCCATGAATTGAGAGGGGGCCGGCCACTGTTGTTGTGAGTGTGGAGTGAGGTTCATTTGTGTGTGAATTAATTCCTTTATGCTTAATTAGTGGGCCCCCCATTTGTTTGTGTGTGCTGTGAGAAATATTCCTTTTTTCCTTAGGCTTGGTATTAATTTGCAACATTCACACATTCTTTAGATGAGAGAATGATGCTTCATTCACTTTTCCAGTGAGCATTTTTGGCCGAGCTCTTGTTAAGGAGAGGCTTATTCTTTTTGCTTGCATGCTCCATTATTCCCTCAAGCATCCATGAATATCTTTGTGCAAAATTCCTCCAACATGGCAACCTCATAAACCCCAAAGAGACCTGCTTACTACACTATTCTACAGCATCCCTTGGACGCGTCGGCTAGCCAACTTCGCGCCCGAGTTACCTCGGTCAAGAGGTGGGAGCCCGTAAAAGATTCCGGCTATGTGGTGCACGTTTCGACGAGGAGGTGACGGACGATATATCCGCGGGAGATCGGAGTGGAGACGAAGACCGAAGGACACGGATCGCTTGGTATAGCATCTCTACTCTTTTCTATTTTGCTAGTTGCTAGGTTAATGGCCCGATCCGGGTAAAAAGTCCGCGGTGGTGCCGTTTTGCAAAGTTCGCAAAGTTTTGTTTTCCGCGTTTCCGGCGTCGGATCGACGGCCGGGGCGCCCCCGCGGGCTTACATTGGTATCAGAGCCATGCCATTAACTTAGCCTAGCATGGTCTAGTGTGTTTAAAACCCGATCGAACAAAATTTCCCAAAAACCGTATTTTGTATGCACAAGTGTTCTCTGTCGAAATTTTTTCTGCTCTAAAAATTTTTCAGGTGGTCTCAGAATTCTGTGCATGAAATTATAAGAATTCTGGTAAAATGTGATACAGTGATCCCTTAGTACGACCGCGGAAACGCGGCCAAACCCCTGTTTTAGCCGCGGTTCCGCGGTGGGAATGAGTCTTCACTGCACAAAATTTTTCCAGTACTCATCTGATTAGGAAATAGGGGTTTTGGGATATTATTTTTGGGCCCAGATTTTCTGTAAGTGCTACAGTACTGCTTGGGGCCCACTTTGATAAATTTGTTCGATCGGATATTTTAAACATGCCAGTTCACAGTATTTACATTATATCTGCGACCGTGAATGTCACTTGATCGGTAAATCCTGTCTAACTGCTATAGCCCGGCTAGACGGATTTGCGAACGTGACATTCACGTTGATGTTATGTGTTTTTGCTGTGTTGTTGCGGATCGGTCGTGGGGGATAGCCTGGTTGCAATATAGTACAGTTCTGTTTTATATGTACATTTGTGATTGCGGGGCGAGCGTCCGACATGTGGACTGCCGTCACTGCCTGTTTGTATTATTATTTTGGGGCATGACCAGGTTGCGGTCGATGTACCCGTTGTATGTATATTTTACTTTCTGTACTAGGATTACCCCAAGGAGGGGTGCACGGATAGCCGGGTTCTAGAGGGCAACAAGCCCGCATCTCATGGCGTTGAGACGCAGGGGGCCTCACTCTAGGATTGGCGGGCTATTCGCCGCACTCGTAGGGGGTATAGGGTTGACCCAGGAGGGGTGCCCAAGTTACCGGATTCCGTGAAGTGCTGGGTGGTCCATTCACGGTGCTGAAGGGGGCTGCCTCGCTTCAGGTTTTGGCGGGTAACTTGCCGCGCCCGTTGGGGTCTAGGATTTCATTGCACAGGCTATCCACACGACCAGGGGAACGTCGGGTTTCAGTAGCGGCTCTATGAAACCCGGGGATCCCAGATATCTGTATTGATCTGTGTTGCTATACATTTCTGTGTTGCTTTTATCACGCCTTGAGCGAATACTATATATTGGTATATATACTAGTAGATGTTGTATATGTTTTTCATCCGCGCTAGTCCAGTCCCCGCTCTGCCGTTAGTTAGCTAACCTAACGGGTGATGACGGGACCCAGTGGCGAATGCGGATGGCATATACGTACGTCAGTATATTTTCGTTCTTTATTGGTGTGATCAATTGATGGGACTGCGTTGATTCGGATCAATGAAAGATAAACAAACCTATTCTGATGTTGTTGGAACACTTTTCAAAAAGCTGTTATTGCAAGGACGTTCACTTTTGTTTTGCATAGTGGTATTCAGTTGGAATATCCCGCTCCTCAGTCGACGAGGCAAGGGCCGAGATCCCTTCACCGGGAGTGACCCCTTGGACAAAAGTTTGCGTCAGGGCATTAACTTCATTATAGCCGATTACTTTTGCTTTGCATCGTGGTATTCAGTTGGAATATCCTGCACCTCATTCTACGGGGAAAGAGCCGAGATCCCTTCACCGGGAGTGACCTCTTTAGCAAAGGTTTTCGTAACTATATTTTTAAAAGCTATCCGTTCCTTCAACGATATCAAGTTCATTACGTTAAAGGTTTTCGCCAGAAACCATTCGTAGCCCTCCATCATTTCAGTTAAATATTCGGTAGTATTCAAGCTATGTATTTTGACCTCACGCCAAGGCATAGTGTTTGGTAGCTGCCGGGTATTTATCTGCTGCATAGATAGATGCGTTGGTTTGGGACAGTCGTACTACTATTTTGGCCTATGTCGAGGGTATGTACGGGTGGGTTCAAATTAACCAGGAAAATGATGGGTAGAACTTGACATGTGACTTATGATATTTTGACCTCACGCCAAGGTCATAAGAGCATGGGGTAAAAATCCACATCGGGAGTTTCAAAAGAACTGAAACTTGCCAGATATGCGCATACCTTCTGGAGTGTGATAACGTGAGCGGATTCCGTCACGTTATCATGCGATGATAGTTGGATCCCGATTCCCACTGATGAGTTGGTTTACTCTTCGGGTTATCCTGGCTAATTCTTCTTTCAGGTTTGGGGAAGAATTTGACGTTACAGTGGGAGGTTTCCAGATTAGATAAAGTGATGACCATTCTGATCTAGGTTAGAGTGCACGCTGAGTGTTTCTTTTCTCTCTCTCTTTGGTAGCGACCAGTGACCCGACCCTAGACTATGACTCAGTGACCAAGTTGACCGAACCTTCTTAACACTGGCTTTTGGATTGTCAGAGTTGCAGACCTCTTTGCCACTCGTACTTTTACCCTTTTCTCCGGGACCCCCCGTATTACTACGAACGTCCACTTCCATTGGACAAAACCATCGTATGGTTATATACGAACTCGAAGGACTTCGAGGATGGTTTCTGGTTCTGGAGAAAACGGATAGGACTATTCAATTGTCTTTTCTTTTCACCTTCTCTCAGGTTGTGAGTACTCCTTGGTTTAGGAGTAGTACACCTATTACGCAAATTGGACAGTCTTCTTCCAAACCTTAGGCTGGTGCCGAACGGTGGGGAATGAAGAAAGCCAATTAGCCTAAACGGTGTACAGAAGGTATTAAGTTCAGACAAAGCAAGGGATTAGTAAGAGGGCAAAGTAAATTGCGACTGCTATTCACGACCAAACCATGTACTTCTTTGTCAATCCTAAATCACCTATGAATTAAGTTCATTCGGTCGTCTTTTATCCTCACCTTCTCTCGCATTGCGAGTGCTCCTAGGACTAGGACAGTACACCCATTATGCTTATTGGATAGTCTTCTTCCAAAACATAGGCTGGTGCCGAACGGTAGGGAAGGAAGAAAACCATTTGACCTAAAGGGGTGTAAAGAAGGTAATGACTAAAGACATATAAAGGGATTTGGAGAGGTGGCAAAGAATTATACAGTTATAGTTGTGAATCTGGATAATGGAAGAGGCATTACTAAGAATACCAGGATACCCCATCGAAACATCTCAATGTTTCAGTTTCACTGTGTACTGTTAAATGAAAACTGATTTCCCAATTAGGCACTTGCTCCAGGGTATGTATTTACCAGGTATGAGTCTCACATCTGTATGGTTTTACAGATGATGAAGGGGAGTAAGCTATTGGGAATTAGGTGACCATCCTCATTATATCGGGATTCGTTGGAATTGGTGATATTTGAGGAAGCCACCTGGGTTGTTTGCCGGTCGGCAAATATTTGGTTTTGAATATCCGTTGTTGTGCACCAATTTCAAATTGATATATCTGTACGTCTATTTTTATAGAGTGAGACATATCTTTTTGAAATTATGTCTATGACATTTACCTATACCAGTGGATGGTTAGGTAAGGAGCATTGAGCAGCGGTGTAATTCTTCTTAACCAAAAGTACATTTTTCAACCTACGACACACAGTGAATGAGTCATCAGACTCAGGGGACTTATACAGAGTATTGTATATTGTCCAGTGTCCATTAGGACAGAGGGGTTGGTCCTCGTACTATATTCTGTTTACTTTTAACTTCTCTAGTTCTTAGACATGTGTTTCATAGAAACACAGGGTCTAAGTTTTGAGGAGTTATAGGTATAAGAGTAAAGTAGAGAACCAGGTGTTGCAAGTATCAGGATTCTTCAAGGTTATCGAAGAGTAGATACTTGTGAATGGTATTCAGTTGATAGTAATGATTAAGAGAACTAACTTCTCTTTCAGGTTACTCATAGTTGGAAGTACTCCTAAGTTGAGTAACGCTGATGGGCCTCCCTTCCATTTAGTTGACATGCACTGGAGACAGCTGCATGATTTGAATCTGGTTCAATTAAATCAGTGCCTCTGTTTCTTGGATATAGAACAGTTCATATCTTGATATTGTTAAGATACGGGGAGTTGTCCGGCTTATGCTTAAAACCAGACTCTGGACAACTCAAGGCACGTTTCAGTAATAGCTGTTTGTGGGTTGACCCGGGCTATGACGAGGGTTGACTTTCTACCATCTGGAAGATCAATAGTGATATTGTTCTTGACTCGCCACAGTTTTATCAAAAATGGATTTTTTCAGAAAACAGTAGTGGGAGTATGGCAGAACTGGAAGTGATTCCAGAACCACAAACGATTACTGAAGATTTCATAAGAACCTAAAGATTCAATCTGGTTTGACATTCCATTGGCCACTCCGCAGATAAGGTGGGTAACCTCAGGCACCCGAGAGGTACTTCAGTATGCTCAAGGACGGTGGCAGAGAGGTTCTTGTTTGCCCAGACTTGCCATTTCTGTTGTTCCAGACTATGAGACCCGGCAGGAGGATGAGTATAGCGTCATTCTAAACTAGCTTTAGAAGCGTACGTGTATATGACTCTGCCAGAGGGTTGTCGTAGTCAGTGGGAGCAGCGGAAGCATTGGTGGACATCAGGCTTATGTCTATTTATAGACTAGAGCAGATATAGCGGAGATAGATCATCTATTTCTGATGTGACAGTCATAGGTTTGACTTCATCAGAATAGGGGATGGATCTGTTAAGAAGGTAGTAGGGTGTGATGTCCTGGTATTTGATGGCATACACAGAGTAGGAAGTGATATTCCTATACTACAATCGCTTATACTTTGGTCGTCACACAGTGGTTTCTCTACAAAGGACTTGGATATTATATCAGACATTCTGGTTACTAGATCTATGGTTTTAGATATAGATTTGGGTGGTTTCCCAATCTGGGTACTTTGACCGCATTCTATGAGTATTTAGAATGGACGACTCCTGGCACGGTAGTGTACCTGCAGGTAATGGAGTCACCCTCTCTAAAGGTGTCTTACAGACTAAAGGGGAGAGGGATGCGCATGATTGACAGATCACTTGCTTAGGCAATTGAGTCAATCACGAGATGTCAAGAACCACACCAGATGTTGTTCTTGCAGTAGGTGCAATAAGTTGACATTGATCCAATCCTGGAGAAACAGTCGGAAGCAGTTTTAGAACATAAGTGGATGTTCTAGGGATATGATAACGGCAGTCTTCTTCGGGAGACAGTTATCATTCCAGGCTTCCAAGGTGACCTGGATGGCAGAGTGGCTGTCAGAGTTATAGTTTTCCCTCTGACGAGGGGCAGTATTTTGGACTGGTGGTCCAGGTGGATACTGAGGGAAGGCATGGCGCAGGATACTGATTAAGTTCAGTTGACGATACAGTCTAAGAAGTTTGGATTTGGAGTTCATTTATGAGCTAGGTCCCATCAGACATCCAGACATTCTAGGACAGGTATTGCTCATTTCGGGAGATGGTTTTCTCTGCGAACATGAGATATAGAGAGACATAGAAAGAAACAACAAAGTGGATCCACTCACTGAGGCTATTCCTCGAACGCAATAGTTTCGCAAACGAGCTTTGTGAGACTGACTAGTAGAGGAGTTGGGTGTTCGGTATCACACGGGCTGTGAGTATGCGACATCGCAATAATTAGCCTCGAGTGCAAGTGGGAGATTGTTGGAGATAGTGCCCTCAGAGTCAATTATTGGATCACAGGCACGTGATTGCAATGATTGAGGGGAGGACCTGTCCCAGTAGGACAGTCTTACTCGAGATGATAGTATGCTATCTGGTTTATCTTTATCATCGTGTACTGCTTTAGGTGACCTTTCGAGTCGCTATTACACGTTGATAAAGCCCCTTGGATTCTTTCTTGACCACCAGCAGTATGAGGGCGATCATATAAGTGGGAGCTGGGGGTCTACAAGCACATCCTTAAAAGGTCCCTAGTCGTGGGAGATTCGAGACAGGGCATCGTTTCTCCAGAGTAGACTAGTGTATACAGTCGAGACCCCGACGAGGGGCGGTGGCCCGTCTCACAAGCCACTGGTGTCAGTTGGTTCACCTAAGATGTATACAGGTGCTCATTGGGTTATGAGTACACCGGACAGGACTCGCCGGGAACATGCTAGTTGGTCTTATACCTGACGTCAGATAGCAGTTCCCTGGTGACATGTGTACAGGTTAGTTCATCGACCTGAGATCGTCATTTGTCTCGTGTGAGTTCCCACTGTACTTTGATTACTACCCTACCACGGCTCAAAGGAGTCGTGCAAACAGGTTTTAGTTGGGTACAGTCCCGAGCCACATGGAGGCAGTGAGCGGATCTGCAGGGGTTCGTCTCTCCCGGTGTTGGGGGTGAGGTCGCGCTGTGTCTAGGAGAGCCAGAACATGAAAAGTCCTTGGCCAAGGCAGAAGATTTGCTGGTAGGTATTCCAGTAGTATCTCAGGGTGTTCTGGGCTACACTCCGACACGACTTGTACCGCTTTTGGGGGTCTGACTTTTACCAACCCCCTAGGCCCGCCATGCGATGCTCATAGACGAACGGACCGGACTGTACGGATATTGTCACTGACAGGCTCAGTAGGGTGTCAGGATGAGTTCGCTCATCGACGTCCCTTTTGATCAATAGCTGGTGGCCCGTCACGTATGGCTTATACCTCTGACGTGCTAGTGGTTAAATCCACAGCCATAGTATTGACGAGTCTTTAGAGTCCACCACACTCAGTTACTCAGGTTTCGGGCGAAACGCTGTAGAGGCCGTATGGAGATATGGCAGGGTTCGATCAGATACGTGCGGTATTGCACGGATCGTGATCGGACGGTTTCTACTAGCCGGCTTTGGCTTAAGGCGGATCCTAGTATTAGATAGTGTAGTTTTGTCTCTTTGCATTTGTGTTCAGTGGGAATACAAATACGGGCATGTATTTGCAGTAGCGGGGTTTTCCTGTAATTTATTACGGGATCGGTTTTCTGGGGTTGCCAGTTTGCATTCCGTTCCGGCCGGTTTTCTCTTTTTCCTTCCCGGTCGGACTTTTCGTTGGAGGGTGTTAATTGCAAGTTTGCAATTAACATTTTGTGAGGGGTTTTCTTGCATATGTGGCTTTGTGATTTGACCATCATCATGAGATTCTCTTTGCATCATTCTTTTGCATTTATGTGACAAGAATGAGATTGGAAATGGTTGTGACAATTTTCCTTTTAGATTTTAATTCTTTTTCCCACCCATGAATTGAGAGGGGGCCGGCCACTGTTGTTGTGAGTGTGGAGTGAGGTTCATTTGTGTGTGAATTAATTCCTTTATGCTTAATTAGTGGGCCCCCCATTTGTTTGTGTGTGCTGTGAGAAATATTCCTTTTTTCCTTAGGCTTGGTATTAATTTGCAACATTCACACATTCTTTAGATGAGAGAATGATGCTTCATTCACTTTTCCAGTGAGCATTTTTGGCCGAGCTCTTGTTAAGGAGAGGCTTATTCTTTTTGCTTGCATGCTCCATTATTCCCTCAAGCATCCATGAATATCTTTGTGCAAAATTCCTCCAACATGGCAACCTCATAAACCCCAAAGAGACCTGCTTACTACACTATTCTACAGCATCCCTTGGACGCGTCGGCTAGCCAACTTCGCGCCCGAGTTGCCTCGGTCAAGAGGTGGGAGCCCGTAAAAGATTCCGGCTATGTGGTGCCCGTTTCGACGAGGAGGTGACGGACGATATATCCGCGGGAGATCGGAGTGGAGACGAAGACCGAAGGACACGGATCGCTTGGTATAGCATCTCTACTCTTTTCTATTTTGCTAGTTGCTAGGTTAATGGCCCGATCCGGGTAAAAAGTCCGCGGTGGTGCCGTTTTGCAAAGTTCGCAAAGTTTTGTTTTCCGCGTTTCCGGCGTCGGATCGACGGCCGGGGCGCCCCCGCGGGCTTACATAATATATATCTCATATATATAAAATATAAACATTCGTCTCAGGCAGTAATATGATCTCATCACAGAACATTGCAGCAGAAGAACATATATGAAATATTGGATATACTAGGATGTCCGTGTTTTCAATACGAGCCTGTATAAAACACGGATTCCACGGTCGCGATGAATAGCCAAACCCACATCCCCAGACCCCTACGATAGCGGCAAGCAACACTGCCAATTCTAGGGTTAGGAGACCCGGTCTCGACTCCTCGAGATGGTCTCCCACTGGACCCTAGAACCCGGTTACTTGTGCTCCCCGCCTTGGGTCTACCTAATGCGGAAAATTAAATAATATACAACGGTGACATCTTCCGCTACCTGGAAGTGCCCCAATAAAAGAATATTACATACAAATGAATTTTACATGAATGAAAAAGAAAAAACTCTCATCTCACATAAAACCCCCGGCTATTCAAACGCGACGATCCTATACAACATATCACAGCAACACATAATATCTCATATCATCAACGTAAGCAAGTATGCGTATCCCGATTGTCGTTGATGTATAGCAACGAAGCCGGCGATACACCACATACTACGCTTACGGTCACAGAAAAGAAAGTGTAAAACTACAACAGTTGGAATCCGCAACCTCTTTAGATATCGCATGCCTAACCATATGAATTCCTTAGACATCGCATGCCTAACATTTATAAACCCCGCATTTTAGTCTCATTATCGAAAACTCTTTTCAATATTAAGTCGGGCAATTCAACAAGATTCCCGACGTCCTGATCGAATGCTCGTCGCAAACTTTAGTAGACGGCCGCACCCCCGATACCGTCGACGAAGTGCACCAAGGCGGAACACCGCTACCGGGAGCACCCGAACGGATGCTTTCGGCGACGGGGTTCTCCTACAGTCACTTGGTCGGGGCTATGGAGTGAGGCTGTCTATTAAGTTTACCCGGCGAGTATCCGCGTACCCTACGTGATTGCGACGGACTTTTGATCACATCAAAATTCCGTAGCAACCGATCAACTGAGACTAAACTGCTATGTTTATAATATTCAAATCAGTTATCTCATAACTACCTGTGGATTCCAATTATTGTATCACATTCCAGATAAATAGAAAAAATTAAACTTTCCGATCGAATCATCAAGCACCCAAGATTTCCCCAATATATCTCAACACTTGAAATCAGTTTAAAAACATCTATTACATGCCACAGTACCAATAGTCCAGCCGTAGAAGGGTCAAGCCAACGCCTCACATGTGGCACGCCGTACTGCCCCAAACCCTAAGGTTCAAAGGGCAGTTCAAGACGGTCACATAATCGAGTTAAGGTTTGTTGTCTTCTAGAGGGTCCACCGAGTTACTTGCACGACTTAGAACATTCTTAAACACGAGAAAAAATCCAACTTTTGAAAAATTTTCCGACAGGGGAAAAATTGAGTTATTGATATCCGTCCGAACTTTTTAACAGTTTCTAAAAGTTATCCGGAAAACCACATAGACAAAATCTGATACTCCGATCGAAACATCGAATCCCCAAAAAAACCCAGAAAACTCAACTGTAGAATAAACATTAAAAATTCCCAGAGAACTCAGCACTGAATAAAAGGAATTACTGTGCAAAAAGGAGTCAACGAATCAACAGTGTTGCCGCGGAACCGCCGCGCCACGTGGGCTTAGGCCGCGGTTCCGCGCCGTTAAGACGGAGTTAGGTCTCCGTTTTTCACAGTATTTCATAAAAAACCCTGCTTGATTTTCTGCATATTTTTAATATTGAAAAATCCACAATTTTCAAAAAAGGACAGAGAGCAATTTGGATTCGGGGTTTCGGGTTCGATCGGACTTCAAACGTCGTCTAGACTTCGCCTAAAGCTCTAGCTTGGCTCTGATACCACTGTAGGGTTACTAGGCATGCGCACAAGGGTCTACGAGGCATCAACCATGCCCGATTAAAAATTTAGTCGTGCCGAACAACCCGAATACGGAACTTTAAACTAGAGATTAGGCGAAAACAAGCATGCTAAACACTTTAACACTAAGTGAGAGGGATTACAACCTTTGTAGATCCGGTCCTTCACTTCATATGCTCCGTGTTGTGGTCCCTTCGCTGCGATCATCGGTATCCGGACTCTCGAGAGGTTCCACGAAGAGAAAGACGCAACCTTTGCTTCCGATCTTCGATACTTTGATGATCTACCTTGAAGTTTCTTTAACACAAGCTAACACTCATAAAATGATGTAAACACCCTCATCTAAATGGCAAGGGAAGATGAGGATGATGAATTAGGATTTTTGCTCTCTTTATTTATATTTTTCTCACAATTATTCATCACCTTTCAAAAATCAAGCAAGCTTTTTCTTGAAAAGAGAATGAAGAAGAAGATGAACAATAATAGAATTGTGATGAATAATAAAAGTTATCATAATTATTTATGCAACCATGGTTCACTTAACCATTGTAGAGAGTTTACTAGGGTTAGGGTTTTGGTTAGGTCAAAGGGTGAGTCATGGATAAAGATCAACACAAATATCTTTATCATGACAAAGTAAAGCTTCTAGAATCAACTAGAAGGTTTAACCCTAATCCAAACCCTAATCATGTTTAAACTCCTCTAATCATGTTGCATTAATAATTATAATTTGTTACAATATTATATATCACATATACAATATTTATTGTAACAAAATAAAATAATACATTTAACATATATCGCATATATATCAATGTATTACCCGAGTGAGAAAAAGAATCTTTTAGTGAGCAAATATTAGTTAATGCAATTTAATATATCAAATATATTATTATACATTAAATTATCGAATCAACACTTGATCCGACAATCCGGCTATATCGCATATAACCGACTAATATTTATCCGTACCGATTCATCGAATCAACACTTGATCCGATGACCCGGCTGATATCAAATATCGCGAGAATAGAATACGGTATCACATATCGCATTATCCTCGGTCCCGCACATATCACATATGTGCTCCTACTTCGTTTTGCCTGAGTCAAGAAACCTCTGTGTAGGACTCTAAAGAATCGTCAATACGCCGGCAGTAGGTGATGATCATATCAAACACCCATAAGCTGCAAGCGGTCAGCTAAACGTAACAGCTACCCAGGTATTGAGCGCTCAGAAGATCAACAAGCAAGCCTGTAACTTCTCCTGTGAATCCAAACAGTAACACTCCCGTACAGTCCGGTCTCGTCGTCTGATATGTCGCATATCTCGCCTAGGGGTGGTAAACGTCAGACCCCAGTAGCTCGATAAGTCGTGTCGATATGAGGTCTATAACAGTTCGAGAAACTACTGATAACACTTACCAGTAAATCTCAGCAACCCTGGCCAGGGATTTCCGGTTATAGCCAATCGAACACAGCACAACATCGACTCCCTATACCGGGAGAGATGAATCCCCTCCTATCGCTCATTGCCTCCATGTGATTCGGGACTGTACCCAAAAGCCACCTTTTTGCACGCCCTCTTGGACGTGGTATGATGGAAATCAAAGCACAGTGGGAACCACACAAGACTCTATGACGATCTCGGGTCAACAGACTACTCTGTACCAGTGTCACCGGAGAACTGCCATCTGACGTATGGTATAATACCATCTGGGAGTTCTCGGCGAGTCCGTCCAGTGTACCCAGTCTCTACTGAGCACCCGTACACCATCCTTGATGTCAAATACCGATGGATATGGGATCATCCATCGCCCATCATATGGGTCAAGATGCGTATACGCTAGTCTACTCTGGTGTATCGATGCCCTGTCTCGATACACCCTCGACTAGGAACAGTTATAGGATGTACTCGTTGACTACCATGGCCCCACTAGTATGATCTCATCATAGTCCTAGTAGTCGAGTACATATCCTAAGGGCTTTATCAACATGTAACATAGAGACAATCAGAATACACGTTAAGATAAAGTACAACCAGATAGCATACTATCATGTCGAGCAAGAAAGTCCTCCCTATATATGTCCTAGCATCCACTACAATATACATCGTATGTACAGTAATGGCCTCTAGGGTATACATATAACTAACAGCTGACTAGTACTTATCTGTTTAAGCATGTGATGCGATTGGATTAGGGTAGTCGTACGACCTTGTTGGCCTTTGTCAAGGGTCGTGCGGGTGGGTTTATTTCAATTAAGAAATGACGGGTTGAACTTGACTAGCTTTTTATGGTTTGTTGGCCTTTGTCAAGGTCATTGGGGGTTAGGGGTAAAAGCATTGTCGGGAATTTTAAATGTTGAAATTTGCAATGAGATTGCATACCTCCTATGAGATAGTTGGATCCCGATACACACTGCGAGTAAGAGTTACTCCTGGGAGAATTTTACACAGGACAATTAGCCGATCAAGTAGGTATCTAGAAAAGTATTAAAGGGGTTATGCCTATGGGAAAAAGAGGTTTATGTTGGATATAGTGCCCTCAGAGTCAATTATTGGATCACATGCACGTGATTGCAATGATTGAGGGGGGACCTATGCTGGTAGGACAGTCTTACTCAAGATGATAGTATGCTATCTGGTTTATCTTTATCATCGTGTACTACTTTAGGTGACCTTACAGGTCGCTATTACACATTGATAGAGCCCTTAGGATTCTTTCTTGATTTCCAGCAGTATGATGGCGATCATATACGTGGGAGCTGGGGTCTATAAGCACATCCTTAAAAGGTCCCTAATCGAAGGAGTTTCGAGACTGGGCATCGATACTCCATTAGTAGACTAGTGTATACAGTCGAGACCCCGACGAGGGGCGGTGGCCGGTCTCACAAGCCATTGGTGTCAGTTGGTTCACCTAAGATGTATACAGGTGCTCATTAGGTTATGAGTACATCGGACAGGACTCGCCGGGAACATGCTAGTTGGTATTATACCTGACGTCAGATAGCAGTTCCCTGGTGACATGTGTACAGGTTAGTTCATCGACCTGAGATCGTCATTTGTCTCATGTGAGTTCCCACTGTGCTTTGATTACTACCCTACCATGGCTTAAAAGAGTCGTGCAAACGGGTTTTAGTTGGGTACAGTCCCGAGCCACATGGAGGCAGTGAGCGGATCGGCAGGGGTTTCGTCTCTCCCGATATTGGGGGTGAGATCGCGCTGTGTCTAGGAGAGCCATTACATGAAGTCCTTGGCCAAGGCAGGAGATTTACTGGTAGTTATTCCATGTAAGTCTACGGTAGCGCCCCGGCCGTCTACAGACGCCAAATGCGGAACAAAAAACTTTTAACTGGCGCTATCGTATACTTTAACCCGGATCTGCCATTATTGCTAAACTAACAAACTGTAAAGAGAGTAGAAAGGTTATACCGAACGATCCGAGTCCTTCGTTCTTTAACCATCATCCCACGCTCCGTTGCGGCTGCTCCGATCTCATCGATCTCCGATCTGCTCGTCCAGGTGGCACCACGTCAACGATTCTTTAAACGGGCTCCCGCCTCTGACTTGAGGCAACTCGGTCGTCAAGTTTGCTAAAAGAGACGACCAAGATTGATATAGAGAATGAGTAGAATAATTTGTCTCGTTACGTCCAAAGCTATGGACGAACGGTTAATGAAGTTGCCAATTAAGTCGGGTGATGGAATGAAATGAGCAATGAAATTTCCGTACACCCCAAAACTATCATAATCTTTTCACCAAATGAATCAAGTGAGTGAGTGAGAGGGGGAAGGGGCCGGCCATCTTATTGGAGGTGGGGGGGGGGTAAGTGTAGGAGGAGGGAGGTGACCACAAGAACAAATATCATGTGTGAAAACATAGTGTGAACACAAAGTATGAATTCATTAAATGCAACCAATGAAACATCAACACCATTCAACCTAGTCACCTCTTCTAGAAACTTCTAGAACCTTCCACACTCATCTCAAGAAAAGATAAATCCGTCATTAACCGAATGTTAAAAGACGGCTGATAGAAAACAGGAAACTGGCAACTTCCAAAAGCGATCCCGAAACGAATTTCAGGATAACCCTGTAACTGTATAAATATACCCGCATTTGTATTACGACCGAATACAAATGCAACTGAGACAAAGATATTATATCTACTCAATATAATACTCGGATCTGGCTTAAACCAAAGCCGACCAGTATCATCAGCCCGAAATCTGACACGTGCGTAAACGCACGTGCATTTTCCGAACCCTGCCATAAAACCATACGGCCTCTACAACGTTTCGCCCGAACTTGGGAAACTGTCTGTGGGGGACTCTAATGACTCGTCAGTACCCTGGCAGTGGGTTTAACCACAAACCGTCAGCGGCACTAGCTATGTGTAACGGCTGCCCATGGACTGACCTCAAGGGAGGCCGATGAGCGAACTCATCCGGAAACCCGACTGAGCCTAACAGTGACAATGTATATACAGTCCAGTCCGTTCGTCAATGAGTATCGCATATCTGCCTAGGGGGCTAGTAACGTCAGACCCCCAATAATAGTATAAGTCGTGTCGGAGTGTAGCCCAATAACACCCTGAGATACTACTGGAGTACCTACCAGTAAATCTCCTGCTACGGCCGTAGGCTTTGTGTAATGGCTCTCCTAGACACAACATGATCTCGACTCCAATACCGGGAGAGACGAATCCCCTGCCGATCCGCTCACGTGCCTCCATATGGCTCGGGACTGTACCCAAAAGCTACTTGTTTGCACGACTCCTTTGAGCCGTGGTGGGGTAGAAATCAAAGCACAGTGGGAACTCACACGAGACAAATGACGACCTCAGGTCGATGAACTAACATGTACACATGTCACCAGGGAACTGCTATCTGACGATAGGTATAGTACTAACTAGCAGATTCCCGGCGAGTCCTGTCCGGTGTACTCATAACCCAATGAGCACCTGTATACATCTTAGGTGATCCAACTGACACCAGTGGCTTATGAGACCGGCCACCGCCCCTCGTCGGGGTCTCGATTGTATACACTAGTCTACTCCGGAGTATCGATGCCCTGTCTCGAAACTCCCACGACTAGGGACCACAATTAAGGATATGCGTATAAACTACCCAACTCTCACGTATATGATCGCCATCATACTGTTGGTAGTAAAGCAAGATCCTAAGGGCTCTATCAAAGTGTAACATGTAATTAGTCACCTGAACATGTACACGACTGATAAAGGTAAACCAGATAGCATACTATCATCTCAAGTAAGACTGTCCTACCGGTATAGGTCCTCCGCAATCATTGCAATCACGTACCTGCGATCCAATAATTGACTCTGAGGGCACTATCTCCAACATTCCAGTAGTATCTCAGGGTGTTCTGGGCTACACTCCGACACGACTTGTACCGCTTTTGGGGGTCTGACTTTTACCAACCCCCTAGGCCCGCCATGCGATGCTCATAGATGAATGGACCGGACTGTACAGATATTGTCACTGACAGGCTCTGTAGGGTGTCAGGATGAGTTTGCTCATCGACCTCCCTTTTGGTCAATACCTGGTAGCCCGTTACGTACGGCTAGTACCTCTGACGTGCTAGTGGTTAAATCCACAGCCAAAGTATTGACGAGTCTTTAGAGTCCCCCACAGACAGTTTCTCAAGTTTCGGGCGAAACGTTGTAGAGGCCGTATGATATATGGCAGGGTCCGATCATATACGTGCAGTAGTGCAAGGATCATGATCGGGCGGATCATACTAGTGGGCTTTGGTTTAAGCCGGATCCTAGTATTAGGTTTGTTGGATTAATTTAGTCTCATCGCATTCGCATTCAGTCGGAATGCGGATGCAGGTATGTATATACAGGTGAGGGGTATCCTTGTGATCTGTCACGAGTTTACTTTAGATGCTGCCGTATCTTTTTATTGTTGTAAATATTTGGATTAATGTTTACAAATGGAAATTATGAGCTTTAATCATCATTTTGAGCATTTAATGTGACATAGACTTCATTAGTGACTCATGGTCTCTTTTCTTGTGCTAATGTCACATTATGTGATTGATTTGTGGTTTGATATGAGGGGAAGAGAGAGAAGGGCAGCCATGATAGTTTGGCTCTTTTATTTTTTACACTCACTCTATCATTTTATCATATACAACATAAGAAAAGAAAATGCCTCTTCTTCTTCTTCTTCTTTCTCTAGCTCACCATTTCCATTGATGGCCCATCTTCAACCTCCATCCATACAATGGATGCAAGAGACAAAGTTGTCACACACATTCTCTACTTCACCTTGGACACGTCGGCTAGCGAACTTCATGCCCGAGTTGCTTTGGATGAAGAGGGAGCCCGTAAAAAGACTCGATGATGTGGTGCCCTTTCCGACGAGGAGATCGAGATCGGAGATGCCGCGAGGAGCTTGGGATGGTGGCCAAAGACCGAAGGACACGGATCGATCGGTATAGCCTTTTCTATCCCTTCTCTTGTTAGCTATTTGTAGGTTAATGGTTCGATCCGGGATTAAAGTCTGCGATAGCGCCAGTTTCAAGTTTAGAAAAAGTTTTCGTTTCCGCATTTTGGCCTCGGACAGACAGCCGGGGCGCTACCGTAGACTTATATGGTATCAGTGCCACGCCATTAACCTTTACTAGCTTGCTCTAACGTGTTTAGAACTTCGATCGTACAAAATTTCCGAAACCGCATTTCCAATACTAAAGTTTCTGTCGAATTTTTTTTGTGGTCGAAAAATTATTTTGAGTATTGCAGAAAATCAGGCAGGCTTTTTTAAGACATCTGTGAAAATTTGGTAGCATGATGCTACAGTGCCGCTGCGGAACCGCGGCAATAACCCTGTTTTGGCCGCGGTTCCGCCGCCATTTTGTGGCCTGTCTGCACCAAATTTTCTACAGTGGTTTTTACCTTGGAATTAGGGTTTCTGGTATTTTTAGTTTTGGCCCAGATTATTTTGTGTGCTGGAATTGTACTTGGGGCCCATGTAACGCCTTAGATTTCGGTTAGTGTTCGTTTAGACGTTAATGCGGGTTTACTGTAAAAAGTTTACCAATTCGGGTTCCTCACATTTTATAACATTTAATTAATAATTTATTATTATTTTTTATAAGCATGCACGCACGTGTGCACGTAAAAGTGAGGATTTGTTTGTACTAATTTATATCTTAGCAACCTTGACACTTAATGTAATCCATCCCTTTGCTTTAATCCTTGTTTAATCCATCCTTAACCCTAATTTCTCTTGATTTTTGTGTGAGAGAGAGAGATATTTGTTTGAGTGATGAGGTGTATGTGAATGCATTAAGTGGTGATTAATGCTTTGGATACACTCACCTCTCACCTCACCCTACACTCACCTCCCTCTCTCTTCATCATTTCCTCTCTTTCTTTTTTTCTTCTCTAATTCTTTAATTCTTCATCTCTCCCTCAACTAAACTGAACACTTCATTTCCCTTCATCAAAATTCATCAAATCCATCACAAAAGTTCACAAAATCACATCTTTTCTTGGATATTGCCTCTTGGATGCCATGGAGCATGCAAAGCTTGTATCTTTGGGTTCTTTTGGCTAGGTAATAATCCCTATATGTTCTTTTTGTTGTTTTTTTGTAGCTTAGCTTGTTAGATTTAGTTTAGATAGCGTAAAGTTTAGTTTGATGCATAATATCGTATTTTAGTGCCTATATGTGACTTCTGTGATCTGCTGTGACCCGGATTAAATACTAGAAAACCAAACAAAGTTATAGTGATGTACTAGTGACCCTGGAGCACCACCTGAGACACGAGACCCACCCCACCGGCACGGGCTGACGACCCAAATAGAAATTCCGGCGACACCGGTTTTGTAGAGGAGTTGGGGTGTTGGGTTTTTGTGGGTAGTTGTCTTCTGTTGGTTAGGGGTGTTTGGTACTGTTTACTTTTTTAGTGTTTGCTGTATGAAAAATCTGGGATCACCTAGGTAGGTTGTAGTGTTTTGTGTCCGCGCGATACGTTATATGACACGGATCATGCACTTTGGGTGGTTTTGCTCTTAAGTTGTTTTCGTCGTGTCGCTACGAACGTTAGCCACAATACGAACACTTGAGAGTATGTTTTGTGTTGTTGTGTCGGTTAAATGTAGTTTGTACGTGTTTTAGGGTTATTATTAATATACACTTGTTTTATTGTCTTACTGTTGTAGGTTCGCAGCCGGGGACTACGGATACAGCTACAAAGGGAAAACAGGTGGTTGGCTACACTTAGCCAGGAGTGCTGGTGAGTAGATTTAACATCTCCAGGGGAATCGCCCGCATGGCGTTATGCGTCTGGGCTAGAGATGTTATTCCGTCCCATATTCTATGTCATATTTAGAATTGTGCATTTACCCTACTGCTTAGTTAGTATTGTGCTTGGACTAGTATTCTTAGGACACTGCACCATTATTGACGGCTTATGTTGCACGAGCACTGATTGTATGCCACACACACCGTCAATAATTGACATGTCACACACAACCCACATATAGAAATGATATTGCTTGGTTAGGAACATTGAGACATTGATTCATATTTCTTATCGCATATGACATTTAGCATACCTGTATATCCACATGCTTACACATATGCCTTCACATACTTACGTGTTAGATACCAGTATACCTATAGAGTATCATACCATTAGTGAAAGGTACATACACATTTTATGTCATAGTTACAGGTATACCTTGCTCACATACTTCACTTATACCCAGGGGGTATACTACATCATTATTTATAGGTAAATAGATATATCTTGCTATACCTTTATGTTGCACATATATCTGGTTATAGCTACATGTTTACCTTTACTAGATGTTATTTTAGAATTGAGAGATTAGGAACCGCATGATATTATATTTACTTGTTACAGTTAATTGCGGCTTTTCCTTTATACGCTCGCATTTCAGATTATGATGCGTATATTATATTCATGGATTTTGGCATTGAAAATATGGATTTTTCATGATGTTTTCTGGATTTGGGGACCGTGGGAGTTTCATGAAATTATGCATTATTTGAAAAACCCGGTTTCCCTTGATATGATATTTCAGCAGCCACCATGATATTTATCGGTTCGGATATATATATACCCCTAGTGCAGACGTTGGGTATGCGGTACACCAATTACTGGCCTTTAGTGCAAGTGGGAGATTGTTAGATATGTATGCCCTAGAGGCCATTATTGTATAGTACTAGTTTGTATAATACATTTTGGAAGCTTGGGATATATATATATAAACGGTTTTACGACAGTCTTTTTCGATATAGTAGTATGCTACTTGGTTTGTTTCTATCTTAATATATGTATATGTTTCTTTTAATATATCGCTGAAACATATTGATGAAGCCCTTAGGATCTTTGCTTGACTACCGGCGTTGTGATGGCGATCATACTAGTGGGGGATGGGTAGTCTACAAGCACATCCTTATGCAGGTCCCTAGTCATAGGACTATCGAGACAGGGCATCGATACTCCGGAGTAGACTAGCGTATGCGCTTCTCATACCAGCAGGGGAGACGGTCTGTCCCACAGCCGTCAGTACGTCGTACTTGAGATAGTATGCGGGTGCTTGTTAGGTTACAAGTACACTGGACATGACTCATCGGGAACTGTTGGTTGGTATTATACATATCGTCAGTTAACAGTTCCCAGGTGACATGAGTACAGCTTAGTCCGCTGACTTGACACTGTCACTTCGCCTTGAGTGTGTTCCCACTGTTCTTTGGTTACTACCCTACCACGGTTCTACTGAGTCGTGCAAACAGGTAGTAGTTGGGAGCAGTCCCGAAGCACTTGGAGGCAGTGACGGTTAGACAGGATTCGTCTCTCCCGGTATTGGGAGTTGATATCGCGCTGTGTCTAGGAGAGCTATTACACATAGTCGTCCCTGTCCAGGGCAAGCGAGATTTGCTGGTAGTGTTACCAGTAGTTTCTCAGGGTGTTTTGGGCTATACTCCGACACGACTTGTACCGCTATTAGGGGAATGACGTTTGTCGCCCCTAGGCCCGCCATGCGATACTCTTAGACGAACATACCGGACTGTATGGAGAATGTCACATTCAGGCTCAGTAGGAGTTCAGATGGGTTTACCTCGTCAGTCTTCTTATCGACATCTACCTGGGGCCCGTTACGTACAGCTAGTGCCGCTTGCGGTCTGTGGTTAAACCCACTGCCAGCGTAGTGTCGAGTCTTTAGAGTCCCACACAGAGGGTTATTCGCCTTTAGGCAAAACGAGTAGAGGTCGCATGGTTTTGCGACGGGGTTCGTTCACATCCGCACACTTGTGCACGTTTTAGTGTCCGGACAGATTATACTAGCGGGCTTTGGTTTAATCCAGATCCTAGTATATGTTTTGGGATTGGTTTTATCTCATTGTATTCGTGTTCCTCGGAACACGGATACGGGTGTGTATGCACAGTTGACTGAGGCAGAGGCAGAGGACTTTCATTAGGGTTGATGACCGTTGTCTTTTTCCTTAACCCTAATGTTTATGTGAAATATGATTATTAATATTAATTAATTATAATTATGTTATGGTTAGGGTTGTTGACCATTTGACTATGGTAGACTTGTTGACCTATGTTGACATATTGACCATCATCATTTCATATGAAAGATGCTCTTTGATTCTTGCAAAATTAATTAATTTGAAATGATAATGGTCATTTCAAGTTAACCATCACAATTATCTTTTGATTAATTTTTTAATTATCATAATTCACATATATGTGAGAAGGTTGATATTATCCTCTCATTCTCTCATGTTCATTCTCTCTCATCCTCTTCCTCTCTCTCAAAGCTCTCCCTCTCATGAGTTGAGAACCATTAAGCTTTTGAGATAAAACACCAAAATCATTCTCTACTCTTTCTAAGGTTTCAGGTTTAGCACACCAAGCACCTTAGTTACTTCTAGTTTGAGGTAGCAACCAAAGGTAGAGACCCTCGGGTGGATCTTTCTTCGGCAAGAAAAGGCGACAAGGACGACCCGTTCATCCCACTCCAAGGAGCAAGAAGAGAAGGACTTCAAGACTTAGGTATAACCATTCTACATAGTAGTTAGAACTTGTAGTTCTTTTGTTAGTTTTTGTTTAGCAAAGATTCATCATGTACGGTCCATGTTACCTATTGAGAAAAATTCGATTTTTACCTATTCCGCCTCCCCGAAAGTACCGGGGTAGGTAACGTGGACCTAACAGTGGTATTAGAGCCTAACTAAACAATAACTAACAGTTAGCAAGGTTTTTAGAACTTCGATCCGGCAAAAATCCCAAAACGATGTCCGAAACCCATGCTTTCTGCTGTTTTTAAAACCTGCTCTAAAAATTATTTAACATGTCTGAAAAATACAAGCAGGGTTTTATAGGAATAACCAAGAAATTTGAGGCCAAGATTCGGCCAACTCGCCGCGGAACCATGCGTTCCGCCGCGGAACCGCGGCCGAGTTGACTCGGCCGCGGCTCAAATTTGTTGCAGAATTCTTATTTTTGTGTTTTTGGATTTTTGAGATATTTTGTTTCTGCCCAGGTTGTCCAGAGAAAAATGTTATTTTTGGGGGTAGTTACAAATTCGTATTTTGATCGGAGTTCTACAAACTTTGACTAAATGGTTATATCTGTGATGTGATATATGTATTGAACGTCTGCTACCGGGTACCTCGAAGTGCCGAGTGGCCTACTCACGTTGTTGAGGGAGGTTGCTTCACTTCGGGTATTTGGCGGGTAGTTTGCCGCACCCGTAGGGGTCTAGGGTGGGGTATTTGGCTATTCATCGCGACCGTGTGATCTGTCTTTCGTTGCTGGCTCGAACGAAATGCAGATTCCTTGTATACCCAAAGTATTCATCCGTGATCTGGAATGGCTATCATTGCATCTGACGAATGGATTTATATATCTATATATGATATCTATTTAGGCGTTGCTTATATTTTGCATCCGCGCTAGTCCAGCCCCCGCTCTGTCGTTAGTTAAGTAACCTAACGGGTGATGACGGGACCCCGTGGCGAACGCGGATGGCATAAGCGTACGTCATATTTTCGTTGTTTTATGCAATGGTAGGATTAATTGATGGGACGCATTAAGTTAATGCAAGAAAATAAACCTAAAAGACGTTGTTGGAACAATTTTCAAAAGCTGTTATTGCAAGGACGTTCACTTTTGTTTTGCACAGAGGTATTCGGTTATGAATGCCCAGCACCTCATTCGACGAGGCAAGGGCCGAGATCCCTTCATCGGGAGTGACCCCTTGGACAAATGTTTGCGTCAGGGTAATAACTTCACTATAGTCGATTATTCTTGCTTTGCATCAAGGTATTCAGCTTAGAATATTCTGCACCTCATTCGACGAGAAAAGAGCCGAGATCCCTTCATAGGGAGTGACCTCTTTAGCAAAAGTTTTCGCCACTATATTTTCAAAAAGTCTATCATGTTCCTTCAACTACATCAAGTTCATTACGTTAACGGGTTTTTCGCCAAAACCCAGCCGTAGCCATCCGTCGTTTCAGATAATTAATACTTAGTATTCGTGCTGCGTTTGTTGATTATTCGTCAAGACACAGTGAACGGTAGCTAAGTAATAATTCTCTGTTGCACTGATAGATGCGATTGGTTAGGACGGTCGCATGATTTTGTTGATTATTCGTCAAGGGTCATGCGGGCGGGTCTAATGCAATCCTGGATAACGACGGGTTGAACTTGATTAGGACCTTTTGATTTGTTGATTCGTCAAGGTCACTTGGGTCCTAGGGGCAAAAAATCCACATCGGGAGTTTCTAAAGAAACTGAAACTTGCAATTTTAGCATACCTTCTAGAGTGTGGTGACTAGAGTGGATTCCATCTAGGTCATCACACAATGATAGTTGGATCCCGATCCCACTGATGAGTTGGATTACTCTCGGGAGATTATTTCACCTAACAATCAATGCTATAAACCAAGTAGGTGTCTAGAACGGTGTTAGCGGGGCTACGCCTCCAGGGAAAAGAGGTTACTTAATTAAGGAACTTCGCGATAGCGTTGGAAAACCTCCCTCGAAGTACCAACACTAGCCTGGATGAAAGGTTAAGCAAGTATTGTGACATGCAATTAATCCCGACTAGTTCTTCTTTTAAAAAGGTTTTATGAAGAATTTGAGGAAACAGTGGGAGCCATCCTGGTTAGATAAACTAATAAACCAATCTAATCTTGTAAGAGCGCACGCTGAGTGTTTTCTTTTCTTTCTCTCAAGGTAGCAACCATTTCACGCCCTAATCAAGATAATAAAATGTATCGCTTGACCGATCCGAATTCTTATTCGGGGCTGGGGAACGTTGGTTCGGCTCTAACTTGTGACAACAGTCATGAGTTTGAGCAAGGGAAAGAGGATTGTATGGATTCCAAGGATACCCAGTTGAAGAAGAAGCATGGTTTTGCATCTACTTCAGGTGTTCTTGTAATTGAGAACTGCTTTACGGTCAGCCCTACCTCCTGGGTACTTGATACCGGATCAGGATCTCATATCTGTAATTTATTGCAGGGACTGAGAAAAAGTAGGAAAGTTGCACCTGGTGATATGTCGCTCAGAGTAGCGAACGGAGCACAAGTTAATGCTGCAGCCATCGGTGAATATCACCTAGTGTTGCCAAATGGCAATACTATGATTTTGAACGATTGCTACTATGTACCATCCATGGTTTGCAACATCATATCAGTTTCTTTACTCGATAAAGATGGATATAACTTTGTTCTTGATAGAAATATCTTGAATATTTACCTTCATAAGGTACTGGTTGCAGAAGGTACACTGTGTAATGGTATCTACGTTCTAAATCAGAATACAGTTCTCAATGTACAAAACACACGCAAGAGGAAGAATTCAGATACGAATGTTTCCTACTTGTGGCATTGTAGACTTGGTCATGTCGGAGAGAAAAGACCAAGTAAGTTGCATAAAGATGGACTCTTGAATACGTTCGAGTTTTCATCTTATGAAACTTGTCAGTCTTATCTCAAAGGGAAGATGACCAAATCTCTGTTCACCGGATATGGAGAAAGAGCAACAGAGCTCTTGGGACTCATACACAGTGATGTATGTGGTCCGATGTCTATACATGCAAGGGGTGGGTTCTCATACTTCATCATATTCACTGACGATCTCTCTAGATTCGGATATGTGTATCTTATAAAACACAAATCTGAAGCTTTTGAGAAATTCAAGGAATTCAGAAACGAAGTAGAGAACCAGACTGGCAAAAGTATGAAGATCCTCCGGTCTGATAGAGGAGGGGAGTACTTACGCATGGAATTCCTAGATTAATTAAAAGAGAATGGTATTCTTTCTCAGCTTACTCCCCCTTATACACCACAGCACAACGGTGTATCGGAGCGGAGGAATCGTACCCTACTGGATATGGTTCGCTCCATGATGAGTAATGCCGAGTTGCCTCTTTTATTTTGGAGACATGCGCTTCAGACAGCAGCATACCTTTTGAATCAAGTTCCGTCCAAATCTGTGCCTAAAACTCCGTATGAAATATGGAGCAGTAAGAAGCCATGTCTTAAATTTATTAAGATATGGGGTTGTCCGGCCTATGTGAAAACACAGAAACCGGACAAGCTAGAGGCACAGTCAGTTCTGTGTAAATTTATGGGATATCCTAAAGACTCACTAGGATATCTGTTCTACCACACTGAGGAACAGAAGGTGTTTGTATCTCGCCACGCTACCTTTTTAGAAAGGGAGTTTCTTGCAAAAGAAACTAGTGTGAGTTCGGAAGAACTGGAAGAAATTCAGCGACCCCAAAATGTAACTGAAAATTTGGAGGAACCACTGGATTCAATAACCCCAGACGAACCTCAGCCACTCCGCAGATCTGGTAGGATTTCTCATCCGCCCGAGAGATACTACGGTTTTCTCTTAGACGGGGATCGAGAGGATTGCATCTTGGAAGAAGATGACCCTACCAGTTTCAGGCAGGCCATTATCAGTAAGGACTCTGATAAGTGGCTGGAAGCAATGCAATCCGAAATGGAGTCCATGTACACTAAGAAAGTGTGGACCTTGGATATTGCTCCACCTGGGGTAAAACCCGTTGGAGGCAAATGGATCTACAAAAGGAAACTTGGTGTAGATGGGCAGGTGGAAACCTATAAGGCTAGACTCGTTGCAAAAGGTTTTCATCAAAGACCTGGTGTGGACTATGACGAAACTTTTTCTCCGGTGGCTATGCTCAAATCCATTCGGATACTACTTGCCATTGCTGCCTTCCATGACTATGAAATCTGGCAGATGGACGTTAAAACGGCTTTTCTAAACGGCTGTTTAGAAGAGTGCGTTTACATGGATCAGCCAGAAGGTTTCATAGACAGTGGGAGCAGCGGGAATGTGTGCAAGTTGCTTAAATCCATTTATGGATTAAAGCAGGCTTCGCGGAGCTGGAACATCTGTTTTGATGAGACAATCAAGGAATTTGATTTCATAAAGAACGAAGATGAACCTTGTGTCTGTAAGAAGATTGTAGGACGAACTGTCGTATTCCTAGTCTTGTACGTGGACGACATTCTTTTGATAGGAAATGACATTCCTATGCTACAATCGGTCAAGCTATTTTTGTCACAACGGTTCTCCATGAAGGACCTGGGTGATGCCTCGTACATTCTGGGGATCAAGATCTACAGAGATAGATCCAAGAGACTCGCAGTCCAGGTACATAGAGACCGTACTAAAGAGATTTAGTATGGAGGATTCCAAGCGCGGTAACATACCCGCATTGCATGGAATTACCCTCTCCAAGAAGATGTCTCCTAAGACTGACGAGGAGAGGGTTCGCATGAGCACTATACCCTACGCTTCGGCGGTAGGATCTATAATGTATGCGATGCTATGTACAAGACCAGATGTAGCTTACGCACTAAGCGTGGTGAGCCGGTATCAGTCAGACCCAGGTGAGGACCACTGGACGGCAGTGAAGAACATTCTCAAGTACCTGAGAAGGAATAAGGAGATGTTCCTGGTTTACGGTAATGGAGACCTCAGGGTCGAGTCCTTTACCGATTCAAGCTTCCAGAGTGACAAAGATGACAACAAATCTGTCTCGGGTTTTGTGTTTACCCTCAACGGAGGGGCGGTGTGTTGGAGGAGTTCCAAACAGGATACCGTCGCAGACTCGACGATGGAGGATGAATACATTACTGCAAGCGATGCCGCAAAAGAGGCGGTCTGGATGAAGAAGTTCATTAGTGGACTTCAGGTGGTTCCGTCCATTGTTGACCCAATACCTTTGTATTGCGATAACAATGGGGCTATAGCTTTAGCGAAGGAACCAAGGTCCCATCAGAAATCCAGACACATCTTAAGGCGGTATCACCTGATCAGGGAGATCATTGATCGCCAGGAGATCGAGGTACGGAGAGTGGAAAAAAAAGACAACATGGCAGATCCATTCACAAAGGCCCTCCCTCAAACACAGTTCGGGCGACTTTTTGAGCTATTGGGTATGCGGTACGCCAGCAGCTGGCCCTAGTGCAGACGTTGGGTATGCGGTACACCAATTACTGGCCTTTAGTGCAAGTGGAAGATTGTTAGATATGTATGCCCTATCGACCATTACTGTATAGTACTAGTTTGTATAATACATTTTGGAAGCTTGGGATATATATATATATATATATATATATACGGTTTTACGACAGTCTTGCTCGATATAGTAGTATGTTACTTGGTTTGTTTCTATCTTAATATGTGTATATGTTTCTTTTAACATATCGCTGAAACATATTGATGGAGCCCTTAGGATTTTTGCTTGACTACCGGCGTTGTGATGGCGATCACACTAGTGGGGGCTGGGTAGTTTACAAGCACATCCTTATGCAGGTCCCTAGTCGTAGGACTATCGAGACAGGGCATCGATACTCCGGAGTAGACTAGCGTATGCGCTTCTCATCCCAGCAGGGGAGACGGTCTGTCCCACAGCCGTCAGTACGTCATACTTGAGATAGTATGCGGGTGCTCGTTAGGTTACGAGTACACTGGACAGGACTCATCGGGAACTGTTGGTTGGTATTATACCTATCATCAGTTAACAGTTCCCAGGTGACATGAGTACAGCTTAGTCCGTAGACTTGACACTGTCACTTCGCCTTGAGTGTGTTCCCACTGTTCTTTGATTACTACCCTACCACGGTTCTACTGAGTCGTGCAAACAGGTAATAGTTGGGAGCAGCCCCGAAGCACTTGGAGGCAGTGACGGTTAGACATGATTCGTCTCTCCCGGTATTAGGAGTTGATATCGCGCTGTGTCTAGGAGAGCCATTACACATAGTTGTCCCTGGCGAGGGAAAGCGAGATTTGCTGGTAGTGTTACCAGTAGTTTCTCAGGGTGTTTTGGGCTATACTCTGACACGACTTGTACCGCTATTAGGGGACTGACGTTTGCCACCCCCTAGGCCCGCCATGCGATACTCTTAGACGAACATACCGGTCTGTACGGAGACTGTCACATTCAGGCTCAGTAGGAGTTCAGATGGGTTTACCTCGTCAGTCTCTTATCGACATCTACCTGGGGCCCGTTACGTACAGCTAGTGCCGCTTGCGGTCTGTGGTTAAACCCACTGCCAGCGTAGTGTTGAGTCTTTAGAGTCCCACACAGAGGGTTATTCGCCTTTAGGCAAAATGAGTAGAGGTCGCATGGTTTTGCGACGGGGTTCGTTCACATCTGCGCACTTGTGTACGTTTTAGTGTCCGGACAGATTATACTAGCGGGCTTTGGTTTAAGCCAGATCCTAGTATATGTTTTGGGATTGGTTTTATCTCATTGTATTCGTGTTCCTCGGAACACGGATACGGGTTTGTATGCATAGTTGACTGAGGCAGAGGCAGAGGACTTTTATTAGGGTTGATGATCGTTGTCTTTTTCCTTAACCCTAATGTTTATGTGAAATATGATTATTAATATTAATTAATTATAATTGTGTTATGGTTAGGGTTGTTGACCATTTGACTATGGTAGACTTGTTGACCTATGTTGACATATTGACCATCATCATTTCATATGAAAGATGCTCTTTGATTCTTGCAAAATTAATTAATTTGAAATGTTAATGGTCATTTCAAGTTAACCATCACAATTATATTTTGATTAATTATTTAATTATCATAATTCACATATATGTGAGAAGGTTGATATTATCCTCTCATTCTCTCATGCTCATTCTCTCTCATCCTCTTCTTCTCTCTCAAAGCTCTCCCTTTCATGAGTTGAGAACCATTAAGGTTTTAAGATAAAACACCAAAATCATTCTCTACTCTTTCTAAGGTTCTAGGTTTAGCACACCAAGAACCTTAGTTACTTCAAGTTTTAGGTAGGAGCCAAAGGAAGAGACCCTCGGGTGAATCTTTCTTCGGCAAGAAAAGGCGACGAGGACGACCCGTTCATCCCACTCCAAGGAGCAAGGAGCAAGAAGAGAAGGACTTCAAGACTTAGGTATAACCATTCTACATAGCAGTTAGAACTTGTAGTTCTTTTGTTAGTTTTTTTTAGCAAAGATTCATCATGTACGGTCCATGTTACCTATCGAGGAAAAATTCAATTTTTACCTATTCCGCCTCCCCGAAAGTACCGGGATGGGTAACGTGGACCTAACAGTGGTATCAGAGCCTAACTAAACAACAACTAACAGTTAGAAAGGTTTTTAGAACTTCGATCCGGCAAAAATCCCAAAACGATGTCCGAAACCCATGCTTTCTGCCGTTTTTAAAACCTGCTCTAAAAATTATTTAACATCTCTGAAAAATACAAGCAGGGTTTTATAGGAATAACCAAGAAATTTGAGGCCACGAATCGGCCAACTTGCCGCGGAACCGTGGCGGAACCATGCGTTCCGCCGCGGATCCGCGACCAAGTTGACTCGGCCGCGGCTCAAATTTGTTGCAGAATTCTTATTTTTGTGTTTTGGGATTTTTGAGATATTTTGTTTCTGCCCAGGTTGTCCAGAGAAAAATGTTATTTTTAGGGGTAGTTACAAATTCGTATTTTGATCGGAGTTCTACAAACTTTGACTAAATGGTTATATCTGTGATGTGATATATGTATTGAACGTCTGCTAATCGCTATACGTCGATTAGTGGGGGTTATACATATCTGTGATCTGTAATGTTGATGGTTTGTGTATATGAATTCGTTGGATCGTCGCGGATGAATAGCCGGGGGGTTGTGAGATGAGGGTTTTTCTTTATCTTTCAATTCATGTAATATGTAAATTGATGTAATATTATTTATATGGCCGCACAACCGGGATGGGGTTGTAGCCGCCATTGTATAATTTCTTTTTCTGTTTTTTGCTCCTAGGATAGACCCAAGGTGGGGTGCACAAACTACCGGGTACCTCGAAGTGCTGAGTGGCCTACTCACGTTGTTGAGGGAGGTTGCTTCACTTCGGGTATTTGGCGGGTAGTTTGCCGCACCCGTAGGGGTCTAGGGTGGGGTATTTGGCTATTCATCGTGACCATGTGATCTGTCTTTCGTTGCAGGCTCGAACGAAATGCAGATTCCTTGTATATCCAAAGTATTCATCTGTGATATGGAATGGCTATCATTGCATCTGACGAATGGATTTATATATCTATATATGATATCTATTTAGGCGTTGCTTATATTTTGCATCCGCGCTAGTCCAGCCCCCGCTCTGTCGTTAGTTAAGTAACCTAACGGGTGATGACGGGACCCCGTGGCGAACGCGGATGACATAAGCGTACGTCATATTTTTGTTGTTTTCTGCAATGGTAGGATTAATTAATGGGACGCATTAAGTTAATGCAAGAAAATAAACCTAAAAGACGTTGTTGGAACAATTTTCAAAAGCTGTTATTGCAAGGACGTTCACTTTTGTTTTGCACAGAGGTATTCGGTTATGAATGCCCATCACCTCATTCGACGAGGCAAGGGCCGAGATCCCTTCATCGGGAGTGACCCCTTGGACAAATGTTTGCGTCAGGGTAATAACTTCACTATAGTCGATTATTCTTGCTTTGCATCGAGGTATTCAGCTTAGAATATCCTGCACCTCATTCGACGAGGAAAGAGCCGAGATCCCTTCACAGGGAGTGACCTCTTTAGCAAAAGTTTTCGCCACTATATTTTCAAAAAGTCTATCATGTTCCTTCAACTACATCAAGTTCATTACGTTAACGGGTTTTTCGCCAAAAACCCAGCCGTAGCCCTCCGTCGTTTCAGATAATTAATACTTAGTATTCGTGCTGCGTTTGTTGATTATTCGTCAAGACACAGTGAACGGTAGCTAAGTAATAATTCTCTGTTTCACTGATAGATGCGATTGGTTAGGACGGTCGCATGATTTTGTTGATTATTCGTCAAGGGTCATGCGGGCGGGTCTAATGCAATCCTGGATAATGACGGGTTGAACTTGACTAGGACCTTTTGATTTGTTGATTATTCGTCAAGGTCACTTGGGTCCTAGGGGCAAAAAATCCACATCGGGAGTTTCTAAAGAAACTGAAACTTGCAGTTTTAGCATACCTTCTGGAGTGTGGTGACTAGAGTGGATTCCATCTAGGTCATCACACAATGATAGTTGGATCCCGATCCCACTGATGAGTTGGATAACTCTGAGGAGATTATTTCACTTAACAATCAATGCTATAAACCAAGTAGGTGTCTAGAACGATGTTAGTGGGGCTACGCCTCCAGGGAAAAGAGGTTACTTAATTAAGGAACTTCGCGAAAGCGTTGGAAAACCTCCCTCGAAGTACCAACACTAGCCTGGATGAAAGGTTAAGCAAGTATTGTGACGTGCAATTAATCCCGAGTAGTTCTTCTTTTAAAAAGGTTTTAAGAAGAATTTGAGGAAACAGTGGGAGCCATCCTGGTTAGATAAACTAATAAACCAATCTAATCTTGTAAGAGCGCACGCTGAGTGTTTTCTTTTCTCTCTCTCCATGTAGCAACAATTTCACGCCCTAATCAAGATAATAAAATGTATCGCTTGACCGATCCGAATTCTTATTCGGGGCTGGGGAACGTTGGTTCGGCTCTAACTTGTGACAACAGTCATGAGTTTGAGCAAGGGAAAGAGGATTGTATGGATTCCAAGGATACCCAGTTGAAGAAGAAGCATGGTTTTGCATCTACTTCAGGTGTTCTTGTAATTGAGAACTGCTTTACGGTCAGCCCTACCTCCTGGGTACTTGATACCAGATCAGGATCTCATATTTGTAATTTATTGCAGGGACTGAGAAAAAGTAGGAAAGTTGCACCTGGTGATATCTCGCTCAGAGTAGCGAACGGAGCACAAGTTAATGCTGCAGCCATCGGTGAATATCATCTAGTGTTGCCAAATGGCAATACTATGATTTTGAACGATTGCTACTATGTACCATCCATGGTTTGCAACATCATATCAGTTTCTTTACTCGATAAAGATGGATATAACTTTGTTCTTGATAGAAATATCTTGAATATTTACCTTCATAAGGTACTGGTTGCAGAAGGTACACTGTGTAATGGTATCTACGTTCTAAATCAGAATACAGTTCTCAATGTACAAAACACACGCAAGAGGAAGAATTCAGATACGAATGAATCCTACTTGTGGCATTGTAGACTTGGTCATGTCGGAGAGAAAAGACTAAGTAAGTTGCATAAAGATGGACTCTTGAATACGTTTGAGTTTTCATCTTATGAAACTTGTCAGTCTTGTCTCAAAGGGAAGATGACCAAATCTCTGTTCACCGGACATGGAGAAAGAGCAACAGAGCTCTTGGGACTCATACACAGTGATGTATGTGGTCCGATGTCTATACATGCAAGGGGTGGGTTCTCATACTTCATCACATTCACTGACGATCTCTCTAGATTCGGATATGTGTATCTTATAAAACACAAATCTGAAGCTTTTGAGAAATTCAAGGAATTCAGAAACGAAGTAGAGAACTAGACTAACAAAAGTATCAAGATCCTCCGGTCTGATAGAGGAGGGGAGTACTTAAGCACGGAATTCCTAGATTACTTAAAAGAGAATGGTATTCTCTCTCAGCTTACTCCCCCTTATACACCAAAGCACAACGGTGTATCGGAGCGGAGGAATCGTACCCTACTGGATATGGTTCGCTCCATGATGAGTAATGCCGAGTTGCCTCTTTTATTTTTGGGGACATGCGCTTCAAACAGCAGCATACCTTTTGAATCAAGTTCCGTCCAAATCTGTGCCTAAAACTCCGTATGAAATATGGAGCAGTAAGAAGCCATGTCTTAAATTTATTAAGATATGGGGTTGTCCGGCCTATGTGAAAACACAGAAACCGGACAAGTTAGAGGCACGGTTAGCTCTGTGTAAATTTGTGGGATATCCTAAAGACTCACTAGGATATCTGTTCTACCACACTGAGGAACAGAAGGTGTTTGTATCTCGCCACGCTACCTTTTTAGAAAGGGAGTTTCTTGCAAAAGAAACTAGTGTGAGTTCGGTAGAACTGGAAGAAATTCAGCGACCCCAAAATGTAACTGAAAATTTGGAGGAACCACTGGATTCAATAACCCCAGATGAACCTCAGCCAATCCGCAGATCTGGTAGGATTTCTCATCTGCCCGAGAGATACTACGGTTTTCTCTTAGACGGGGATCGAGAGGATTGCATCTTGGAAGAAGATGACCGTACCAGTTTCAGGCAGGCCATTATCAGTAGGGACTCTGATAAGTGACTGGAAGCAATGCAATCCGAAATGGAGTCCATGTACACCAATAAAGTGTGGAACTTGGATATTGCTCCACCTGGGGTAAACCCGTTGGATGCAAATGGATCTACAAAAGGAAACTTGGTGTAGATGGGCAGGTGGAAACCTATAAGGCTAGACTCGTTGCAAAAGGTTTTCGTCAAAGACCTGGTGTGGACTATGACGAAACTTTTTCTCCGGTGGCTATGCTCAAATCCATTCGGATCCTACTTGCCATTGCTGCCTTCCATGACTATGAAATCTGGCAGATGGACGTTAAAATGGCTTTTCTAAACGGCTGTTTAGAAGAGTGCGTTTACATGGATCAGCCAGAAGGTTTCGTAGACAGTGGGAGCAGCGGGAAGGTGTGCAAGTTGCTTAAATCCATTTATGGATTAAAGCAGGCTTCGTGGAGCTGGAACATCTGTTTTGATGAGGCAATCAAGGAATTTGATTTCATCAAGAACGAAGATGAACCTTGTGTCTGTAAGAAGATTGTAGGACGAACTGTCGTATTCCTAGTCTTGTACGTGGACGACATTCTTTTGATAGGAAATGACATTCCTATGCTACAATCGGTCAAGCTATTTTTGTCACAACGGTTCTCCATGAAGGACCTGGGTGATGCCTCGTACATTCTGGGGATCAAGATCTACAGAGATAGATCCAAGAGACTCGCAGTCCAGGTACATAGAGACCGTACTAAAGAGATTTAGTATGGAGGATTCCAAGCGCGGTAACATACCCGCATTGCATGGAATTACCCTCTCCAAGAAGATGTCTCCTAAGACTGACGAGGAGAGGGTTCACATGAGCACTATACCCTACGCTTCGGCGGTAGGATCTATAATGTATGCGATGCTATGTACAAGACCAGATGTAGCTTACGCACTAAGCGTGGTGAGCCGGTATCAGTCAGACCCAGGTGAGGACCACTGGACGGCAGTGAAGAACATTCTCAAGTACCTGAGAAGGAATAAGGAGATGTTCCTGGTTTACGGTAATGGAGACCTCAGGGTCGAGTCCTTTACCGATTCAAGCTTCCAGAGTGACAAAGATGACAGCAAATCTATCTCGGGTTTTGTGTTTACCCTCAACGGAGGGGCGGTGTGTTGGAGGAGTTCCAAACAGGATACCGTCGCAGACTCGACGATGGAGGATGAATACATTGCTGCAAGCGATGCCGCAAAAGAGGCGGTCTGGATGAAGAAGTTCATTAGTGGACTTCAGGTGGTTCCGTCCATTGTTGACCCAATACCTTTGTATTGCGATAACAATGGGGCTATAGCTTTAGCGAAGGAACCAAGGTCCCATCAGAAATCCAGACACATCTTAAGGCGCTATCACCTGATCAGGGAGATCATTGATCGCCAGGAGATCGAGGTACGGAGAGTGGACAAAAAAGACAACACGGTGGATCCATTCACAAAGGCCCTCCCTCAAACACAGTTCGAGCGACTTTTTGAGCTATTGGGTATGCGGTACGCCAGCAGCTGGCCCTAGTGCAGACGTTGGGTATGCGGTACACCAATTACTGGCTTTTAGTGCAAGTGGGAGATTGTTAGATATGTATGCCCTAGAGGCCATTATTGTATAGTACTAGTTTGTATAATACATTTTGGAAGCTTGGGATATATATATATATATATATATATATATAAATATATATATATATACACACACACGGTTTTACGACAGTCTTGCTCGATATAGTAGTATGCTACTTGGTTTGTTTCTATCTTCTTATGTGTATATGTTTCTTTTAACATATCGCTGAAACATATTGATGGATCCCTTAGGATCTTTGCTTGACTACCGGCGTTGTGATGGAGATCACACTAGTGGGGGCTGGGTAGTCTACAAGCACATCCTTATGCAGGTCCCTAGTCGTAGGACTATCGAGATAGGGCATCGATACTCCGGAGTAGACTAGCGTATGCGCTTCTCATCCCAGCAGGGGAGACGGTCTGTCCCACAGCCGTCAGTACGTCGTACTTGAGATAGTATGCGGGTGCTTGTTAGGTTATGAGTACACTGGACATGACTCATCGGGAACTGTTGGTTGGTATTATACATATCGTCAGTTAACAGTTCCCAGGTGACATGAGTACAGCTTAGTCCGCTGACTTGACACTGTCACTTCGCCTTGAGTGTGTTCCCACTGTTCTTTGGTTACTACCCTACCACGGTTCTACTGAGTCGTGCAAACAGGTAGTAGTTGGGAGCAGTCCTGAAGCACTTGGAGGCAGTGACGGTTAGACAGGATTCGTCTCTCCCGGTATTGGGAGTTGATATCGCGCTGTGTCTAGGAGAGCTATTACACATAGTCGTCCCTGTCCAGGGCAAGCGAGATTTGCTGGTAGTGTTACCAGTAGTTTCTCAGGGTGTTTTGGGCTATACTCCGACACGACTTGTACCGCTATTAGGGGAATGACGTTTGCCACCCCTAGGCCCGCCATGCGATACTCTTAGACGAATATACCGGACTGTATGGAGACTGTCACATTCAGGCTCAGTAGGAGTTCAGATGGGTTTACCTCGTCAGTCTTCTTATCGACATCTACCTGGGGCCCGTTACGTACAGCTAGTGCCGCTTGCGGTCTGTGGTTAAACCCACTGCCAGCGTAGTGTCGAGTCTTTAGAGTCCCACAAAGAGGGTTATTCGCCTTTAGGCAAAACGAGTAGAGGTCGCATGGTTTTGCGACGGGGTTCGTTCACATCCGCACACTTGTGCACGTTTTAGTGTCCGGACAGATTATACTAGCGGGCTTTGGTTTAATCCAGATCCTAGTATATGTTTTGGGATTGGTTTTATCTCATTGTATTCGTGTTCCTCGGAACACGGATACGGGTGTGTATGCACAGTTGACTGAGGCAGAGGCAGAGGACTTTCATTAGGGTTGATGACCGTTGTCTTTTTCCTTAACCCTAATGTTTATGTGAAATATGATTATTAATATTAATTAATTATAATTGTGTTATGGTTAGGGTTGTTGACCATTTGACTATGGTTGACTTGTTGACCTATGTTGACATATTGACCATCATCATTTCATATGAAAGATGCTCTTTGATTCTTGCAAAATTAATTAATGTGAAATGATAATGGTCATTTCAAGTTAACCATCACAATTATCTTTTGATTAATTATTTAATTATCATAATTCACATATATGTGAGAAGGTTGATATTTTCCTCTCATTCTCTCATGCTCATTCTCTCTCATCCTCTTCCTCTCTCTCAATGCTCTCCCTCTCATGAGTTGAGAACCATTAAGCTTTTGTGATAAAATACCAAAATCATTCTCTACTCTTTCTAAGGTTCTAGGTTTAGCACACCAAGCACCTTAGTTACTTCTAGTTTGAGGTAGGAGTCAAAGGTAGAGACCCTCGGGTGGATCTTTCTTCGGCAAGAAAAGGCGACGAGGACGACCCGTTCATCCCACTCCAAGGAGCAAGAAGAGAAGGACTTCAAGACTTAGGTATAACCATTCTACATAGTAGTTAGAACTTGTAGTTCTTTTGTTAGTTTTTGTTTAGCAAAGATTCATCATGTACGGTCCATGTTACCTATCGAGGAAAATTTTGATTTTTACCTATTCCGCCTCCCCGAAAGTACCGGGGTGGGTAACGTGGACCTAGCAGGATTTTGATCCTACCACGATGTCAGGATTCCGTGGAAATGACATGTTTCATTCCATACTTTACATTTACTGTTTATGCACTGCTTCATGTGCAGTTGTACCTGTTAGTGTACCTTCCATGATTGTGGTATATATACATTTTCATATCATTATTGCATGACTATTGCATACTGATTGTCATATCACTACTTCATGTACTTGTAGTACCTGATAGAGTACCTTACATGACTGTTACCTTCATATCGTCATATTATTGCTTCATGTATTAATTGTACCTGCTAGTGTACTTTTCATGATTATTGCATTACATTTGGCTATTCATTGATATTAAATGCTTATGTTAGATTCGCACTGTACGTGCATACTCATGATTACCTGCATATGTTTTTTACTATTCACGAGTTGGCAACTCACCCCCGTTGTGCCACAGTGTTTGCAGGTGTTCCTCAGGATAGTCAGAGGCAGGGCTACTTTCATCCATCGTATCATCTTTTGGCTGCGGATACCACTTCGCCTGACAGTGTGCAGTTTTGCCCAGGTGGGTTTTGTGGTTATCCGATGTTGTATTGTATATTCGTTGTATCCATGTACTCTCCATCTACCAGTATTATGTATGACTTAGTGACTTGGTGAGGACGATATTGTATATTATTTTTTGACTTGGAGGTTTTATGTAGTTTTATTTACATCGTCTCTTTCTTCGCTACGACGTCGTATATCTGTTGTGGTGATTGTTTTCCGCCGTTGGGCGTGGATTTTGCTCCCGTTTGGGATGCTTTTACTTATATATTATGTTGTACCCATTTTTGAGGCTGGTTTTTACAAAGGAGGTGCTGCCGAAATTTTAAGGAATAAAAGTGAGACTTTAAAGAATTTGGGTTGTGATTTCAAAGGTTTTGAAAATACTATTATCACTTTCTTATTATTTTTGATGGTTTTGGCTTTCTTTTACTGCGTTACGCCTGTAGACGTTGCGTAGTATTAGGGCCGTCACGTGCCAATTTCGGGTCGTGACAAAATTGGTATCAGAGCGCTAGGTTTTACCTTTCGGAGTGTAGGATGACCTTGGTATGATGGAGTAGGTAGCTTAAGCAGAGTAACGGAGTGTGTGTATGTCTACAGCATACTCACGATGCAGTACTCCGCCTAAAGTGACCTAAGTACAAATTGTTTGAAATTCCTTCCTTGATGATACAATTCTTGTGATTCAATTTCCGTGTTCTTATCGAATCTTATATTCTATTTATAGCCTTTGCCGCCGCTGACTTTTAGGACTCAGAGAGGTGCAGCGAGGGCCGAGGTCAGTATTGACTCGGGGAGAGCGAGGACTGACTAGGATGGCACGCTCATTACGCAGGTGCAGACGGTTTCTCCTTTGACTGATAGTATCGTTAGGCTTGTGGCAGAGATGCAGGACTTGCGCCAGACGATGAGTTCATTGGTTGAGGCCATTCGAGCGCAGCGACAGGAGGTTGTCACCCGTGTTACCTAGTTGTTCCTTGCAATCAGCACACAGTATTCCGTCACCTACACAGCACCAGTGGATGCAGCCCCAGTTGACAAGACACGTCTTCCGGAGACTTTAGGAGTTTCGAATCAGAGGAGGGCTTATGCTGGTGTACCAACCCAGAGACAGAGGCCTAGTCGTCGAGACAGATTTCGTGACCGTCGTGGGAGTAGCAGAGGTTTGGGACGAGGGGATTCGTGTTAGCTAGATTAGCCGTTTGTTGTGTTAACTTCTGTCAGCGGTTATTTTGTTGCATGACACGTATTTCAGTCGTATGACAATCGGTTAGGAGATTCATCCGTCACTTGATCCTTCTAGAGATGTTGGATTTGACGTTCTCCTGGGCACGGATTGGTTATCTACGTGCTAGGTGTCTGTGGACTACCGTGAGAAAACAGTCAGGTTTGTTTTCCCGGCAAGTCAGTTCTTGTTGTGCAGGGGGACAGTGGTGCCGCCTCTCACAGCTTGAATTCAGCCTTTCTTTTCGCTAGTGCGTCTGAGTGTTTCACATTGAGGAGCTTCTATTTCTGTTCGTCAAGGAGAAAGACGACAGTTTGAGGCTGTGTATTGATTGATCGTCAATTGAACCGGCTTATGTGGCGGTTAGGTATCATTTACCTCGCATTGACGATTTCTTCGATCAACTCCAGAGTGCGAGACATCTTCTAAGTTTGTTGGGGATCAGGTCATCATCGTTCGGGTTCGGAGTGATGGCATTCCGAATACTGCTTTTGTGCGTGCTACGGGCAGTTTGTGTTGTGGTGGTGTCGTTGGACTCGCCAATGCCCTAGCAGCATTCGTAGATATGATGAACCAGATTTCTTCAGGCCATTCTTCGACCAGTTATTGTTGTGTTATAGACGACATTCTGGTCTATACAATGTGTCATGAGGAACAGGAGCAGCACTTGAGGATTTTTTTGCAGACATTGGGAGAGTGCCAGCTATTTTCTAGATTCTCGGAGTGATCCTTCAGGCTTTTTTGTGTTGACTCCTAGGTCTTGTAGTTACGGGAGACGGTTTCGTATGGTTCCGAGGGAGATCGAGACCGTACAGCTTAGGCCTAGACTGGTGTACAGACGGAGGTCTATTGATTTTTGGGCTTTGCAGGTTTTGCCGCCGTTTCATGCAGGATTGCTAGTGTAGTGCTGCACCGTTGACTAGACTGACTTGCAAGGAGGTTCTTTTCTTTGGACTGAGGCATGCGTGCGGAGTTTTCCAGCAGTTGGAGATTCGGTTGACAACTGCACCAGTTCTTCTTGCTTTCTAGTTCGGGCGACTTTGTTGTTTAACTGTGATGTTTCGCGAGTGGGGCTTGACTGTGTTCTGAGGTGACACTATAGAGTTATTGGTTTTGCTTCCCGAAAGTTGGAGGAAGTACGAGCAGGATATCCCACTCATGATCTGGAGATGGCCGCTGTGGTCACGCGTTGGAGAATTGGGGACACTACTTGTTCGGAGAATCGTGTCAGATTTTTCACGGACCACCAGTGTCACGACCCGAATGTTTCAACTCGTGACCGACACTTAACCACGCAACGTCTGCAGGCGTAACGCGACTAAGTAAGCCGAACCCAGAAATCAAAACCATTTAAAAGTAGTGAGTGTTGAAAACATTTAATTAAAACATTTAGAAAACCTTAAATAGTTAAATAAAGTTCTTTTAAGGTTAAGTTATCATTTAAATAATTTTGGCAGCATTTCCTTTGTAAAAATAACCCCGAAATCGGGTATAAAACAGGATATAAGTGAAAATGAGATATAATGAAACAAAGCATCCCCAAACGGGAGCAATCACGCCCAACGGCGGAAACCATCACCACAAGAGTAATATACGACGCCGTAGCGAAGAATGAGCAATAAGTAAACATCACAGAATAATAAACTGCATATATAAACAGTCGGCTCCCACGAGCTCGACACCAGAATACAAAATATACATCATCGTCCTCACACTGTCTCTAAGTCCAGTACATATATGGTAGATGGAGAATACTAGATACAAAAGGGTGTACAATAAAAGTAATCAGATACCACAACCCACCTAATAGGAAAACAGCTCTCGCACCAACTGTAGTGGTATCTGTAGCCAAAAGATGCAAAAGGCAGCCTGCCGTGACTACTCTGAGGGGAAACCTGCAAATACTGTGGCACAACGGGGGTGAGTTGACAACTTGTGAATAGAGATAACATATAAAGGTAATCGCGAGCATGCACGTACTGCGCTACTCTAACATATGCCAGCAGGTAAAATCTATATGCGACAAGCAGTAGGTGCAATAATCATGCAAGTGCTCTGTCAGGTAAAATAACTACAGGATGAGATGCATGATAATCAATGCTGAGCATGGGATAAACAACATCTACACGGAAATATCAACGTGGAAAAATAATCGGTGCCCAACACTGCACCCAAATCCCAAACAACTCAGGCGCCGGCACTCCCATCGGCCCTCAAATCCTGTAAATCTCTGAAAATCACGTGTGCCCATCATCGGCACTCAAATATCATAAATACTCGTGTCCAGAATCGACACGCAAATCCTCATATATCGGGCTCCGTAAGTCCAGATCAGCCCACGGGCTCCGTCTGCGGTATCGGCCCTCGGCCCCGGCAGTGCGGATCATGCCGCATCCGTCTCTCGACTCTGGTCAGTATCCTCCGGATAACCGCTAGGTCCAACCAATCATCGGTAGGTACTCGCCACCCTGCTAGGCTCATCGTCTACTCCACGAAAAACATTTCTCGCCCCGGGGAACCATACCGGGTCCACCACGAACCCGCAAACGGATCTTCCAACTCCTCGAATCGGGTTTCAAACACACGTCTCAGCACCGAGAAAATGCGTGGTGGACCCACCAAAATATCATATCACGAGGAACCGGGTTTTCAAATAGTGCATCTTTTCTTAAATAACCCCACGGTCCTCAAAACCAGAAATCACATGAAAAATCCAACACCAATGAGAATATCGAATCATATGTGGAATGAACTACAATATAATGATCATGGCAATTCTACAGTGAGTGTGTCATGGCAATTACTAACGGTGTGTGTGTAACATGCAGATTAGTGCTCGTGCAACATGAACCGTTAGTAATAGTGCGGTGTTTTATCAATTCTAAGTTTACATACATATAGCAGGGGATGCAGTATGCAACAACAATATCCATGAACAGTCAATGTAGGTAAATGCAATATGTAGCTATAAGGTCCTATCAGCCCTGACGCATAACGCCATGCGGGCGATATCCCCGTAGATGTTAAATCTACTCACCAAAGTCTCGTGCTAAGTGTAGCCGACGACTTGCTTCCCCTTCTTCGCAGCGTCCGTCTCACTCGCCTGCGAACCTAGAATTACACAATATATCACACATAAGCTCAAATCCACAAAAATGCGATATTAAGGTCAAACTAGAAACCCACGTCGCAAACCAAGCGCGCGCGCGATACGCTAAAACGTGTGATTACGCGCCTGAAACTACCCCGACGCGTCGCGATACGCAGAAACCCCAAACCCACACACGTATCACGCGTGTCGCGAAGGTTTAAAAATACGAGAAACAGGTATTTAACTCCAGATTTTTCTACAGCAAGAATTAAATAAAATTGCACATACCATGAGTCTAAGGATAGCAGCAGGAACCTACAGGGCAAAACCCAAACCCCATACCCCCCATCCGGCCGCAAATTGCGGCCAGAAACAATATTTCGGCGGCTAAAAAGTGGAGTCTGGGGGTCGTGTTCTACACATGGGATCTACACCTAAAAAATATACTCCAGTTAACTCAGATTTATTCTGAACTCACTGGGTCGATAGCAGATTGCAGAAAGCTAGAAATTGCTTAAAAACGATGAATTTTGCATCAAACAGAAATCTGGTGGTATTTTAGTGAAATTGGGGGCTAAGCTAGGTTAACATGGCCTTAACAACACTTAATTAACTTAGTCTAACCAATACTAACCTCACATAACCAAAGTTCACACTACACACCACATTTAGCACTAAAACACACAATTATCACTAATCGAAGCTAAACTTCACTAACTAAGCAAACTAGGGGGTAAGTTCAAGAAGTATACCCCACACTCGACCTTGGGAGGCAGGAGGAAGAAGAAGGAGTAGAGGAAAGGAGCTGCAGCTGAAGTTGCTGCTGCTCACTGCTGCTACTGCTGTGCTGTGCTGCTGCTGTGCTTGCTGCTGCTGTGCTTGCTGCTGCTGCTGGGAGTGTGGGTGTGTGAGTATGAGAGTGAGAGGTTGAGAGAAAATGAGCACAAGAATGAGAGGAAAAATGATAACTCCCAATGTCAACCCCTCCTTTCTCTCTCTTCATTAAATGCAAGCATGGGCTTTGCCATGATGCATTCTCTCTCTCACATTCTCTCAAGTCAACACCCCAAAACAAAAATTCAAATTAAAACAACCAACAAATAACTAAATAGACTTAATTAAAACCCAAAAGACTTAATCCCCATTATTAAACCCACCATGGTTGCTAATCATGGTACAACCTCATTTCAAACCCTAGCTTACATGCACATGTGTGTGCAAGCCTAGAAAAATTCTAGGAAAATATTTATTAAATTTGGAAAAATATTTGAAACCCAATTTGGTAAACTTTTTATTAAAAACCTTTTATATAAATATAATTAGCCACTAAACACATCCTAAGGTGTTACAATCTCTCCCCCTTAAAGAAATTCGTCCCGAATTTCAAAATATAAGGCAACGCATACCTTCAAAAAGATGAGGGAACTTCTTCCACATCTCTCCCTCGGCCTCCCAAGTGATCTCTTCGCCATTCGGGCTGCGCCAAAGCACTTTCACTGATGGCAAGACCCTTGATCTAAGTTTCTTCACCTGCCGGTCCAATATCACGACTGGCTGTACGGTGAACGAAAGGTCGTGCTCAAGCTGAACGGTCTGATGCTGAATTATGTGCGAAGGGTCATGTAGGTATCTGTGAAGCATCGACACGTAGAACACGGGGTGAACATCTGGGAAGTCGGGTGGAAGAGCCAAATGATAAGCTACTGCGCCCACACGCTCGAGGATCTCGAAGGGACCTATGAATCTGGGGCTAAGCTTCCCCTTCCGTCTAAACCTCATCACTCCCTTCATCGGAGAGACCCTCAGAAAAACGTGATCTCCAATTGCGAACTCCAATCTGCGGCGGCGCCTGTCAGCATATGATCTCTGCCTGCTCTGAGCTGTCCTCATCCTGTCTCGAATCAGCTGTATCTTCTCGGTCATCTCCTGTACGATCTGCGGCCCCAAAATACTGCTCTCACTGAGCACTGTCCAGCAGACGGGCGATCTACATCTCCTCCCATACAGAGCCTCGAAAGGTTCCATCTGAATAGTATCCTGGAAACTATTGTTGTAGGAGAACTCCACCAAGGGTAAATGATGATTCCAGCTACCACCAAAGTCTAAAACGCACGCTCGGAGCATGTCCTCGAGAGTCTGAATCGTCCGCTCTGACTGGCCGTCGGTCTGCGGATGAAATGCTGTGCTGAAACTCAAGCGTGTGCCCAAAGCCTCCTGAAGTCTCTGCCATAGTCGGCTGGTAAACTGGGTGCCTCTGTCGGACGCGATACACGTCGGGACTCCATGCAGTCGTACTATCTCATCGATGTAAATCTGGGCGTACTGAGCAAATCCGAATGTCGTCTTCACTGGCAGGAAGTGAGCTGCTTTCGTCAAACGATCCACGATCACCCAAATAGAGTCATACCCTCTCCTAATCCTGGGTTGACCCACAACGAAATCCATCAAAATCTGCTCCCATTTCCACTCCGGAATGGGTAACGGCTGTAGCTCTCCCGCCGGCCTCTGGTGCTCGGCCTTGACTTGCTGACAAGTCAGGCATCTCGACACGAAATCCGCGATGTCCTTCTTCATTCCGTCCCACCAGTAAACATCTCTCATATCATGATACGTCTTGGTGGAACCGGGATGGACGCTGTACACCGATCGATGTGCCTCCTCAAGAATCTCACGCCGCATCCCCTCAACATCTGGTATGCACAGTCTAGTCCCAAATCTCAGTATCTCCTGATCATCGACCACGAACTCGGAAAATCTGCCCTGTTCAATCTTCGTCCTGATCTCTGAACATCGGTCATCACTGTGCTGTGCCTCATGTATACGGTCAAGCAACTGTGGGCGTGCACGAACATGCGCAATCTATCCTCCGATCGGCGTGAAATCGAACTATACCCGGCTATCGCATAATATCTGCCAATCTGCCGACGACTGCCCCTGTACTGCGCTCAAACAAGATAGACTACCCCCGGGCCTCCTGCTCAAAGCATCCGCCACCACATTAGCCCTGCTTGGGTGGTACAAGATCTCGCAATCGTAGTCCTTCACTAACTCCATCCATCGGTGCTGCCTAAGGTTCAGGTCTCGCTGCTGAAATATATACTTTAAACTCTTGTGATCAGTGAATATCTGGCACGACTCGCCATATAGGTAATGTCGCCAGATCTTAAGTGCAAAGATCACTGCAGCCATCTCCAAATCGTGAGTGGGGTAGTTCTGATCATGTTTCTTCAATTGCTGCGAAGCATACGCGATCACCCTGTCATGCTGCATCAATACGCACCCTAGCCCTACTCGAGAAGCATCACAATAGACCACAAATCTGCCTGATCCTGAAGGTAATGATAACACCGGTGCCGTAGTTAGCTGAGTCCGTAGCTGCTGAAAACTATGCCCGCACTCCTCCGTCCAATCGAAAGGAACTCCCTTCCGGGTCAACCCGGTCAAAGGTGTAGCAATACTAGAGAAGTCCTGCACAAATCGCCTGTAGTAACCGGACAACCCCAAAAAGCTGCGAATCTCCGTAACTGATGTGGGTCTGGGCCAACACTGAACGACCTCGATCTTCCTCGGGTCTACACATATACCGTCTCGTGAAATCACATGCCCCAAGAAGTCTACGCTGTCCAGCCAGAAAGCACACTTGGAGAATTTCGCGTAAAGCTGGTGCTCCCTCAAAGTCTGCAGTGTAATCCGCAGGTGCTGCTCGTGCTCCTCACTACTCCGGGAATACACCAAGATATCGTCAATGAATACTATGATGAACAGATCCAGATATGGCCGGAAAATACGGTTCATCAAGTCCATGAATGCTGCTGGCGCATTGGTGAGTCCGAACGACATCACCAAAAACTCATAATGGCCGTAGCGCGTGCGGAAAGATGTCCTAGGAATGTCCTCCTGTCGAACCCGTAGCTGATGATAGCCCGATCGTAAATCGATCCTCGAAAAATATCCTGCCCCCTGAAGCTGGTCGAACAAGTCGTCGATGCGTGGCAAAGGATACCTGTTCCGCACTGTAACCCTATTCAGCTGGCGGTAGTCGATACACAAACGCATACTGCCGTCCTTCTTCTTGACAAACAGGACTGGAGAACCCAAGGAGAAACACTGGGTCGAATAAGTCCCTTATCCAGCAAATCTTGCAACTGACCCTTCAATTCTCGAAGTTCCGCCCGGGCCATCCGATAAGGCGGTATGGAAATAGGCCCCGTGCCAGGAACCAAATAAATACAGAAAGAAATGTCGCGCTCGGGCGGTAGCCCAGGAAGCTCGTCAGGGAACACATCAGGAAACTCACTAGCAAGCGGGACCTGATCCAACGGAACCCCTATAGCGCTGGCATCACAAACATAGGCGAGAAATCCCTGACATCCCTTCCTCAAAAGCTGTCCAGCGCGAAAAGAAGAAATCACACTGTGAAGGGCGGCACCACGGTCCCCCAACACAACAAAAACTGACTCACCGGGAAAACAGAATCTAACTGTCTTCTAATGGCAGTCCACAGAAGCATAGAACGTGGCTAACCAATCCATGCCCAAAAGAACGTCGAAGTCCAACATCTCAAGAAGGATCAAGTCGACAGGCAACTCTCTCTCTCCAATACAGACGGTACAGGATCGGAACACATGCCTAGCAACAAACGACTCTCCCACAGGAGTGGTCACAACAAGCGGCTGATCAAGCAAACCGGACTCTCTACCCAAACTCGGCACAAAGTGTGTGGATACGTACGAGTGCGTGAATCCGGTATCGAACAACACGTGTGCATCAACAGAACATACTGGAAGGATACCTGAGACCACTGCATTGGACGCCTACGCGTCCTGATGCGTCAAAGCAAAAACCCGCGCCTGTCCTCCACCTGTGACTGACTGCCCTCTGCCTCGGTCATCCCGTCCTCTCTGAACAACTCCTCCACGCCCACGACCTCTCTATGTATGAGTCTGACGCGGAGTAACAATAGGTACAACAGGAAACGCCCTCTGGGGTGGTGAAGGTGGTAAGGTAACATGCGGTGCTGCTGTCTCCCTCCGGTGTATCTCAGGACAATCTCTGACGAGGTGAAGTAGACTGCCGCATCTATAGCAACCCCGCGACGACTGCTGACTCTCCCGTGGATACGAACTAAACATCTGGCCTCGTCCCGAATCTCTGCCACTCCCCGTACCTGAACGATACCTGTCGCGGCGTCTAAATTTCTGTCTCCGTGCGGATATACTAGTACGAACTCTCTTCGGCTCTGGAACTACCGAAGTCTCAGCAAGGCGCTCCTCGACTAATAGGGCTGCGTCTACCGCTGCTGCATATGTCTCATAATGCTGCGCGCTGATTGCAAGGAATAATGGTGTAAGCAAACCTCGGACAAATCTCTTGACTTGCAACTCCTCAGTAGCCACTAGATACGGGGCATAAACTGATAGCTCTGTAAACAGCACGTCATACTCTGCCACTGACATATCTGGAGTCTGGCGTAAGGACTCGAACCTGCGTGCTCTAGCATCTCTGACACTCAGTAGGAGAAAGCGGGCAAGGAATAGTGCCACGAACTCTGTCCAGGTCATAGGAGGAAGACCTGCTTCTCTACCCTTCTCGACTGATTCGCACCACTTCTGCGCAAGACCTTCCAGGCGAAAGCTCGCGAACTCAACCCATCTCGCATCCGCGCATCTGAGGGAACGGCATATCCGAGCCATCCTATCAATGAAAGACTGTGGGTCCTCAGCTGCATCGGTGTCTGTGAAGACCGGAGGCTTCAGCCTCATAAACTCTGATAGCGATACTGTAATCACCTCCATGGCTGCAGGGGCAACTGGCTGTACGGTAGGTACCATCGCGGTCTCTGTAACAGGTGGAGCTACCTCTGGTCGCTACGCTCGAAGCATCTCAACTAGCAATCCTATCATCTGGCACATCTCCTGCATGCTGGATCCCACCGTCTGGCGCATCTCCTGCATACCAGCCCCTAACGTGGCGATCTGATTTGTCACAGGAGGAACAGCCTGCTCGGGTACAACCGGTGTACTGCCCGGATCAGTCCTCGTCTCAGACGAATCAACTCGAATCTCGGCCCTCTCGGCCGCTCTCTGCGCCCTCGTAGTCTTTGGCGGCATAATGGCTGAAAGGAAGTTAGGATTCGATAAGAATACGAAAATCGAATCGCAAGAATATATATACTCAAGAAGGAATTTAAATCAATAAGTTCTAAGGTCGCTTTGGCGGAGTACCATGTCATGAGTATGCCGCGGAACATACACACGCTACGCCACTCTGCTTCAGCTACCTACTCCATCATACCAAGGTCATCCTACACTCCGAAAGGTAAAACCTATGCTCCGATACCAACTTTGTCACGACCCGAATGTTTCGACTCGTGACCGGCACTTAACCACGCAACGTCTGCAGGCGTAACGCGACTAAGTAAGCCGAACCCAGAAATCAAAACCATTTAAAAGTAGTGAGTGTTGAAAACATTTAATTAAAACATTTAGAAAACCTTAAATAGTTAAATAAAGTTCTTTTAAGGTTAAGTTATCATTTAAATAATTTTGGCAGCATTTCCTTTGTAAAAATAACCCCGAAATCGGGTATAAAACAGGATATAAGTGAAAATGAGATATAATGAAACAAAACATCCCCAAACGGGAGCAATCACGCCCAACGGCGGAAACCATCACCACAAGAGTAATATACGACGCCGTAGCGAAGAATGAGCAATAAGTAAACATCACAGAATAATAAACTGCATATATAAACAGTCGGCTCCCACGAGCTCGACACCAGAATACAAAATATACATCATCGTCCTCACACTGTCTCTAAGTCCAGTACATATATGGTAGATGGAGAATACTAGATACAAAAGGGTGTACAATAAAAGTAATCAGAGACCACAACCCACCTAATAGCAAAACAACTCTCGCACCAACTATAGTGGTATCTGTAGCCAAAAGATGCAAAAGGAAGCCTTCCGCGATTACACTGAGGGGCAACCTGCAAATACTGTAGCACAATGGGGGTGAGTTGCCAACTCGTGAATAGAGATAACATATAAAGGTAATCGCGAGCATGCACGTACTTCGCTACTCTAACATATGCCAGCAGGTAAAATCTATATGCGACAAGCAGTAGGTGCAATAATCATGCAAGTGCTCTGTCAGGTAAAATAACTACAGGATGAGATGCATGATAGTCAATGCTGAGCATGGGATAAACAACATCTACACGGAAATATCAACGTAGAAAAATAATCGGTGCCCAACACTGCACCCAAATCCCAAACAACTCAGGCGCTGGCACTCCCATCGGCCCTCAAATCCTGTAAATCTCTGAAAATCACGAGTGCCCATCATCGACACTCAAATATCATAAATACTCGTGTCCAGCATCGACACGCAAATCCTCATATATCGGGCTCCGTAAGTCCGGATATGCCCACGTGCTCCGTCTGCGGTATCGGCCCTCGGCCCCGGCAGTACGGATCATCCCGCATCCATCTCTCGACTCTGGTCAGTATCCTCCGGATAACCGCCAGGTCCAACCAATCACCGGTAGGTACTCGCCACCCTGCTAGGCCCATCGTCTACTCCACGAAAAACATTTCTCGCCCCGGGGAACCATACCGGGTCCACCACGAACCCGCAAACGGATCATCCAACTCCTCGAATCGGGTTTCAAACACACGTCTCAGCACCGAGAAAACGCGTGGTGGACGCACCAAAATATCATATCACGAGGAACCGGGATTTCAAATAGAGCATCTTTTCTTAAATAACCCCACGGTCCTCAAAACCAGAAATCACATGAAAAATCCAAAACCAATGAGAATATCGAATCATATGTGGAATGAACTACAATATAATGATCATGGCAATTCTACAGTGAGTGTGTCATGGCTATTACTAACGGTGTGTGTGTAACATGCAGATTAGTGCTCGTGCAACATGAACCGTTAGTAATAGTGTGGTGTTCTATCAATTCTAAGTTTACATACATATAGCAGGGGTGCAGTATGCAACAACAGTATCCATGAACAGTCAATGTAGGTAAATGCAATATGTAGCTATAAGATCCTATCAGCCCTGACGCATAACGCCATGCGGGCGATATCCCCATAAATGTTAAATCTACTCACCGAAGTCTCGCGCTAAATGTAGCCGACGACTTGCTTCCCCTTCTTCGCAGCGTCCGTCTCACTCGCCTGCGAACCTAGAATTACATAATATATCACACATAAGCTCAAATCCACAAAAACGCGATATTAAGGTCAAACTAGAAACCCGCGTCGCAAACCAAGTGCGCGTGTGCGCGATACGCTAAAACGTGTGATTACGCGCCTGAAACTACCCCCGCGCCTGAAACTACCCCGACGCGTCGTGATTGATCGTTTCTTTGTGTGTCGGTTTAGAAAATGAATAGAAATCACAATCAAAGAATTATTTTGACCGCAATCAATAACGGTGTCGGTTTGTAGCGCGTTAGTAAGTGCGGATCGTCCACAGGGATTGTGCGATTCGTTCGTATTTTTTTTTTGAATTGAAAATTTAATAGAAAAGAAAAGCAAAACGATTCAAGATTTATATCAATGAATTTCAAGAATCAACTAGATCTAATCAAGAATCAAGAAAGCGTTAAACATAAAGAATCAAGTAGTGATATAATTCCAATCGATTTAAGTTTCAAGATTTGAAGTAAAGCTCGTAGGAGTCGATTAGATCATAGATGTGAAGAAGATTCAAAATTACTTTTACTTATCCATTAACGAATTGATGCTAAATCGATGTCGATTTATCGAGAGGATTAAGGATCTTGCGAAGAATTAGGGTTTCTTCATCCTATCCTTTGTCCTTTCGATGAATCACATTCACAAGACAGCTTCTAGGAAATTGAATGATCGATCGTTGATCTCTAGATCGTGCGAAAATAATCAAGAACCATTTCTCATCAATCTAGATCATCGATCATTCAATTTTCAAGAATTTACAATCGTTATAGGACTTACGAAAACGTTTAAAGATTTATTGTTGGAGATAGTGCCCTCAGAGTCAATTATTGGATCACAGGCACGTGATTGCAATGATTGAGGGAGGACCTATCCCGGTAGGACAGTCTTACTCGAGATGATAGTATGCTATCTGGTTTATCTTTATCATCGTGTACTGCTTTAGGTGACCTGACATGTCGCTATTACACGTTGATAGAGCCCCTAGGATTCTTGCTTGACTACCAGCAGTATGATGGCGATCATATACGTGGGAGCTGGTAGTCTATAAGCACATCCTTAAAAGGTCCCTAGTCGTAGGAGTTTCGAGACAGGGCATCGATACTCCATTAGTAGACTAGTGTATACAGTCGAGACCCCGACGAGGGGCGGTGTCCGGTCTCACAAGCCACTGGTGTCAGTTGGTTCACCTAAGATGTATACAGGTGCTCATTTGGTTATGAGTACACCGGACAGGACTCGCCGGGAACCTGCTAGTTGGTCTTATACCAGACGTCAGATGGCAGTTCCCTGGTGACATGTGTACAGGTTAGTTCATCGACCTGAGATCGTCATTTGTCTCGTGTGAGTTCCCACTGTGCTTTGATTACTACCCTACCACGGCTCAAAGGAGTCGTGCAAACATGTTTTAGTTGGGTACAGTCCCGAGCCACATGGAGGCAGTGAGCGGATCTGCAGGGGTTCGTCTCTCCCGGTATTGGGGGTGAGGTCGCGCTGTGTCTAGGAGAGCCATTACACAAAGCCCTCGGCCGAGGCAGGAGATTTACTGGTAGGTATTCCAGTAGGATCTCAGGGTGTTCTGGGCTACACTCCGACACGACTTGTACAGCTTTTGGGGGTCTGACTTTTACCAACCCCCTAGGCCCGACATGCGATGCTCATAGACGAACGGACCGGACTGTACGGATATTGTCACTGACAGGCTCAGTAGGGTGTCAGGATGAGTTCGCTCATCGACGTCCCTTTTGGTCAATAGCTGGTGGCCCGTCACGTATTGGCTAATACCTCTGACGTGCTAGTGGTTAAATCCACAGCCATAGTATTGACGAGTCTTTAGAGTCCACCACACTTTCAGTTACTCAAGCTTTCGGGCGAAACGCTGTAGAGGCCGTATGGAGATATGGCAGGGTCCGATCAGATACGTGCGGTATTGTACGGATCAGGATTGGATAGTTTGTACTAGTGGCCGTATGGTTATATGGCAGGGTTCGATCAGATACGTGCGGTATTGCACGGATCAGGATCGAACGGATATTACTAGCCGGTTTTGGTTTAAGCCGGATCCTAGTTTAGTACAGTGTAGATTTTGTCTCATTGCATTTGTATCCGGTTGGAATACAGATGCGGGTGTGTATGCACAGTATCGGGGTTTTCCTGTAATTTATTACGGGACCAGTTTTCTGGAGTTGCCAGTGTGCATTCCGTTCCGGCCGGTTTTCCTTTATTCTTTCCCGGCCGGACTTTTCCGATGGAGGGGGTTATTTGCAAGTTTGCAAATAACATTTGAGGAGGGGGTTTCTTGCATATGTATTTATTATGATAGCATCTTTAGATACAATTCTTTTCCTTCATCATTTCATGCTTTATTGTGATTAGAATTGATAAGAATGGTTGATGTGAGTTTGTGATGATAATGTTTGGATATAGTCACCACTTGCTTTTACTACCATGACCTTCCTTCTAAGGTTGTGGTTTAGTATTCCCTCCTCCACCTTTCTCATTTTTGGACATGGTAGAACTCATTTGAGAGAGAAAGAAGATGAGAGCTTCATCTTGAGAGCTTCATTCTTGATCTTATTTTCATGCTAGAAAAATGCAAGCACCATTTTTCTACTCTTGATTCCTCCATCATCTTCAAAGGCAACAAACCCCAAATGAGACATAGCCTCTACACTACACATTCTACAGCATATCTTGAGCATGTCGAGTTGCCGGCTTCATGCCTGAGTTGCCTCGGTATCGAGGCGGGAGCCCGTAAAAGACGCAGGCGATGTGGTGCCCTTCCGGCGAGGAGGCGACGATGTGGAGACAAGACTTTCCGCGGGAGATCGGGACAATGACGAGAAGACCGGAGGACTCGGATCACTCGGTATACTTCTCTTCCCATCTCTTGTTAGCTAGCATTAGGTTAATGGTTACGATCCGGGTATATTGTCCGCGGTAGCGCCAGTTTAAAAGATAAGAAAATTTTGATTCCGCATTTTGGCCTCGGATAGACGGCCGGGGCGCTGCCGTGGCGCAACATTTATCAACATCATCATTCTACCGATCATCTCGACTCCTCCACGAGCGGAGTTTTTTTCAAGCATCATCACAAATAATACATTCAAGAATCGAAGTTGAATCATAATGCTTGAATTGAAATATAAGCAAGTTAAAAGAATCTTCACCTTTATTTATTCCACAATTTGTTACACATTGCTCAAGACTACAAGAATTTGAGAAGGAACAAGATTGTCGAATCTAGCATTGCATCGGCTCCTTGAGTCGCAGATCGGCTTGGATCTCATGCTCCGATGAAGTCCGGCTTCTCTTTTAAAGGATGGTTGAAGGCTTGCTTTGCTATAACTCAAAGGATCTTGAATTTGGTTTCTTGATTGGATTAGGGTTAGGGTTTGGAGGTGGCAAGTGTTGGGTTGAAGAGGTGATAGAATTACAACAACAAACAACAATGATCAACAACCACAACATGTTGGAGATAGTGCCCTCATAGTCAATTATTGGATCGCAGGTACGTGATTGCAATGATTGCGGAGGACCTATCCCGGTAGCACAGTCTTACTCGAGATGATAGTATGCTATCTGGTTTGCCTTTATCAGTCGTGTACATGTTCAGGTGACTGATTGCATGTTACACTTTGATAGAGCCCTTAGGATCTTGCTTTACTACCAACAGTATGGTGGCGATCATATACGTGAGAGTTGGGTAGTTTATATGCATATCCTTAATTGTAGTCCTTAGTCGTGGGAGTTTCGAGACAGGGCATCGATACTCCGGAGTAGACTAGTGTGTACAGTCGAGACCCCGACGAGGGGCAGTGGCCGGTCTCACAAGCCACTGGTGTCAGTTGGATCACCTAAGATGTATACAGGTGCTCATTGGGTTATGAGTACACCGGACAGGACTCGCCGGGAATCTGCTAGTTAGTACTATACCTATCGTCAGATAGCAGTTCCCTGGTGACATGTGTACAGGTTAGTTCATCGACCTGAGGTCGTCATTTGTCTCGTGTGAGTTCCCACTGTGCTTTGATTTCTACCCTACCACGGCTCAAAGGAGTCGTGCAAACAGGTAGTTTTTGGGTACAGTCCCGAGCCATATGGAGGCACGTGAGCGGATCGGCAGGGGATTCGTCTCTCCCGGTATTGGGGGCGAGATCGTGCTGTGTCTAGGAGAGCCATTACACAAATCCATGGCCATGGTAGGAGATTTACTGGTAGGTACTCCAGTAGTATCTCAGGGTGTATTTGGGCTACACTCCGACACGACTTATACTACTATTGGGGGTCTGACGTTACTAGCCCCCTAGGCAGATATGCGATACTCATTGACGAACGGACCGGACTGTATATACATTGTCACTGTTAGGCTCAGTAGGGTTTTCCGGATGAGTGCGCTCATCGGCCACCCTTGAGGTCAGTCCATGGGCAGCCGTTACGCATAGCTAGTGCCGCTGACGGTTTGTGGTTAAACCCACTGCCAGGGTACTGACGAGTCATTAGAGTCCCCTACAGACAGTTTCCCAAGTTCGGGCGAAACGTTGTAGAGGCCGTATGGTTTTATGACAGGGTTCGGAAAATGCACGTGGGTTTACGCACGTGTCAGTTTTCGGGCAGATGATACTGGTCGGCTTTGGTTTAAGCCGGATCCGAGTATTATATTGAGTAGGTATAATATCTTTGTCTCAGTTGCATTTGTATTCGGTCGTAATACAAATGCGGGTATTTTTATACAGTTTCGGGGTTATCCTGAAAGTCGTTTCAGGATTACTTTTGGAAGTTGCCAGTTTCCAGTTTTATATCAGCCGTCTTTTAACATTCGGTTAAAGACGGATTTATCTTTTCTTCAGATATGAGTGAGTCATCATTCTAGAAGCTTCTAGAAGTGATGATGAGGCATATGACTCATTAGTGCATTAATGGTTTCATTAATGGCTAGATGAGGTGTTTATATGAATCACCATTTGCTTTAATGTGTTTTGGATTGGTTAAGATATTTGTTCATAATATCTTTTGCTTGTGGTCACCTCCCTCCTCCTACGGTCACCTCCCTCCATCATATAAAGAGGCCGGCCCCTCTCTCTCTCTCACTTCACTTGAGTTTTCATTGTAGAAAAGATATGATAGTATTTGGGGTGCATGGAATTTTACAGTTCATTCCATCACCCGATTTCCACGGCAACTTCATTAACCGATCGTCCACGGATTTGGACGAAGTGAGACAAAGTCATCTACTCATTCTCTACAACAATCTTGGTCGTCTCTTTTAGCAAACTTGACGATCGAGTTGCCTCGAGTCAGAGGCAGGAGCCCGTTTAAAGAACCGATCATGTGGTGCCACCTCGACGAGGATATCGGAGATCGACGAGATCGGAGCAGCCGCAACGGAGCGTGGGATGATGGTTGAAGAACGAAGGACTCGGATCGTTCGGTATAACATTCCTACACTCTTTACAGTTTGTTAGTTTAGCAATAATGGCAGATCCGGGTTAAAGTATACGATAGCGCCAAGTTTAAAAGTTTTTGTTCCGCATTTGGCGTCTGTAGACTGCCGGGGCGCTAGCGTAGACTTACAGTGGTATCAGAGCCTCACCATTTTGCTATACTAACTTGTGCTAACGCGTTTAAAACATCGATCCGACCGGAAATCGAAAATTGTAAAATCCATGCCCGACAGTTTCTGTCGATTTTAAATGGTCTCAAAATTTAATTCTACATGTCTGAAAAATCAGTGCAGGGTTTTTTAAGACATCTGAGAAAAAATGGTCACGTGATCCCACTAAAGCGCCGCGCTTCCGTGGTCAAACCTAGGGTTTGACCGCGGAACCTCCGCGCTTCAGAGGGAACAGTGCACCAATTTTTCTCAGTTGGCCTTATTTGGTATATTGTGATTTTTGGTATATATCATTTGCGCCCAGGTTTTGTTACTGTTCACCAGTAAGCCGTGGGGCCCACTTTTTGATATTTGGTCTTTGGTCGATCGAAATTTAAACGCGTTAGTTTACAGTGCTTACATTATATCTCCGACCGGGAATGTCATTTGATCGGTAAACCGCGTCCGATTGCTATAGTTCTTTTAGACGGGTTTGCGAACGTGACATTCGCGTTGATGTTCTGTGTTGTGCTGTGATGTTGCGGATTTGTCGTGGTGGATAGCAGTGTGCAATGGTAGTACAGTTTGTGTTCATTTGTACATTTGGTATTGCGGGGCGAGCGTCCAACTTGTGGACAGCCGTCACTGCCTGTTGTATAATATTCTTTTGGGGCACGACCAGGTTGCGGTCGATGTACCTATTGTACTATTTTTCATTACTGTACTAGGTTTTGCCCCGAGACGGAGTGCACGGATAGCCGGGTTCGGGAGGGCAACGGGTCCGCATCTCATGGCTTTGAGAGGCAGAGGGGTCCCACTCTAGAATTGGCAGACTATTCGCCGCACTCGTAGGGGATACAGGTTGACCCAAGGAGGGGTGCCCAAGATTACCGGATTCCGTGATGTGCCGGGTGTTCCATTCACTATGCTGTGGGGGACTGCCTCGCTTCAGGTTTTGGCGGGTAACTTGCCGCACCCGTAGGGGTCTAGGTTTCATTGCACAGGCTATCCACACGACAGGGGAACGTCGAGTTTCAGCAGCGGCTCTGTGAAACTCGGGGATCCCAGATTATCTGTATTGTTCTGTGATGCTTATTACTTTTCTGTAATGTTGCATATTATCACGCCTGGAGCGATTATTGTATATTGGTTTATATACTATTAGATGTTGTATATGTTTTACACCCGCGCTAGTCCAGTCCCCACTCTGTCGTTAGTTAAGTAACCTAACGGGTGATGACGGGACCCAGTGACGAATGCGGATGGCATATACGTATATTTTATTTTCTTTCTTTTCTGGTGTGATTAATGATGGGACTGCGTTGATTCTGATCAACGCAAAGTAAAAACAAACCTGTATACAGTTGTTGGAACAATTTAAAAAGTGTTATTGCAAAGACATTTTCTTTTGTTATGCATAGCGGTATTCAGTGGAATATCCAGCACCTCATTCGACGAGGCAAGGGCCGATATCCCTTCACCGGGACCGACCCCTTGGACAGAAGTTTGCGTCAGAGTAATAACTTCACTATAGTCGATTACATGTTGCTTTGCATAGCGGTATTCAGTGGAATATCCTGCACCTCATTCCACGAGGAAAGAGCCGAGATCCCTTTACCGGGAGTGACCTCTTTAGCAAAAGGTTTTCGCCACTATATTTTAAAAAGCTATCAGGTTCCTTCAGCGATATCAAGTTCACTACGCTAAAGGTTTTTCGCCAAAAACCAGTCGTAGCCCTCCGTCGTTTCTCATGGATGGTCAGTAGTATTCAAGCTATGTTTGTTGGCATACGTCAAGGCATAGTGTTTGGTAGCTGCTGGGTATTCATTTGTTGCATAGATAGATGAGTTGGTTTGGGACAGTCGTATTACCTTGTTGGCATACGTCAAGGGTATGTACGGGTGGGTTCAAATTAACAAGATAATGACGGGCAGAACTTGACATGTGACTTATGATTTGTTGACATACGCCAAGGTCATAAGAGCATGGGGCAAGAAAATGATATCGGGAGTTTCTAAAGAAACTGAAACTTGCCAAGTATGCGCATACCTTCTGGAGTATGAATAACGTGGATGCATTCCATCACGTTAACATGCGATGAGAGTTGGATCCCGATTCCCACTGATGAGTTGGTTTACTCTTCGGGTGATCCCGATTGATTCTTCTTTAGGTTTGGAGGAGAATTTGACAGGACAGTGGGAGGTTTCCGGATTAGATAAAGTGATGACCATTCTGATCTAGGTTAGAGTGCACGCAGAGTGTTTCTTTTCTCTCTCTCTCTTTGGCAGCGACCTTTGACCGACCTTAGACTATGACTCAGTGACCAGGTTGACCGAACCTTCTTAAAATACTGGCTTTTGGATTGTCTGAGTTGCATAAGTCATTGCCACTCCTTCTTTTACCCTTTGAATTTCTCAGAACACCCGTATTACTACGGATATCCACTTCCATTGGATAGAGCCATCGTATGGTTATATACGAACTCGAAGGGACTTCTTCGGGGATGGATCCAGGTTCAGGAGAAATAGAATTGGTTTATTCAGTTGTCTTTTATTATCACCTTCTCTCAGGTTGCGAGGGCTCCTTGGTTTAGGAGAGTACACCTATTACGCCTATTGGATAGTCTTATTCCAAACCATAGGCTGGTGCCGAAAGGTAGGGAATGAAGAAAACCAATTAGCCTAAGTAGGGTGTGCAGAAGGTAATATGTAAAGACAAAATAAAGGGATTAGAAAGAGGGCAAAGTAAATTGCGACTGATATCATTCACGACCAAAACCGCGTACTTCATCGCCACTCCTATTTCACCTTTAAAAGAATAAGGTATTATTCAATTGTCTTTTATCGTCACCTTCTCTCGAGATGCGAGTACTCTTTGGTTTAGGAGGGTACACCTATTATGCTTACTGGATAGTCTTCTTCCAAACCATAGGCTGGTGCCGAACGGTAGGGAAGGAAGAAAACCATTTAGCCTAACGATGGTGTACAGAAGGTAACGACTAAAGACAAATAAAGGGATTTGGAGAGATGGCAATAAAATATACGGTTGAAGTCATGAATTGGATTATGGAAGAGGCATTACTATGAATACCAGGATACCCCTACGAAACATTTTCATGTTTCAAGTGCATTGTTAAAGGAAAAACTGTTTTCCCGATTAAACACTTACTCCAAGGGTATGTATTTACCAGGTTTCATTCTCATATCTGTATGGTTTTACAGATGATGAGTGGGAGTAAGATATTGGGAATTAGGTGATTATCCTCATTATATCGGAATTCGTTGTAATTGGTGATATTTGAGGAAATCGCCAGGGTACAGTTTTCCACCTACAACGCACAGGTTATGAGTTGTTTAACTCAGCGGACTTATACAGAGTATTGTATGTTGTCCAGTGTCCATCAGGACAAAGGGGTAGGTCCTCGTACTATGTTCTGTTTACTTATAACTTCTCTAGTATTTAGACGAGTGTTTCGTAGAAATACAAGGTCTAAGTTTTGAGAAGTTGTGGGTATAAGAATAAAGTAGAGAACCAGGTATCACAAGTATCGGGATTCTTCAAAGAGATCGAAGATGTAGATTCTTGTGATTGGTATTCAGATGATAGTGATGGTTTTGAGAAACGTGTTTCTCTTTCAGGTTACTCATAATTGGATGGATTCCTAAGTTGAGTAATGCTGATTAGCCTCTTCCCATTAAGTTGATGTGCATTGGAGACAGCTGCATGGTTTGAATATGGTTCCAATTAAATAAGTGCCAAAGTTTCTGTATTGGATATAGAATGGATCATACCTTAAAAGAAATTAAGGTACGGGGAGTTGTCCAGCTTATGATTAAAACCAGACACTGGATAACTCAGGGCACGTTTCTGTAATGGCTGTTTGTGGGTTGGCCCTGGCTATGACGAGGGTTGATATTCTACCATTTGGAAGATCAATAGTGATATTGTTCTTGACTCGCCACAGTTTTAGTAAAAAATGGATCTTTTTCAGAAAACAGTAGTGGGAGTATGGTAGAACTGGAAGTGATTCCAGAACCGCGAACGATTACGGAAAAATTTAATAGGACCTATACATTCAATCAGGTTTGACATTCCAATAGCCACTCCGCAGATTTGGTAGGTAACCTCAGACACCCGAGAGGTACTCCGGTAGCCTCAAGGACGGTGACAGGGAGGTTCTTATCTACCCAGACTTGACACTACTGTTGTTCCAGGCTATGAGACCCGGTAGGTGGGTTGTCGTAGTCAGTGGGAGCAGCAGAAGCATAGTGGGCAAGATGCTTATATCTATTTATAGACTTGAGCAGTTATAGCAGAGATAGATCATTTAATTTTGATGTGACAGTCATGGGTTTGACTTCAATCAGAATAAGGGATGGATCAGTTAAGAAGGTAGTAGGGTGTGATGTCATGGTATCTGGATGACATACACAGAGTGGGAAGTAAAATTCCTATACTACGATCGGTTGTACTGTGGTCGTCACACAGTTGTTTCTCCAGACAGGATATGGATATAATATTTGACATTCTGGTTTCTAGATCTATGGTTTTAGATCTGGATTTGGGTAGTTTCCCAATGTGGGTGCTTTGACAGTATTCTAATGGTTTTTAGAATAGATGACTCCTAGCATGGTGGTGTACCTGCAGGTGATGGAGTCACCCTCTCTAAAGGTGTCGTATAGACTAAAGGGGAGAGGGATGTGCATGATTGGCAGATCACTTGCTTAGGCAATTGAGTCAATCATGAGATGTCAAGTACCACACCAGATGTTGTTTTTGCACTAGATGCAATAAGTTTGTATTAATCCAATCCTGGAGAAACATAAGGAAGCAGTTTTAGAACATTAGTACATGTTCTACGGATTTGATAACGGCAGCCTCTTTCGGGAGACGGTTATCATTCCAGGCTTCGAAGGTGACATGGATGACAGAGTGATTGTCAGAGTTTTTAGTTTTCCCTCTGACGAGGGACAGTATTATGGACAGGTGGTTCCAGAGGATACTGTGGGTGGCATGGTGCCGGATACTGATTATGTTCAGTGATCCATACAGTCTAAGAAGTTTGGATATGGAGTTCATTTATGAACTAAGGTCCCATCAGATATCCAGACATATTCTAAGACAGGTACTACTCAATTCGAGAGATGGCTTTCTCCGCGAACTTGAGATTAAGAGAGATACAGAAAGAAACTTCTAGGCGGATCCACTCACCGAGGCTATTTCTCGAACACAATAGTTTTATAAACGGGCTTTGTGAAACTGATTAGTAGAGGAGTTGGATGTTCGGTTTCACACGGGCTGTGAGTAGTCGACATCGCAATATTAGCCTTGAGTGCAAGTGGGAGATTGTTGGAGATAGTGCCCTCATAGTCAATTATTGGATCGCAGGTACGTGATTGCAATGATTGCGGAGGACCTATCCCGGTAGCACAGTCTTACTCGAGATGATAGTATGCTATCTGGTTTGCCTTTATCAGTCGTGTACATGTTCAGGTGACTGATTGCATGTTACACTTTGATAGAGCCCTTAGGATCTTGCTTTACTACCAACAGTATGGTGGCGATCATATACGTGAGAGTTGGGTAGTTTATATGCATATCCTTAATTATAGTCCCTAGTCGTGGGAGTTTCGAGACAGGGCATCGATACTCCGGAGTAGACTAGTGTGTACAGTCGAGACCCCGACGAGGGGCGGTGGCCGGTCTCACAAGCCACTGGTGTCAGTTGGATCACCTAAGATGTATACAGGTGCTCATTGGGTTATGAGTACACCGGACAGGACTCGCCGGGAATCTGCTAGTTAGTACTATACCTATCGTCAGATAGCAGTTCCCTGGTGACATGTGTACAAGTTAGTTCATCGACCTGAGGTCGTCATTTGTCTCGTGTGAGTTCCCACTGTGCTTTGATTTCTACCCTACCACGGCTCAAAGGAGTCGTGCAAACAGGTAGTTTTTGGGTACAGTCCCGAGCCATATGGAGGCACGTGAGCGGATCGGCAGGGGATTCGTCTCTCCCGGTATTGGGGGCGAGATCGTGCTGTGTCTAGGAGAGCCATTACACAAATCCATGGCCATGGTAGGAGATTTACTGGTAGGTACTCCAGTAGTATCTCAGGGTGTATTTGGGCTACACTCCGACACGACTTATACTGCTATTGGGGGTCTGACGTTACTAGCCCCCTAGGCAGATATGCGATACTCATTGACGAACGGACCGGACTGTATATACATTGTCACTGTTAGGCTCAGTAGGGTTTTCCGGATGAGTGCGCTCATCGGCCACCCTTGAGGTCAGTCCATGGGCAGCCGTTACGCATAGCTAGTGCCGCTGACGGTTTGTGGTTAAACCCACTGCCAGGGTACTGACGAGTCATTAGAGTCCCCCACAGACAGTTTCCCAAGTTCGGGCGAAACGTTGTAGAGGCCGTATGGTTTTATGGCAGGGTTCGGAAAATGCACTTGCGTTTACGCACGTGTCAGTTTTCGGGCAGATGATACTGGTCGGCTTTGGTTTAAGCCGGATCCGAGTATTATATTGAGTAGGTATAATATCTTTGTCTCAGTTGCATTTGTATTCGGTCGTAATACAAATGCGGGTATTTTTATACAGTTTCGGGGTTATCCTGAAAGTCGTTTCAGGATTACTTTTGGAAGTTGCCAGTTTCCAGTTTTATATCAGCCGTCTTTTAACATTCGGTTAAAGACGGATTTATCTTTTCTTCAGATATGAGTGAGTCATCATTCTAGAAGCTTCTAGAAGTGATGATGAGGCATATGACTCATTAGTGCATTAATGGTTTCATTAATGGCTAGATGAGGTGTTTATATGAATCACCATTTGCTTTAATGTGTTTTGGATTGGTTAAGATATTTGTTCATAATATCTTTTGCTTGTGGTCACCTCCCTCCTCCTACGGTCACCTCCCTCCATCATATAAAGAGGCCGGCCCCTCTCTCTCTCTCACTTCACTTGAGTTTTCATTGTAGAAAAGATATGATAGTATTTGGGGTGCATGGAATTTTACAGTTCATTCCATCACCCGATTTCCACGGCAACTTCATTAACCGATCATCTACGGATTTGGACGAAGTGAGACAAAGTCATCTACTCATTCTCTACAACAATCTTGGTCGTCTCTTTTAGCAAACTTGACGATCGAGTTGCCTCGGGTCAGAGGCGGGAGCCCGTTTAAAGAACCGATCATGTGGTGCCACCTCGACGAGGATATCGGAGATCGACGAGATCGGAGCAGCCGCAACGGAGCGTGGGATGATGGTTGAAGAACGAAGGACTCGGATCGTTCGGTATAACATTCCTACACTCTTTACAGTTTGTTAGTTTAGCAATAATGGCAGATCCGGGTTAAAGTATACGATAGCGCCAAGTTTAAAAGTTTTTGTTCCGCATTTGGCGTCTGTAGACTGCCGGGGCGCTAGCGTAAACTTACACAACACTCAACAACAAATTGTTAGTTATGTACATGCCCTAGAGGCCATTGTTGTACATATGATGTATATTATGATGGATGCTTAGATATATACAGAGAGGACTTTCTTGCTCGTCATGATAGTATGCTATTTGGTTTCACTTTATCTTAACATATTGACTTGTATTGGTTTACTGTTTTACTCTCACATGTTGATAAAGCTCTTAGGATCTGTACTCGACTACTGGGACTATGATGAGATCATACTAGTGGGGCCACGGTAGTCGATGAGTACATCCTATAACTGTTCCTAGTCGAGGGTATATCGAGACAGGGCATCGATACACCAGAGTAGACTAGCGTATACGCATCTTGACCCATATGATGAGCGATGGATGATCCCATATCCATCGGTGTTTGACATCAGAGATGGTGTACGGGTGCTCAGTGGAGACTGGGTACACTGGATGGACTCGCCGAGAACTCCCAGATGGTGATATACCACACGTCAGATGGCAGTTCTCCGGTGACACTGGTACAGGGTAGTCTGTAGACCCGAGATCGTCATGGAGTCTTGTGTGATTCCCACTGTGCTTTGATTTCCACCTTACCACGTCCAAGAGGGCGTGCAAAAAGGTGGCTTTTGGGTACAGTCCCGAATCACATGGAGGCAATGAGCGATAGGAGGGGATTCGTCTCTCCCGGTATAGGGAGTTGATGTTGTGCTGTGTTCGATTGGCTATAACTGGAAGTCCCTGGCCAGGGCTGATATAGAGATTTACTGGTAAGTGTTACTAGTAGTTTCTCGACCCGTTATGAGCCACACATCGACATGACTTATCGGTTACTGGGGTCTGACGTATACCACCCCTAGATTTGATATGCGACATATCAGACGAACAGACCGGACTGTACGGGAGTGTTACTGATTGGATTCACAGGAGAACGCACAGGCTAGCTTGTTGATCTTCTGATCGCTCAATACCTGGGTGGCTGTTACGTTTAGCTGACCGCTTGCAGCTTGTGGGTGTTTGATATGATCATCACCTGCTACCGGCGTATTGACGATTCTTTAGAGTCCTACACAGAGGTTTCTTGGCTCAGGCGAAACGGAGTAGAGGTACATATGTGATATGTGCAGGACCGAGAATAATGCGATATGAGATACCGTATTATATTCTCGCGATATTTAGATATGAACTGGGTCATCGGATCAAGTGTTGATCCGATGAATCGGTAAATGATATATTAGTCGGTAATATTCGATATAGCCGGATCGTCGGATCAAGTGTTGATTCGAAGATTTAATGTATAATAATATATATGATATATTATTACATTATCTAATATTGGCTCGCTTTATTATTTCATTTTCTTATTGGATGATACATTATATATATATATATATATATATATATATATATATATATATATATATATATATATATATATATATATAAAAGATCCCGGCTTTGGGTTGTTCGGCACGTCTAATTTTTTATCCGGGCATGTTTGATGCCTTATGAACCTTCACAAGTGTGCCTAGGAACCCTACAGTGGTATCAAAGCCTAGCTAGAGCATTAGGCGATGTGTTTACGAAGTTAAAACTCCGATCGAACCCGAACCGACGGAAAAAGCCCCCTCTCTGGAAATTTTTCAAAATTTAGGATTTTTCTGAATTAAAAATATGTAAAAAAATCAGCAGGGAATTCTAAGAATTACCATAAAACCCGAGCCCCCAATTCGACCAAACGGCGGCGGAACCGCGGCGCAAGCATGCTTGCGCGGCGGTTCCGCGGCGGCTTCATCGATTGGCGACACGTGGCTTTTCTGGTAATATCCGTAGGTGCTTGTTGATGCTTCTGGATATTTTTAAAAGTGATTCCAGTGTTGTTTAAATCTGGGGTTTATTTTGTAATCGTAGATTCGATCGGAATATTTAAATTCGTATTTCTTTCCGGATATTTAGAAACTGTTAAACTAGTTGAACGGATATCATTAACTCACTCTTTCCCGGCACGGCAAACTTTCAAGCGTTGAATTTTTACTGGGTTTAAATCTTTCAGAAAATTGTACAAGTTAAGCGGTGGACCCTCTAGAAGACAACAAACCTTAACTCGATTATGTGACCGTCTTGAACTGCCTTTTGAACCTTCGGGTTTGGGGCAGTACGGCGTGCCACATGTGAGGCGTTGGCTTGACCCTTCTACGGCTGGATCACTGGTACTGTGACATACTCTGGGATTATTTGAACTCCGCTCAAGAGTTGAGCACTTTGGGAAATTTTGGGTGTTTGATTATCTGTTCGAAAAGTTTAATACTGTCTATTTATCTGGAATGTGATACAATATGTGGAATTCATAGAGTTTGGCATGAAATGCGAAGTATGTGATATTTCGGATTTACGATGTCTAAAGTGATTGTGGATTCCAAATATTGTAGTTTTACACTTTCTTTTCTGTGACCGTAAGTATAATATGTGATATCGCCGGTTTCGTTGCTATATGTCAACGACAATTGGGATGCGCATATTTACTTACGTTGATGATATGAGATATTATGTGTTGCTGTGATATGCTATATTGGATCGTCGCGTTCTGAATAGCCGGGGGTTTTATGTGAGATGAGGGTTTTTATTTTCATTCATGTAAAATTCATTTGTAATGTAATATTCTTTTATTTGGGGCACTTCCAGGTTGCAGTTGCTGTCACCAGTGTATATTATTTACTTTTCCGCATTAGGTAAACCCAAGGAGGGGAGCACAAGTAACCGGGTTCTAGGGTCCAGTGGGAGGCCATCTCGAGGAGTCGAGACCGGGTCTCCTAACCCTAGAATTGGCAGTGTTACTTGCCGCTCTCGTAGGGGTCTTGGGATGTGGGTTTGGCTATTCGTCGCGACCGTGGAATCCGTGTTTTATACAGGCTCGTATTAAAAACACGGATGTCCTAGTATATCCAATATTTCATATATGTTCTTCTGCTGCAATGTTCTGTGATGAGATCATATTACTGCATGAGACGAATGCTTATACTATATATATATGCTGATATATAAATATTACTGCTTTCGTTTCTTCTGTGATGCTTAGGAAGCATAAGCTGATGGGATTTTTATTAATAAGATTAATAAAAAGAAAAGAAACCTAAAGATGTTGTAGAATCAAAACTTTATAAAAAGGGTAGCTACAGTTTTGCTTTGCACAGTGATATATATGATATGTCCTGCACCTTATTCGATGAGGAAAGGACCGAGATCCCTTCACCGGGAGTGACTCCTTTAGCAAAACTGGCAGATGCTACAAAACTCGGTTTGTCTTTTGATTGCTTTTACTGTTTTGCTTTGCACAGCGGTATATATGATATATCCTGCACCTTATTCGATGAGGAAAGGGCCGACGATCCCTTCACCGGGAGTGACCCCTTTAGCGAAACCAAGAAAAGCCTCAAAAACACTCCTTTTCAAAAACTACTCGATTCTACGACGATATCAAGTTCATTACGCTCAGGGTTTTCTGAAAAACCTGCGTAGCCCTCCGTCATTTCAGATAAGTAATATTTAGTATTCGTGCTACGGTAGTTTGGCATGCGTCAAGGCATAGCGTACGGTAGCTGATTATTACTTATCTGCAGCATGAGATGCGATTGGATTAGGGTATTCGTACGGCGTTGTTTGGCATGCGTCAAGGGTCGTACGGGTGGGTTTAATTCAATCACGAAATGTACGGGTTGAACTTGACTAGCGGACTATGGGTTGTTTGGCATGCGTCAAGGTCATAGCACGCTAGGGGTAAAAGTTTTATTGGGAATTTCAAGTGTTGATATTTGCAATGAGATTGCATACCTTCTGTGAGATAGTTGGATCCCGATACCCACTGCGAGTAAGAGTTACTCCTGGGAGAGTTTTACACAGGACAATTAGTCATTCAAGTAGGTGTCTAGAAAAGTGTTAACGGGGTTACGCCTCTGAGGAAAACGAGGTTTACTTTAATTAGGTCCGTGCGAAAGCACGGGGAACCTCCCTCAAAGTATCGACACTGATCTGGCTGAAAGATTGACGAAATTGTAGGGTGTAATTAATCCCGGCTAATCTTACCTTTTTAGGGTTTGAAGGTAGATTTGATAAAAACAGTGGGAGATATCCTGATTAGATAAGATAATAACCAATCTAATCTTGCAAGAGCATACGCTAAAGTGTTTTCTTCTCTCTCTCTCCAGGTAGCGACCATGTCAGGCCATAATCAAGATAATAATATGGATGTATTGACTAAACCTAATTATTGTACTGAGCAAGGGAACGTTGGACCCGTTCTTTCTTATAAGAGTTATAAGACTGAACAGGAAACAGGAGAATATCTGGATTCTCAAGCCGCCCAAAAGAGCATGCATGTTGATGCATCTTCTTCGGGTGTGTTAGTTATTGAGAACTGTTTCTCAGTTCACCCTACGTCCTGGGTATTAGATACCGGATCAGGATCCCACATATGTAAATTGTTACATGGGCTACGAAAAGGTAGAGAACTGGGAAAAGGTGATCATTCCGTTCAAGTAGGGAACGGTGCAAATGTTGTAGCCAAAGCAGTTGGCGAATATCACCTTGTATTACCAAGTCGTAATACACTGATTCTAAATGAGTGCTATTATATACCGAACATGATGTGGAATATTATTTCAGTTTCTTTATTAAGTAAAGAAGGATATAATTTTGTAGTACAGGATAATGTTATGAACATATTCCTAGATCAAAAGTTGATTGCATCAGGCTCGTTACATAATGGTATATTCATTCTAAATCAGAATACAGTTCTAAATATACAAAACACACACAAGAGGAAAAGTTCAGATATGAACGAATCCTTCTTGTGGCATTGTAGACTTGGTCATATCAATGCGACACGACTGGCTAAGTTACATAAGGATGGTTATTTGAATCCGTTCGAATTATCATCTTATGATACTTGCCATTCATGTCTCAAAGGAAAAATGACCAAAGCTCCGTTTAGTGGACACGGAGAAAGAGTTACAGAACTCTTAGGACTGATACATAGTGATGTATGCGGTCCCATGTCTACGCATGCTAGGAACGGTTCTTCCTACTTCATTACATTCACTGACGATCTCTCTAGATACGGACATGTGTTTCTGATGAAACACAAGTCTGAAGCTTTTGAGAAATTCAGAGAATATAAGCACGAAGTAGAGAACCAAACGGGCAAAAATATTAAGATTCTTCGATCTGATCGAGGAGGTGAATACTTAAGCGGTGAGTTCCTAGATTATCTAAAAGAGAATGGGATTCTCTCTCAGCTTACTCCTCCTTATACACCACAGCACAACGGTATATCGGAGCGAAGGAATCGCACCCTATTAGATATGGTGCGCTCTATGATGAGTACAGCTGAGTTACCTATTTGCTTTTGGGGGTATGCGCTTGAGACAGCCATAGACCTATTGAATAGAGTTCCTACCAAATCTGTGCCTACCACTCCATATGAGATATGGAAAGGGAAGAGACCACATCTTAATTATATTAAGATATGGGGTTGTCCGGCCTATGTCAAAAGACAAAATCCGGACAAACTCGAGGCAAGATCTGTCTTATGTAAGTTTGTAGGATATCCCAAAAATTCACAGGGGTATATCTTCTACCACCCCGAGGAACAAAAGGTGTTTGTTTCTCGACATGCCACTTTCTTAGAAAAATGTTTTCTTATGAAACAGAATAGTAGCATTCAGGTAGAACTGGAAGAGGTTCCAGCAACACAAACTATAACAGAAGACTTGGTTGAACCAGAGGATTCAGTAGTACCCGACGAACCCCAGCCTCTCCGCCGATCTAGTAGGGTTTCTCGTCCACCTGAGAGATACTACGGTTTTCTCATTGATGGTGGAAGCGAGGATTGCATCATGGATGATAATGAACCCACTAGTTTCGAGCAGGCCATCACAAGTAGTGACTCAGTGAAATGGCTGGATGCAATGCGATCTGAGATGGAATCCATGTACACCAACAAAGTATGGACTTTGGAAAATGCTCCTGAAGGGGTAAAACCCATTGGGAGCAAGTGGATCTTTAAAAAGAAATTTGGTGTAGATGGAAAAGTTGAGACTTTCAAAGCTAGACTTGTAGCAAAAGGTTTTCGTCAAAGACCAGGTGTGGACTATGACGAAACCTTTTCTCCAGTGGCTATGCTTAAGTCCATCCGGATCTTACTTGCCATTGCTGCATACCATGACTACGAAATCTGGCAAATGGATGTTAAGACCGCCTTTCTAAACGGTGATTTAGAAGAGAGCGTGTACATGACTCAGCCAGAGGGCTTCGTAGATAGTGGGAGCAGCGGAAAAGTGTGCAAGCTGCTTAAATCCATTTATGGGTTAAAGCAAGCATCGCGGAGTTGGAACATCTGTTTTGATGTTGTAGTCAAAGAGTTTGACTTCATCAAAAATATAGATGAACCTTGTATCTATAAGAAGGTAGCAGAGGGTAAGGTTGTCTTCCTCGTATTGTACGTGGATGACATACTCTTGATAGGAAATGATATTCCTATGCTGCAATCAGTCAAGCTCTTCTTATCACAGAGATTCTCAATGAAAGATCTAGGTGATGCCTCCTGCATATTGGGAATCATGATCTATAGAGATAGATCTAAACGGATACTGGGATTGTCCCAATCCAGGTACATTGACACCATACTAAAGAGGTTTAGTATGGAAGAATCCAAGCGTGGGAACCAACCCACAATCTCTAGACTCACTCTCTCCAAAGAGATGTCTCCCAAGACTGATTTGGAGAGAGCTCGCATGCAAGGGATACCCTATGCTTCGGCAGTAGGCTCTATCATGTATGCGATGCTATATACCAGACCCGATGTAGCATACTCACTAAGTGTAGTGAGTCGGTATCAAGCAGATCCTGGAGAGAGTCACTGGACAGCTGTGAAGAACATTCTCAAGTACTTACGAAGGACTAAGGAGATGTTCTTGGTGTATGGTAACGGAGAACTCCAGGTGGAGTCCTTTACCGATTCCATCTTCCAAAGTGATAAGGACGAATCTAAGTCACACTCGGGATTTGTCTTTACCCTCAATGGAGGGGCGGTATGTTGGAAGAGTTCCAAACAGGATACCGTTGCAGACTCGACGATGGAGGCTGAATACATCGCTGCCAACGATGCTGCCAAAGAAGCTGTCTGGATAAAGAAGTTCATTAGTGAACTTGGTGTGGTTCCATCCATTGAGCATCCAATACCTCTGTATTGCGATAACAATGGAGCTGTGGCTTTGGCCAAGGAACCCAGATCCCATCAAAAGTCCAGACATATTCTGAGGCGGTATCACCTGATCAGGGAGATAGTTGATCGCCGGGAGATCGAGGTCAGGAGAGTAGATACGAAGGACAACACCGCGGATCCATTCACGAAGGCTATTCCCCAGATACAGTTTGAGAGATTATTCGGGATGCTAGGTATGAGATACTACAACAGCTGGCCTTAGTGCAAGTGGGAGATTGTTAGTTATGTATATGCCCTAGAGGCCATTGTTGTACATATGATGTATATTATGATGGATACTTAGATATATACAGAGAGGACTTTCTTGCTCGTCATGATAGTATGCTATTTGGTTTCACTTTATCTTAACATGTTGACTTGTATTGGTTTACTGTTTTACTCTCACATGTTGATAAAGCCTTTAGGATCTGTACTCGACTACTGGGACTATGATGAGATCATACTAGTGGGGCCACGGTAGTCGATGAGTACATCCTATAACTGTTCCTAGTCGAGGGTATATCGAGACAGGGCATCGATACACCAGAGTAGACTAGCGTATACGCATCTTGACCCATATGATGGGCGATGGATGATCCCATATCCATCGGTGTTTGACATCAGAGATGGTGTACGGGTGCTCAGTGGAGACTGGGTACACTGGATGGACTCGCCGAGAACTCCCAGATGGTGATATACCACACGTCAGATGGCAGTTCTCCGGTGACACTGGTACAGGGTAGTCTGTAGACCCGAGATCGTCATGGAGTCTTGTGTGATTCCCACTGTGCTTTGATTTCCACCTTACCACGTCCAAGAGGGCGTGCAAAATGGTGGCTTTTGGGTACAGTCCCGAATCACATGGAGGCAATGAGCGATAGGAGGGGATTCGTCTCTCCCGGTATAGGGAGTTGATGTTGTGCTGTGTTCGATTGGCTATAACTGGAAGTCCCTGGCCAGGGCTGATATAGAGATTTACTAGTAAGTGTTACTAGTAGTTTCTCGACCAGTTATGAGCCACACATCGACACGACTTATCGGTTACTGGGGTCTGACGTATACCACCCCTAGACTTGATATGCGACATATCAGACGAACAGACCGGACTGTACGGGAGTGTTACTGATTGGATTCACTCGAGAACGCACATGCTAGCTTGTTGATCTTCTGATCGCTCAATACCTGGGTGGCTGTTACGTTTAGCTGACCGCTTGCAGCTTGTGGGTGTTTGATATGATCATCACCTGCTACCGGCGTATTGACGATTCTTTAGAGTCCTACACAGAGGTTTCTTGGCTCAGGCGAAACGGAGTAGAGGCACATATGTGATATGTGCAGGACCGAGAATAATGCGATATGAGATACCGTATTATATTGTCGCGATATTTAGATATGAACTGGGTCATCGGATCAAGTGTTGATCCGATGAATCGGTAAATGATATATTAGTCGGTAATATTCGATATAGCCGGATCGTCGGATCAAGTGTTGATTCGATGATTTAATGTATAATAATATATATGATATATTATTACATTATCTAATATTGGATCGCTTTATTATTTCATTTTCTCATTGGATGATACATTGATATATATGCGATATATGTTAATTGTATTATTTTTTTTTGTTGCAAATATATAATATATATATGATATATATTATTGTGACATGATATGATTAATTGTTAAACATGTTTAAGGATGATTAATTGAGGTTAGGGTTTGATTTGGGTTAGATGCTTCATGCACCTTCTAGAAGCATTTTCTTTTGTCATTGTTAAGATATTTATTGGATGACACATTTTTAACCCAACCAAACCCTAACTCTAGTTTATTCTCTACACAATCCTAGCTACTCATCCTTGACCATGGTTTATATATCAATCATATTCATTTCTTTCTATTCATCACAAAAGGAAAATAATCATTATCCTTTTCCATTATCATCTTCTTCTCTCTTGAAGAAGCTCACTTGATTTTCTTTATGTGATGAATAAATATGAGAAAATGATTTAAAAGGAAAGCAAAAATACTACTCTCTCATCCTCATCTCATCTAGCCCATGAGATTAGTGTGTTCATCTCTTTAGAGTGAGAAAGCTTGAGTCTTTGCAACTTCGACGTAGATCATCGGAGATTTGGAACACTTCAAGCTAGCATGGATCGTTCGAGTCGTGGAGCCTCTCATGAGTCCGGGAGATCATGGATCGCGGCAAAGGGACTTCTACTCGGAGCTTGTGAAGCGAAGGAGCGGACTACAAAGGTTGTAATCCCTCACACTTAGATAAAAGTTATCATCTTGCATGTTTAAACCTAATAATCTAGCAAAGATCCCAGCTTTGGGTTGTTCGGCACGTCTAATTTTTTATCCGGGCATGTTTGATGCCTTATGAACCTTCACAAGAGTGCCTAGGAACCCTACACAAATGATGAACAACAAAATGAACAACCTTTTCTAGTGAGGCCTAGGGTCCTTTTTATAGGTTTGGGAATGAGTAGCTTCCTTAAGAAGCTTGGATTAGGTTAGCTTCCCTTGTAAGCTAGTTAGTTAGGTAGAAGCCTCTAGAACTAGTTAGTTAGGGATTAGCTTCTACCTTAAGCTAAGAGGTTAGGGGGAAGGTTCTAGGCTCTTAAGGTAGTTAGGGTGAAGCTTGCTTTGGAAGCTAGGAGTGTTTAGCTTGTACAAGGAACCCTTTGCTGATATGGCAGAAGCTTCAGGAGTTTTCTGGAATTTGCAGTGGCTTTCTGAGGTGTAGGCACTGAGGTAAGAATTATGAAGTCAATTGGGGATGATGACGTGGCATGGCCGCCGCGGTTCCGCGGCGCAAGGCGGCTCCGGCCGCGGAACCGCGGCCAGGTGGTTGCCTTAGGGCTTGAAACTTCTTACACTGTCTTCTTCTATCTTTGGTATTTTTCTCTGATATGTTGATTCCCTGAATTCCTTTTAGATCATTTCCAGATTTCAAATCCTTGAGTTGGCGTATTCTTTAACAGCACTGTTATATAAATTTGACCGATCTCTTGGAATTTCCTGCACAGACTTCGAAACACAAGTTACGCTACACAAGAATGATGCGATGTTATAAAATACAGTCAATTTCCCTTAAAGTGCCGGTTTTAAAGTCTAACACATGTAATATGGTATTTTACGACTGTTTTGCTAATATGTGCTATATGAATGCCGAACAGCTCTAGATGAGTGCAACCGATAGGGAAATTGCCGGTTTAAAGATGCAGTATTTTCGACTGATCAAATTCCGCCAAACTTATTTTCGATCGTCTCGAGCGAATTGTTTTATTAAAAAGAGAAGGAGAAAATAAAGAAAGAGAAAATCAAACTAGCACACTTTCGTAGGCAACACGATTGCACTGAGCATGTGCAACAACCCTTTAAACCTCTAGGTGTCCCTAGTAGGAGGAGTGTTGTCTCCGGAGGGTTTTCAGCGGATTGCACCCACAAAATCCAATAATAAAAGAAAGATCATGAAATTTACATTTAAAGAAAAGAATTGTAAAAGAAAAGCTTTGAAAATTAGGGTTTCCAACTAAGCTAGCTTTTCGGTTGTCATGAGCCCTATCTTAATAGTCATGAAAAGATGTCAGAAATCACATCATCCCTCAATAAAACATCGTCTTTATTCTTCATTCCTATCTTTCTTCCAAACATCGATCATCTCACCCTGCGTGTGTGTAAAGACATCCCTACACCCGGAGAATTCAATTCAAGCTAGCATACTCTTGCCCATCAGCCTCAGTACTTTTTAATTAATGAATATTTAGATGAGATTGCTCACACACTTTCATGCGACCGTTAATACTTCTTGAGTTACTAACCGACCGATTACTCATGTGCTTGCTTATTTGGTGTATTTTCCTCGTCTTGCACCACCTAAAGGCTTAGCAGTGACTCCCAGACCAGTTGGCCTTAGGGCACTAGGTGAAGAGGCACCCTCGCTATATTTTTTTTATTGCTGCCTTGGCGATAAAAAAACCAGTGTCCATTTTTCTCACCATTTTATATTTTCTTCATTTTTTTTATTTTATTTCCTTCATACATCGGCTTTAAGACAAGAGCATTTCAAGGTATCCTTTACTATCCCGGGCTTCAAGACGAGTGTAAGTGCGAATAGCAGGGTATCAACGTTCAAAAATGTTTGGCTTCCAGAATAGAAACTATTTTTCAGACTTATTTTTATCCTCAGATTAGTGACTTCCTTTATCTTACTAGCCCTTGGGACAACGGCTCATAACTACTTATTACTAGTTCGTATAAGAAAACTTCTAATTTTCTTGGTTTTCTTAAATTTTTCTAATCTCATGGATGTAATTTTTCACTATCTAATCTTTTATTATCTTATTTATGTACAAATTTTTTTAAATATTAAATATTTTTATATTTTGAATTTTTTTAAATTTTTATAGGTTTTTAAAGACATGTTTTGTGCTTATGCAAATGAAATGCAAATGATGCAAAAGTAAGCACAAACCTCCCCTAAACTTGTTTTCAACAGTGTCCTCACTGTTGCCAACCGTTATATCTACAAAACCTGTAAGCTTGGGAGGAATTTATTCGTGGGGGCAAAATATATAAGTGAAGATCCTCCCCCAAACTTATTCTTTTCACTCACCTCCATTCAAAAAATGATGCAGTGATAAACATGACATGGGGTGAGACGGAGGAATTTTAATCAAGATAAAATGGTTCCTGTAAGAACAGGAGCTCCTCCGTGGGGTCAGTGGAAAAATACGGCTTTAGTCTATGTCCATTCACTTTGAAAAATGTGCCGTTTTTAACATTTTCTACTTCTACTGCCCCGTGCGGGTATACAGACCGCACAACAAAAGGTCCCTTCCACCGAGATCGAAGCTTACCCACGTGAAGGTGTAGTCGTGAATGATAAAGAAGGACTTGTTGACCAGGTGTAAATGTTTTCCACAAAATGTTTTTATCATGAAAAACCTTGGTCCTATTCTTTACGATTACAGCGTTATCATAAGCTTCATCGCGGAGTTCGCTTAGCTCATTTAATTGTAGCTTCCGAACGTTGCAGGCTTGGTTTAGGTCAAAGTTGATTTCCTTAATAGCCCACAATGCTTTATGCTCAATCTCGACTGGCAAGTGACAGTTAGTTATATGTATGACCTAGAGGCCATTACTGTACATACGATGTATATTGTAGTGGATGCTAAGACATATATAGGGAGGACTTTCTTGCTCGACATGATAGTACGCTATCTGGTTACCCTTTATCTTAACATGTACTCTGATTGTCTCTATGTTACATGTTGATAAAGCCCTTAGGATATGTACTCGACTACTGGGACTATGATGAGATCATACTAGTGGGGCCACGGTAGTCGACGAGTACATCCTATAACTGTTCCTAGTCGAGGGTGTATCGAGACATGGCATCGATGCACCAGAGTAGACTAGCGTATACGCATCTTGACCCATATGATGGGCGATGGATGATCCCATATCCATCGGTGTTTGACATCTTGGATGGTGTATGGGTGCTCAGTGGAGACTGGGTACACTGGACGGATTCGCCGAGAACTCCCAGATGGTATTATACCTTACGTCAGATGGCAGTTCTCCGGTGACACTGGTACCGAGTAGTCTGTTGACCCGAGATCGTCATAGAGTCTTGTGTGATTCCCACTGTGCTTTGATTTCCATCATACCACCTCCAAGAGGGCGTGCAAAAAGGTGGCTTTTGGGTACAGTCCCGAATCACATGGAGGCAATGAGCGATAGGAGGGGATTCGTCTCTCCCGGTATAGGGAGTTGATGTTGCGCTGTGTTCGATTGGCTATAACCAGAAATCCCTGGCCAGGGTTGCTGAGATTTACTGGTAAGTGTTATCAGTAGTTTCTCGAACTGTTATAGACCTCATATCAACACGACTTATCAAGCTACCGGGGTCTGACGTTTACCACCCCTAGGCGAGATATGCGACATATCAGACGACGAGAACGGACTGTACGGGAGTGTTACTGATTGGATTCACAGGAGAATGTACAGGCTTGCTTGTTGATCTTCTGAACGCTCAATACCTGGGTAGCTGTTACGTTTAGCTGACCGCTTGCAGCTTGTGGGTGTTTGATATGATCATCACCTACTGCCGGCGTATTGACGATTCTTTAGAGTCCTACACAGAGATTTCTTGGCTCAGGCAAAACGGAGTAGGAGCACGTATGTGATATGTGCGGGACCGAGGATAATGCGGTATGTGATACCGTATTGGATTCTCACGATATGAGATATCGGCCGGGTATATGTGATATAGCCGGGTCATAGTATTAGTCGGTTATTTATGAAATAGCCGGATTATCGGATCAAGTGTTGATTCGATAATTTAATGTATAATAATATATATGATATATTAAATTACATTAACTAATATTTTCTCACTAAAAGATTCATTTTCTCACGTGATAATACATTGATATATATGCGATATATGTTAATTGTATTATTTTCTATTGTTACAAAATATATTGTATATGTGATATATAATATTGTAACATGTTAGGGTTACAAATTTAACAATGGTTTAGGGTTTAAACTTGGTTAGGGTTTGGATTAGGGTTAGCTTTTGCATGAAGCTTCCATGAAGCTTCATGAAGCTTTGACTTTGTGGTTGCTTGATATTTTTGTGAGATATTATGTTAACCCAATCCATACCATTAACTCTAGTTAACTCTCTACAAGGGTTAACTCTTTTCATGCTTAACCCTTGGTTAGATTTATAACCACTACAATAATTCATTGTTCATCACAAAAGGATTAAGTGATCATCTTCATTCATCTTCTTCTTCCTTGAGTTCCTTCATGAAAAAGCTTTCTTTTGTGATGAAAGTGAGTGAGAAAAAGAATATAAATGAGAGCAAAAATCTACTTCATCATCCTCATCTATCCTTGCCATTTAGATGAGGGTGTTCACTTCATATTATGAGTGTTAGCTTGTGTTAATGAAACTTCAAGGTAGATCATCTTAGTATCGAAGATCGGAAGCAAAGGTTGCATCATTCTCTTCGTGAAGCCTCTCGAGAGTCCAGAACACGATGATCGCAGCGAAGGGACCTCAACACGGAGCTTAAGAAATGAAGGACCGGATCTACAAAAGTTGTAATCCCTCTCACTTAGTGTTAAAGAGTTTAACATGCTAGTTTTTGCCTAAACCCTAGTTTAAAGATCCGGCTTCGGGTTGTTCGGCACGGCTAAAATTTTAATCGGGCATGGTTGATGCCTCGTAGACCCTTGTGCGCGTGCCTAGCAACCCTACAGTGGTATCAGAGCCAAGCTAGAGCTTTAGGCAAAGTGTAAGCGAAGTTTAAAGTCCGATCGAACCCGAGAACCCCGATCAAACCCCTTCTCTGGATAATTTTTCAAAATGTTGATTTTTCTGAATTAAAAATTCTCAGAAAATAGAGCAGGTAAATATAAGGATTACTGTAGAAAACGACCCCCTGAATCCACTGTAGCGCCACGGAACCGCATCCATAGCCTGCTTTTTGCGGCGGTTCCGCGGCTGTATGTAAAGATCAGGGAATTCTGTTTCTACAGTAATCTCCGTAGGTGATGCCTGATTCTTCTGGGAATTTTTTATTTTCACTCCAGTGTTGAGTTTTCTGGGTTGTATTGGGGAATTAATGATTCAATCGGATATTTTAACTTTGTTTTGTTTTTCCGGATAATTTTAGAACGTGTTAAAAAGTTCGACCGGATATCAATAACTCACTTTTTCTCGACCCGGAAAATTTCCAAGTGTTGGATTTTTCCGTTGTTTAAGAACGTTCTAAGTCGTGCAAGTAACGCGATGGACCCTCTAGAAGACAACAAACCTTAACTTGATTATGTGACCGTCTTGAACTGCCTTTTGAACCTTAGGGTTTGGGGCAGTACAGCGTGCCACATGTGAGGCGTTGGCTTGACCCTTCTACGGCTGGACCATTGGTACTGTGGCATGTGATGGATGTTTTTAAACTGATTTCAAGTGTTGAGATATATATAGGGAAAACTTGGGTGTTTGATTATTCGATCGGAAAGTTTAACATTGTCTATTTATCTGGAATGTGATACAATATTTGGAATCCACAGGTAGTTATGAGATAACTAATTTGAATGTTATAAATCTACTAGTTCAGTCTCAGATGATCGGCTGCCTCGGAATTTTGATGTGATCAAAAGTCCGTCGAAATCACGTAGCGTACGCGGATACTCGCCGGGTAAACTTAATAGACAGCCACGCCCCAAAGCCCCGACCAAGTGACTGTAGGAGAACCCCGTCGCCAAAAGCATCCGTCAGGGTGCTCGCGGCAGCGGTGTTCCGCCTTAGTGCACTTCGTCGACGGCATCTGGGGGTGCGGCCGTCTACTAAAGTTTGCGACGAGCATTCGATCAGGATGTCGGGAATCTTGTTGAATTGCCCGACTTGATATTGAAAAGAGTTTTCGATAATGAGACTAAAATGCGGGGTTTATAATTGTTAGGCATGCGATGTCTAAGAAATTCAATTGGTTAGGCATGTGATGTCTAAGGAGGTTGCGGATTCCAACTGTTGTAGTTTTACACTTTCTTTTCTGTGACCGTAAGCGTAGTATGTGGTGTATCGCCGGCTTTGTTGCTATACATCAACGACAATCGGGATACGCATACTTGCTTACGTTGATGATATGAGATATTATGTGTTGCTGTGATATGTTATATTGGATCGTCGCGTTTTGAATAGCCAGGGGTTTTATGTGAGATGAGAGTTTTTTCCTTTTTCATTCATGTAAAATTCATTTGTATGTAATATTCTTTTATTGGGGCACTTCCGGGCTGAGGATGATGTCACCGTTGTATATTATTTACTTTTCCGCATTAGGTAGACCCAAGGCGGGGTGCACAAGTAACCGGGTTCTAGGGTCCAGTGGGAGACCATCTCGAGGAGTCGAGACCGGGTCTCCTAACCCTAGAATTGTCAGTGTTACTTGCCGCTCTCGTAGGGGTCAAGGGATGTGGTTTTGGCTATTCATCGCGACCGTGGAATCCGTGTTTTATACAGGCTCGTATTGAAAACACGGACGTCCTAGTATATCCAATATTTCATATATGTTCTTCTGCTGCAATGTTCTGTGATGAAATCATATTACTGCCTGAGACAAATGTTTATATTATATATATGAGATATATGTTATATTGTAGATTTCGTTTCAAATGTGATGCTTGTGAAGCATAATTAAAAAGGGGACTTCATTAATGAGATTAATGAAATAAAAGAAACCTAAAGATGTTGTAGAAACTTGTTTCAAAAACAGGTAGCTATGGTTCTTGCTTTGCATCGCGGTGTTCCTTGTAGAACATCCTGCACCTTACTCGATAAGGAAAGGGCCGAGATCCTTTCATCGGGAGTGACCCCTTTAGCAATGACTGGCAGATGCTACACCCCTCGGTGTGTCTTTTGATTGCTTTTGGAGTTTTTGCTTTGCATAGTGGTATATATGATATATCCTGCACCTTATTCGATGAGGAAAGGGCCGACGATCCCTTCACCGGGAGTGACCCCTTTAGCAAAACTAGAAAAGCCTAAAAAACACTCCATTTAAAAAATTACTTGATTCTACAACGATATCAAGTTCATTACGCAAAGGGTTTTCTTAAAAACCTGTCGTAGCCCTCCGCCATTTCAGATAAGTAATAGTTAGTATTCGTGCTGCGTTTGTTGACCTCTGTCAAGGCGTAGTGTACGGTAGCTGATTAGTGCTTATCTGTATAAGCATATGATGTGATTGATTTAGGGTAGTCGTGCGACCTTGTTGACCTCTGTCAAGGGTCGTGCGGGTGGGTTTACTTCAATCAGGAAATGACGGGTTGAACTTGACTAGCAGCCTATGGTTTGTTGACCTCTGTCAAGGTCATAGGACGCTAGGGGTAAAATATTATTGGGAATTTCAAGTGTTGAAATTTGCAATGAGATTGCATACCTTCTATGAGATAGTTGGATCCCGATACCCGTTGCGAGTAAGAGTTACTCCTGGGAGAGTTTTACACATTACAATTAGCCGATCAAGTAGGTGTCTAGAAAGGTGTTAACGGGGTTACGCCTATGGGAAAACGAGGTATACTTTAATTAGGTTCGTGTGAAAGCACGGGGGACCTCCCTCAAAGTACCGACACTGGCCTGGCTGAAAGATTGGCGAACTTGTAGCGTGTAATTAATCCCGGCTAGTCTTTCCTTTTAGGGTTTGAAGGAAGATTTGATTAAAACAGTGGGAGACATCCTGATTAAATATATTAGATAACCAATCTAATCTTTCAAGAGCATACGCTGAGTGTTTTCTTCTCTCTCTCTCCACGTAGCGACCATATCACGCCTTAATCAAGATAATAATACAGATATATTGACCGAACCCGCTTGTTATACTGAGCTGGGGAACGTTGGTCCCGCTCCAACTTATAATTGTTATAAGACAGAGCAGGAAATTGGGGAATACCAGATTTCCCGTGCCGCCCAAACGAAGAAAGTGCATGCTGATGCATCATCTTCGGGTGTGTTAATTACATAGAACTGTTTCTCAGTATCCTTTACGTCCTGGGTATGAGATACCGGATCAGGATCCCGCATATGTAATCTGTTACATGGGCTATAGATAGGCAGAGAACTGAGAACGGGTGAAAAGTTTTATGAGATAGAAAACGGTGCAAGTGTTGCAACCAAGTCTGTTGGTCACTATCACCCTGTATTACCAGAATACATTGATTCTGAACAAATGTTATTAGATACCGAACCTGATGTACAACATCATATCAGTCTCTTTATTAGTAAAGAAATGATATAATTTTGTAATGTTGGATAATGTTTTGAACATTTCCTATATCAAGAGTTGATCGGTTCATGCACGTTATCTAAAAGCATTGACGTTCTAAATCAAACTACAGTTCTTAGTATACAGAACACACACAAGCGGAAGAGTTCAGAAATGAACGAATCCTTCTTGAGGCATTGTAGACTAGGTCATATCAATGCGACCCGACTAGCTAAGTTACATTTAGATGCATATTTAAATTAGTTTAAATTTACATCTTATGAAACTTGCCGGTCATATCACAGAGATAAGATGACCACAGCTCCGTTTATTGGAAACAGAGAAAGAGTTAGTGAACTCTTGGGATTGATAGATGCTGATGTATGAAAGTCCCCTGTCTACACATGCCAAGACCGGTTCTTTGTACTTCATTACATTCTCTGATAATCTCTCAAGATTCAGACATATGTTCCTGTTGAAACACAAGTCCGAACCTTTTGAGATATTCACAAAATGTAAGTTAGAAGTAGAGAACCAAAATACGGGTATAAGTATTATGTCCTTTGATGAGATCAAGGAGGAGAATACTTGAGCACGGAATTCCTGGACTATTCTAAAGGAGAATGAGATTCTCTCTCAGCATTACTCCTCCGTATACACCACAACACGTCGGTATATCGGGGCGGAGCAATAGCACCCTATGTGATATGGTGTGCTCTATGATGAGTACTACTGAGTTTCCTATTTCCTTTTGGGAGTTATGCACTTGAGAAGTTGCATACCTATTGAATAGGGTTCAAATAAAATCAGTTACCTACCACTTCATATGTGATATGGAATGGGAAGAGCCCATATCTTAAGTATGTTAAGATTTGGGGTTGTCCAGCCTATGTCTGAAAAGCAAAATCCGGACAAGCTTGAGGCAAGGTCTGTTATGTAGAACTGGAAAGGTTCCAGCAATACAAACTGCAGCTGATGATTTGGTAGAACCAAAGGATTAAATAGTTTCCAACGAACCTCAGCCTCTCCGCCGATCTAGTAGGGTTCCTCACCCACCTGAGAGATACTTTGGTTTCTCTATGACAGTGGGAGCGAGGATTGCATCATGAGATGATGACCCAACTAGTTTCGAGCTGGCCATCAGGAGTGGGACTCTGTAAGAATGGCTGGATGGTTAGTGATCTGAGATGGAATCCTTATACACCAACAAAGTATGGACTTTGGTTGCTTTATCTGAAGGGTTAAATCCCCTTCAGGAGCAAGTATATCTTGAGAAGATTACTAGGTGTACATGGAAAAGTTGAGACTTTCAAAGCTATGCTTAAGTCCATCCAGATCCTACTTGCCACGGCTACATACCATGACTACGATATCTGGTGGTTAGGTGTCATGACTGATTTTCTAAATGATATTTTAGAAGAGAGCGTCTATAAGTACACAGCCAGAGGGCTTCGTAGATAGTGGGAGCAGCGGAAACGTGAGCAAGATGTTTTATGTGATAAAACATGCATCGCGGAGTTGGAATATCTGTTTTGATGTGGTAGTCAAAGAGTTTGACTTCATCAAAATGGTAGATGAACCTTGTATATACAAAAAGGTAGTAGGGAGTATGGTGGTGATCCTCGTAGAGTACGTGGATGACATACTCTTGATAGGGAAGGAGTTTCCTATGCTACGCTCGGTCAATCTCCGCTTATCACAAGGATTCTCCATATAGGATCAAATGATACCTCCTAAATCCTGGGTTTTGGATCTATGAGATAGATCTAATTGGATGTTAGGATACAGACTTGTTGTAGTGATATGGTATCAATCGATCCTGGGGAGAATCACTGGAAAGGTTCCAGGGTGATAAGGAAGACTGAATGTCAGTCGCAGGCATTGTCTATACCCTCAGTAGAGGGACGGTATGTTGGAAGAGTTCCAAGCTAGATACCATGACTTACTAGACGATTAAAGGCATGATACATCGTTACCAAGGATACTACCAAAGACGATCAACCATCTCCATGATCAGGTGATACTGCCTAAGAATTATATCTGGATTTCTGATGAACTTCGTTCCTACCATTGTGTGACAATGGAGTTGTGGCTTTAGCCAAGGAACTACCGTCCCATCAGAAATCCAGATATAATTCTTAGGCAGTATCACCTGATCATGGAGATGGTTGATCTCCAGGGAGATCGAGGTTAGGAGAGTAGACACAGAGGACAACAGCGCGGATCCACTCACGAAGGCCTTTTTCCCAGTAGAGACTTTTATGGGATGGTTGAGTATGAGATACTTCAACCAAAGCTAATTGTTGGGTATGTGATACCACAACAGATGACCCTAGTGCAAGTGGGAGATTTTTAGTTATATGTATGCCTTAGAGGCCATTACTGTACATACGATGTATATTGTAGTGGATGCTAGGACATATATAGGGAGGACTTTCTTGCTCGACATGATAGTACGCTATCTGGTTACCCTTTATCTTAACATGCACTCTGATTGTGTCTATGTTACATGTTGATAAATCCCTTAGGATATGTACTCGACTACTGGGACTATGATGAGATCATACTAGTGGGGCCACGGTAGTCGACGAGTACATCCTATAATTGTTCCTAGTCGAGGGTGTATCGAGACAGGGCATCGATGCACCAGAGTAGACTAGCGTATACGCATGTTGACCCATATGATGGGCGATGGATGATCCCATATCCATCGGTGTTTGACATCAAGGATGGTGTACGGGTGCTCAGTGGAGACTGGGTACACTGGACGGACTCGCCGAGAACTCCCAGATGGTATTATACCTTACGTCAGATGGCAGTTCTCCGGTGACACTGGTACAGAGTAGTCTGTTGACCCGAGATCGTCATAGAGTCTTGTGTGATTCCCACTGTGCTTTGATTTCCATCATACCACGTCCAAGAGGGCGTTCAAAAAGGTGGCTTTTGGGTACAGTCCAGAATCACATGGAGGCAATGAGCGATAGGAGGGGATTCGTTTCTCCCGGTATAGGGAGTTGATGTTGCGCTGTGTTCGATTGGATATAACCAGAAATCCCTGGCCAGGGTTGCTGAGATTTACTGGTAAGTGTTATCAGTAGTTTCTCGAACTGTTATAGACCTCATATCGACACGACTTATCAATCTACCGGGGTCTGACGTTTGCCACCCCTAGGCGAGATATGCGACATATCAGACGACGAGACCGGACTGTACGGGAAAGTTACTGATTGGATTCACAGGAGAATGTACAGGCTTGCTTGTTGATCTTGTGAGTGCTCAATACCTGGGTAGCTGTTATGTTTAGCTGACCGCTTGCAGCTTGTGGGTGTTTGATATGATCATCACCTACTGCCGGCATATTGACGATTCTTTAGAGTCCTACACAGAGGTTTCTTGGCTCAGGCAAAACGGAGTAGGAGCACGTATGTGATATGTGCGGGACCGAGGATAATGCGGTATGTGATGCCGTATTGGATTCTCGCGATATGAGATATCGGGCGGGTATATGTGATATAGCCGGGTCATAGTATTAGTCGGTTATTTGTGAAATAGCCGGATTATCGGATCAAGTGTTGATTCGATAATTTAGTGTATAATAATATATATGATATATTAAATTACATTAACTAATATTTTCTCACTAAAAGATTCATTTTCTCACGTGATAATACATTGATATATATGCGATATATGTTAATTGTATTATTTTCTATTGTTACAAAATATATTGTATATGTGATATATAATATTGTAACATGTTAGGGTTACAAATTTAACAATGGTTTAGGGTTTAAACTTGGTTAGGGTTTGGATTAGGGTTAGCTTTTGCATGAAGCTTCATGAAGCTTTGACTTTATGGTTGCTTGATATTTTTGTGAGATATTATGTTAAGCCAATCCAAACCATTAACTCTAGTTAACTCTCTACAAGGGTTAACTCTTTTCATGCTTAACCCTTGGTTAGATTTGTAACCACTACAATAATTCATTGTTCATCACAAAAGGATTAAGTGATCATCTTCATTCATCTTCTTCTTCCTTGAGTTCCTTCATGAAAAAGCTTTCTTTTGTGATGAAAGTGAGTGAGAAAAAGAATATAAATGAGAGAAAAAATCCTACTTCATCATCCTCATCTATCCTTGCCATTTAGATGAGGGTGTTCACTTCATATTATGAGTGTTAGCTTGTGTTAATGAAACTTCAAGGTAGATCATCTTAGTATCGAAGATCGGAAGCAAAGGTTGCATCATTCTCTTCGTGAAGCCTCTCGAGAGTCCAGAACACGATGATCGTAGCGAAGGGACCTCAACACGGAGCATAAGAAATGAAGGACCGGACCTACAAAGGTTGTAATCCCTCTCACTTAGTGTTAAAGAGTTTAACATGCTCGTTTTCGCCTAAACCCTAGTTTAAAGATCCGGCTTCGGGTTGTTCGGCACGGCTAAAATTTTAATCAGGCATGGTTGATGCCTCGTAGACCCTTGTGCGCGTGCCTAGCAACCCTACAGTGACATGACTTCCCAAACACTAACCTATATGGAGACATCCCTAGGTCGGTTTTAAATGCAGTTCAGAATGCCCAAAGAGCATCCGTCAGTTTGGTCGACCAATCTTTTCTATTCTTAGCAACAGTCTCCTCCAGGATTTGTTTGATCTGTCTATCTGAAATCTCAGCCTGCCCGCTCGTTTGGGGATGATAGGGTGTAGAAAGTCTGTGGTTGATTGCGTATTTCCGCATCAGAGTCTCGAAAGACCTGTTGCAGAAATGTGTCCCGTTGTTGCTAATTATAGCGCGTGGGTGTCTAAATCGCGAAAAGATATTTTCTTTTAAGAACTTAATGACAACCTTCTTGTCATTAGTGCGACATGGAATGGCTTCAACCCACTTTGAGACGTAATCAACCGCCAGCAGTATGTACAAATTCCCAAAGGAGTTGGGAAAGGGACCCATAAAGTCAATGCCCCAAACATCGAAAATTTCAACCACTAAGATGGGTTGCTGAGGCATTTCATTTCTCCGGGAAATTCTACCCGTGTACTGACACTGTGTACAAGTTTTGCAATAATCAAATGCGTCCTTGAACAAGGTCGGCCAATAAAATCCGCATTGCAAAGCCTTCTCCACCGTCTTTTTAGGACCGAAGTGACCCCCACAGGCCTGATCATGACAAAAAGATAGAACACTCTTGAACTCTTCTTTCGGGACACACCGGCGAATGATCTGATCAGGACAATACTTAAACAGATATGGATCATCCCAGTAAAAGTGTTTTACTTGGGATAGAAAACGGTATTTGTCCTGTTTTGACCAATCGCTGGGTATCAGTCCCGTTACAAGATAGTTCACAATATCTCTGAACCAAGGTTCATTGGATACGCTCAAGAGTTGTTCGTCTGGAAACGAATCATTGATCGGCAGGGTCACATGGGAAGAAGAGATGCGTGAAAGATGGTCGGCTACCACGTTTTCACATCCTTTCTTAATTTTGATAACAAGATTGAATTCTTGTAATAGAAGGATCCAACGTATTAGCCTACCTTTTGCATCTTTCTTCTCCAGAAGATGTTTCAAGGCGGAATGGTCAGTGTACACAACTATAGGTGAGCCAATCAAGTAAGGCCTGAATTTTTCTAATGCAAATACAACTGCCAAAAGTTCTTTTTCGGTAGTTGTATAGTTAATTTGAGCATCATTCAGGGTCTTACTTTCATAATAGATCACGTGTGGCATCTTTTCAATGTGCTGTCCTAAGACTGCACCAACTGCAAAATCGGATGCATCACACATCAGCTCAAAGGGGTAGTCCCAATTTGGAGACGATAGAACGGGGGCTGTAGTGAGGGAGTGTTTGAGTGAGTCGAAAGCTTCCTCACAATCCGAGTCAAAGTGGAAGGTCGTATCCTTGGCCAAGAGAAGAGTTAAGGGTCTAGCAATTTTGCTAAAATCCTTAATGAATCTCCTATAAAAACCCGCATGGCCAAGAAATGATCGAATGTCCTTGACGCTTTTGGGATGAGGAAGGTTTTGAATGACATCTATCTTAGCTCTGTCAACCTCAATGCCTTTCTGTGAAATAATATTTCCAAGCATAATTCCCTCTTAGACCATGAAATGGCATTTTTCCCAATTCAAGGTTAAGTTCTTCTCTTTGCAACGAGTAAGAACTGCGTCAAGATTCGATAGGCAATCAGAAAAAGAGTCTCCAAAAATCGAGAAATCGTCCATAAAAATCTCCAAAAAATTCTTGACCATGTCAGAGAATATCCCCATCATACACCGCTGAAAGGTAGCGGGAGCATTGCATAACCCAAAGGGCATGCCTCTATAAGCAAAGGTACCAAAATGACAAGTAAAAGTGGTTTTATCTTGATCCTTTTTGGCTATGGGGACCTGATTATAGCCAGAGTATCCGTCCATAAAGCAATAATACTCTCGTCCAGCTAAGCGTTCCAGCATCTGATCAATGAAAGGTAGAGGAAAGTGGTCCTTCCTCGTGGCGGCATTGAGTTTTCTGTAATCAATACATACACGCCACCCAGTTTGGGCGCGTGTCTGAATCAACTCATTTGCCTCATTGGTAATAACAGTGATGCCGGATTTCTTAGGGACGACATGTATTGGATTCACCCATTGGCTATCGGAGATTGGGTATATAATACCATTATCAAGGCATTTGACGATCTCTTTCATCACCGCTTCCTTCATGACGGGGTTCAACCGTCTCTGTGGTTCTCGGGTTGGTCTGGCATCATCCATCATATGTATATGATGTTCTACTATCAAGGGACTAATCCCTTTGATTTTCGCCATAGTCCAACCAAACGCCTCTCTATTAGATCTCAATACCGATAAAAGTGCATTCTCTTGCTCTGATGCTAGAGAAGCGGATATGATAACCGGTAAAAACTCATTCTCACCTAAATATGCATATTTAAGATGAGAAGGTAAAATTTTGAGATCTAATGCTGGCGGAGAAATAATAGAAGGTGGGATCATCGAGTGATTTTTGGAGTCGCAAAGAAGCTCATAGCCTGTGAAAGATACAGACTCGGGTGGTGATAAGTCAGGAGTGTCGGACTCAAGTGTGGAAAAGGTGTCCTCACTAAGATCATGTGCAAGATCAAACAGTGATGTGGTAGTGTCGTCGAGATCTGTAAAGCAAAGATCCTCAACTCCGCAACTTTCGGGAGCAATCTCGTGGACAGAGCACACATCAAGAATATGAGCAGAGGGTTCTGATGGCTGACTTCCAACTTTGTAGATGTTTAGTTCAATGGTCATATTTCCAAATGATAAGTTCATTGAACCGTTTCTACAATTAATAACAGCATTGGAAGTGGCAAGGAAGGTCGACCCAAAATCACCGGAATTTGGCTCCGGGGGTTTGCTACAGGTTGTGTATCGAGAATAATGAAGTCCACAGGGAATACAAATTCCCTGACCTTTATCAACACATCCTCTAGTTCACCCCTTGGTTTGGTGATTGAACGGTTTGCCATTTGGAGAGTGCAGTGAGCTGGTTTCAACTCTCCAATCCCTAGCTGCTCATAGACAGAATATGGAAGTAGGTTAACACTTGTGCCAAGGTCTAAAAGAGCACGATTTATGTTTTTACCCCCAATAGAAATCGATATCGTAGGACATCCTGGGTCCTTACGTTTCTTTGGTAGCTGTGGGATAAAAGCAGTGCTAATGTTATTAGACATGAAGACCTTCTTCGGCACTTGAGTCTTCCTCTTCCTAGTGCACAAGTCCTTAAGAATTTTCTCATAAGCGGGGACTTGTTGAATAGCATCTAGGAGAGGGATGCTGATGTTAACCTGTTTGAACATTTCCATAATTTTCTCCATATGTGGACTCGATTTGTTACCCCTTAACCGATTCGGGTAAGGAGCTTTAGCAATAAGCGCTGGGTCCATCATAGGAGAAGGAAGTGGGGGTAGACGTGATCCCAAAAGAGGAGTGGGGATCGTCTGTGGAGAACTAGAAGAGCTATACTGAGGTGTCGAGCCTAGTGGGAAATGGAGAATAGGCTCGCGAGAAGGCGGTGGGGTAGAAGAACAAGGATCAGAAGTAGAAGTGTGTGTGTGAGGAAAGGTCTCAGCCGGGGTGTTATTGATAGGATTTTCAATATCATCAATTCCTTCCCCAACATGGTTATTCAGCACTCTTCCTGATCTCAACGTTGTGACGGCATTTACATTGTAATGCCCAGGATTCGGTAGGGGTTGAGACGGAAGTTTCCCTTTTTCTCTCGCACTCATTTCGGCTTTAAGTCGTGCAATTTCAGCTTCCATCGATCTGATACTCTCAGCTTGGGACGCTGAGTTTTTCTTTATCTCACTGACGGAAGATCTAACCTCAGCCGACACCTCTATGAAATTTGACAAGAGTGATTTCATGGTTTGAGTGAATTGAGAGAATTCGTCAGAACAGGTCATCTGCATAGGATTAGATGGTGCAGGAGTGTGGACCTGATTTTGAAAATTTTGTGACTGGTAGGGGTGCTGAGTGAGTTGAAGTGGTTGCTGTTGTGGTGGAAGAGCCCTTTGGAAATTATTTTGGCTTGGAACCGTGTTTTGATGTTGTTGTTGGTTCCAAGCAAAATTCGGGTGATTTCTCCAACCCTGATTGTACATGGAAGAATATGGATCGTTTCTAAGTCTTTGAAATGCGGCATTGGTATGCTCGTGACCTTAAAACGGAGAGTTTAATGGACATTCTTCGGTTAAGTGAGAAGGATCAGAACAACACCCACATACAGTTTTGGGGAGCGACATTGGGTTTAGGGAGGCTGCTGAAAATTTATGTTCCATAGCCTCGAGCTTCTTTTGCATTGCTGCCATCTCAGCTCGAACACCTATGGACACATCAATTTGGTGTACGCCACCCCTAATCGATGACTGTGTTCCACTCTCCCACTGTAAGGATTTTTCAGCGAACTCTTCTAAAAATTTCCACGCTTCCCCATTATCCTTGGTCATAAAGGTGCATTGACACATGTTTTCAAGGTTCTGTTTGGTGTTTGGGTTAATGCCCTCATAAATGATTCGGCAAAGATCCCATCTCGGGATGCCGTGATGCGGACATTGAACCAAAAGATCCTTGAAACGTTCAAAGCATTTTGAGAATGGTTCAGTCGGAAGCTGGGTGAATTGATTTAGTTCGCTACGGATTCGAGCTGTCTTTTGCATAGGGTAGAATTTCTTAAGGAATGCCGCAACGAATTCTTCCCAATTCGTAATGGAATGTGCGGTAGTGTTATATAGCCACTTCTCGGCTATATCGCACAAAGTAAATGGAAGAAGACGTAGACGCATAGCATCCACTGAAAGTTGTGACGTATCCATCATTGCGCATACGTTTTCAAATTTGGTGATAAAGACGTATGCATCTTCAGTCTCGAGACCGTGGAATTTGGGTAGAAGGTTGATGTATTGGGGTTTAATCTCAAAATTATCCCCGTTGGCTGGTGGAATGGATAAGCAGGTCGAAAGAGGACCTCGCAAAGGATAGCACCTCTCTTGGAGAGAGATGCGGGGTGGATTCTGCGCACCAACGGACGGCGGCAGATTGGTGGTAAAGAAATTCGATGGAGACGGATCCATCAATGTGGGTGTGGTGGTGGGTAAAGAAGAAGTAAATGGAGAAATACTGAGTTCAGAGTCGATCGGGGGGACGCGGACTAAACGGGCACTAGAATCCCGTGTCCAGCCTATCTTGCACTAAAAAGGGTTAGTACATGTGGCAGCGTGACTTATAATTAGGGGAAATGATTGAATGCGGTGTTTGTTTTGAAAAATGATACGGTTTTTTGAAAATATGATGCGAATCACAACAAATACAACAAGCAAAACCTTAATTCTAGGGGTCACCTAGGTCAAAGCTCTAGACCGCTCCTAACTGCCAAAAGACAAGTCGCAGGATAAATCCTCCACCGCCTCTTTGTCTCTCCTGTGGCCAGGTAAGTGCCAGGTAAGTGGGAGATTCTCCACTACGTAAGTAGTGGGCCTAATTAAGTAACCACTAGCCTTTGACACACTTGCCTTAGACACCACAAAAGAAACGCGGATAAGCAATGAATTACCCACGGCCTTCTCTTGTCCTAAGTGAGCGCGACGGTCCTTAGAGTCATATCTAGATATTTTTTAGTTAATAAGGGTAAATGCGGATGCAAGTTCGTGATTTTTGGGGCTTAGGAAGGGTAATGAACTCCTCACCTAATCTGGATTTGGTCGTGCCCCTTAATGTCCGTATTAATATGCAAACAACCACAAAACCAAAAACACGCACAATTTATTTTTCTTTTTGCGGCGCTGCGATTTTTGCAAAGAAGCCTGCAGAAATTTGTTAATTAGAGCAGACAGAGGAGGAGATAAGAAAGTTAGGATTCACCTGAGAAAATTTTGTACAGAGAAGCCCTCAACAAGGCGCGGAACCGCCGCAAATGATGGGTTAAAAGCGCGGAATCGCGCCCCTTGGTACCGTTCAATGCACCAAAATTCCACAGCAAGCTGCTGTTCACTCCTTGAGCTCTCTGGAAATGTCTGAAATTTTTTTCACTTTCTCCACAGCTTCCAGAATTCCTCGCAATCAATGTAGGGTTCCTAGGCACACCCATGAGGTTCTACAACTGATCAACCATGCCAAAATCAAAAATTTCCATGTGCCAAAGAACCCTATACTAGATCGTTAACTAGAGGTAAGGCGAAACATGCAAGCAAACTACTTTGCTACTAAGTGAAAGAGACTACAACCTTTGTAGATCTGGTCCTCCACATCTCTAGCTCCGTGTTGACGTCCCTCCGCTGTGATCATCGGAATCCCGGACTCTAGCGTCGGTTTCATCGGAGAAATGGCTGGGCTAGGTCGTCGACTTCGATGCAGAAGATGATCTACGTCGAGGCAACTCAAACTCAAGCTCCATCTTCATTAGGTCATGAAACTTGTGAAGATAACACACTCTACTACATGGCAATTGGTAGAGGATGAAGAAATAGGAAGTGGGTTGACTTTAGATTTGGATTTCTCACTCTAAATCTCATGGCACCATTAGAGGTAGCAAGCTTTCTTGAAGCTTGATGAAGATGAAGAAGAAGAAAAGAATGAAAAGAATAAAAAGATAATCAAATAAGAATGAAACTTATCCTTTTAATTATGGTACCATGGTTAAGTTAAGCCCTCATGCTTAACTTGTGTAGAGAATTAACCAAAGACTTGGGTTACGGGTTGGGTTAAAGAATTATCAAAAGAAATGACAAAAGAGTGGACTTTGTCAAGGTTTCTCAAAGCTTCTTCAAGCTTGACAACTTTGACCAAGTTCATTTCTTTTGTTAATTCTCTTGATAAAACAATACCCTAATATTAAACTTAATCTTGATATAATTCTCATACACACAACTTGTATGTATCATCAAACACGATACAAACACATGTACACAAATATATATCATATATACACTTATGCACAAACTAGTGAGAAAACAAATCTTAGGTGAACCAATACTAGTTAATGTAAAGTAATATATCAAATATATAATTATACATTAAATCATTAAATCAACACTTGATTTAATGATTCGGTCATACTGCATATAACCGACTAATATCAAGTGTATCAATGTATCGAATCAACATTTGATTCGGTAACCCGGCTATATTTTATATAACCGTCCAATGATACAAATCGCGAGAATAGAATACGCCAGCAGGAAACCACTGTGTAGGACTCTAAAGACTCGTCAATACGCTGACAGCAGGTGATGATCATATCAAACACCCACAAGCCGCAAGCGGTCTGCTAAACGTAACGGCCACCCGGATATTGAGCGATCAGAAGATCAACGAGCAAGCCCGCTCACACTCCTATGAATCCAACCAGCAACACTTACCGTACAGTCCGGTCTGTTCGTCTGATATGTCGCATATCTCGCCTAGGGGTGGTAAACGTCAGACCCCAGTAGCTTGATAAGTCATGCCGATATAAGGTCCATAACAAGCGTGAAACTACTGATAACTCTTACCAGTATATCACTGCAACCCTGGCCAGGGATTTCCAGTTATGGACAGTCGAGCATAGCGCAACATCAACCCCCAATACCGGGAGAGACGAATCCCCTCCTATCGCTCATTGCCTCCATGTGAATCGGGACTGTACCCAAAAACCACCTGTTTGCACGACTCAGTAGAGCCGTGGTAGGGTGGAAATCAAAGCACAGTGGGAGACACACAAGACTCTATGACGATCTCGGGTCAACAGACTAAGCTGTACCAGTGTCACCAGAGAACTGCCATCTGACGTGAAGTATAATACCATCTGGGAGTTCTCGGCGAGTCCGTTCAGTGTACCCAGTCACCACCGAGCACCCGCATACCATCTCTGATGTCAAACACCAATGGATATGGGATCATCCATCGCCCATCACATGGGTCGAGAAGATATACGCTAGTCTACTCTGGAATATCGATGCCCCGTCTCGATATTCCCACGACTGGGAACATTGAAGGACGTACTCATGGACTACCCAGGCCCCACTAGTATGATCTACATCATAGTCTTGGAAGTCGAGTACACATCCTAAGGGCTTTATCAACATGTAACAGAGAAACAGAAAGTATACATGTTAAGATAAAGAGCAACCAGATAGCGTACTATCATGTCGAGCAAGAAAGTCCTACCTATATACATCCTACAATATACGTCCCAGCATCCACTACAATATACATCCTATGTACAGTAATGGCCTCTAGAACGTACATATAACTAACAATCAAATCACAACAACACGTTTAGATTTTGTGCGAATTTTGATCTCAAAATTGTAATGGAATAAATCTTTTAATTCAAATTTCAATAAAGAACGAATTAGCGCACGATCCCCGGCAACGGCGCCATTTGATTGATCGTTTCTTTGTTTGTCGGTTTAGAAAATGAATAGAAATCACAATCAAAGAATTATTTTGACCGCAATCAATAACGGTGTCGGTTTTTAGCGCGTTAGTATGTGCGGATCGTCCATAGGGATTGTGCGATTCGTTCGTATTTGTTTTGTTTTGAATTGAAAATTTAATAGAAAAGAAAAGCAAAACGATTCAAGATTTATATCAATGAATTTCAAGAATCAACTAGATCTAATCAAGAATCAAGAAAGCGTTAAACATCAAGAATCAAGAAGTGATATAATTCCAATCGATTTAAGTTTCAAGATTTGAAGTAAAGCTCGTAGGAGTCGATTAGATCATAGATGTGAAGAAGATTCGAAATTACTTTTTCTTATCCATTAACGAATTGATGCTAAATCGATGTCGATTTATCGAGGATTAAAGATCTTGCGAAGAATTAGGGTTTCTTCATCCTATCCTTTGTCCTTTCGATGAATCACATTCACAAGATAGCTTCTAGGAAATTGAATGATCGATCGTTGATCTCTAGATCGTGCAAAAATAATCAAGAACGCATTTCGCATCAATCTAGATCATCGATCATTCAATTTTCAAGAATTTACAATCGTTATAGGACTTAAGAAAACGTTTAAAGATTCATCAACATCATCATTCTACCGATCATCTCGACTCCTCCACGAGCGGAGTTTTATTCAAGCATCATCACAAAGAATACATTCAAGAATCGAAGTTGAATCATAATGCTTGAATTGAAATATAAGCAAGTTAAAAGAATCTTCACCTTTATTTATTCCACAATTTGTTACACATTGCTCAAGACTACAAGAATTTGAGAAGGAACAAGATTGTCGAATCTAGCGTTGCATCGGCTCCTTGAGTCGCGGATCGGCTTGGATCTCATGCTCCGATGAAGTCCGGCTTCGCTTCTAAAGGATGGTTGAAGGCTTGCTTTGCTAGAACTCAAAGGATCTTGAATTTGGTTTCTTGATTGGATTAGGGTTAGGGTTTGGAGGTGGCAAGTGTTGGGTTGAAGAGGTGATAGAATTACAACAACAAACAACAATGATCAACAACCACAACACTCAACAACAAATGATGAACAACAAAATGAACAACCTTTTCTAGTGAGGCCTAGGGTCCTTTTTATTGGTTTGGGAATGAGTAGCTTCCTTAAGAAGCTTGGATTATGTTAGCTTCCCTTGTAAGCTAGTTAGTTAGGTAGAAGCCTCTAGAACTAGTTAGTTAGGGATTAGAGTCTACCTTAAGCTAAGAGGTTAGGGGGAAGGTTCTAGGCTCTTAAGGTAGTTAGGGTGAAGCTTGCTTTGGAAGCTAGGAGTGTTTAGCTTATACAAGGAACCCTTTGCTGATATGGCAGAAGCTTTAGGAGTTTTCTGGAATTTGCAGTCGCTTTCTGAGGTGTAGGAACTGAGGTAAGAATTATGAAGTCAATTGGGGATGATGACGTGGCATGGCCGCCGCGGTTCCGCGGCGCAAGGTGGCTCCGGCCGCGGAACCGCGGCCAGGTGGCTGCCTTAGGGCTTGAAACTTCTTACACTGTCTTCTTCTGTCTTTGGTATTATTCTCTGATATGTTGATTCCCTGAATTCCTTTTAGATCATTTCCAGATTTCAAATCCTTGAGTTGGCGTATTCTTTAACAGCACTGTTATATAAATTTGACCGATCTCTTGGAATTTCCTGCACAGACTTCGAAACACAAGTTACGCTACACAAGAATGATGCGATGTTATAAAATACAGTCAATTTCCATTAAAGTGCCGGTTTTAAAGTCTAACACATGTAATCTGGTATTTTACGACTGTTTTGCTAATATGTGCTATATGAATGCCGAACAGCTCTAGATGAGTGCAACTGATAGGGAAATTGCCGGTTTAAAGATGCAGTATTTTCGACTGATCAAATTCCCCCAAACTTATTTTCGATCGTCTCAAGCGAATTTTTTTTATTAAAAATAGAAGGAGAAAATAAAGAAAGAGAAAAACTAACTAGCACACTTTCGTAGGCAACACGATTGCACCGAGCACGTGCAACAAGCCTTTAAACCTCTAGGTGTCCCTAGTAGGAGGAGTGTTGTCTCCGGAGGGTTTTTAGCGGATTGCACCCACAAAATCTAATAATAAAAGAAAGATCATGAAATTTACATTTAAAGAAAAGAATTGTAAAAGAAAAGCTTTGAAAATTAGGGTTTCCAACTAAGCTAGCTTTTCGGTTGTCATGAGCCATATCTTAATAGTCATGAAAAGATGTCAGAAATCACATCATCCCTCGATAAAACATCGTCTTTATTCTTCATTCCTATCTTTCTTCCAAACATCGATCATCTCACCCTGCGTGTGTGTAAAGACATCCCTACACCCGGAGAATTCAATTCAAGCTATCATACTCTTGCCCATCAGCCTCAGTACTTTTTAATTAATGAATATTTAGATGAGATTGCTCACACACTTTCATGCGACCGTTAATACTTCTTGAGGTACTAACCGACCGATTACTCATGTGCTTTCTTATTTGGTGTATTTTCCTCGTCTTGCACCACCTAAGGCTTAGCAGCGACTCCCAAACCAGTTGGCCTTAGGGCACTAGGTGAAGTGGCACCCTCGCTATATTTTTTATTGCTGCCTTGGCGATAAAAAAACAGTGTCCATTTTTCTCACCATTTTATATTTTCTTCATTTTTTTTATTTTATTTCCTTCATACATCGGCTTTAAGACAAGAGCATTTCAAGGTATCCTTTACTATCCCGGGCTTCAAGACGAGTGTAAGTGCGAATAGCAGGGTATCAACGTTCAAAAATGTTTGGCTTCCAGAATAGAAACTATTTTTCAGACTTATTTTTATCCTCAGATTAGTGACTTCCTTTATCTTACTAACCCTTGGGACAACGGCTCATAACTACTTATTACTAGTTCGTATAAGAAAACTTCTAATTTTCTTGGTTTTCTTAAATTTTTCTAATCTCATGGATGTAATTTTTCACTATCTAATCTTTTATTATCTTATTTATGTACAAATTTTTTTAAATATTAAATATTTTTATATTTTGAAATTTTTTAAATTTTTATAGGTTTTTAAAGACATGTTTTGTGCTTATGCAAATGATATGCAAATGATGCAAAAGTAAGCACAAACCTCCCCCAAACTTGTTTTCAACAGTGTCCTCACTGTTGACAATCGTTATATCTACAAAACTTGTAAGCTTGGGAGGAATTTATTAGTGGGGGCAAAATATATAAGTGAAGATCCTCCCCCAAACTTATTCTTTTCACCCACCTCCATTCAAAAAATGATGCAGTGATATACATGACATGGGGTGAGACGGAGGAATTTTAATCAAGATAAAATGGCTCCTGTAAGAACAGGAGCTCCTCCGTGGGGTCAGTGGAAAAATACGGTTTTAGTCTATGTCCATTCACTTTGAAAAATGTGCTGTTTTTAACATTTTCTACTTCTACTGCCCCGTGCGGGTATACAGACCGCACAACAAAAGGTCCCTTCCACCGAGATCGAAGCTTACCCGCATGAAGGTGTAGTCGTGAATCATAAAGAAAGACTTGTTGACCAGGTGTAAATGTTTTCCTCAAAATGTTTTTATCATGAAAAACCTTGGTCCTATTCTTTACGATTACAGCGTTATCATAAGCTTCATCGCGGAGTTCGCTTAGCTCATTTAATTGCAGCTTCCGAAAGTTGCAGGCTTGGTTTAGGTCAAAGTTGATTTCCTTAATAGCCCACAATGCTTATCCTCAATCTCGACTGGCAAGTGATATGCCTTCCCAAACACTAACCTATATGGAGACATCCCTAGGTCGGTTTTAAATGCAGTTCGGAATGCCCAAAGAGCATCCGTCAGTTTGGTCGACCAATATTTTCTATTCTTAGCAACAGTCTTCTCCAGGATTTGTTTGATCTGTCTATTTGAAATCTCAGCCTGCCCGCACGTTTGGGGATGATAGGGTGTAGAAAGTCTGTGGTTTATTGCGTATTTCCGCATCAGAGTCTCAAAAGACCTGTTGCAGAAATGTGTCCCGTTGTCGCTAATTATAGCGCGTGGGTGTCCAAATCGCAAAAAGATATTTTCTTTTAAGAACTTAATGACAACCTTCTTGTCATTAGTGCGACATGGAATGGCTTCAACCCACTTTGAGACGTAATCAACCGCCAGCAGTATGTACAAATTCCCAAAGGAGTTGGGAAAGGGACCCATAAAGTCAATGCCCCAAACATCGAAAATTTCAACCACTAAGATGGGTTGCTGAGGCATTTCATTTCTCCGGGAAATTCTACCCATGTACTGACACTGTGTACAGGTTTTGCAATAATCAAATGCGTCCTTGAATAAGGTCGGCCAATAAAATCCGCATTGCAAAATCTTCTCCGCCGTCTTTTTAGGACCGAAGTGACCCCCACAGGCCTGATCATGACAAAAAGATAGAACACTCTTGAACTCTTCTTTCGGGACACACTGGCGAATGATCTGATCAGGACAATACTTAAACAGATAAGGATCATCCCAGTAAAAGTGTTTACTGGGGATAGAAAACGGTATTTGTCCTGTTTTGACTAATCGCTGGGTATCAGTCCAGTTACAAGATAGTTCACAATATCCCTGAACCAAGGTTCATTGGATACGCTCAAGATTTGTTCGTCTGGAAACGAATCATTGATCGGCAGGGTCACAGGGGAAGAAGAGATGCGTGAAAGATGGTCGGCTACCACTTTTTCACATCCTTTCTTATCTTTGATAACAAGATCGAATTCTTGTAATAGAAGGATCCAACGTATTAGCCTACCTTTTGCATCTTTCTTCGCCAGAAGATGTTTCAAGGCAGAATGGTCAGTGTACACAACTATAGGTGAGCCAATCAAGTAAGGCCTGAATTTTTCTAATGCAAATACAACTGCCAAAAGTTCTTTTTCGGTTGTTGTATAGTTAATTTGAGCACTAAACACTAATCGAAGCTAAACTTCACTAACTAAGCAAACTAGGGGGTAAGTTCAAGAAGTATACCCCACACTCGACCTTGGGAGGCAGGAGGAAGAAGAAGGAGTAGAGGAAAGGAGCTGCAGCTGAAGTTGTTGCTGCTGCTGCTGCTCACTGCTTCTACTGCTGTGCTGTGCTGTGCTGCTGCTGCTGTGCTGCTGCTGGGAGTGTGGGTGTGTGAGTATGAGAGTGAGAGGTTGAGAGAAAATGAGCACAAGAATGAGAGGAAAAATGATAACTCCCAATGTCAACCCCTCCTTTCTCTCTCTTCATTAAATGCAAGCATGTGCTCTGCCATGATGCATTCTCCCTCTCTCATTCTCTCAAGTCAACACCCTAAAACAAAAATTCAAATTAAAACAACCAACAAATAACTAAATAGACTTAATTAAAACCCAAAAGACTTAATCCCCATTATTAAACCCACCATGGTTGCTAATCATGGTACAACCTCATTTCAAACCCTAGTTTACATGCACATGTGTGTGCAAGCCTAGGAAAATTCTAGGAAAGTATTTATTAAATTTGGAAAAATATTTGAAACCCAATTTGGTAAACTTTTTATTAAAAACCCTTTATATAAATATAATTAGCCACTAAACACATCCTAAGGTGTTACAACCAGAGCTTAATGTACTTCTTCCTGCAGCGGATTTTGATTGTTGAGATAGTATTCTGCAGATTTACAGTTCTTGTTCGATCATGGAGTACAGCTTAGGTTCGCCTCTTCTGAGGAGACAGCTTGCTCATGTCCGCGCCCGACCATTTTTCCTTAATCGCTTTCGCGAGGCACTGCCCGCCGATGCTCGTTCGTCATAGATGCTTGAGCATACTCGGCTGGGTAATGATTCGGAGTCCTTGATGTATGACCAGGGTGTCCTACGTTTAGGGACGCGTTGTGTACCTGTTGCTGATGGGCAGAGACGCGAAATCTTAGAACAGGCACATCAGTCAGCTTCGGTGTTCATTCAAGTTCCACCAACATTTGGTGTGACTCGTGAGATAGTTACGGGTGGACCGGGATGAAGAGTGATGTTTTGGATTTCGTTTCAAGGTGTCTGTCTTGTTGTGAGTTTGGGTTGAGCCTCTGAGACCGGCTGGAGAGTTGCAACCTTTAACCGTTCCGAAGTGGGAATGGGTGCAGATCTCCATGAATTTTGTTATGGTGTCTACTCAGGTTTAGTCCGGGTGTGACTCCATTCGGATGCTGTTGTCCGGTTTTGCTCAGTTTGCTCAGTTGTTCTTTGATAAGTTTGTGCGTTGCACAGAGTTCCTTCATGGGTCGTATCCAATGAAGGCACCCTGTTTGCTTGCCGCCTTGGGCAGGAGCTTCAGGAAGCCTTGGGTACTGGTTGAGCTTTAGCTCCGTTTTTCCATCACCAGGATGATGGTTTTGTGAGAGCGGGCTATACCGATTCTGGAGGATATGCTTGTGCGTACGTACTAATTGTTGTCGGCAGTTGGGGATCGTCACTCGCCATTGTTAGGGTTCTCCTTCAATAGCTGTTATCAGGAGACACTCCAGTTGGCAACCTTTAGGTTTTGTTGTTAGGTCGTGTCGATCACCAATCTATTTTTCTGACTCTGCGTAGTAGGATTTTTGGACCCCAGCTAGTCTAGAGACTTCGGAGATGATCCAGTTGGTTCAGGTCAGGATGAGTGTAGCCAGTGCAGACAGAGGTTTTATGCCGACCGTGATGGTCGCAGACTTGAGTTCGCAGTGGGAGATCATGTATTCCTACGGAATTTTCCGATGAATGACATGTTGAGTTTTGGGAAGCTTATCCCAGGATTATAGGTCCTTTAGAGATCCATAAAGCGAGTTAGTTTTGTTGCCTTTAACTTGGCACTTCCGCCCAGATTTCTGACAATTCACCCCGTTTTCTTTGTGTTGATACTTTACAATTACCTTCATGACTTTCTTACATGATTCAGCACCAGACCATTTAGCTTTGACGCGATCTTTTCGTTCACCGGCAGCTATTGGTGTAGATGGCTCGGCAGGTAGAGAAACTTCGGTCAAGGGTCTTTCTATCTGTGGAGGGTTTTCTTGGACGTAGCCGTTTAGTGAGGTGATCACTTGGGAGGCTGCGAGCGAGATTTGGGAGTTTTGTACTCTTCTCTTTGAAGGTACGCTTAGTGAGAATTTTAAATTCGGGGATGAATTTTTATAAGGGGGTAGATTGTAACGCCTTAGATTTTGGTTAGTGTTCGTTTAGACGTTAATGCGGGTTTACTGTATAAAGTTTACCAATTCGGGTTCCTCACATTTTATAACATTTAATTAATAATTTATTATTATTTGTTATAAGCATGCACGCACGTGTGCACGTAAAAGTGAGGATTTGTTTGTACTAATTTATATCTTAGCAACCTTGACACTTAACCTAATCTATCCCTTTGCTTTAATCCTTGTTTAATCCATCCTTAACCCTAATTTATCTTGATCTTTTGTGTGTGTGAGAGAGAGATATTTGTTCGAGTGATGAGGTGTATGTGAATGCATTAAGTGGTGATTAATGCTTTGGATACACTCACCTCTCACCTCACCTTACACTCACCTCCCTCTCTCTTCATCATTTCCTCTCTTTCTTTTTTTTCTCTAACTCTTTTATTCTTCATCTCTCCCTCAACTAAACTGAACACTTCATTTCCCTTCATTAAATCCATCACAAAAGTTCACAAAATCATATCTTTTCTTGGATATTGCCTCTTGGATGCCATGGAGCATGCAAAGCTTGTATCTTTGGGTTCTTTTGGCTAGGTAATAATCCCTATCTGTTCTTTTTGTTGTTTTTGTGTAGCTTAGCTTGTTAGATTTAGTTTAGATAGCGTAAAGTTTAGTTTGATGCATAATATCGTATTTTAGTGCCTATATGTGACTTCTGTGATCTGCTGTGACCCGGATTAAATACTAGAAAACCAAACAAAGTTGTAGTGATGTACTAGTGACCCTGGAGCACCACCTGAGACACGAGACCCACCCCACCGGCACAGGCCGGCGACCCAAATAGAAATTCCGGCGACACCGGTTTTGTAGAGGAGTTGGGGTGTTGGGTTTTTGTGGGTAGTTGTCTTCTGTTGGTTAGGGGTGTTTGGTACTGTTTACTTTTTTAGTGTTTGCTGTATGAAAAATCTGGGATCACCTAGGTTGGTTGTAGTGTTTTGTGTCCGCGCGATACGTTATATGACACGGATTATGCACTTTGGGTGGTTTTGCTCTTAAGTTGTTTTCGTCATGTCGCTACGCACGTTAGCCACAATACGAACACTTGAGAGTATGTTTTGTGTTGTTGTGTCGGTTAAATGTAGTTTGTACGTGTTTTAGGGTTATTATTAATATACACTTATTTTATTGTCTTACTGTTGTAGGTTCGCAGCCGGGGATTACGGACACAGCTACAAAGGGAAAACAGGTGGTTGGCTACACTTAGCCAGGAGTGTTGGTGAGTAGATTTAACATCTACAGGGGAATCTCCCGCATGGCGTTATGCGTCTGGGCTAGAGATGTTATTCTGTTGCATATTCTATGTCATATTTAGAATTGCGCATTTACCCTACTGCTTAGTTAGTGTTGTGCTTGGACTAGTATCCTTAGGACACTGCACCATTATTGACGGCTTATGTTGCACGAGCACTGATTGTATGCCACACACACCGTCAATAATTGACATGTCACGCACAACCCACATATAGAAATGATATTGCTTGGTTAGGAACATTGAGACATTGATTCATATTTCTTATCGCATATGACATTTAGCATACCTGTATATCCACATGCTTACACATATGCCTTTACATACTTACGTGTTAGATACCTGTATACCTATAGAGTATCGTACCATTAGTGATAGGTACATACACACTTTATGTCATAGCTACAGGTATACCTTGCTCACATAATTCACTTATACCCAGAGGGTATACTACATCATTACTTATAGGTAAATACATATATCTTGCTATACCTTTATGTTGCACATATATCTGGTTATAGCTACATGTTTACCTTTACTTGATGTTATTTTAGAATTGTAGAGATTAGGAACCGCATGATATTATATTTACTTGTTACAGTTAATTGCGGCTTTTCCTTTATACGCTCGCATTTCAGATTATGATGCGTATATTATATTCACGGATTTTCGCATTGTGATATGGATTTTTCATGATGTTTTCTGGATTTGGGGATCGTGGGAGTTTCTTGAAATTATGCATTATTTGAAAAACCCGGTTTCCCTTGATATGATATTTCAGCAGCCACCATGAGATTTATCGGTTCGGATATATATATACCCCACGCGAGGAAAGGAGGGATCCGTGTGCGGGTACATGGTAGGGCCCGGAGGTACCCCGGGGCAAGAATCTCAGTGAGGAGATGAGTTAGTGGGGGAACCATACTTTCCGGTGACATTACCAATGACTCGGCGGTTATCATGGGGATACCGACGGGAGTCATGTGCGTATGGATATGTCGAGAGGCGAGGGTCAAAGCTAGGCACTCGAGCTTTCTCAAGTACACTGGATAGCGGTAAAGAACATTCTCAAGTACCTGAGAAGGACTAAGGAGATGTTCTTGGTGTATGGCGGAAAAGACCTCCAGCTTGAGGCCTTTGCTGACTCCAGCTTCCAGAGTGACAAGGATGACTCCAAGTCCATGTCGGGTTATGTCTTTACCCTCAATGGAGGGGCGGTTTGCTGGAAGAGTTCCAAGCAGGAGACCGTTGCTGACTCAACTATGGAAGCGGAGTACATAGCTGCTTGCGATGCCGCAAAGGAAGCTGTCTGGATGAAGAAGTTCCTCACGGAACTTCAGGTGGTTCCTACCATTGTTGATCCAATACCACTGTATTGCGACAACAACGGAGCTATAGCTTTAGCGAAGGAACCCAGGTCCCATCAGAAGTCCAGGCACATTTTGAGGCGGTATCACCTGATCAGGGAGATCATAGATCGCCAGGAGATCGAGGTGAAGAGAGTTAATACGGAGAACAACACTGCAGATCCACTCACGAAGGCCCTACCCCAGACTCAGTTCGAGCGGCTGATCGAGATGATAGGTCTTCGATACGCCAGTACATGGCCTTAGTGCAAGTGGGAGATTGTTAGTGTATATGCCCTAGAGGCCATTACTGTATCATACTAGTTTGTATATTACTTAATGGAAGCTTGGGATATTCACAGTTGTATATACAATCTTGCTCGAAATGGTAGTATGCTACTTGGTTTGTCTCTGCTTTAATATGTGCATGTGTTTCTTTTAGCATATTGCTGATATACATATTAGTAGAGCCCTTAGGATCTTTGCTTGATTACCAGTGTTGTGATGGCGCTCACACTCGTGGGAGCTGGGTGATCTATAAGCACATCCTTATACAGGTCCCTAGTCGTTGGACTATCGAGACAGGGCATCGATACTCCGGAGTAGACTAGCGTATGCGCTTCTCATCCCAGTGTGGGAGACGGTCTGTCCCACAGCCGTTAGTACGTCGTACTTGAGATAGTATACGGGTGCTCGTTGGGTTACGAGTACACTGGACAGGACTCGTCGGGAACTGTTGGTTGGTATTATACCTATCGTCATTTATCAGTTCCCAGGTGACATGAGTACAGCTTAGTCCGTTGACTTGACACTGTCACTTCGCCTCGAGTGTGTTCCCACTGCACTTTGATTACTACCCTACCACGGCTCAAAGGAGTCGTGCAAACAGGTAGTTTTTGGGTGCAGTCCCGAAGCACTTGGAGGCAGTGACGGTTAGACAGGATTCGTCTCTCCCGGTATTGGGGGTCGACATCGCGCTGTGTCCAGGAGAGCCATTACACGAGTTGTCCCTGGCCAGGGCAAGCGAGATATACTGGTAGGTTTCCAGTGTTATCTCAGGGTGTTCTGGGCTTCACTCCGGCACGACTTGTACCGCTATTAGGGGACTGACGTTCACCGCCCCCCTAGGCCTGCCATGCGATGTATCAGACGAACAGACTGGACTGTACGGAGATTGTCACATACAGGCTCAGTAGGAGTTCAGATAGGGTTCACCTCGTCAGTTTTCTTATCGACATCTACCTGGGGACCGTTACGTACAGCTAGTGCCGCTTGCGGTCTGTGGTTAAACCCACTGCCAGCGTAGTGTCGAGTCTTTAGAGTCCCACACAGAGTGCTATTCGCCTTTAGGCAAAATGAGTAGAGGTCGCATGGTTTTGCGACAGGGTTCGTTCACATCCGCGCACTTGTGCACGTTTGCTGTCCGGACAGTTTATACTAGCGGGCTTTGGTTTAAGACGGATCCTAGTATATGATTTGAGATTGGTTTTTCTCATTATATTCGTGTTCCTCGGATCACGGATGCGGGTGCGTATGCACAGTTGCTTGAGACAGAGGGAGAGGACTTTGATTAGGGTTAATGGCTATTGTCATTTTATTAACCCTAATGATTATGTGTGTATTATAGTTAATTGATAATTAGTTTAATAATTGTGCATGGTTATGGTTGTTGACCATTTGACCTTATTGACTTGTTGACCTAGGTTGACACTTTGACCATCATCATTTCTTTTGGAAGATGCTTTTTGATCTTTGCAAATTGAAATGATAATGGTCATGTCATGATTAACCATGACAATTATCTAGCTAATTATTCAATTAAAATAATTCACACATATTAGTGAGAATGGTTCTATTATTTTCTCATTCTATCATATCCTTTCTCTCTCTTGTTCTTCCTCTCCCTCAAGCTCTCCCCCTCTCATGTGTTGAGAAACACTTGAGCTTGAGAAAAACCCTCTCTTGATCTTCTCTACTCTTATCTAGGGTTGAAGGACTAGCACTTCTTGAACCCTAGTTACTTCTAGCTTGGAGTTGAAGCCAAAGGTTGAGGCTTTCGGGTGGATCTTTCTTCGGCGTGAGAAGACAAGCAAGGTGACCTCCTTCCACCACTCCAAGGAGCAAGGAGAGAAGGACTTAGAGCCCAAGGTATAACCTTTCTAGCACTTAGCTAGTTTGTAGTTAGCTTTAGCAAGTTTTTGTTTAGCAAAGATCCTTATAGCATAGTCCATGTTGCCTATAGTTGATAAAAATCCGATTTTTATTATGTTTTCCGCCTCCCCGTAAGCACCGGGGTGGGCAACGTGGACTTACAGACCGGCCTCTCTCCATTTAGTTGACATGCACTGGAGACAGCTGCATGATTTGAATCTGGTTCCAATTAAATCAATGCCTTTGTTTCTATATTGGATATAGAATAGTTTATATTTTAACAATGTTAAGGTACGGGGAGTTGTCCGGCTTATGCTTAAAACCAGACTCTGGATAACTTAAGGCACATTTCTGTAATGGCTGTTTGTGGGTTGACCCGGGCTATGACGAGGGTTAACCTTCTACCATCTGGAAGATCAATAGTAATATCGTTCTTGACTCGCCACAGTTTTAGTAAAATAGATTTTTTCAGAAAACAGTAGTAGGGGTATGGTAAAACTGGAAGTGATTTCAGAATCGCAAACGATTACTGAAAATTTAATAGGACCTAAAGATTCAATCTGGTTTGACATTCCATTGGCCACTCAGCAGATATGGTGGGTAACCTCCGGAACTCGAGAGGTACTTCGGTATGCTCAAAGATGGTGATAGGGAGGTTCTTGTTTACCCAGACTTGCCATTGCTGCTGTTCCAGACTATGAGACCCGGCAGGAGGATGAGTATAGCGTCGTTCTAAACTAGCTCTAGAAGTGCACGTGTATATGACTCTGCCAGAGGGTTGTCGTAGTCAGTGGGAGCAGCGGAAGCATAATGGACAAGTAGGTTATGTCTATTTATGGACTAAAGTAGATATAGCGGAGATAGATCATCGATTTCTGATGTGACAGTCACAGGTTTGACTTCATCAGAATAGGGGATGGATCTATTAAGAAGGTAGTAGGGTGTGATGTCCTGGTTTGGATGACATACACAGAGTAGGAAGTGAAATTCCTATAATACGATCGGTTATACTTTGGTTGTCACACAGTGTTTTCTCCACATAGGATATGATATAATATCAGACATTCTGGTTAATAGATATATGGTTTTAGATCTAGATTTGGGTAGTTTCCCAATCTGGGTACTTAAACAGTATTCTAAAAGTGTTTTAGAATGGACGACTCCTGACACGGTAGTGTACCTGCAGGTGATGGAGTCACCCTCTCTAAAGGTGTCTTACAGACTAAAGGGGAGAGGGATGTGCATGATTGGCAAATCACTTGCTTAGGCAATTGAGTCAATCATGAGATGTCAAGTACCATACCAGACGTTGTTTTTGCACTAGATGCAATAAGTTGATATTAATCCAATCCTGGAGAAACGTTCGGAAGCAGTTGTAGAACATAAGTGAATGTTCTAGGGATATGATAACAACAACCTCTTTCGGGGGACGGTTGTCATTCCAGGCTTCCAAGGTGACAGGGATGACATAGTGACTGTCAGAGTTATTGTTTTCCCTCTGACGAGGGGGAGTAGTTTGGACAGGTGATTGTTCATATCATAATATTGCATTATTATATTCCCCAGTCCTAGTTATTTTACAAATAAACAGGTGCTTTTGACCCATATCTGCTATATAATTACAGGTTACAGATTCTCGGGACAAAAACAGTGAAAAAGACAAAAGACGATACAAAAGTGAGACTACGACCAACAAACAGAGAATCTTGATAAAGCCTACACGAAGATCAGTTTACAAAGTACAAGGCAGTGCAAGGTTCAATACTTCGTCACGAAGCAATAGCAAACGTCCACTACAATGTTCACTGGAATGATCTGGAAGAAACCTAGAAGCAAACCTGAGAAAAGAACCAAAGAAATAAGAAGACAAAATCACCAGAAATATAACCAAGAATTTTCAGCAGACAAAGCCTCCATACGGCCGCGGTTCCGTGGCCAAACACCGCTTCTGGCCGCGGATCCGCAGCCGTCTATTGCACGTGTCGGTGGATTTTTCCAGAGACGGCGCGGAGCGTTGACTAGGTCTTTTCTTAGGGGTTATTTTTGTAAAAACAGATATGCGAGTCAATTGTAACCCTAGGGTTCCTATCCTCTATAAATAGGAACTCTAAATCCTGTATGAGGGCATGCCTCTTTTCATTTCATAAATTCAGATCTATACCGTGTTGATGTTTGGAGAGAGCCATCAATAAAAATTAGTAAGTTCCTTTATTTTCTTTGCCTTAGTTTACTTTAATTTAGAATATCTATAAATTCCCTAATGAGCGAGTAGTCTCCTCGCTTGTTAGGGTTAGCTTTAGGGAAAGGTTTGAGAGATGAGATCTCTCACCCCTTTCTTGCCCCATCGCACATAATAATTAGAACTCCATGCATACACGCACACACCGCTCCCTGCGGCACCTTACCACTAGAGGTAACGGTGATACCGTAGTATAAAGGTGTCACGACCCGAAAGAGCACGTGACTGGCCCTTGAACCATATGAAGCCTATAGGATTCCATCTGATCCAAGTAAGCCAAAAGCCCAGAAATCTAAAACCATTTTAAGAATAAGTAAAGGAACTGGTTTAAAGAAGTGAAGAAAACATGTTTGAAATCAAGGTTTTTAAATAACTAAGCCGAATGTGCATTTTAAAAACAGTACAATCTTTTCCAGAAATTTCGGCAGAGTTTCTTTTGTAAAAATGGCCCCGAATGGGGTAAAACAAGAATAACGATATATATGCAATGATAAAGGCATCCCCAAGCGGGAGCTAGCTCTTCGTCAATCGACGGTCACAACCACACAATGATATGTTAATATACAACGCCAAGTGGCGAGGATCAAATCCAAAGAAAGCTCAAGCAACAAGAAAACCGCAATACTACTAAGCGCGACTCTAGGTCGAATAATACAACACTGTCTCTAAGTCTGAAAGAATATACAAGTTTTGGTTGATGGACAATTTCTAGATACAATGAAATAAAATAAATACAATGGTGGTTCTTGATACGAAAGAATCCACCTACCAAAGCAAATCACCCGCAAGAAGGTAGTGTGCCAGAAATGCCGCAAAAGAAATCTGTACGGCAGAACCTGCAAGAACTGTGGCACAACGGGGGTGAGTTGCCAACTCGTGAATAGAAATATCTACAAGCAGAAACCGAATGCAAGACATAAACCTAAGTCAACGATCAGTAATATAATCCACAAAAGTATATCTGAATGTAATAAGGTGGCAAGGTAACATCTAATCATGTATGTAGTGCCAGATACTCAGGTGATAACATGTCATCAGTATAAGGTATGTCTTCATGAAGTAAATATGATGAAGTATCAAAGATATCAATACACATATATTAGCGTCCCATACCACTAATATTGGTGTAAGGGTATATATAACAGCGCCCTCATACCCTGTTATATATACAATAAAGTATGATCAGTACAAATCCATGTCTGTATGTATATGTGGAACCCGTCCACACGTCACCCACTGACAATAAGCATCATGTATGCAATGCATATACAATAAATAGGGGGTAGGGGAAGTGTAATATACCATCTACCATAAAGGCCCCGAGCACATAGGCTCCTCTCCAATCGAGCTCATAGGCTCCGAGCGCATAGGCTCCCATCACATCGAGCTCATAGGCTCCGAGCACATAGGCTCCTCTCACATCGAGCTCATAGGCTCCGAGCACATAGGCTCCTCTCACATCGAGCTCATAGGCTCCGAGCACATAGGCTCCCATCACATCGAGCTCATAGGCTCCGAGCACATAGGCTCCTCTCACATCGAGCTCATAGGCTCCGAGCACATAGGCTCCCATCACATCGAGCTCATAGGCTCCGAGCACATAGGCTCCTCTCACATCGAGCTCATAGGCTCCGAGCACATAGGCTCCCATCACATCGAGCTCATAGGCTCCGAGCACATAGGCTCCCATCACATCGAGCTCATAGGCTCCGAGCACATAGGCTCCTCTCACATCGAGCTCATAGGCTCCGAGCACATAGGCTCCCATCACATCGAGCTCATAGGCTCCGAGCACATAGGCTCCTCTCACATCGAGCTCATAGGCTCCGAGCACATAGGCTCCCATCACATCGAGCTCATATCACAGTGCGAAATCCATGAATTATAATACATGCTATATGAAACACTAATATGAGCATGGAACTTGTAAAGGCATATACACAAGGAATATGAATCAATAGCATATAAGCATGCAATGCAATGCGAGCTGTAGAGTGAATAGTAAAGGAACAGTAACGCGGCTTGCCATAGAAATAAGTATGACTCGGGTCTAGTTTAACATCTACTAAGCAAACTACAGATCTAAGTATCAAGTCAATCAGGAGGGGTAGGTGTGGAAACCACCTAAATCTGAGTCGGTAAACATAGATACATAGTCGGTGATCCCGCCTCAATGTCATATCGTAAGCTATCCTCGAGTTATGAGTGCGGATCTATCATCAATATTGGCTCGTACGGTAAATCATCGTACGGCATCCCCAATAGCTGGGTAGGGGTCAACATCTCACTGTCTCATCACATAACAGATATCACCATCATCAGATCATATAGTCTGGAGTACTACTCTATGTCTAGTACAAAACGGTAACATCAGTAAGTATGCATGCGGGGGTAAACACATATCCCAAGCCCGCAAGAATCACAAGTCATATCCCACATATGAATCGTGTCAAATCACCGATCTCAGGGCATCAAGCCCACATCATCAACTCATCTCCAAAGTCATCCCATATTATCAAACACAATCAAACACAGTGCAAGTAGAAGTGATAAGCAAGGGTGTGTGTATAGGTGGAATTCTATCCTAGGGTTCGCGACTATGACTACACTAGTCACTACTAACCCTAAACTATCCATAATACACCTATTATCATAATTAAACTACATAGTAATCTATCTACGGACTGCGGGGGTGCTATACGCCATCCACCCGACTTCCCCCTGTAGATATAATCTACTCACCTGGCATCATCATTTGCGGACATCACCACGCATTTGCTTGTCGTCCCGAAGTCTTCATGGGTACCTACACATCAAATATCGTATATGCGCATTAAAACCAAATCCAAACTAAAACGGCGCATGAAATCCAAAACGATACGATAAGGGGGCCTATAGGTGAGAACCTATGGCACGCTTTCAAAACCATCAATAAATCCTCTATATCGTCGTATAAACGACAAATAGTCGAGGCAAAACACAATCCACAATTTCAGAATCAAAAATACGGAATACGGAAACACGAATCCAAACCAGCAACTTATGATATATGCCCCAGATTTCACCCTAGATAGAATCTGTCAAAACTAGAAGTACCCTGGGTCAACACTAGAGGAACTGGGGCTGTGCACAGAAAACGAGGAAATTCCTCACTGGTCTGGCCGCAATTTGCGGCCAGAATGGAGATTTCGGCGGCCGTACGGATGAGTTGGGGGCTAGGGTTTGGGGTGTTGCCTCTCTGGTGCCTGCACATCTCACTGTCCACTCAATATTATTTTTGGGGTCTCGGGATGTTAGCAGATTCTCAATCACAGTGACAAATTCCAGTTTTTCCCCGATATTGGTTTCTACAATCCGTATTCCGTGGTTTGGTTCTCAGGTTAGGGTCTCAATTCATGCACTAGGGTGTCCTCATGGTCTCCACTGAACTCAAATTCCCCATTACAACTCACAATTCCCTCAAACCCTAACTAGTTTTTCCAAAAATCCACAATTCACCCGATATCGGTTCAAAACTTGCATAGGGGTATAGGAAATGCTAAAACTAAGATAATGGTTCAGAAATTACCTCAATTGGCAACTCAAGAATTTTCTTGAGTTGCCCCTAGTGGCCACAATCCAAGCTTTCTTGGTCCATCTTGTAGATCTCGGGTTCGTGCACATTTTTAATGAAACCGACATTGGATTTTGGTGTAGTTTTAGAGGTGTTTTTGGGGCTTTGAAGAGGGGAGGGAGATGAGGAAGGGGCAGCAGCAGCTAGAGGAAGAAGAGGGAGGGAAAAAAATGATGGGAGAATCAAGGGAATGGCTAGGGTATAAGTCAAAGTCCACCTCTCTCTCTCACCTACCCTCATTTTCTTTTCTTTTCTTTTTCCCTTTTCTTTTAATCCCTAATCCAAACCTTCTCACCTCAATAGTAAACTCAAATGATAAATCATGGCAAGAAAAATACACCAGTGTAGAAAAAAAGTGGTATGTGCAAGTTTTGCACAAAATTGCCAAAAAACCCGATTAGCGATTTTAATCGCGATTAGCACTAAATTAGTGTCAAACTAATCACAAAAACTTAAAAATGTCATAATTCACTAATTTACCCTTTTTTAGAATTTTCCATAATTTTTCATAATTTTTCTAACATTTTTCCTATTTATTTGCATTTAATATTAAAATAATCAATAAAATAATATTAAATTATAAAAATTCCCAAAATTAATATTTTATATTTTTTTGAAATGTTACAATCTACCCCCCTTAAAGAAATTCGGTCCCCGAATTTAAATTTAAACCCCCACTACTAAAACAATTTCAGTATAGTCCATTTTGTCGGGGCTCCGAAAGCATCAACACATAAGAATATCATAAAAATATACTGCTCTACTAGAAATCAATCCCCAAAATGCATATATAAGAATATCCTATGCGTCTGGTGTGCAAGGAATCAAAATCCATATATGTGTCAAACAGGTGTAGAAAACAGCATCTAGGTGCAACGGGTGTGCACGAAACATCTGTCGTAGGCAACGTGTGTGCCTGACAGAAGAAATATCAGGTGCATGTGACATGCACGAAGAATTCCGATTTAGTGCATCTGGCGTGCACCAAAATCGTATATCAAAACACTACAGGTACATGAAAACTTTGCTGGAAGTGTAAATCTAATCACTGAATACAGTAGGCATGAAATCTCAATCAATATCTCAAATGTAATAGCTCAGCGCAAAATATATAAATATCCAGTGGGTGCATGAAACCAATATCATGAAACTCAGTCATCAAAACTAAATCATGCAACAGAACGCCCAAAATACCGAAATCCAAAATGACGGATACGTGATAATCGAATCACAAAATCACAAATACCGTCTTCGGTAGTTCCTCCTTCGAGGTCGAGAAGGAGTCGGTGCAATCCACTGCTAGCAGCGCAGGATATCTACCTGCCTCTTGCTCACGGTCTGGCGTCCTCTGACTCCCTGGGTCCTTATCTTCTCTGTGGGTTACCAATCTCACAGTCAATCGGCTCATCGGCCCTGTCAGATGTGCTAACGGGGACGATTCCGTTCTGGCACTTCTCTGGTCACCTCTCGGTCAAACCTCACGACCACTCGTAGGGCAGCATATCACTGGCGTCGACCTCTGGCTCTCTGAAAGCACGTCACACATCTGATCCTGGGTGCAAACATCATTGCAGCAATGTCCTGGATGGAATCCTGCTCAAGGTCTTTTCCGATCATGCCTATGCCGATCTGTACGGAGGCTGGCTCTCCTGCACAACCTCTTCTTGCTCAAAAGACACCTGTGTCCTCAGCACAACATTTTCTCAGAAACTGGTCACATCCCAACGTCTCTGTAAGCATATCAGGTCTCTAGTCTCGACGGGAAGCAATGACAGCTCGTCAGTGTCTCACACGAACCTCCTGTTCCAACTGTCTCTATCGTTGTTGTTGCGCCACGGCAGCGCCCCGGCCTCGTACTCGAGGCCAAAATGCGGAATCAAAAATTTTCCTTACTCGGAAACCGGCGCTACCGCGGACAAAGAAAACCCGGATCGTTAACCATTAACCTAATGCTAGCAATCAAGAGATGGGAAGAAAAGTATACCGAGTGATCCGAGTCCTCCGGTCTTCTCGTCATCGTCCCGATCTCCCGCGGAAAGTGTAGTCTCCATATCGTCGCCTCCTCGCCGGAAAGGGCACCACATCGCCTGCGTCTTTTACGGGCTCCCGCCTCAATACCGAGGCAACTCGGGCATGAAGCCGGCAACTCGACATGCTAAAGATATGCTGTAGAATGTAGTGTAGAAGATGCTTGTCTCTTTGGGGTTATGTTGTTGCCATTGAGGATGATGGAGGAAACAAGGATTAGAAAAATGGTGCTTGCATTTTTCAAGAATGAAAAGAGATCAAGAATGAAAACACTCTCAAAGATGAAGCTCTCTTCTTCTTCTTCTCTCTTTCTTTTTCCTCTCCTTCTCCCTTAAACAAAAATGGTGGAGAGAATGAAACATAATGCAAAGGGAGGTGAGTGTAGGAGAAAAAGAGAGGTGACCATATCCAAACATTATCATTACAAACTTTCTTATCAATTCTAATCACAAATCAAATCACAAATCAAATCCTTTCTCATCATGAATAAAGCAAGTGATGTAAAGAGAATAAAAATGATGATGGTCAAACATAATCCCACATATGCAAGAAACCCCCTCCCTAAATGTAATTTGCAAAACTGCAAATTACCCCCTCCATCAGAAAAGTCCGGCCGGGAAAGAACAAAGAAAAACCGGCCGGAACGGAATGCAAACTGGCAACTCCAGAAAACTGGTCCCGTAATAAATTACAGGAAAACCCCAATACTGTGCATACACACCCGCATCTGTATTCCGACCGGATTACAAATGCAATGAGACAAAATCTACACTGTACTAAACTAGGACCGGCTTAAGCCAAAGCCGGCTAGTAAAATCCGTTCGATCCTGATCCGTGCAATACCGCACGTATCTGATCGAACCCTGCCATATAACTATACGGCCACTACAGCGTTTCGCCCGAAACTTGAGTAGCTGTAAGTGTGGTGGACTCTAAAGACTCGTCAATACTATGGCTGTGGATTTAACCACTAGCACGTCAGAGGTATAAGCCAATACGTGACGGGCCACCAGCTATTGACCAAAAGGGACGTCGATGAGAAAGCTCACCCCGACACCCAACTGAGCCTGTCAGTGACAATATCCGTACAGTCCGGTCCGTTCGTCTATGAGTATCGCATGGCGGGCCTAGGGGGTTGGTGAAAGTCAGACCCCCAAAAGCGGTACAAGTCGTGTCGGAGTGTAGCCCAGAACACCCTGAGATACTACTGGAATACCTACCAGTAAATCTCCTTGCCTCGGCCGAGGGCTTTGTGTAATGGCTCTCCTAGACACAGCGCGACCTCACCCCCAATACCGGGAGAGACGAACCCCTGCAGATCCGCTCACTGCCTCCATGTGGCTCGGGACTGTACCCAACTAAAACCTGTTTGCACGACTCCTTTGAGCCGTGGTAGGGTAGTAATCAAAGCACAGTGGGAACTCACACGAGACAAATGACGATCTCAGGTCGATGAACTAACCTGTACACATGTCACCAGGGAACTGCTATCTGACATCTGTTATAAGACCAACTAGCAGGTTCCCGGCGAGTCCTATCCGGTGTACTCATAACCCAATGAGCACCTGTATACATCTTAGGTGAACCAACTGACACCAGTGGCTTGTGAGACCGGCCACCGCCCCTCGTCGGGGTCTCGATTGTATACACTAGTCTACTAATGGAGTATCGATGCCCTGTCTCGAAACTCCTACGACTAGGGACCTTTTAAGGATGTGCTTATAGACTACCAGCTCTCACGTATATGATCGCCATCATACTGCCGGCAGTCAAGCAAGAATCCTAGGGGCTCTATCAACGTGTAATAGCGACATGCCAGGTCACCTAAAGCAGTACACGATGATAAAGATAAACCAGATAGCATACTATCATCTCGAGTAAGACTGTCCTACCGGGATAGGTCCTCCCTCAATCATTGCAATCACATGCCTGTGATCCAATAATTGACTCTGAGGGCACTATCTCCAACAATCTCCCACTTGCACTCAAGGCTAATTATTGCGATGCCGCATACTCACAGCCCGTGTGATACCGAACACCCAACTCCTCTACTAGTCAGTCTCACAAAGCCCGTTTGCGAAACTATTGCGTTCGAGGAATAGCCTCAGTGAGTGGATCCGCAGAGAAGTTTCTTTCTGTGTCTCTCTATATCTCAAGTTCGCGGAGAAAGCCATCTCCCGAAATGAGCAATACCTGTCTTAGAATGTCTGGATGTCTGATGGGACCTGGCTCATAAATGAACTCCAAATCCAAACTTCTTAGACTGTATCGTCAACTGAACTTAATCAGTATCCTGCGCCATGCCGCCCTCAGTATTGCCTTGGACCACCTGTCCAAAATACTGCCCCTCGTCAGAAGGGAAAACTATAACTCTGACAACCTCCTTGTCGTCCATGTCACCTTGGAAGCCTGGAATGACAACTGTCTCCCAAATGAGGCTGTCGTTATCATATCCCTAGAACATCAACTTATGTTCTAAAACTGCTTCCGACCGTTTCTCCAGGATTGGATTAATATCAACTTATTGCATCTACTGCAAGAACAACATCTGGTGTGGTACTTGACATCTCATGATTGACTCAATTGCCTAAGCAAGTGATCTGCCAATCATGAGTATCCCTCTCCCCTTTAGTCTATAAGACACCTTTAGAGAGGGTGACTCCATCAACTGCAGGTGCACTACCGTGCCAGGAGTCTTCCATTCTTAATACTCATAGAATGCTGTCAAGGTACCCAGATTGGGAACCCACCCAAATCTAGATCTAAAACCATAGATCCAGTAACCAGAATGTCTGATATAGTATCCAAGTCCTGTGTAGAGAAACCACTGTGTGACAACCAAAGTATAACCGATCGTAGTATAGGAGTATCACTTCCTACTACCTTCTCAACAGATCCATCCCCTATTCTGATGACGTCAAACCTATGACTGTCACATCAGAAATAGATGATCTATCTCCGCTACATCTGCTTTAGTCTATAAATAGACATAAGCCTGATGTCCACCAATGCTTCCGCTGCTCCCACTGACTACGACAACCCTCTGGCAGAGTCATATAGACGTGCACTTCTAAAGCTAGTTTAGAACGACGCTATACTCATCTTCCTGCCGGGTCTCGCAGCCTGGAACAACAACAATGGCAAGTGTGGGTGAACAAGAACTTCCCTGTCACCGTCCTTGAGGCTACCGGAGTACCTCTCGGGTGCCTGAAGTTACCCACCTTATCTGCGGAGTGGCCAATGGAATGTCAAAACAGATTGAATCTTTAGGTTCCTTATCAAATCTTCAGTAATCGTTGGCGGTTCTGGAATCACTTCCAGTTCTACCAAACTCCCACTACTGTTTTCTGAAAAAATCCATTTCTTTTAAAATTGTGGCGAGTGAAGAACAATATCACTATTGATCTTCCAGATGGTAGAAAATCAACCCTCGTCATAGCCTGGGTCAACCCACAAACAGCCATTACAGAAACGTGCCTTGAGTTGTCCAGTGTCTGGTTTTAAGCATAAGCCGGACAACTCCCCGTACCTTAACATCGTTAAGATATGAACTGTTCTATATCCAATATAGAACCAGAGGCACTGATTCAATTGAACCAGATTCAAATCATGCAGCAATCTCCAGTGCATGTCAACTAAATGGAAGGAGGCCGATCAGCGTTACTCAACTTAGGAATGCTTCCAATTATGAGTAACCTGAAAGAGAAGCAATTTCTCTTTATCATTACTATCAACTGAACACCATACACAAGTATCTACATCTTCGATCTCTTTGAAGAATCCCGATACTTGCAATACCTGGTTCTCTACTTTATCCAAATACCTATAACTTCTCAAAATTCGGACCCTGTGTTTCTACGAAACACTTGTCTAAAAACTAGAGAAGTCATAAGTAAACCGAATATAGTACGAGGACCAACCCCTCTGTCCTAATGGACACTGGACAACATACAATACTCTGTATAAGTCCGCTGAGTCTAACAACTCTTTCACTGTGCGTCGTAGGTTGAAAACTGTACTTATGGTTAAGAAGAATTACACCGTTGTTTAATGCTCCTTACCTAACCATCCACTGATATAGGTAAATGTCATCGACATAATATCAAAAGGTATATCTCACTCTATGAAAATAGACGTACAGATATATCAATTTGAAATTGGTGCATAACCGCGGATATTCAAAACCAAATAATTGCCGTCCGGCAAACAACCCAGGTGACTTCCTCAAATAATGAGGATGATCACCTAATTCCCAATAACTTACTCCCACTCATCATCTGTAAAACCATACAGATGTGAGAATCATACCTGGTAAATACATACCCTGGAGTAAGTGTCTAATCGGGAAATCAGTTTTCCATTAACAGTACACAGTGAAACTGAAACATTGAAATGCTTCGTTGGGGTATCCTGGTATTCCTAGTAATGCCTCTTCCATCATCCAGATTCACAACTGTAACCGTATATCTCTTTGCCATCTGTCCAAATCCCTTTATATGTCTTTAGTCATTACCGTCTGCACACCCCTTTAGGCCAAATGGTTTTCTTCCTTCCCTACCGTTCGGCACCAGCCTATGGTTTGGAAGAAGACTATCCAATAAGCATAAAAGGTGTACTGTCCTAATCCTAGGAACACTCGCAATGCGAGAGAAGGTGAAGATAATAGACACCTGAATGTACTTTATTCCTATTTCTCCTGAACCAGAATCCATCCCCGAACTGGAACAAGTTCCTTTCGAGTTCGTATATAACCATACGATGGAGTATCCAATAAAATGGGATCTTCGTAGTGATACGGAGTGTCCTGGAGAAATACAAAGGTGATTTAGGATTGGCGAAGAAATACTTGGTTCGGTCGTGAATAGCAATCGCAATTTACTTTGCCCTCCTACTAATCCCTTGCTTTGTCTTAACTTAATACCTTCTGCACACCATCGTTATGCTAATTGGTTTTCTTCATTCCCTACCGGTCGGCACCAGCCTAAGGTTTGGAAGAAGACTATCCAATTTGCGTAATAGGTGTACTATCTCCTAAACCAAGGAGTACTCACAACTTGAGAGAAGGTGAAAAGAAAAGACAACTGAATAATCCTATTCGTTTTCTCCAAAACCGGAAACCATCCTCGAAGTCCTTCGAGTTCGTATATAACCATACGATGGTTTTGTCCAATGGAAGTGGACGTTCATAGTAATACGGGGTGTCCTGGAGAAAAGGGTAAAAGTAGGAGTGGCAATGAGGTCTGCAACTCTGACAATCCAAAAACCTGTGTTAAGAAGGTTCGGTTAACTTGGTCACTGAGTCAAAATCCAGGGTCGGGTCAATGGTCGCTGCTAAAGAGAGAGAGAAAAGAAACACTCAGCGTGCACTCTAACCTAGATCAGAATGGTTATCACTTTGTCTAATCTGGAAACCTCCCACTATACCTCAAATTCTCCTCCAAACCTGAAAGAAGAATTAGTCGGGGTCACCCGAGGAGTAAACCAACTCATCAGTGGGAATCGGGATCCAACTATCATCGCATGATAACGTGACGGAATCCACTCACGTCACCACACTCCAGAAGGTATGCGCATGCCTGGCAAGTTTCAGTTCTTTTGAAACTCCCGATGTGATTTTTACCCCTAGGACCCAAGTGACCTTGACTGAGCCAACATATCAAAGGATCCTAGTCAAGTTCAACCCGTCATTATCTTGATTGCATTAGACCCACCCGCACGAGTCCTTGACCGAGCCAAAATGACCGCACGACTGTCCTAACCAATCACATATCCATGCAACAGAAAAGCACTACATAGCTACCGAACTCTACGCCTCGGCTGAGCACGACATACGCAGCACGAATACTAAGTAATACTAATCTGAAATGACGGAGGGCTACGACTGGTTTTTGGCGAAAAACCTTTAACGTAATGAACTTGATATCGTTGAAGGAACTGCACAACTTTTTATAAAATATAGTGACGAAAACCTTTACTAAAGAGGTCACTCCCGGTGAAGGGATCTCGGCTCTTTCCCCGTAGAATGAGGTGCAGGATATTCCAACTGAATACCACGATGCAAAGCAAAAGTAATCGGCTATAGTGAAGTTATTGCCCTGACGCAAACTTCTGTCCAAGGGGTCACTCCCGGTGAAGGGATCTCGGCCCTTGCCTCGTCGACTGAGGAGCAGGATATTCCAAATGAATACCACGATGCAAAACAAAAGTGAACGTCCTTGCAATAACAGCTTTTTGAAAAGTGTTCCAACAACATCAGAATATGTTTGTTTTTCTTGCATTGATCCGAATCAACGCAGTCCCATCAATTAATCACACCACAAAGAACGAAAATATACTGACGTACGTATATGCCATCCGCATTCGCCACTGGGTCCCGTCATCACCCGTTAGGTTACTTAACTAACGACAGAGCGGGGACTGGACTAGCGCGGATGCAAAACATATACAACATCTACTAATATATATACCAATATATTATATTTCGCTCAAGGCGTGATAAAATGCAACATCACCGAAATGTACAGCATCACAGAACAATACAGATATCTGGAAGCCCCGGGTTTCACAGAGCCGCTGCTGAAACCCGATGTTCCCCTGGTCGTGTGGATAGCCTGTGCAATGAAAACCTAGACCCCTACGGGCGCGGCAAGTCACCCGCCAAAACCTGAAGCAAGGCAGCCCCCTTCAGTGCCGTGAATGGACCACCCAGCACTTCACGGAATCCGGTAACTTGGGCACCCCTCCTGGGTCATCCTGTACCCCCTACGAGTGCGGCGAATAGCCCGCCAATCCTAGAGTGAAGCCCCCTCCGTCTCAATGCCATGAGATGCGGGCCCGTTGCCCCCTAGAACCCGGCTATCCGTGCACTCCTCCGCGGGGTAATCCTAGTACAGAAAGTAAAATATACATACACCGGGTACATCGACCGCAACCAGGTCGTGCCCCAAAAGAATAATACAAACAGGCAGTGACGGCAGTCCACATGTCGGACGCTCGCCCCGCAATAACAAATGTACATAATACAACAAAACTGTACTAGCATTGCATCCAGGCTATCCCCACCGACCGATCCGCAACAACACAGCATAAACATAGAACATCAACGTGAAAGTCACGTTCGCAAATCCGTCTAACCGGGCTATAGCAGTTAAACGGGATTTACCGATCAAGTGACATTCACGGTCGCAGATATAATGTAAATACTGTGAAATAATGTGTTTAAAAATATCCGATCGATCAAACAATTAACAAATGGGCCCCAAGTAAAACTGTAGCAGTCACAGAAATAATTGGCCCAAATTTAATATTCCAAAACCCACAAAATTAGCCCAGAAGCCCACTGTAAACTTTTGACAAGGTGAGCACAGTAGAGTGCGGCGGAACCGCGGCCCAAAGGGGGGTTTGGCCGCGGTTCCGCGCTCCACTGAACGACTGACACTGTCGAATTTTTACAGTGGTCTTAGAATTTCCTGCACATTATTTTTCTGCAACCTGAAAAATTTTTAGACACCAAAAAATTCCAACAGAAAACTGATGCAAAGGAAAATGTGGTTTTTGGGATTTTGGTCGATCGGAAATGCAAAACACATTAGAACAAGCTAGGTAAGGTTAATGGCGTGGCTCTGATACCATGTTGCGCCACGGCAGCGCCCCGGCCTCGTACTCGAGGCCAAAATGCGGAATCAAAAATTTTCCTTACTCGGAAACCGGCGCTACCGCGGACAAAGAAAACCCGGATCGTTAACCATTGACCTAATGCTAGCAATCAAGAGATGGGAAGAAAAGTATACCGAGTGATCCGAGTCCTCCGGTCTTCTCGTCATCGTCCCGATCTCCCGCGGAAAGTGTAGTCTCCATATCGTCGCCTCCTCCCCGGAAAGGGCACCACATCGCCTGCGTCTTTTACGGGCTCCCGCCTCAATACCGAGGCAACTCGGGCATGAAGCCGGCAACTCGACATGCTAAAGATATGCTGTAGAATGTAGTGTAGAAGATGCTTGTCTCTTTGGGGTTATGTTGTTGCCATTGAGGATGATGGAGGAAACAAGGATTAGAAAAATGGTGCTTGCATTTTTCTAGAATGAAAAGAGATCAAGAATGAAAACACTCTCAAAGATGAAGCTCTCTTCTTCTTCTTCTCTCTTTCTTTTTCCTCTCCTTCTCCCTTAAACAAAAATGGTGGAGAGAATGAAACATAATGCAAAGGGAGGTGAGTGTAGGAGAAAAAGAGAGGTGACCATATCCAAACATTATCATTACAAACTTTCTTATCAATTCTAATCACAAATCAAATCACAAATCAAATCCTTTCTCATCATGAATAAAGCAAGTGATGTAAAGAGAATAAAAATGATGATGGTCAAACATAATCCCACATATGCAAGAAACCCCCTCCCTAAATGTAATTTGCAAAACTGCAAATTACCCCCTCCATCAGAAAAGTCCGGCCGGGAAAGAACAAAGAAAAACCGGCCGGAACGGAATGCAAACTGGCAACTCCAGAAAACTGGTCCCGTAATAAATTACAGGAAAACCCCAATACTGTGCATACACACCCGCATCTGTATTCCGACCGGATTACAAATGCAATGAGACAAAATCTACACTGTACTAAACTAGGACCGGCTTAAGCCAAAGCCGGCTAGTAAAATCCGTTCGATCCTGATCCGTGCAATACCGCACGTATCTGATCGAACCCTGCCATATAACTATACGGCCACTACAGCGTTTCGCCCGAAACTTGAGTAGCTGTAAGTGTGGTGGACTCTAAAGACTCGTCAATACTATGGCTGTGGATTTAACCACTAGCACGTCAGAGGTATAAGCCAATACGTGACGGGCCACCAGCTATTGACCAAAAGGGACGTCGATGAGAAAGCTCACCCCGACACCCAACTGAGCCTGTCAGTGACAATATCCGTACAGTCCGGTCCGTTCTTCTATGAGTATCGCATGGCGGGCCTAGGGGGTTGGTGAAAGTCAGACCCCCAAAAGCGGTACAAGTCGTGTCGGAGTGTAGCCCAGAACACCCTGAGATACTACTGGAATACCTACCAGTAAATCTCCTTGCCTCGGCCGAGGGCTTTGTGTAATGGCTCTCCTAGACACAGCGCGACCTCACCCCCAATACCGGGAGAGACGAACCCCTGCAGATCCGCTCACTGCCTCCATGTGGCTCGGGACTGTACCCAACTAAAACCTGTTTGCACGACTCCTTTGAGCCGTGGTAGGGTAGTAATCAAAGCACAGTGGGAACTCACACGAGACAAATGACGATCTCAGGTCGATGAACTAACCTGTACACATGTCACCAGGGAACTGCTATCTGACATCTGGTATAAGACCAACTAGCAGGTTCCCGGCGAGTCCTGTCCGGCGTACTCATAACCCAATGAGCACCTGTATACATCTTAGGTGAACCAACTGACACCAGTGGCTTGTGAGACCGGCCACCGCCCCTCGTCGGGGTCTCGACTGTATACACTAGTCTACTAATGGAGTATCGATGCCCTGTCTCGAAACTCCTACGACTAGGGACCTTTTAAGGATGTGCTTATAGACTACCAGCTCTCACGTATATGATCGCCATCATACTGCCGGCAGTCAAGCAAGAATCCTAGGGGCTCTATCAACGTGTAATAGCGACATGCCAGGTCACCTAAAGCAGTACACGATGATAAAGATAAACCAGATAGCATACTATCATCTCGAGTAAGACTGTCCTACCGGGATAGGTCCTCCCTCAATCATTGCAATCACGTGCCTGTGATCCAATAATTGACTCTGAGGGCACTATCTCCAACAGTTGTCCACCATGACGTCACGCCAAGCTACGATGCACTGCACTGTTCTCGGCCACGTCAATCTGAAGTCTCTCACACGGACTCGAAATCGCGTATTCTGTAGCTTCATCATTCTGTAGAAGATGTCAGGCCGAACAGGTCCTCGGGAACACGTCCCAACCATCGGAGGAATACTCATCACTCGTCCGTCTTTGATCAATTCGCAACACATCTGGTTAAGTTCCTTTATCCGAACTTGGTCGACTACCTCGTCGACAATGCCGAACTCTGGCCTGCTGGTTGCGCGCAATACGACCACTCCTGGTCTAGGTCTTCTCGTATCGTACTCCAGAAAGGTCCTGTCAGGTTCCTTTGCCAAATCTCAATCCTGCCGAAATGCCCGGAAGTCATCATCCAATGCTGAAGCTAAAGCTTATTCCGGAACGGCTGCATACTTATCGCGCTTCTTTCTGGAAGATATATCCATATACCACACCTCGGGGTGCATAACACATCTCTAATGTCAGCGGAGTGGGACGTCATCTCGTCAAAATCTCGTACGAACTCTTTTCTTCACTCTGCGTCAATGTCGACTGATTCGGACTCGTCTCATCGTGGCTACACGAACTGCGCTCCGACGGCTACGCTCGCATCTGGAGTCTCCCAAGCAGTGTCCCATCACGATATCCGAAAGATGTCGAACCATCCGATCGACTCGTCAGATCCTCATAATCCCCCAAGAGCTCACATCTCGGGTACAGTTTAATAGTATCGAGTACATGCCACAGCATCGGTGGTCCAGCCGTAGAAGGGCAAACCCAAGCCTCACTAATGGCGCCGCGGAACCGCCGTAAACCCTAAGGTTCAAAGGCTGTCACACGGTCATTAAGTCGAGTTAGGGTTTCATTCTTCTAGAGGGTCCATAGAATCACCTGCATGTCTTTCCGTATACTTTAAACTTGGAAAATAGGTTCCTGACATTCGATCGTCTCTATCGACTCTCAACGAACCTGCGTGAAGTCGTCTCTAGCTGGAATCAATCCGCATGATGACCTCGCATCGGGGTAATCGAACTCACCACACGTCCTAGTCATTCATCCTTGGTGACTAGTGACTCGCTATCATCTCTCTAAGAACATGCTCATGCTGCAGTAGCTCCAATCATCTGGGCGATATCTCATCATTTGCAGCAACAACTGGCTCATACGCCTGCACGCCGAACAACGCCTAGATCCTCCAGGAAAGGCAATACATAAGCGGTCATCTCTGAATCGGTCTGCTCTAGATCCGAGTAAGACTCTCCACACTGGAAATCTTCAACTCAACTGGGCCCGCTCTGGCGCAAAATCGGACGAATCACCTTCGTCTCTCAAATCGGGTAGACTAGCTATCATCTGCCGCATATCTGCCTGAAAGTTCCGGTAATCTCAGCTCGTAAGCCCCGAAAGCAACATCCTGCCAATCTCAGCCACAGCTGGTCCATCTGCTTGCACGGTAGGCGACATCACAATCTCTGAGGTATGCTGTACATCAACAGTCCTCTCTCAACTGGCAGCTCTAACAATGACCCGATCATCCGGTGCAAGACCAAGCACTCGCCTCCACTAGAGGTCACAATCACCAATACTAACTCGAGACGTTCCCATGTCACCAGAAAACACAATGGTCGGCCCTCGTACCAAACGAGCTCACACTGGCCGTAACCCTAGCAGCAGCCCAAACTGTGCTCAACCATGGTGACAGGAATCTCAATCGAGTATCAAGAAGAGTACACCAGTGGCAAGAAGGGAAACAACAGATCCAAAGTGGATACATGATCATATGAAGGAACAGTATCAATGAAGGTATGATCATGAAACTAATAGAATCGGGAATCTCAAATGGACGAATAATCCTGGATATGAAGAGAATCACTGATCTCACAAATATGTACATCCTAAGGTTCCTTAAGCGGAGTGGCGTGTCGTAAGTATGCCGCGGAACATACCAACGGTACGTCACTCTACTTTAGTCACCTAATCCATCAACCAAGGGTCATCCTAAAACGACGAAAGTTCGGGTTTACACCCACTCGACCAAGTCTAAGTTCCGTAAGGTCAAGCCTAAGTTCCGTATATAAACAACTCCCTAGGCTCCACATAGTCAAACTTAGACTCGAACCAAGGTCAACCTAGCGCTCTGATACCAACTTTGTCACGACCTGAAAGAGCACGTGACTGGCCCTTGAACCATATGAAGCCTATAGGACTCCATCTGATCCAAGTAAGCCAAAAGCCCAGAAATCTAAAACCATTTTAAGAATAAGTAAAGGAACTGGTTTAAAGAAGTGAAGAAAACATGTTTGAAATCAAGGTTTTTAAATAACTAAGCCGAATGTGCATTTTAAAAACAGTACAATCTTTTCCAGAAATTTCGGCAGAGTTTCTTTTGTAAAAATGGCCCCGAGTGGGGTAAAACAAGAATAACGATATATATGCAATGATAAAGGCATCCCCAAGCGGGAGCTAGCTCTTCGTCAATCGACGGTCACAACCACACAATGATATGATAATATACAACGCCAAGTGGCGAGGATCAAATCCAAAGAAAGCTCAAGCAACAAGAAAACCGCAATACTACTAAGCGCGACTCTAGGTCGAATAATACAACACTGTCTCTAAGTCTGAAAGAATATACAAGTTTTGGTTGATGGAAAATTTCTAGATACAATGAAATAAAATAAATACAATGGTGGTTCTTGATACGAAAGAATCCACCTACCAAAGCAAATCACCCGCAAGAAGGTAGTGTGCCAGAAATGCCGCAAAAGAAACCTGTACGGCAGAACCTGCAAGAACTGTGGCACAACGGGGGTGAGTTGCCAACTCGTGAATAGAAATATCTACAAGCAGAAACCGAATGCAAGACATAAACCTAAGTCAACGATCAGTAATATAATCCACAAAAGTATATCTGAATGTAATAAGGTGGCAAGGTAACATCTAATCATGTATGTAGTGCCAGATACTCAGGTGATAACATGTCATCAGTATAAGGTATGTCTTCATGAAGTAAATATGATGAAGTATCAAAGATATCAATACACATATATTAGGGTCCCATACCACTAATATTGGTGTAAGGGTATATATAACAGCGCCCTCATACCCTGTTATATATACAATAAAGTATGATCAGTACAAATCCATGTCTGTATGTATATGTGGAACCCGTCCACCCGTCACCCACTGACAATAAGCATCATGTATGCAATGCATATACAATAAATAGGGGGTAGAGGAAGTGTAATATACCATCTACCATAAAGGCCCCGAGCACATAGGCTCCTCTCCAATCGAGCTCATAGGCTCCGAGCGCATAGGCTCCCATCACATCGAGCTCATAGGCTCCGAGCACATAGGCTCCTCTCACATCGAGCTCATAGGCTCCGAGCACATAGGCTCCTCTCACATCGAGCTCATAAGCTCCGAGCACATAGGCTCCCATCACATCGAGCTCATAGGCTCCGAGCACATAGGCTCCCATCACATCGAGCTCATAGGCTCCGAGCAAATAGGCTCCTCTCACATCGAGCTCATAGGCTCCGAGCACATAGGCTCCCATCACATCGAGCTCATAGGCTCCGAGCACATAGGCTCCCATCACATCGAGCTCATAGGCTCCGAGCACATAGGCTCCTCTCACATCGAGCTCATAGGCTCCGAGCACATAGGCTCCCATCATATCGAGCTCATAGGCTCCGAGCACATAGGCTCCTCTCACATCGAGCTCATAGGCTCCGAGCACATAGGCTCCCATCACATCGAGCTCATATCACAGTGCGAAATCCATGAATTATAATACATGCTATATGAAACACTAATATGAGCATGGAACTTGTAAAGGCATATACACAAGGAATATGAATCAATAGCATATAAGCATGCAATGCAATGCGAGCTGTAGAGTGAATAGTAAAGGAACAGTAACGCGGCTTGCCATAGAAATAAGTATGACTCGGGTCTAGTTTAACATCTACTAAGCAAACTACAGATCTAAGTATCAAGTCAATCAGGAGGGGTAGGTGTGGAAACCACCTAAATCTGAGTCGGTAAACATAGATACATAGTCGGTGATCCCGCCTCAATGTCATATCGTAAGCTATCCTCGAGTTATGAGTGCGGATCTATCATCAATATTGGCTCGTACGGTAAATCATCGTACGACATCCCCAATAGCTGGGTAGGGGTCAACATCTCACTGTCTCATCACATAACAGATATCACCATCATCAGATCATATAGTCTGGAGTACTACTCTATGTCTAGTACAAAACGGTAACATCAGTAAGTATGCATGCGGGGGTAAACAAATATCCCAAGCCCGCAAGAATCACAAGTCATATCCCACATATGAATCGTGTCAAATCACCGATCTCAGGGCATCAAGCCCACATCATCAACTCATCTCCAAAGTCATCCCATATTATCAAACACAATCAAACACAGTGCAAGTAGAAGTGATAAGCAAGGGTGTGTGTATAGGTGGAATTCTATCCTAGGGTTCGCGACTATGACTACACTAGTCACTACTAACCCTAAACTATCCATAATACACCTATTATCACAATTAAACTACATAGTAATCTATCTACGGACTGCGGGGGTGCTATACGCCATCCACCCGACTTCCCCCTGTAGATATAATCTACTCACCTGGCATCATCATTTGCGGACATCACCACGCATTTGCTTGTCGTCCCGAAGTCTTCATGGGTACCTACACATCAAATATCGTATATGCGCATTAAAACCAAATCCAAACTAAAACGGCGCATGAAATCCAAAACGATACGATAAGGGGGCCTATAGGTGAGAACCTATGGCACGCTTTCAAAACCATCAATAAATCCTCTATATCATCGTATAAACGACAAATAGTCGAGGCAAAACACAATCCACAATTTCAGAATCAAAAATACGGAATACGGAAACACGAATCCAAACCAGCAACTTATGATATATGCCCCAGATTTCACCCTAGATAGAATCTGTCAAAACTAGAAGTACCCTGGGTCAACACTAGAGGAACTGGGGCTGTGCACAGAAAACGAGGAAATTCCTCACTGGTCTGGCCGCAATTTGCGGCCAGAATGGAGATTTCGGCGGCCGTACGGATGAGTTGGGGGCTAGGGTTTGGGGCTTTGCCTCTCTGGTGCCTGCACATCTCACTGTCCACTCAATATTATTTTTGGGGTCTCGGGATGTTAGCAGATTCTCAATCACAGTGACAAATTCCAGTTTTTCCCCGATATTGGTTTCTACAATCCGTATTCCGTGGTTTGGTTCTCAGGTTAGGGTCTCAATTCATGCACTAGGGTGTCCTCATGGTCTCCACTGAACTCAAATTCCCCATCACAACTCACAATTCCCTCAAACCCTAACTAGTTTTTCCAAAAATCCACAATTCACCCGATATCGGTTCAAAACTTGCATAGGGGTATAGGAAATGCTAAAACTAAGATAATGGTTCAGAAATTACCTCAATTGGCAACTCAAGAATTTTCTTGAGTTGCCCCTAGTGGCCACAATCCAAGCTTTCTTGGTCCATCTTGTAGATCTCGGGTTCGTGCACATTTTTAATGAAACCGACATTGGATTTTGGTGTAGTTTTAGAGGTGTTTTTGGGGCTTTGAAGAGGGGAGGGAGATGAGGAAGGGGCAGCAGCAGCTAGAGGAAGAAGAGGGAGGGAAAAAAATGATGGGAGAATCAAGGGAATGGCTAGGGTATAAGTCAAAGTCCACCTCTCTCTCTCACCTACCCTCATTTTCTTTTCTTTTCTTTTTCCCTTTTCTTTTAATCCCTAATCCAAACCTTCTCACCTCAATAGTAAACCCAAATGATAAATCATGGCAAGAAAAATACACCAGTGTAGAAAAAAAGTGGTATGTGCAAGTTTTGCACAAAATTGCCAAAAAACCCGATTAGCGATTTTAATCGCGATTAGCACTAAATTAGTGTCAAACTAATCACAAAAACTTAAAAATGTCATAATTCACTAATTTACCCTTTTTTAGAATTTTCCATAATTTTTCTAACATTTTTCCTATTTATTTGCATTTAATATTAAAATAATCAATAAAATAATATTAAATTATAAAAATTCCCAAAATTAATATTTTATATTTTTTTGAAATGTTACAAAAGGACTGATTGCGCGTGTTTTCCATGGAGGTTAGGGTAAGGATCGATAAAGGAAGGAAAAGAACCTAGAGGAAGAAACATCTTCCCAAATGATTCTAATCCACTTTATTGATAATTACCATAACACCTAATAGATCTATAATAGGGCATTGAAAGCGGTGAGGAAACCTTTAATCTCTCAACTTCCCCTAAACCTAACCCTAACAAGACTTAGATCTAGATAATCTTAGTATAAATTAATTTAGCTTTTAGAGATAATCAATCCGACACCCATCGGAATTAACTCGTTAGCGTGATTAGGAAAACACAAAATCCCTGTGGACCAACCCGTACTCACCGGCTAGCTACCAAGCGACGCCGTTCTTGATTGCGGTAATTATATTTTTGATCGTTAAAATCCTACACTAATCAAATGGCGCCGTTGCCGGGGATGGCGTAGTATTTCCTTTTTGCAATTTCGGGTTAATCTAAATTAAAAAAATCATAAAAAATCTAAAATATAAAATTTTTATCATCTTTTATTGTTTGAAGGGTATTTTTTTGTGAATCTATGCAGGATTGACGGATCTGGAAAAATTCTGAGTGCGAAACAGAAAAAGGTAGATCAGAACAGAAAGGGATTGGAACAACAGAGCAGCACAATTTTTTCAGAGACTTGAAGCTTCAACACCACCGCCCTTCCGCCGCGCAAGCTCTCTCCCATCGCGGATCTGCGGTCTCTCTGCCACGTCAGCGCGCGAGTTTTGCACTGTTTGCTCCCCTTTTCCCTCTTCTGCCAATCCCCATATATCTTTTGTCAAATCTTCTGCAGGATTCTTTGCGCTTAAAAATCTTCCCCCTTCTCAATAACAAATCTTGTGCAGGATTCTTTGCGCCGCGTATAAAATAAAAAGATTTGATTGCAAGCGATTTACTGTTTTGCATATCTTTAATCGGACTTTAATGGGCTTTTGACCAATTCAGATTGGGTGGGGATTTCATCACCCTTTCCAGGACCACAGAAATCACATAAGGCATTTGCATTGACCAATCTTTAATTAAAAAATACTAGACTCAGCCCTAAGGACTTCGAGCTCAATAGGACAGAGGACTAGTAATAGGCATCGGCCGTTAATCCTAGCCTGAATTTGCGGTGTCTAGGCAAGTGTGTCTAAGGAGAGTGGTTACTTAATTAGGACCGCTACTTGTAGCGGGGAGCCTCCCACTCACCTGGCACTTACCTGGCCGCAATTGGCGGTGAAGAGGCGATTTGAGGTCCTATTTCTAGCCCTTTGGAACAGTTAGGAGCTGTTTAACTGACCTAGGTGACCCTAGATCTAGGCCTGATTGTGCATTTTTGGTTGATCGAAAGTGTGTCTTAGCCCTTTATCGAAAATATTTTTTGCAAAAAGTTCCAAATAAAAAAAAAAGAAAAAGGAAAAATCTTTTATAAAAACTTGCAACTTGTCGCTAAAAAATCCTTGCACCCCACCACCACCCACTTTCTTCTCATTGACATTTTCTTACCCCCACATTCTGTTTTTCACCTTTTTGACTACACTATCTCTTTAGTGTATGTCACTTTGGACTAGGGACACTAGCGCCCGATTAGTCCGTGTTTCGTTGGTACCGACCGACGAACCTTTCGACTCCGAAGTCGAAATTCCTTCCACTTCTTTACCTCCACCTTCAAATTCTTCTTCCGAAGGTATGTTGGGATATAATCCCAACAACACCTTACCCACGGGACTGATTCCACCTCCGTTAGGTGCGAATAACCCGAATCACCCGCCTGTTGTAGCTCCCCAACGAATCGCGCTCCAGGATCTCTTCTACCCTGTCCGCACCTCTTTACCTACCCGTCTTTCATCCCCACCGGCAAATGGGGACAATTTTGAAATAAAACCCCACTTCATCAATATGCTGCTAAAATTTCATGGATTGGAATCCGAAGATGCCTATATATTTATCAATAAATTCCAAAACGTTTGCGCCATGATGATAAAAACCCAATTAAGTGATGACGCTATAAGGTTAAGGGTCATTCCTTTCACCTTATGTGTCTTAGACGAGAAGTGGCTATACAACACAACATCACATTCAATTAGAAATTGGGACGAGTTTGTTAAAACTTTTCTTAAAAAGTTTTATCCTTATCACAAGACCGCGAGAATTCGAAATGAGATTATACAATTTGCCCAGCTTCCTTCCGAACCATTTTGGAAGTGTTTTGAAAGATTCAAAGACCTACTCGTTCAATGCCTTCACCATGGGATCAAAAATTGGCAACTTTGCCAAACATTATACGAGGGATTTAACCCGGCAACGAAGCAGTTGCTCGAAAACATTTGTCAAGGTCACTTTCTAACCAAATCTAGTGAGGAAGCATGGCAGTTTCTCGAGGATCTTAGTGAACAAACAATTCAGTGGGAGAGCACAAAGACCACCTCATCTTCTTCTATTGGTCAATCTAGGGCAGACATACATCAATTAGATATGTCGATTGCTATGAAGGCCGAGATGGCCGCACTTATGAAAAAGATAGAAGCTATTGAGACCAAAATCTCATCGTCTTCTCCTGCCCCTGCTTTACCCCCACGAACTGTTTGTGCTTGTTGTTCGGATCCATCACACCTTACCGAAGAGTGTCCTTACAATCTACCCGTTCAAGGACAAGATCAAGTCAATGCTGCCTTTCAGCAACGACAACGAAATGATCCTTACTCTTCGACCTATAATCCGGGCTGGAGGAGTCACCCAAATTTTTCTTGGAATCAAAATCAACAATTCCAAGGAAACAACAACTTTCAAAGGCCTCCTCCTCCACAACAACAAGCACCCCAACAAACTCAATACCAGCAACCTTTCCAACCACAACCTTATCCAAATCAATGAACAATTTGGTTCAACCAAATGATGATAAGGTTATCTCGCTAGAAAAAAGTCTAAATGCGTTTCTCAAGCAATCTACAGAATCCGCAGCAAGGTTGGAAAATTCCGTCCAGTCTTTGGTGCACAACAATGCTTCACACGATCAAAGCATCAAATATATTGAGGCACAAATTGCACAACTAACTGCTGCGTTGAGCGAGAGAGAAAAAGGAAAGCTTCCATCTCAACCATTGCCAAATCCCGGTCACACACACAATGCACATGAATATCACAATGTAAATGCTATGACTACGTTGAGATCCGGAAGAATGTTGCAAAATGATGTGGGTATTAGTGATGACACCCCCGCCGGTGGTTCTTCTTCTTCATCTTCTCCTTCTTCTTCTCCTTCTTCTCCATCCTCTTCTTCACCTTCATCTTCTCCGCTAGAGCCTATTCTCCATTCTTCAAAAGGCTCTTCTTCTTCTAATCCGAACGGACCCACTTCTCACTTCACGAACACACCCATACTGGGATCCGTTCCAACTCCACATTCTACTCCACAGACATTAGACTCAACAGATTTTCAAAATGCTCCATTTCCAAACAGGTTAAGTCCCAATAAACCAACTCCACAAATGGAGAAGATTGTGGAGTTATTTAAACAGGTTAGCATAAATATACCTCTCTTGGATGCAATCCAACAAGTCCCTTCATACGCGAAAATCTTAAAGGGCTTATGCACCTCAAAGAGAAAGTCATCTCAAATACCCAAGAAAGTGCTAGTGGCTAGTGCAGTGAGCAATGCTATTAACCAACCTCAACCCTTACCCCAAAAACGAAGGGACCCCGGCTGTCCTACGATTTCAATAACAATTGGGGATAATAAAATTAATCGAGCACTTTTAGATCTTGGGTCTAGTGTTAACCTGCTTCCCTACTCCGTGTACGAGCAATTAGGGGTTGTAGAGTTAAAACCCACTCGTTGTACTCTCTAAATGGCTGATCGATCAATCACCCATCCTAGTGATGAGTTAGAGGATGTGTTGATCAAAGTTAGGGACTTCATATTCCCCGTTGATTTTATTGTTATGGACACACAACCTTTTTCTAACCCACGGAACCAAATTCCGGTGATCCTCGGTCGACGATTTTTGGCCACATCCAATGCCGTAATAAATTGTTGTTAGTTATATGTATGCTCTAGAGGCCATTACTATACATAGGATGTATATTGTAGTGGATTCTTGGACATATATAGGGATGACTTTCTTGCTCGATATGATAATATGCTATCTGGTTACTCTTTACTTTAACGTGTACACTGATTGTCTCTCTGTTACATGTCGGTAAAGCCCTTAGGATGTGTACTTGACTACATAGACTATGATGCGGATCATACTAGTAGGGACATGGTAGTCCATAAGTACATCCTTCAAATTCCCTAGTCGTGGGTGTATCGAGACGGGGCATCGATATACCAGAGTAGACTAGCGTATACCTTCTCGACCCATACAGATGGGCGATGGATGATCCCATATCCATTGGTGTTTGACATCAGAGATGATATACGGGTGCTCAGTGGAGACTGGGTACAATGGACGGACTCGCCGAGAACTCCCAGATGGTATTATACCTTACGTCAGATGGCAGTTCTCTGGTGACACCGGTACAGGTTAGTCTGTAGAACCGAGATCGTCATAGAGTCTTGTGTGATTCCCACTGTGCTTTGATTTCCACCTTACCACGTCCAAGAGGGCGTGCAAAATAGTGGTTTTTGGGTACAGTCCCGAATCACATGGAGGCAATGAGCGATAGGAGGGGTTTCGTCTCTCCCGGTATAGGGAGTTGATGTTGCGCAGTGCTCGATTGGCTATAACAGGAAGTCCTTGGCCAAGGCTGCTTTAGGGATTTACTGGTAAGTGTTACCAGTAGTTTCTCGACCCGTTATGAGCCTCATATCGATATGACTTATCGAGTTATTGGGGTCTGACGTTTACCACCCCTAGACAAGATATGCGACATATCAGACGAACAGACCGGACTGTACGGTAGTGTTACTGGTTGGATTCACAGGAGAGTGAGCGGGCTTGCTCGTTGATCTTCTGATCGCTCAATACCCGGGTGGCCGTTACGTTTAGCAGACCGCTTGCGGCTTGTGGGTGTTTGATATGATCATCACCTATTGCCGGCGTATTGACGAGTCTTTAGAGTCCTACACAGGGGTTTCCTGGCTCAAGCGAAACGAAATAGGAGCGCATATGAGATATGTGCGGGACCGAGAATAATACCAGTATGTGCTACTGAATTCTATTCTCACGATTTGTGACATTGATCGGTTGTATGCGATATAGCCGGGTTATCGGATCAAGTGTTGATTCGATAAGTTGTTACTATTGATATTAGTCGGTTATATGCAATATTACCGGATCGTTAAATCAAGTGTTGATTTAATGATTTAATGTATAATTATATATATGATATATTACTTTACATTAACTAGTATTGGTTCAGTTAAGATTGATTTTCTCACTTGAATGTGCACATTGTTTATATGTGATATATGCAAGTGTACATGTTTGTATCATGCTTGTTGATACAAACAAGTTGTGTGTATAAGACTTGTGTTAGTTATATGTATGCCCTAGAGGCCATTACTGTACATACGATGTATATTGTAGTGGATGCTAGGACATATATAAGGAGGACTTTCTTGCTCGACATGATAGTATGCTATCTGGTTGTACTTTATCTTAACATGTACTCTGATTGTCTCTATGTTACATGTTGATAAAGCCCTTAGGATATGTACTCGACTACTGGGACTATGATGAGATCATACTAGTGGGGCCACGGTAGTCGACGAGTACATCCTATAACTGTTCCTAGTCGAGGGTGTATCGAGACAGGGCATCGATACACCAGAGTAGACTAGCGTATACGCATCTTGACCCATATGATGGGCGATGGATGATCCCATATACATCGGTGTTTGACATCAAGGATGGTATACGGGTGCTCAGTGGAGACTGGGTACACTGGACGGACTCGCCGAGAACTCCCAGATGGTATTATACCATACGTCAGATGGCAGTTCTCCGGTGACACTGGTACAGAGTAGTCTGTTGACCCGAGATCGTCATAGAGTCTTGTGTGATTCCCACTGTGCTTTGATTTCCATCATACCACGTCCAAGAGGGCGTGCAAAAAGGTGGCTTTTGGGTACAGTCCCGAATCATATGGAGGCAATGAGCGATAGGAGGGGATTCGTCTCTCCCGGTATAGGGAGTTGATGTTGTGCTGTGTTCGATTGGCTATAACCGGAAATCCCTGGCCAGGGTTGCTGAGATTTACTGGTAAGTGTTATCAGTAGTTTCTCGAACTGTTATAGACCTCAAATCGACACGACTTATCAAGCTACTGGGGTCTGACGTTTACCACCCCTAGGCGAGATATGCAACATATCAGACGACGAGACCGGACTGTACGGGAGTGTTACTGTTTGGATTCACAGGAGAAGTTACAGGCTTGCTTGTTGATCTTCTGAGCGCTCAATACCTGGGTAGCTGTTACGTTTAGCTGACCGCTTGCAGCTTGTGGGTGTTTGATATGATCATCACCTACTGCCGGCGTATTGACGATTCTTTAGAGTCCTACACAGAGGTTTCTTGACTCAGGCAAAACGAAGTAGGAGCACATATGTGATATGTGTGGGACCGAGGATAATGCGATATGTGATACCGTATTATATTCTCGCGATATTTGATATCAGCCGGGTCATCGGATCAAGTGTTGATTCGATGAATCGGTACGGATAAATATTAGTCGGTTATATGCGATATAGCCGGATTGTCGGATCAAGTGTTGATTCGATAATTTAATGTATAATAATATATATGATATATTAAATGACATTAACTAATATTAGCTCACTAAAAGATTCTTTTTCTCACCCGGGTAATACATTGATATATATGCGATATATGTTAATTGTATTATTTTATTTTGTTGCAATAAATATTGTATATGTGATATATAATATTGTAACATGTTATAATTATTAATGCAACATGATTAGAGGAGTTTAAACGAGATTAGGGTTTGATTTGGGTTAATGGCTTCTAGAAGTTTCTAGATGGTTTTACTTTGTCATGATAAAGATATTTGTGTTGATCTTTATCCATGAGTCACACTTAACCCAACCCAAACCCTAACCCTAGTAAACTCTCTACATTGGTTATAACAACCATGGTTGCATAAATAATTATGATAACCTTTTTCTTATTGATCACAAAAGGAAATGGGTCACTATTCTTCTTCTTCCTTCATTTCTTTCATGGAAAAGCTTGCTTGTTTTTCAAAGGTGATGAATTATAGTGAGAAAAAGATAAATAAAGAGAGCAAAAATCCTACTTCATCATCCTCATCTTCCCTTGCCATTTAGATGAGGGTGTTCACATCATTTCATGAGTGTTAGCTTGTGTTAAAGAAACTTCGAGGTAGATCATCTTAGTATCGAAGATCGGAAGCAAAGGTTGCGTCTTTCTCTTTGTGGAACCTCTCGAGAGTCCGGATCCCGATGATCGCAGCGAAGGGACCACAACACGGAGCATATGAAGTGAAGGACCGGATCTACAAAGGTTGTAATCCCTCTCACTTAGTGTTAAAGTGTTTAGCATGTTGTTTTCGCCTAATCTCTAGTTTAAAGTTCCGTATTCGGGCTGTTCGGCACGGCTAATTTTTAAATCGGGCATGGTTGATGCCTCGTAGAACCTTGTGCGCGTGCCTAGCAACCCTACAGTGGTATCAGCGCCAAGCTAGAGCTTTAGGCGAAGTCTAGACGGAATTTGAAGCCCGAACGAACCCGAAACCAACCCGGAAAATGCTCTCTGGACGTTTTCTGAAAACGTGGATTTTTCCAAATAAAAAATTCGTAAAAAATTCAGCAGGAAGAAATAAGAATTACGATGCAAAATTTTTTCGATGAACAGTATTTATTGCGGCGGAACCGCGGGCGGTTCCGCGGCAACTTGGTGACGTCATCCTCCACTTTTTGCACAGTAATTCATTTTGTCTAATTCTGAGTTTTCTGGGAATTTTAAAAATTTATTCAAGTGTTGAATTTTCTGGAGTTGTTTTGGGGATTCGGTGTTTCGATCGGGGTATCAAATTTTGTCTATGTGGTTTTCCGGATAACTTTTAGAAACTGTTAAAATGTTCGAACGGATATCAATAACTCACTTTTTCCCCTATCGGAAAATTTTTCAAAAGTTGGATTTTTCCTCGTGTTTAAGAATGTTCTAAGTCGTGCAAGTAACGCGATGGACCCTCTAGAAGACAACAAACCTTAACTCGATTATGTGACCGTCTTGAACTGCCCTTCGAACCTTAGGGTTTGGGGCAGTACGGCGTGCCACATGTGAGGCGTTGGCTTGACCCTTCTACGGCTGGACCATTGGTACTGTGGCATGTGATGGATGTTTTTTTAAACTGATTTCAAGTGTTGAGATATATTAGGGAAATCTTGGTTGTTTGATGATTCGATCGGAAAGTTTAACTTTTTCTATTTATCTGGAATGTGATACAATAATTGGAATCCACAGGTAGTTATGAGATAACTAATTTGAATATTATAAACATAGCAGTTTAGTCTCAGTTGATCGGTTGCCACGGAATTTTGATGTGATCAAAAGTCCGTCGCAATCACGTAGCGTACGCGGATACTCGCCGGGTCAACTTAATAGACAGCCTCACTCCATAGCCCCGACCAAGTGACTGTAGGAGAACCCCGTCGCCGAAAGCATCCGTTCGGGTGCTCGCGGTAGCGGTGTTCCGCCTTGGTGCACTTCGTCGACGGTATCAGGGGTGCGGCCGTCTACTAAAGTTTGCGACGAGCATTCGATCAGGACGTCGGGAATCTTGTTGAATTGGCCGACTTGATATTGAAAAGAGTTTTTGATAATGAGACTAAAATGCGGGGTTTAAAATTGTTAGGCATGTGATGTCTAAGGAATTCATTTGGTTAGGCATGCGATGTCTAAAGAGGTTGCGGATTCCAACTGTTGTAGTTTTACACTTTCTTTTCTGTGACCGTAAGCGTAGTATGTGGAGTATCGCCGGCTTCGTTGCTATACATCAACGACAATCGGGATACGCATACTTGCTTACGTTGATGATATGAGATATTATGTGTTGCTGTGATATGTTGTATTGGATCGTCGCGTTTGAATAGCCGGGGGTTTTATGTGAGATGAGAGTTTTTCTTTTTCATTCATGTAAAATTCATTTGTATGTAATATTCTTTTATTGGGGCACTTCCAGGTAGCGGAAGATGTCACCGTTGTATATTATTTACTTTTCCGCATTAGGTAGACCCAAGGCGGGGAGCACAAGTAACCGGGTTCTAGGGTCCAGTGGGAGACCATCTCGAGGAGTCGAGACCGGGTCTCCTAACCCTAGAATTGGCAGTGTTACTTGCCGCTCTCGTAGGGTTCTAGGGATGTGGGTTTGGCTATTCATCGCGACCGTGGAATCCGTGTTTTATACTGGCTCGTATTGAAAACACGGACGTCCTAGTATATCCAATATTTCATATATGTTCTTCTGCTGCAATGTTCTGTGATGAGATCATATTACTGCCTGAGACGAATGTTTATATATTATATATATGAGATATATGTTATATTGCAGATTTCGTTTCAAAAGAGATGCTTGTGAAGCATAATAAAATGGGACTTCATTAATGAGATTAATGAAATAAAAGAAACCTAAGATGTTGTAGAAACTTGTTTAATAAAAACTGGTAGATACAGTTCTTGCTTTGCATAGCGGTGTTCCTTGTAGAACATCCAGCACCTTATTCGATAAGGAAAGGACCGAGATCCCTTCACCGGGAGTGACTCCTTTAGCAATAACTGGCAGATGCTACAACCCTTGGTTTGTCTTTTGATTGCTTCTATAGTTTTTGCTTTGCACAGCGGTATATATGATATATCCTGCACCTTATTCGATGAGGAAAGGGCCGACGATCCCTTCAACGGGAGTGACCCCTTTAGCAAAACTAGAAAAGCCTCAAAAACACTCCATTTAAAATCACTCGATTCTACAACGATATCAAGTTCATTACGCAATAGGTTTTCTGAAAAACCTGTCGTAGCCCTCCGTCATTTCAGATAAGTCCTACTTAGTATTCGTGCTACGTTTGTTGGCCTCCGTCAAGGCGTAGTGTGCGGTAGCTGACTAGTATTTATCTGCTTATGCATATGATGCAGATTGGATTAGGGTAGTCGTGCGGCCTTGTTGACCTCCGTCAAGGGTCGTGCGGGTGGGTTTAATTCAATCAGGAAATGACGGGTTGAACTTGACTAGTAGCCTATGGTTTGTTGACCTCCGTCAAGGTCATAGGACGCTAGGGGTAAAACTATTATCGGGAATTTCAAGTGTTGAAATTTGCAATGAGATTGCATACCTTCTATGCGATAGTTGGATCCCGATACCCGCTGCGAGTAAGAGTTACTCCTGGGAGAGTTTTACACATTACAATTAGCCGATCAAGTAGGTGTCTAGAAAGGTGTTAACGGGGTTACGCCTATGGGAAAACGAGATTTACTGTAATTAGATTCGTGCGAAAGCACGGGGGACCTCCCTCAAAGTACCGACACTGGCCTGGCTGAAAGATTGGCGAACTTGTAGCGTGTAATTAATCCCGGCTAGTCTTTCCTTTTAGGGTTTGAAGGAAGATTTGATTAAAACAGTGGGAGACATCCTGATTAGATATATTAGATAACCAATCTAATCTTGCAAGAGCATACGCTGAGTGTTTTCTTCTCCTCTCTCCAGATAGCGACCATATCACGCCTTAATCAAGATAATAAAACGGATATATTGACCGAACCCGCTTGTTATACTGAGCTGGGGAACGTTGGTCCCGCTCCAACTTATAATAGTTATAAGACAGAGCAGGAAATTGGGGAATACCAGATTTCCCGTGCCACCCAAACGAAGAAAGTGCATGCTGATGCATCATCTTCGGGTGTGTTCATTACAGAGAACTGTTTCTCAGTATCCTTTACATCCTGGGTATGTGATACCGGATCAGGATCCCGAATATGTAATCTGTTACATGGGCTACAGATAGGTAGAGAACTGAGAACGGGTGATTAGTTTCATGAGACAGAATCCGGTGCAAGTGTTGCAGCCAAGTCTGTTGGTCACTATCACCCTGTATTACCAGAATACATTGATTCTGAAAAAATGTTATTAGATACCGAACCTGATATACAAAATCATATCAGTCTCTTTATTAGTAAAGAAAGGATATAATTTTGTATTGTTGGATAATGTTTTGAACATTTCCTATATCAAGAGTTGATCGGGTCAGGCACGTTATCTAAAATCATTGACGTTCTAAATCAAACTACAGTTCTTAGTATACAGAACACACACAAGAGGAATAGTTCAGAAATGAACAAATCCTTCTTGAGGCATTGTAGACTAGGTCATATCAATACGACCCGACTGGCTGAAGTTACATTTAGATGCATATTTAAATTAGTTTGAATTTACATCTTGTGAAACTTGCCGGTCATGTCACAAAGATAAGATGACTATAGCTCTGTTTATTGGAAACAGAGAAAGAGTTAGTGAACTCTTGGGATTAATACATGCTGATGTATGAAGGTCCCCTGTCTACACATGCCAAGACCGGTTCTTTGTACTTTATTACATTCTCTGATAATCTTTCAAGATTCAGACATATGTTCCAGTTGAAACACAAGTCCGAACCTTTTGAGATATTCACGGAATATAAGTTAGAAGTAGAGAACCAAAATACGGGTATAAGTATTATGTCCTTTGATGAGATCAAGGAGGAGAATACTTGAGCACCGAATTCCTGGACTATTCTAAAGGAGAATGAGATTCTCTCTCAGCATTACTCCTCCGTATACACCACAGCACGTCGGTGTATCGGGGTGGAGCAATAGCACCCTATGTGATATGGTGTGCTCTATGATGAGTACTACTGAGTTGCCTATTTCCTTTTGGGAGTTATGCACTTGAGAAGCTGCATACCTATTGAATAGGGTTCAAATCAAATCAGTTGCCTACCACTTCATATGTGATATGGAAAGGGAAGAGCCCATATCTTAAGCTTGTTAAGATTTGGGGTTGTCCGGCCTATGTCTAAAAGCAAAATCCGGACAAGCTCGAGGCAAGGTCTGTTATGTAGAACTGGAATGGTTCCAGCTATACAAACTGCAGATGATGATTTGGTAGAACAAAAGGATTCAATAGTTACCAACGAACCTCAGCCTCTCCGCCGATCTAGTAGGGTTCCTCACCCACCTGAGAGATACTTTAGTTTCTCTATGACAGTGGGAGCGAGGATTGCATCATGAGATGATGACCCAACTAGTTTCGAGCTGGCCATCAGGAGTGGGACTCTGTAAGAATGGCTGGATGCTTATCGATCTGAGATGGAATCCTTATACACCAACAAAGTATGGACTTTGGTTGCTTTATCTGAAGGGTTAAATCCCCATCAGGAGCAAGTATATCTTGAGAAGATTACTTGGTGTACATGGAAAAGTTGAGACTTTCAAAGCTAGACTTGTTAAAGGTTTGCATCATAGACCAGGTATGGATTGTGTTGAAACCTTTCCAAGAAGCTATGCTTAAGTCCATCCAGATCCTACTTGCCACGGCTACATACCATGACTACGATATCTGGTGGTTGGGTGTCATGACTGCTTTTCTAAATGATGTTTTAGAAAAGAGCGTCTATAAGTATACAGCCAGAGGGCTTCGTAGACAGTGGGAGCAGCGGAAACGTGTGAAAGATGTTTTATATGATAAAACAGGCATCGCGGAGTTGGAACATCTGTTTTGATGTGGTAGTCAAAGAGTTTGACTTCATCAAAATGGTAGATGAACCTTGTATATACGAAAAGGTAGTAGAGAGTATGGTGGTGATCCTCGTAGAGTACGTGGATGACATACTCTTGATAGGGAAGGAGTTTCCTATGCTACGCTCGGTCAATCTCCGCTTATCACAAGGATTCTCCATATAGGATCATAGTGATACCTCCTAAATCCTGGGTTTTGGATCCATGAGATAGATCTAAATGGATGTTAGGATACTCACTAGTTGTAGTGAGATGGTATCAATCGATCCTGGGGAGAATCACTGGAAAGGTTCCAGGGTGATAAGGACGACTGAATATCAGTCGAAGGCATTGTCTTCACCCTCAGTGGAGGGATGGTATGTTGGAAGAGTTCCAAGCTAGATACCGTGACATACTAGACGATTAAAGGAAAGATACATCGTTACTAAAGATGCTACCAAAGAGGCAGTCTGGATATATATAAGTTCATAAGATGAACTTCGTTCCTACCATTGTGTGACGATGGAGTTGTGGCTTCAGCCAAGGAACTACCGTCCCATCAGAAATCCAGATATAATTCTTAGGCAGTATCACCTGATCATGGAGATGGTTTATCTCCAGGGAGATCGAGGTTAGGAGAGTAGATACAGAGGACAACAGCGCGGATCCATTCACAAAGGCCTTTTTCCAGTAGAGACTTTTATGGGATGGTTGAGTATGAGATACTTCAACCGCAGCTAATTGTTGAGTATGCGATACCATAACAGATGGCCCTAGTGCAAGTGGGAGATTGTTAGTTATATGTATGCCCTAGAGGCCATTACTGTACATACGATGTATATTGTAGTGGATGCTAGGACATATATAAGGAGGACTTTCTTGCTCGACATGATAATATGCTATCTGGTTGTACTTTATCTTAACATGTACTCTGATTGTCTCTATGTTACATGTTGATAAAGCCCTTAGGATATGTACTCGACTACTGGGACTATGACGAGATCATACTAGTGGGGCCACGGTAGTCGACGAGTACATCCTATAACTGTTCCTAGTCGAGGGTGTATCGAGACAGGGCATCGATACACCAGAGTAGACTAGCGTATACGCATCTTGACCCATATGATGGGCGATGGATGATCCCATATACATCGGTGTTTGACATAAAGGATGGTATACGGGTGCTCAGTGGAGACTGGGTACACTGGACGGACTCGCCGAGAACTCCCAGATGGTATTATACCATACGTCAGATGGCAGTTCTCCGGTGACACTGGTACAGAGTAGTCTGTTGACCCGAGATCGTTATAGAGTCTTGTGTGATTCCCACTGTGCTTTGATTTCCATCATACCACGTCCAAGAGGGCATGCAAAAAGGTGGCTTTTGGGTACAGTCCCGAATCATATGGAGGCAATGAGCGATAGGAGGGGATTCGTCTCTCCCGGTATAGGGAGTTGATGTTGTGCTGTGTTCGATTGGCTATAACCGGAAATCCCTGGCCAGGGTTGCTGAGATTTACTGGTAAGTGTTATCAGTAGTTTCTCGAACTGTTATAGACCTCAAATCGACACGACTTATCAAGCTACTGGGGTCTGACGTTTACCACCCTTAGGCGAGATATGCAACATATCAGACGACGAGACCGGACTGTACGTGAGTGTTACTGTTTGGATTCACAGGAGAAGTTACAGGCTTGCTTGTTGATCTTCTGAGCGCTCAATACCTGGGTAGCTGTTACGTTTAGCTGACCGCTTGCAGCTTGTGGGTGTTTGATATGATCATCACCTACTGCCGGCGTATTGACGATTCTTTAGAGTCCTACACAGAGGTTTCTTGACTCAGGCAAAACGAAGTAGGAGCACATATGTGATATGTGCGGGACCGAGGATAATGCGATATGTGATACCGTATTATATTCTCGCGATATTTGATATCAGCCGGGTCATCGGATCAAGTGTTGATTCGATGAATCGGTACGGATAAATATTAGTCGGTTATATGCGATATAGCCGGATTGTCGTATCAAGTGTTGATTCGATAATTTAATGTATAATAATATATATGATATATTAAATGACATTAACTAATATTAGCTCACTAAAAGATTCTTTTTCTCACTCGGGTAATACATTGATATATATGCGATATATGTTAATTGTATTATTTTATTTTGTTGCAATAAATATTGTATATGTGATATATAATATTGTAACATGTTATAATTATTAATGCAACATGATTAGAGGAGTTTAAACGAGATTAGGGTTTGATTTGGGTTAATGGCTTCTAGAAGTTTCTAGATGGTTTTACTTTGTCATGATAAAGATATTTGTGTTGATCTTTATCCATGAGTCACACTTAACCTAACCCAAACCCTAACCCTAGTAAACTCTCTACATTGGTTATAACAACCATGGTTGCATAAATAATTATGATAACCTTTTTCTTATTGATCACAAAAGGAAATGGGTCACTATTCTTCTTCTTCTTTCATTTCTTTCATGGAAAAGCTTGCTTGTTTTTCAAAGGTGATGAATTATAGTGAGAAAAAGATAAATAAAGAGAGCAAAAATCCTACTTCATCATCCTCATCTTCCCTTGCCATTTAAATGATGGTGTTCATATCATTTCATGAGTGTTAGCTTGTGTTAAAGAAACTTCGAGGTAGATCATCTTAGTATCGAAGATCGGAAGCAAAGGTTGCGTCTTTCTCTTCGTAGAACCTCTCGAGAGTCCGGATCCCGATGATCGCAGCGAAGGGACCACAACACGGAGCATATGAAGTGAAGGACCGGATCTACAAAGGTTGTAATCCCTCTCACTTAGTGTTAAAGTGTTTAGCATGTTGTTTTCGCCTAATCTCTAGTTTAAAGTTCCGTATTCGGGTTGTTCGGCACGGCTAATTTTTAAATCGGGCATGGTTGATGCCTCGTAGAACCTTGTGCGCGTGCCTAGCAACCCTACAACTTGAACCAAATCAAGGTTAAATTACGGTTTACTATTTTCCTAGCATATAACAAAAGAGTGTGACTTTGGTCAAAGTTATCAAGCTTCATGAAGCTTGATAAACATTGACAAAGTCAACTCTTTTGTCATTTGTATAAGATATTAGTTAACCCAACCCTTAACCTAATGCTTTGGTTAATTCTCTACATGAGTTAAGCATAAGGGCTTAACTCAACCATGGTGCCATTATTTATTGGATAAGTTTCATTTAGATAATTATTCTAACAATTCTTTTCTTCTTCTTCTCCTTCATCAAGCTCACAAAAGCTTGCTAGCTCCAATGGTGCCATGAGAAAAAGAGTGAGAAATCCAATTATAAAGTGAACCCACTTCCTATTTCTTCATCCTCTACCACTTGCCATGTAGTATAGGGTGTTCTCTTCACAAAGTTTTTGACCAAGTGAAGAAATAGCTTGAGTTTGAGTCTCCCCGACGTAGATCATCTTCGGCCTCGAAGTCAACGACCTAGCCCGCTCATTTCTCCGACGAAACCATCGCTAGAGTCTAGGATCCCGATGATCGCAGCGGAGGGACGTCAACACGGAGCTAAAGAAGTGGATGACCGGATCTACAAAGGTTGTAATCCCTTTCACTTAGTAGCAAAGTTGTTTGCTAGATTTTATTTTCGCCTATCCTCTAGTTAACGATCTATATTAGGGTTTCTCGGCACCTAAAAATTTGAATTTGGCATGGTTGATGTCTTGTGGAACCTCTTGAGTGTGCCTAGGAATCCTACAATTGTCGTATTGGCTCCATGACTCTATCCTTCGGGAAGACGTCTAGTGAGTTCAATATTTACAAGTTAGGAAGTCTGCCCCCCGTGCCTAAAAGTAGTACACGAGAAGTTTGCTCTATTCATGAAATCACGCAGGAGGACTGCGAGCTTGAAAGATTTCTGTTTGATGAAAACAGTTTTGACACCACTAGTGCGTCCCTTCTTGAATCTACCACAGTTGACACAACCGATATTGATTATGAATGTTTCACTTTTTCGGATGATTTTGACGACTCACCGCCCGAATATGAGTCTTTTGAATTTTTGGATGAGTTAGTTGAACCATCTGAATCGATTGTTTGCAGTGATTTCGAACCAGTGTTGGAGTTCTTTGAGTTCGAGGTAGATTTCCCAATTTTGCCTATGATTGTTTCGCCTCCGAAACTCGAACTCACGCCCTTGCCATCTCACCTTAAATATGCTTACATAGGTGAGAATGAGACCTTTCCCGTTATCATATCGGCCTCTCTAGCCCTCGAGCAAGAGAGAGCCCTTTTAATGGTCTTACAAGATAGGCGGCAAGCTTTCGGCTGGACTATGGCGGACATCGAGGAGATTAGTTCCCTCATAACTGAATATCATATGCATATGATGGATGATGCCAAATCGATAAAGGATCCACAGAAATATCTTGGGGATAGTGTGGTTAGTCAACCTCCTCCTTTAGAAATTGAACCACCCCTTTTTCTTTTAATAAGCAACGAGAATGCCAATATTCCACTGATTGCTGATCATTCACATTCTCGTTTTGATTCATCACCACCTCCTATCTATTCACTTCCACACTTTCCATACCACCACTTTTATCTTCCCCAATTCTTTTTGGATCGGTACAACATATTCTTCCACCAACCGATACTCTTTACAGATAAATTTTTCGACTAGTTGGTGTTGACGTTTGGTCTTTGCAAAGTTTGGCAATGACGTTTAACTCTGTTTCAATGAAGTTTGGGGGGGCCTTTCTGTATATATATTTTTGTTTTTCTTTTAACAATTAAAAAAAAAATATATAATTATAAATAAATAAACAGGGGAGTGCCGACATTCTCAACCCTCTTGGTGTGGCATGACAGTGAGGACACTGTCAAGTTTAAGTTTGGGGGTATGCTCGGTAAGCCTTCTTCCTTCGCATTCATGTGTATATTTTTGCATTTACATACTTATTTTAATACCCATAAAAATTGAAAATTTTCAAAAATTATAAAAATTAAAGTATTCAATTTTGGCCATAATTGACTTGAGTTTGACATATAGGTTAACTAGCTAGGAACAACTAGATCCTAGACTTAGCAAATTAAAAACCCTAAAAATAACCTTTCTTAAAATTTAACGGTAGAAAGTATATGTACTTGTAGTTTATTTAGAAATAGGCAAAATTTTGAGTTCACTTCTTAGGCTATGTTAAAACAAGGGATGAGTATTGATGTTTTTTTATTAAAGTATAAGTTTGAAAAATAATTCCTAGCTTAAGTCTAGATTCTGAAAATATATACCCTACAAATTGCACAAATACGCACCTTGAAACTTGGAATAGTAGAAGAGACCTGGAAATGCTCTTGTCTAAAGTTCTTAGTACGAAGAAAATAAAAAAAAAATATACAAGTGTGAATAAAGAGATAATAAAAAAATGAACACTGGTTTTTGTGATTACCTAAGGCTGCAAAAAAATAGAAAAATATTTAGCGAGGGTGCTTCATCACCTAGTGCATTAGACCAACTGGTTTGGGAGTCACTGCTAAAGCCTTAGTTGTTGCAAGACTAGGAATTACGCCTTAATGTGCAAACACATCTTGTAATCGGTTGTTGGTACCTCAAGAAGTATTAACAATCGCATGAAGGATGTGTGAGCGAAATTCATCTAAAAATTCACCAATTAAGAAGTGCTTTGGACAACGGACAAGAGTATGATTGCTTGATTTGAATTTCCAAGTGTAGGGGTGATTTATACACACACGTAGGGGTATGTGATTGGGGTTTAGATAAGAGATAGGAATGAAGAATATGACTTGTATATTTAGTAGAGATGATAAAAATTCCTAAGTTGAGATAGAACCCTAGAAGGAAAACTTAAAAGATACCGAAAGCTAAGTAAGTCTACAGAACATATATAATCTAAGTTCAATGATAAGGAAGAGTGAAGAATACGGGTGGATAATTTATGAGTCGAAGATAATAGAATTCCTTGTTAGAAAACCTAATTGGAAAATAAGAGTTAATAAGCCAAATTGATAGGATTTTGTGGGTAGTATCCGCTGAAAACCCTCAGGAGACAACACTCCTCCTACTAGGGACACCTAGAGGTTTAACGGCTTGTTGCACGAGCTCAGTGCAATCGCGTTTCCCTGCGAAAGTGAGGTTAGTTTTTTTATCGAGAATAAATCTAAGTTTGCTCGAGGATGAGCAAAAGATAAGTTTGGGGGTATTTGTTCATATCATAATATTGCATTATTATATTCCCCAGTCCTAGTTATTTTACAAATAAACAGGTGTTTTTGACCCATGTCTGCTACATAATTACAGGTTACAGATTCTCGGGACAAAAACAGTGAAATAGACAAAAGACGATACAAAAGTGAGACTACGACCAACAAACAGAGAATCTTGATAAAGCTGTTGGAGATAGTTCCCTCAGAGTCAATTATTGGATCACAGGCACGTGATTGCAATGATTGAGGGATGACCTATTCCGGTAGGACAGTCTTACTCAAGATGATAGTATGCTATCTGGTTTATCTTTATCATCGTGTACTGTTTTAGGTGACCTGACAGGTCGCTATTACACGTTGATAGAGCCCCTAGGATTCTTGCTTGACTGCCAGCAGTATGAGGGCGATCATATACGTGGGAGCTGGTAGTCTATAAGCACATCCTTAAAAGTTCCCTAGTCGTGGGAGTTTCGAGACAGGGCATCGATACTCCAGAGTAGACTAGTGCATACAGTCGAGACCCCGACGAGGGGCGGTGGCCGGTCTCACAAGCCACTGGTGTCAGTTGGTTCACCTAAGATGTATACATGTGCTCATTGGGTTATGAGTACACCAGACAAGACTCGCCGGGAACATGCTAGTTGGTCTTATACCTGACGTCAGATAGCAGTTCCCTGGTGACATGTGTACAGGTTAGTTCATCGACCTGAGGATCGTCATTTGTCTCGTGTGAGTTCCCACTGTACTTTGATTACTACCCTACCACGCTCAAAAGAGACGTGCAAACAGGTTTTAGTTAGGTACAGTCCCGAGCCACATGGAGGTAGTGAGCGGATCTTCAGGGGTTTGTCTCTCCCGGTATTGGGGGTGAGGTCGCGCTGTGTCTAGGAGGGCCATTACACAAAGCCCTCGGCCGAGGCAGGAGATTTACTGGTAGGTATTCCAGTAGTATCTCAGGGTGTTCTGGGCTACACTCCGACACGACTTGTACCGCTTTTGGGGGTCTGACTTTTACCAACCCCCTAGGCCCGCCATGCGATGCTCATAGACGAACGGACCGGACTGTACGGATATTGTCACTGACAGGCTCAGTAGGGTGTCAGGATGAGTTCGCTCATCGACGTCCCTTTTGGTCAATAGCTGGTAGCCCGTTACGTATGGCTAATACCTCTGACGTGCTAGTGGTTAAATCCACAGCCATAGTATTGGCGAGTCTTTAGAGTCCCCCACAAACAGTTACTTAAGTTTCGGGCGAAACGCTGTAGAGGCCATATGGAGATATGGCAGGGTTCAATCAGATACGTGCGGTATTGCATGGATCATGATCGGACGGATTATACTAGCGGGCTTTGGTTTAAGCCGGATCCTAGTATAGTACAGTGTAGATTTTGTCTCATTGCATTTGTATTTCGGTCGGAATATAAATGCGGGTATGTATATACAGTAGCGGGGTTTTCCTGTAATTTATTATGGGATCAGTTTTTGGAGTTGCCAGTTTGTTTTCCGTTTCGGCCATATTTCTTTGTATCTTTCATTGGCTGAAGATTGGTGGAGGAGGGCTTATTTGCATTTGTGCAAATAAGCATTTTGGAGGGTGGTCTTTGCATATTATTGTATCATGATAATTCTACCACCATTTGACTTCTTCTTCTCATCATTTCTTGACTTTTGTGATGGTGATGGGTTATGATGAGGTTGGTGGAGTGTTGGTTTTGATTGGTGATGATTTCTTTTCATGATCACCTTTTCTCTCTCTTGCATTATGTTGGAGCTCACTCTTTTTTCATTAGGATACTCTCCATTCTCTCCCATGGGCTCATGAGAGGCCGGCCACATTCAAGGGGAGGGGGCTGTCCCAATTTATTGTGAGGGAAAATATACTCATTTGGCTTAGTAAAAATCCCATTGCTCCATCTCCAAAAAGCTTAGTTCATTTCCTCCACTAATGGCAACTTCCTAAACCCCAAATGAGACGAAGTATTCTACAGTATCCTTGGGCACGTCTGCTCGCCAACTTCGTGCCCGAGATGCCTCGGTCCAGAGATGGGAGCCCGTAAAAGAAGCCGGCGATGTGGTGCCCTTCCGGCCAGGAGGTGAAGACCGGAGATTCCGCGGGAGATCGGGACGACGACGAGAAGACCGAAGGACACGGATCGCTCGGTATATCTCTCTACCCCATTCTTTAGTTAGCTAGGATTAGATTAATGGCCCGATCCGGAATTTTTGTGCGCGGTGGTGCCGGTTCAAAGTTAAAGTAAATTTTCATTTCCGCATTATGGCCTCGGAAAGATGGCCGGGACGCCGCCGTGCACTTACACTGGTATCAGAGCCACGCCATTAACCTAGTCTAGCTTGCACTAGTATGTTTAAAGCTTCGATCGAACAAATATTCCAAAACCGCATTTTCATGTACATCAGTTCTCTGTCGAAATTTTTTGGGCTCGAAAATTTTTTCAGGTTGTTGCAGAGACTTGTACAGGGAATTCTAAGCACTCTGTAAAATTTTGGTCGTGTGACGTCATCATCCCACCGTGGAACCGCGGCCAAACCCATGCTTGGGCCGCGGTTCCGCCGCCGGATTTACTGTTCAATGCACCAATTTTTTATAGAGGCCCCCTGACTTGAAAATAGGGTTTTTGGAACATTCTTTTTGGGCCCAGAATTTCTTTAAGTGCTACAGTAGTGCTTGGGGCCCACTTGGGTTAATTTGATCGATCGAAAATTTTAAACACATTAGTTCACAGTATTTACATTATATCTGCGACCGTGAATGTCACTTGATCGGTAAATCCTGTCTAACTGCTATAGCCCGGTTAGACGGATTTGCGAACGTGACATTCACGTTGATGTTCTGTGTTGTGCTGTGATGTTGCGGATTGGTCGTGGGGGATAGCCTGGATGCAATATTAGTACAGTTTCGTTTTATATGTACATTTGATATTGCGGGGCGAGCGTCCGACATGTGGACTGCCGTCACTGCCTGTCTGTATATTATTCTTTTGGGGCAAGACCGGGGTGAGGTCGATGTACCCGTTGTATGTATATTTTACTTTCTGTACTAGGATTACCCCGCGGTGGGGTGCACGGATAGACAGGTTCTAGAGGGCAACAAGCCCGCATCTCATGGCGTTGAGACGGAGGAGGCTTTACTCTAGAATTGGCTGGCTATTCGCCGCACTCGTAAGGGGTACAGGTTGACCCAGGAGGGGTTCCCAAGTTACCGGATTCCGTGAAGTGCTGGGTGGTCCATTCACGTTGCTGAAGGGGGCTGCCTTGCTTCAGGTTTTGGCGCGTAACTTGCCGCGCCCGTAGGGGTCTAGGATTTCATTGCACAGGCTATCCACACGACCAGGGGAACGTCGGGTTTCAGTAGCGGCTCTGTGAAACCCGGGGATCCCAGACATCTGTATTGTTCTGTGATGCTGTACATTTCTGTGATGTTGCATTTTATCATGCCTTGAGCGAAATATTATATATTGATATATATACTAGTAGATGTTGTATATGTTTTGCATCCGCGCTAGTCTAGTCCCCGCTCTGTCGTTAGTTAACTAACCTAACGGGTAATGACGGGACCCAGTGGCGAATGCGGATGGCATATACGTACATCATTATTTTCATTCTTTGTGGTGTGATCAATTGATGGGACTGCATTGATTCAGATCAATGCAAACTAAAAAAACCTAATTGATGTTGTTGGAACATTTTTCAAAAAGCTGTTATTGCAAGGACGTTCACTTTTGTTTTGCACTGTGGTATTCAGTTGGAATATCTTGCTCCTCAGTCGACGAGGCAAGGGCCGAGATCCCTTCACCGGGAGTGACCCCTTGGACAGAAGTTTGCGTCAGGGCAATAACTTCACTATAGGCGATTACTTTTGCTTTGCATCGTGGTATTCAGTTGGAATATCCTGCACCTCATTCTCCGGGGAAAGAGCCGAGATCCCTTCACCGGGAGTGACCTCTTTAGCAAAGGTTTTCGTCACTATATTTTTCTAAAAAGCTATCCGTTCCTTCAACGATATCAAGTTCATTACGTTAAAGGTTTTTCGCCAGAAACCATTCGTAGCCCTCCGTCGTTTCAGGCGGGTAGCACGTAGTATTCATGCTATGTTTGTTGGCCTTCGTCAAGGCATAGTGTATGATGGCTACTTGTTGCCTTTCTGCAGCATAGATAGATGCGTTGGTTTGGGACAGTCGTATAGCCTTGTTGGCCAAAGTCAAGGGCTTGTACGGATGGGTTCAAATTAACCTGGAGAATGACGGGTAGAACTTGACATGTGACTTATGATTTGTTGGCGTTCGTCAAGGTCATAAGAGCATGGGGAAAAAATCACATCGGGAGTTTCTAAAGAAACTGAAACTTGCCAGATATGCGCATACCTTCTGGAGTGTGATAACGTGAGCGAAGTCCGTCACGTTATCATGCGATGATAGTTGGATCCCGATTCCCACTGATGAGTTGGTTTACTCCTCGGGTGATCCCGACTAATTCTTCTTTCAGGTTTGGGGAAGAATTTGACGGTATAGTGGGAGGTTTCCTGATTAGATAAAGTGATAACCATTCTGATCTAGGATAGAGTGCACGCTGAGTGTTTCTTTTCTCTCTCTCTTTGGCAGCGACCATTGACCCGACCCTAGACTATGACTCAGTGACCAAGTTGACCGAACCTTCTTAAACACTGGCTTTTGGATTGTCAGAGTTGCAAACCTCATTGCCACTCCTACGTTTACCCTTTTCTCCAGGACACCCCGTATTACTACGAACATCCACTTCCATTGGACAAAACCATCGTATGGTTATATACGAACTCGAAGGAATTTATTCGAGGATGGTTTCTGGTACTGGAGAAAACGAATAGGACTATTCAGTTGTCTTTTCCTTTTACCTTCTCTCAGGTTGCGAGTGCCCCTTAGATTAGGGGATAGTACACCTATTACGCAAATTGGATAGTCTTCTTCCAAACCATAGGCAGGTGCCGACCGGTAGGGAATGAAGAAAACCAATTAGCCTAACGATGGTGTACAAAAGGTATTAAGTAAAGACATATCAAGGGATTAGTAATAGGGCAAAGTAAATTGCGACTGATATTCACGACCGAACCGAGTATTTGTTCGCCAATCCTAAATCACCTTTGTATTTCTCCAGGACACTCCGTATCACTACGAAGATCCACAGTTTATTGGATACTCCATCGTATGGTTATATACGAACTTGAAAGGAACTTGTTCCAGTTTGGGAATGGATTCTGGTTCAGGAGAAATAGGAATAAGGTTTATTCGGTTGTCTTTTATCTTCACCTTCTCTCGCATTGCGAGTGCTCCTAGGATTAGGACAGTACACCCATTATGCTTATTGGATAGTCTTCTTCCAAACCATAGGCTGGTGCCGAACGGTAGGGAAGGAAGAAAACCATTTGGCCTAAAGGGGTGTACAGAAGGTAAAGACTAAAGACATATGAAGGGATGTGAAGAGATGGTATAGAAATATACGGTTATAGTTGTGAATCTGGATAATGGAAGAGGCAATACTAGGAATACCACAATACCCCATCGAAACATTTCAATGTTTCAGTTTCACTGTGTACTGTTAAAAGAAAACTGATTTCCCAATTAGCACTTGCTCCAGGGTATGTATTTACCATGTATGATTCTCACATCTGTATGATTTTACAGATGATGAGTGAGAGTAAGTTATTGGGAATTAGGTGATCATCCTCATTATATCAGAATTCGTTGGAATCAGTGATATTTGAGGAAGTCACCTGGGTTGTTTGCCGGACGACAAATATTTGGGTTTGAATATCCGCTGTTATACACCAATTTCAAATTGATATATCTGTACGTCTATTTTTATAGAGTGAGATATACCTTTTTGAAATTATGTCTATGACATTTACCCATATTAGTTGATGGTTAGGTAAGGAGCATTAAACAGCGGTGTAATTCTTGTTAACCATAAGTACAGTTTTCAACCCGCGACACACAGGGAGTGAGTTATTAGACTCAAGGGACTTATACAGAGTATTGTATGTTGTCCAACGTCTATTAGGACAGAGGGGTTGGTCCTCGTACTATATTCGGTTTACTTATGACTTCTCTAGTTTTTAGACAGGTGTTTCGTAGAAACACAAGGTCCGAATTTTGAGAAGTTATAGGTATATGAATAAAGTAGAGAACCAGGTATTGCGAGTATCGGGATTCTTCAAGGTGATCGAAGATGTAGATACTTGTGTATGGTATTCAGTTAATAGTAATGATTAAGAGAACTTTCTTCTCTTTCAGGTTACTCATAATTGGAAGCATTCCTAAGTTGAGTAACGCTAATCGGCCTCCTTCCATTTAGTTGACATGCATTGGAGACAGTTGCATGATTTGAATCTGGTTCAATTAAATCAGTGCCTCTGGTCCTATATTGGATATAGAACAGTTCGTATCTTAACGATATTAAGGTACGGGGAGTTGTCCGGCTTATGCTTAAAACCTGACTCTGGATAACTCAAGGCACGTTTCTGTAATGACTGTTTGTGGGTTGACCCAGGCTATGACGAGGGTTGATTTTCTACCATCTGGAAGATCAATAGTGATATTGTTCTTGACTCGCCACAGTTTTAACAAAAATGGATTTTTTCAGAAAATAGTAGTGGGAGTATGGTAGAACTGGAAGTGATTCCAGAACCGCAAACGATTACTGAAGATTTGATAAGAACCTAAAGATTCAATCTTGTATGACATTCCATTGGCCACTCTGCAGATATGGTGGGTAACCTCAGGCACCCGAGAGGTACTCCGGTAGCCTTAAGGACGGTAGCAGGGAGGTTCTTGTTTACCCAGACTTGCCATTGCTGTTGTTCCAGGCTGCGAGACCCGGCAGGAGGATGAGTATAGCGTCGTTCTAAACTAGCTTTAGAAGTGTACGTGTATATCACTCTGCCAGAGGGTTTTCGTAGTCAGTGGGAGCAGCGGAAGCATTGGTGGGCAAGTGGCTTATGTCTATTTATAGACTAAAGCAGATGTAGCGGAGTTAGATCATCTATTTCTGATATGACAATCATAGGTTTGACTTCATCAGAATAGGGGATGGATCTGTTAAGAAGGTAGTAGGGTGTGATGTCCTGGTATTTGGATGACATACACAGAGTAGGAAGTGATATTCCTATACTACGATCGGTTATACTTTGGTTGTCACACAGTAGTTTCTCCACATGGGACTTGGATATAATATCAAGACATTCTGGTTACTAGATCTATAGATCCAGATTTGGGTGGTATCCCAATCAGGGTACTTAGACAGTATTCTAAGAGTTTTTAGAATGGACGACTCCAGGCACGGTAGTGTACCTGCAGGTGATGGAGTCACCCTCTCTAAAGGTGTCTTACAGACTAAAGTGGAGAGGGATGTGAATGATTGGCAGATCACTTGCTTAGGCAATTGAGTCAATCATGAGATGTCAAGTACTACACCAGATGTTGTTTTTGCTGTAGATGCAAGAAGTTGACATTAATCCAATCCTGGAGAAACAATCGGAAGCAGTTTTAGAACATAAGTGGATGTTCTAGGGATATGATAACGACAGCCTCATTCGGGAGACAGTTATCATTCCAGGCTTCCAAGGTGACCTGGATGACAGAGAGGTTGTCAGAGTTATAGTTTTCCTTCTAATGAGGGGCAGTATTTTGGACAGGTGGTCCAAGGGGATACTGAGGGAGGCATGGCGCAGGATACTGATTAAGTTCAGTTGACGATACAGTCTAAGAAGTTTGGATTTGGAGTTCGTTTATGAGCTAGGTCCCATCAGATATCCAGACATACTCTATGACAGGTATTGCTCATATCGGGAGATAGGTTTCTCCGCGAACTTGAGATAAAGAGAGACATAGAAAGAAACATTAGAGCGGATCCACTCACTGAGGCTATTCCTCGAACGCATTAGTTTCGCAAACGAGCTTTGTGAGACCGACTAGTAGAGGAGTTGGGTGTTCGGTATCACACGGGCTGTGAGTATGCGACATCGCAATAATTAGCCTTGAGTGCAAGTGGGAGATTGTTGGAGATAGTGCCCTCAGAGTCAATTATTGGATCACAGACACGTGATTGCAATGATTGAAGGAGGACCTATTCCGGTAGGACAGTCTTACTCAAGATGATAGTATGCTATCTGGTTTATCTTTATCATCGTGTACTGTTTTAGGTGACATGACAGGTCGCTATTACACGTTGATAGAGCCCCTAGGATTCTTGCTTGACTGCCAGCAGTATGAGGGCGATCATATACGTGGGAGCTGGTAGTCTATAAGCACATCCTTAAAAGGTCCCTAGTGTAGGGTTCTTAGGCACACTCATGAGGTTCCACAACTGATCAACCATGCCAAAATCAAATTTTTCATGTGCCAAAGAAACCCTAATGCTAGATCGTTAACTAGAGGTAAGGCGAAACTAAGCAAGTTAACAACTTAACTACAAGTGAATGTGACTACAACCTTTGTAGATCCGGTCCTCCACCTCCTTAGCTTCGTGATGCCGTCCCTCCGCTGCGATCATCGGGATCCTGGACTCTAGCGTTGGTTTCATCGGAGTAATGATCGGGCTAGGTCGTTGACTTCGATGCCGAAAATGATCTACGTCGAGGCAACTCAAACTCAAGCTCCATCTTCACTTGGTCATAAAACTTGTGAAGATAGCACACTCTACTACATGGAAAGTGGTAGAGGATGAAGAAATAGGAAGTGGGTTCACTTTGGATTTGGATTTCTCACTTGGATTCATCACTTGGAAATTTCAAGAATGGTTTCTTCACTTCATGAAGAAGATGAAGAAGAAGAAGGAAAAAGAATTATTTTGTGAAAAGAAAATTCAAGTGAAGTTATCATCTTGGAACCATGGGTGAGATTAACCTATGTAGAGACTAAACTCAAGTTTAAGTTAAACGTTAGGTTAACGAAACTCTTATGTAAAACAAAATGGTGGACTTTGTCAAAGATGCTTGAAAGCTTCATGAAGCTTCAAGCAAAGACAAAGTAAGCCACCATTTTATTTTACATAAATTAAATAAAAAACTAAACCTTTAACCTAAACATGGTATAATCTACACACACACCCAAGTTTGCATGTATCATCAAACATGATACAAACTAATGCACAAACATATATCATATATACAATGTGCACAATCAAGTGAGATAATCAATCTTAAGTGAACAATACTAGTCAATGTAAAGTAATATATCTAATATATAATTATACATTAAATCATTAAATCAACACTTGATTTAATGATCCGGTCATACTGCACATAACCGACTAATATCAAGTGTATCAATATATCGAATCAACATTTGATTCGGTAACCCGGCTATATCATATATAACCGTCCGATTATACAAATCGCGAGAATAGAATTCAGTATCACATACTGGTATTATTCTCGGTCCCGCACATATCTCATATGCGCTCCTATTTCGTTTCTCTTGAGCCAGGAAACCCCTGTGTAGGACTCTAAAGACTCGTCAATATGCCGGCAGTAGGTGATGATCGTATCAAACACCCACAAGCCGCAAGCGGTCTGCTAAACGTAACGGCCACCCGGGTATTGAGCGATCAGAAGATCAACGAGCAAGCCCGCTCACACTCCTGTGAATCCAACCAGTAACACTTACCGTACAGTCCGGTCTGTTCGTCTGATATGTCGCATATCTCGCCTAGGGGTGGTAAACGTCAGACCCCAGTAGCTTGATAAGTCATGCCGATGTAAGGTCCATAACACGCATAAAACTACTGATAACACTTAACAGTAAATCAGTGCAACCCTGGCCAGGGATTTCCAGTTATGGCCAGTCGAGCATAGCGCAACATCAACCCCCAATACCGGGAGAGACGAATCCCCTCCTATCGCTCATTGCCTCCATGTGAATCGGGACTGTACCCAAAAACCACCTGTTTGCATGACTCAACAGAGCCGTGGTAGGGTGGAAATCAAAGCACAGTGGGAGACACACAAGACTCTATGACGATCTCGGGTCAACAGACTAAGCTGTACCAGTGTCACCAGAGAACTGCCATCTGACGTGAGGTATAATACCATCTGGGAGTTCTCGGCGAGTCCGTTCAGTGTACCCAGTCACCACTGAGCACCCGCATACCATCTCTGATGTCAAACACCAATGGATATGAGATCATCCATCGCCCATCACATGGATCGAGAAGATATACGCCAGTCTACTCTGGAATATCGATGCCCCGTCTCGATATTCCCATGACTAGGAACATTAAAGGATGTACTCATTGACTACCCAGGCCCCACTAGTATGATCTACATCATAGTCCAGGAAGTCAAGTACACATCCTAAGGGCTTTATCAACATGTAATAGAGAGACTGCAAGTATACATGTTAAGACAAAGAGCAACCAGATAGCGTACTATCATGTCGAGCAAGAAAGTCCTACCTATATATGTCCCAGCATCCACTACAATATACATCCAATGTACAGTAATGGCCTCTAGGGCATACATATAACTAATAATCTCCCACTTGCACTAGGGCCATCTGTAGCTGTGGTTGCAGTATCACATACTCAACCATCCCATATAAGTCTTTCTCTGGGAAAAGGCCTTTGTGAGTGGATCCGCCGTATTGTCCTCTCTACTCTCCAAACCTCGATCACCCTAGAGATCATCTATCTCCATGATCAGGTGATGCTGCCTCAGAATATGTCTGGGTCACTGATGGGACCGGGGTTCCTGGGCCAAAGCCACACTTCCATTGTCACACAATGGTAGGAACCTAGTTCATCTTATGAACTAATATACACCCAAACTGCCTCTTCGGTAGTATGTTTGATAGCGATGTCACCAGCCTTTATCGTCTAGTTTGCCACGGTATCATGCTTGGAACTCTTCCAACATACCGTCCCTCCATTGTGGGTAAAGACAATGCCTGCGACTGACATTCAGTCGTCCTTATCACCCTGGAACTTTTCCAGTGATTCTCCCCAGGATCCATTGATATCATTTTACTACAACTAGTGAGAATCCTAACATCCATTTAGATCTATCTCATAGATCCAAAACCCAGGATTTAGGAGGTATCACTTTGATCCTATATGGAGAATCCATGTGATAAGAGGAGATTGATCGAGCGTAGCATAGAAAACTCCTTCTCTATCAAGAGTATGTTATCCACGTACTCTACGAGGATCACCACCTTACTCTCTACTACCTTTTTGTATATACAAGGTTCATCTACCATTTTGATGAAGTCAAACTCTTTGACTACCACATCAAAACAGATGTTCCAACTCCGCGATGCCTGCTTTATTACGTAAAGCAACTTGCACACGTTTCCGCTGCTCCCACTGTTTACGAAGCCCTCTGGCTGTGTACTTATAGACGTTCTCTTCTAAATCATTATTTAGAAAAGTGGTCATGGCACCCAACCGCCAGATATCGTAGTCATGGTATGTAGCCGTGGCAAGTAGGATCCGGATGGACTTAAGCATAGCCACTAGGAAAAGGTTTCATCATTATCCACCCCTGGTCGATGATGAAAACCTTCAACAAGTCTAGCTTTGAATGTCTCAACTTTTCCATCTACACCAAGTAATCTTCTCAAGATATACTTGCTCGTGATGGGGATTTAACCCTTCAGATACAACATCCAAAGTCCATACTTTGTTGGTGTACATGGATTCCATCTCAGATCGCTAAGCATCCATTCATTCTTACAGAGTCCCTACTCTCGATGGCCTGCTCGAAACTAGTTGGGTCATCATCTCACGATGCAATCCTCGCTCCCACTGTCATCGAGAAACCGAAGTATCTCTCAAGCGGATGAGGAACCCTGCTAGATCGGCGGAGAGGCTGAGGTTCGTCGGGGATTATTGAATCCTTTGGTTCTGTCAAATCATCAGCTGCAGTTTTGAATAGCTGGAACCATTCCAGTTCTACAGAACTGACCTTGCCTCGATCTTGTCCGGATTTTGCTTTTGACATAGGCCGGACAATCCCAAATCCTAACTTACTTAAGAGATGGGCTCTTCCCATACCATATCTTATATGGAATGGTAGACATTGATCTGATTGGAATCTAATTCAATAAGTATGCAGCTACTCAAGTGCACAACCCCCAAAAGGAAATAGGTAACTCAGTAGTACTCATCATAGAGCACACCATATCTAATATGGTGCGATTGTTCCGCTCCGATACACCGTTGTGCTGTGGTGTATTCAGAGGAGTAACACCGAGAGAGAATCTCATTCTCCTTTAGAATAGTCCAGGAATTCTATGCACAAGTATTCTCCTCCCTGATCTCATCATAGGACATAATACTTCTACCCGGTTTTTGGTTCTCTACTTCTAACTTATATTCTGTGAATATCTTAAAAACTTCAGACTTATGTTTCAACAGGAACATATGACTGAATCTTGAGAGATCATCAGAGAATGTAATGAAGTACAAAGAACCGGTCTTAGCATGTGTAGACAGGGGACCTTACATACATCAACATGTATCATCCCAAGAGTTCACTAACTCTTTCTCTGTTTCCAGTAAACGGAGCTATGGTCATCTTATCTCTGTGACATGACTGGCAAGTTTCACAAGATGTAAATTCAAACTGATTTAAATATGCATCTTAATGTAACTTGAGCTAGTCGGGTCGCATTGATATGACCTAGTCTACAATACCTCAAGAAGGAATCGTTCATTTCTGAACTCTTCCTCTCGTGTGTGTTCTGTACGTAAGGAACTGTAGTTTGATTTAGAATGTATATGTTTTTAGATAACGTGCCTGAATCGATCAACTTTTGATATAGGAAATGTTCAAAACATTATCCAACAATACAAAATTATATCCTTCTTTACTAAATAAAGAGACTGATATGATGTTGTATATCAGGTTCGGTATCTAATAACATTCGTTCAGAATCAATGTATTTAGAAATGCAGGGTGATAGTGTCCAACAGACTTGGCTGCAACACTTGCACCGTTTTCTGTCTCATGAAACTTATCACCCGTTCTCAGTTCTCTACCTTTCTTTAGCCTATGTAACAGATTACATATCTGGGATCCTGATTCGGTATCAAATACCCAGGACGCAGAGGATACTGAGAAACAGTTCTTTGTAATGAACGCACCCGAAGGAGATGCATCTCATGCACTTTCTTCGTTTGGGCAGCATGGGAATCCCGGTATTTCCCTAATTCCTGCTCGATCTTATAACAATTATAAGTTGGAGCGGGACCAACGTTCCCCAGCTCAGTATAACAAGCGGGTTCGGTCAATACATCCATATTATTATCTTGATTAAGGCGTGATATGGTCGCTACCTGGAGAGAGAGAGAGAAGAAAACACTCTGCGTGCGCTCTTGCAAGATTAGATTGGTTATATATTTTATCTAATCAGGATGGCTCCCACTGTTTTTATCAAATCTTCCTTCAAACCCTAAAAGGAAAGACTAGCCAGGATTAATTACACTCTACAATTTCGCCAATCTTTCGGCCAGGCCAGTGTGGGTACTTTGAGGGAGGTTCCCTGTGCTTTCGCACGGACCTAATTAAAATAAACCTCGTTTTCCCAGAGGCGTAACCCCGTTGACACCTTTCTAGACACCTACTTGATCGGCTAATTGTAAAGTGCAAAACTCTCCCAGGAGTAACAATTACTCGCAGTGGGTATCGGGATCCAACTATCATATAGAAGGTATGCAATCTCATTGCAAATTTCAACACTTGAAACTCCCGATAATGGTTTTTACTCCTAGCACTTATGACCTTAACTATGGTCAACAAATCATAAGTACTAGTCAAGTTCTACCCGTCATTTCGTGATTAATTAGACCCACCCACATGACCCTTAACTAAGGTCAACAAAGTCACGCGACTGTCCTAACTAATCGCATCATATGCGGTGTAGGAAGACATCACTTAGCTACCGTACACTGTGCCTTGACTATGGTCAACAAACACAGCACGAATACTAAGTACTCTACTTCCTAAAATGACGGAGGGTTGCGGATGGTTTATAGGAAAACCTTTAACGCTTTGAACTTGATCTCGTTGCGGAATCAAATGGTTTTTAAATGGAGTGTTTTTGAGGCTTTTCTAGTTTTGCTAAAGGGGTCACTCCCGGTGAAGGGATTGTCGGCCCTTTCCTCATCGAATAAGGTGCAGGATATATCATATATACCGCTGTGCAAAGCAAAAACTATAGAAGCAATCAAAAGACAAACCGAGGGTTGTAACATCTTCCAGTTATTGCTAAAGGGGTCACTCCCGGTGAAGGGATCTCGGCCCTTTCCTTATCGAATAAGGTGCAGGATGTTCTACAAGGAACACCGCGATGCAAAGCAAGAACTGTAGCTACCTGTTTTATTTTTGAAATTCGATTCCACAACATCTTTTAGGTTTATTTTCTTTCATTAATCACATTAATGAATGTCCCATCATTTTAGTCCACCTAAACATCACAGATAAATATAACGTACGCTTATGCCATCCGCATTCGCCTCGATGTCCCGTCTGCACCGTTAGGTTAGGTAACTAACGGTAGAGCGAGGCAGGGCTAGCGCGGGTGTAAAACATAAGCAACGTTTATATAATATATCATATATACTATATACAATATCTATCTGAACAAATCACATGATCACATCACAGATAACGCAGCAGAAAATATCATATGAAATATTGGATATACTAGGACGTCCGTGTTTTATTTTGAGCCTGTATAAAACACGGATTCCATGGTCGTGAAGAATAGCTAATCCCACACCCCTAGACCCCTACGAGAGCGGCAAGCAACCCTACCAACTCTAGGGTTTGGAGACCCGGACTCGACTCCTCCAGATGGTATCCCACTGGACCCTAGAACCCGGTTACTTGTGCTCCCTTCCTTGGGTCTATCCTAATGAGGAAAAGTAAATAATATACATCAACGGTGACATCTTCCGCAACCTGGAAGTGCCCCAATAAAAGAATATTACATACAAGTTTTTACATGAATGAAAATGAAAAACACTCGTCTCACATAAAAACCCCCGGCTATTCAAACATGACGATCCAATATAACATATCCGGCAACACATAACATCACATGACATCAACGTAAGTAAATACGCGCATCCCAATTGTCGTTGACATATAGCAACGAAACCGTCGATATCACATATTACACTTACGGTCGCAGAAAAGAAAGTGTAAAACTACAACAGTTGGAATCCGCAACCTGCATAGACATCATATGCCTAACCAAATGAATTCCTTAGACATCGCATGCCTAACAATTATAAACCCCGCATTTTAGTCTCAATATCGAAAACACTTTTCAATATAAAGTCGGGCAATTCAACAAGATTCCCGGCATTCAGAACGAATGCTCGTCGCAAACTTTAGTAGACGGCCGCACCTCCGATACCGTCGACGAAGTGCACTAAGGCGGAACACCGCTGCCGCGAGCACCCGAACGGATGCTTTCGGCAACGGGGTTCTCTTACAGTCACTTGGTCGGGGCTATGGGGCGTGACTATCTATTAAGTTTACCGGCGAGTATCCGTGTTTGCTACATGATTGCGACGGACTTTTGATCACATCAAAATTCCGTGGCAACCGATCAAGTGAGACTAAACTGCTAGATTTACAACATTCATTCAGTTATCTCATAACTACTTGTGGATTCCAAATATTGTATCACATTCCAGATAAATAGAAAATGTTAAACTTTCCGATCGAACAATCAAACACCCATGTTTTCCCGAAACAGCTCAACACATGAAATAAGTTTAAAAAAATTCACTTCATGCCACAGTATCAACGGTCCAGCCGTAGAAGGGTCAAGCCAACGCCTCACATGTGGCACGCCGTACTGCCCCAAACCCTAAGGTTCAAAGGGCAGTTCAAGACGGTCACATAATCGAGTTAAGGTTTGTTGTCTTCTAGAGGGTCCATCTCGTTACTTGCACTACTTAGAACGTTTTTAAACCACGGAAAAATCCAACACTTGGAAATTTTCCGGCAGGGGAAAAATTGGGTATTTATATCCGGTCGAACTTTTTAACATATTCTAAATTATCCGGAAAAACACATAGACAAAATTAGACAATCCGATCGAATCTACGAACTCCCAATACAACCCAGAAAACTCAACTCTTGAGTGCAAATTAAAAATTCCCAGAAAACACAGGAATAATATTAAGACATTATTGTGCAAACAGTGAACAAAGAGGCCACTTTATGACCGCGGAACCGCCGCGTGACCTATGGTACGGCCGCGGTTCCGCGGCAACTTTATCGAATTGGGGTTACGTGCTTCACTATAATGTTTAGAAATCCCTGCTGATTTTTCTGCATATTTTTAATTCATAAAAATCACAGTTTTGAAAAATTGTACAGAGAAGGGTTTTCAATTAGGGTTTCGGGTTCGATCAGACTTCTAACATCGTCTACACTTCGCCTAAAGCTCTAGCTAGGCTCTGATACCACTGTAGGGTTCCTAGGCACACTCATGAGGTTCCACAACTGATCAACCATGCCAAAATCAAATTTTTCATGTGCCAAAGAAACCCTAATGCTAGATCGTTAACTAGAGGTAAGGCGAAACTAAGCAAGTTAACAACTTAACTACAAGTGAAAGTGACTACAACCTTTGTAGATCCGGTCCTCCACCTCTTTAGCTCCATGATGACGTCCCTCCGCTGCGATCATCGGGATCCTGGACTCTAGCGTTGGTTTCATCGGAGAAATGATCGGGCTAGGTCGTTGACTTCGATGCCGAAGACGATCTACGTCGAGGCAGCTCAAACTCAAGCTCCATCTTCACTTGGTCATAAAACTTGTGAAGATAACACACTCTACTACATGGCAAGTGGTAGAGGATGAAGAAATAGGAAGTGGGTTCACTTTGGATTTGGATTTCTCACTTGGATTCATCACTTGGAAATTTCAAGAATGGTTTCTTCACTTCATGAAGAAGATGAAGAAGAAGAAGGAAAAAGAATTATTTTGTGAAAAGAAAATTCAAGTGAAGTTATCATCTTGCAACCATGGGTGAGATTAACCTATGTAGAGATTAAACTCAAGTTTAAGTTAAATGTTAGGTTAAGGAAAATCTTATGTAAAACAAAATGGTGGACTTTGTCAAAGATACTTGAAAGCTTCATGAAGCTTCAAGCAAAGACAAAGTAAGCCACCATTTTATTTTACATAAATTAAATAAAAAACTAAACCTTTAACCAAAACATGGTATAATCCACACACAAACCCAAGTTTGCATGTATCATCAAACATGATACAAACTAGTGCACAAACATATATCATATATACAATGTGCACAATCAAGTGAGATAATCAATCTTAAGTGAACAATACTAGTCAATGTAAAGTAATATATCTAATATAAAATTATACATTAAATCAACACTTGATTTAATAATCCGGTCATACTGCACATAACCGACTAATATCAAGTGTATCAATATATTGTTTGATATAGTGCCCTCAGAGTCAATTATTGGATCGCAGGTACGTGATTGCAATGATTGCGGAGGACCTATACCGGTAGGACAGTCTTACTCGAGATGATAGTATGCTATCTGGTTTGTCTTTATCAGTCGTGTACATGTTCAGGTGACTGATTACATGTTACACTTTGATAGAGCCCTTAGGATCTTGCTTTACTACCAATAGTATGATGGCGATCATATACGTGAGAGTTGGGTAGTTTATACGCATATCCTTAATTGTGGTCCCTAGTCGTGGGAGTTTCGAGACAGGGCATCGATACTCCGGAGTAGACTAGTGTATACAGTCGAGACCCCGACGAGGGACGGTGGCCGGTCTCACAAGCCACTGGTGTCAGTTGGATCACCTAAGATGTAACAGGTGCTCATTGGGTTATGAGTACACCGGACAGGACTCGCCGGGAACCTGCTAGTTGGTATTATACATATCGTCAGATAGCAGTTCCCTGGTGACATGTGTACAGGTTAGTTCATTGACCTGAGGTCATCATTTGTCTCGTGTGAGTTCCCACTGTGCTTTGATTTCTACCCTACCACGGCTCAAAGGAGTCGTGCAAACAGGTAGTTTTTGGGTACAGTCCCGAGCCACATGGAGGCACGTGAGCGGATCGGCAGGGGATTCGTCTCTCCCGGTATTGGGGGTGAGATCGTGCTGTGTCTAGGAGAGCCATTACACAAAGCCCACGGCCGTGGCAGGAGATTTATTGGTAGGTACTCCAGTAGTATCTCAGGGTGTTATTGGGCTTCACTCCGACATGACTTATACTGCTATTGGGGGTATGAAGTTACTAGCCCCCTAGGTAGATATGCGATACTCATAGACGAACGGACCGGACTGTATATACATTGTCACTGTTAGGCTCAGTAGGGTTTCCGGATGAGTTCGCTCATCAGCCTCCTTTAAGGTCAGTCCATGGGCAGCCGTTACGCATAGCTAGTGCCGCTGACGGTTTGTGGATAAACCCACTGCCAGGGTACTGACGAGTCATTAGAGTCCCCCACAGACAGTTTCCCAAGTTCGGGCGAAACGTTGTAGAGGCCGTATGGTTTTATGGTAGGGTTCGGAAAATGCACGTGCGTTTACGCACGTGTCATATTTCGGACAGATAATACCGGTGGGCTTTGGTTTAAGCCGGATCCGAGTATTATATTGAGTAGATATAATATCTTTGTCTCAGTTGCATCTGTATTCAGTCATAATACAAATGCGTGTATATTTATACAGTTACAGGGTTATCCTGAAATTCGTTTCGGGATCACTTTTGGAAGTTGCCAGTTTTCAGTTTTCTATCAGCCGTCTTTTAACATTCGGTTAAAGACGGATTTATCTTTTCTTGGATGAGGGTGAGTCATGCTTCTAGAAGTTTCTAGAAGAGGTGACTAGGTTAGAATGGTGTTGAAGTTTCATTGGTTGCATTTATTGTGTTCACACTTTGTGTTCACACTAGATATTTTCTTGTGTTCACACTTGATATTTTTCTCTTGTGGTCACCCTCTTCCCTCCTACACTCACCCCCCCATTCCTATATGATGGCCAGCCCCCTTCCCCCTCTCTCTCACTCTCACTTGATGAAAATGGTTGTGAAAAGATTATGATAGTTTTGGGATGTATGGAAATTTCATTGCTCATTTCATTCCATCACCCGAATCAATTGGCAACTTCATTAACCGTTCGTCCATGGCTTTGGACGGAACGAGACAAAGTCTTCTACTCATTCTCTACATCAATCTTGGTCGTCTCTTTTAGCAAACTTGACGACCATGTTGCCTCGAGTCAGAGGCGGGAGCCCGTTTAAAGAATCGTTGACGTGGTGCCACCTAGACGAGCAGATCGGAGATCGAAGAGATCGGAGCAGCCGCAACAGAGCGTGGGATGATGGTTAAAGACCGAAGGACTCAGATCGTTCGGTATAACCTTTCTACTCTCTTTACAGTTTGTTAGTTTAGCAATAATGGCAGATCCGGGTTAAAGTATACGATAGCGCCAGTTAAAAAGTTTTTGTTCCGCATTCGGCGTCTGTAGACGGCCGGGGCGCTACCGTGGACTTACAGTGGTATCAGAGCCTCACCATTTTGCTTTACTAACTTGTGCTAACGCGTTTAAAACATCAATCGGACCGACTATCAAAAACTGCAAAAATTCTAGTTCACAGTTTCTGTTGATTTTTAAAGGGTTCCAAAAATTATTCTACATATCACAGAAATCTGTGCAGGGTTTTCTAAGAACACCGTACAAATTTGGGCACTTGATTCGACAAGACTGCCGCGGAATCGCGGTCAAACCTATGGTTTGACCGCGCATCCGCGGCCATTCTGTATGATCATGTCCCCAAATTTGCACAGTGTCTTCTTCTCTGGAATTTGGGGTTTTTGGTATATATCTTTTGGGCCCAGATTTTGTTACTGTACAACAGATGTTCGTGGGGCCCACTTCGTGATATTTAGTCGATCGAAATTTAAACATGTTAGTTTACAGTGCTTACATTATATCTCCGACCGGGAATGTCATTTGATCGGTAAACCGCGTCTGATTGCTATAGTTCTTTTAGACGGGTTTGCGAACGTGACATTCGCGTTTATGTTCTGTGTTGTGCTGTGATGTTGCGGATTTGTCGTGGTGGATAGCAGTGTGCAATGGTAGTGCAGTTTGGATTTATTTGTACATTTGATATTGCGGGGCGAGCGTCCAACATGTGGACTGCCGTTACTGCCTGTTGTATAATATTCTTTTGGGGCACGACCAGGTTGCGGTCGATGTACCTGTTGTACTATTTTTCCATTTCTGTACTAGGTTTTACCCCGCGACGGAGTGCACGGATAGCCGGGTTCTGGAGGGCAACGGGTCCGCATCTCATGGCTTTGAGAGGCAGAGGGGCCTTACTCTAAAATTGGCAGACTATTCACCGCACTCGTAGGGGGTACAGGTTGACCCAAGGAGGGGTGCTCAAGCTACCGGATTCCGTGAAGTGCAGGGTGGTCCATTCACTTTGCTGTAGGGGGTGCCTCGCTTCAGGTTTTGGTGGGTAACTTGCCGCACCCGTAGGGGTCTAGGTTTCATTGCACAGGCTATCCACACGACTAGGGGAACGTCGGGTTTCAGCAGCGGCTTTGTGAAACCCGGGGATCCCAGATTATCTGTATTGTTCTGTGATGCTTATTACTTTTCTGTAATGTTGCATATTATCACGCCTGGAGCGATTATTGTATATTGGTTTATATACTATTAGATGTTGTATATGTTTTACACCCGCGCTAGTCCAGTCCCCGCTCTGTCGTTTGTTAAGTAACCTAACGGGTGATGACGGGACCCAGTGACGAATGCGGATGGCATATACGTACATTTTATTTTCGTTCTTTTCTGGTGTGATCGATTGATGGGACTGCGTTGATTCTGATCAATGCAAAGTAAAGCAAACCTGTTTACAGTTGTTGGAATAAATTTAAAAAGTGTTATTGCAAAGACGTTTCCTTTTGCTTTGCATAGCTGTATTCAGTGGAATATCCTGCACCTCATTCGACGGGGCAAGGGCCGATATCCCTTCACCGGGACTGACCCCTTGGGCAGAAGTTTGCGTCAGGGTAATAACTTCACTATAGTCGATTACATGTTGCTTTGCATAGCGGTATTCAGTGGAATATCCTGCACCTCATTCCACGAGGAAAGAGCCGAGATCCCTTCACCGGGAGTGACCTCTTTAGTAAAGGTTTTCGCCACTATATTTTAAAAAGCTATCAGGTTCCTTCAACGATATCAAGTTCACTACGTTAAAGGTTTTTCGCCAAAAACCAGCCGTAGCCCTCCGTCATTTCTTTTGGGTATTCAGTAGTATTCAAGCTATGTATTTTGACATAACGCCAAGGCATAGTGTTTGGTAGCTGCTGGGTATTCATTTGTTGCATAGATAGATGAGTTGGTTTGGGACAGCCGTTCTGCCATTTTGACCTAACGCCAAGGGCATGTGCGGGTGGGTTCAAATTAACAAGATAGTGACGGGTAGAACTTGGCATGTGACTTATGACATTTTGACCTAACGCCAAGGTCATAAGAGCATGGGGCAAAAATCATATCGGGAGTTTTCTAAAGAAACTGAAACTTGCCAAGTTTGCGCATACCTTCTGGAGTGTGATAACGTGAGTGGATTCCGTCACGTTATCATGCGATGAGAGTTGGATCCCGATTCCCACTGATGAGTTGGTTTACTCTTCGGGTGATCCCGATTGATTCTTCTTTCAGGTTTGGAGGAGAATTTGACAGGACAGTGGGAGGTTTCCGGATTAGATAAAGTGATAACCATTCTGATCTAGGTTAGAGTGCACGCAGAGTGTTTCTTTTCTCTCTCTCTTTGGCAGCGACCTTTGACCGACCCTAGACTATGACTCAGTGACCAAGTTGACCGAACCTTCTTAAAATACTGGCTTTTGGATTGTCTGAGTTGCATAAGTCATTGCCACTCCTTCTTTTACCCTTTGCATTTCTCAGAACACCCCGTATTACTACGGACATCCACTTCCATTGGATAGATCCATCGTATGGTTATATACGAACTCGAAGGGACTTCTTCGAGGATGGATCAAGGTTCAGGAGAAATAGAATAGGTTTATTCAGTTGTCTTTTATTATCACCTTCTCTCAGGTTGTGAGGGCTCCTTGGTTTAGGAGAGTACACCTATTACGCTTATTGGATTCCAAACCATAGGCAGGTGCCGAAAGGTAGGGAATGAAGAAAACCAATTAGCCTAAGGAGGGTGTACAGAAGGTAATATGTAAAGACAAAATAAAGGGATTAGAAAGAGAGCAAAGTAAATTGCGACTGTTATCATTCACGACCAAAACCGCGTACTTCATCGCCACTCCTATTTCACCTTTAAAAGAATAAGGTATTATTCAGATGTCTTTTATCATCACCTTCTCTCAAGTTGCGAGTACTCCTTGGTTTAGGAGGGTACATCTATTATGCTTACTGGATCTTCTTCTTCCAAACCATAGGCTGGTGCCGAACGGTAGGGAAGGAAGAAAACCATTTAGCCTAAAGATGGTATACAGAAGGTAACGACTAAAGACAAATAAAAGGATTTGGAGAGATGGCAATAAAATACACGGTTGAAATCATGAATTGGATTATGGAAGAGGCATTACTAGGAATACCAGGATACCCCTACAAAACATTTTCATGTTTCAGTGCATTGTTAAAGGAAAAACTGTTTTCCCGATTAGATACTTACTCCAAGGGTATGTGTTTACCAGGTTTCATTCTCATATCTGTATGGTTTTACAGATGATGAGTGGGAGTAAGTTATTGGGAATTAGGTGATTATCCTCATTATATCGGAATTCAATGTAATTGGTGATATTTGAGGAAATCGCCAGGGTACAGTTTTCAACCTACGACGCACAGGTTTTGAGTTGTTTAACTCAGCGGACTTATACAGAGTATTGTATGTTGTCCAATTGTCCATCAGGACAAAGGGGTAGGTCCTCGTACTATGTTCTGTTTACTTATGACTTCTCTAGTATTTAGACAAGTGTTTCGTAGAAATACAAGATCTAAGTTTTGAGAAGTTGTGGGTATAAGAATAAAGTAGAGAACCAGGTATCATAAGTATCGGGATTCTTCAAAGAGATCGAAGATGTAGATTCTTGTGATTGGTATTCAGATGATAGTAATAGTTTTGAGAAACGTGTTTCTCTTTCAGGTTACTCATAATTGGATGGATTCCTAAGTTGAGTAATGCTGATTAGCCTCTTTTCCATTAAGTTGATATGCACTGGAGACAGCTGCATGATTTGAATCTGGTTCCAATTAAATAAGTGCCAAAGTTTCTATATTGGATATAGAATGGTTCATACCTTAAAAGATATTAAGGTACGGGGAGTTGTCCAGCATATGCTTAAAACCAGACTCTGGATAACTCAGGGCACGTTTTTGTAATGGCTGTTTGTGGGTTGACCCTGGCTATGACGAGGGTTGATATTCTACCATTTGGAAGATCAATAGTGATATTGTTCTTGACTCGCCACAGTTTTAGTAAAATGGATCTTTTTCAGAAACAGCAGTGGGAGTATGGTAGAACTGGAAGTGATTCCAGAACCGCAAACGATTACGGAAAATTTAATAGGACCTATATATTCAATCAGGTTTGACATTCCATTAGCCACTCCGCTGATATGGTGGGTAACCTCAGACACCCGAGAGGTACTCCGGTAGCCTCAAGGACGGTGACAGGGAGGTTCTTGCTTACCCAGACTTGACACTACTGTTGTTCCAGGCTATGAGACCCGGTAGGAGGGTTGTTGTGGTCAGTGGGAGCAGCGGAAGAATAGTGGGCAAGTAGCTTATGTCTATTTATAGACTTGAGCAGTTATAGCGGAGATAGATCATCTATTTTTGATGTGACAGTCATGGGTTTGACTTCAATCAGAATAGGGGATGGATCTGTTAAGAAGGTAGTAGGGTGTGATGTCATGGTATATGGATGACATACACAGAGTAGGAAGTAAAATTCCTATACTACGATCGGTTGTACTGTGGTCGTCACACAGTTGTTTCTCCAGATAGGATATGGATATAATATTTGACATTTTGGTTTCTAGATCTATGGTTTTAGATCTGGATTTGGGTAGTTTCCCAATGTGGGTACTTTGACAGTATTCTAATGGTTTTTAGAATAGATGACTCCTGGCAAGGTGGTGTACCTGCAGGTGATGGAGTCAACCTCTCTAAAGGTGTCTTACAGACTAAAGGGGAGAGGGATGTGCATGATTGGCAGATCACTTTCTTAGGCAATTGAGTCAATCGTGAGAAGTCAAGTACCACACCAAATGTTGTTTTTGCAAGAGATGCAATAAGTTTGTATTAATCCAATCCTGGAGAAACATAAGGAAGCAGTTTTAGAACATAAGTACATGTTCTACAGATTTAATGACGGCAGCCTCTTTCAGGAGACGATTATCATTCTAGGCTTCAAATGTGACATAGTTGACAGAGTGATTGTCAGAGTTATAGTTTTCCCTATGACGAGGGACAGTATTATGGACAGGTGGTCCAAGAGGATACTGTGGGAGGCATGGTGCCGGATACAGATTAGGTTCAGTGATCGATACAGTTTAAGAAGTTTGGATTTGGAGTTTATTTATGAACTAGGTCCCATCAGATATCCAGACATATTCTAAGACGGGTATTACTCGATTCGGGAGATGGCTTTCTCCGCGAACTTGAGATTTAGAGAGATATAGAAAGAAACATCTAGGCGGATCCACTCACTGAGGCTATTTCTCGAACACAATAGTTTTACAAACGGGCTTTGTGAAACTGATTAGTAGAGGAGTTGGATGCTCGGTTTCACACGGGCTGTGAGTAGTCGACATCGCAATAATTAGCCTTAAGTGCAAGTGGGAGATTGTTGGATATAGTGCCCTCAGAGTCAATTATTGGATCGCAGGTACGTGATTGCAATGATTGTGGAGGACATATACCGGTAGGACAGTCTTACTCGAGATGATAGTATGCTATCTGGTTTGTCTTTATCAGTCGTGTACATGTTCAGGTGACTGATTACGTGTTACACTTTGATAGAGCCCTTAGGATCTTGCTTTACTACCAACAGTATGATGGCGATCATATACGTGAGAGTTGGGTAGTTTATACTCATATCCTTAATTGTGGTCCCTAGTCGTGGGAGTTTCGAGACAGGGCATCGATACTCCGGAGTAGACTAGTGTATACAGTCGAGACCCCGACGAGGGGCGATGGCCGGTCTCACAAGCCATTGGTGTCAGTTGGATCACCTAAGATGTATACAGGTGCTCATTGGGTTATGAGTACACCGGACATGACTCGCCGGGAACCTGCTAGTTGGTATTATACATATCGTCAGATAGCAGTTCCCTGGTGACATGTGTACAGGTTAGTTCATTGACCTGATGTCGTCATTTGTCTCGTGTGAGTTCCCACTGTGCTTTGATTTCTACCCTACCACGGCTCAAAGGAGTCGTGCAAACAGGTAGTTTTTGGGTACAGTCCCGAGCCACATGGAGGTACGTGAGCGGATCGGCAGGGGATTCGTCTCTCCCGGTATTGGGGGTGAGTTCGTGCTGTGTCTAGGAGAGCCATTACACAAAGCCCACGGCCGTGGCAGGAGATTTACTGGTAGGTACTCCAGTAGTATCTAAGGGTGTTATTGGGCTTCACTCCGACACGACTTATACTGCTATTGGGGGTCTGACGTTACTAGCCCCCTAGGTAGATATGCGATACTCATAGACGAATGGACCGGACTGTATATACATTGTCACTGTTAGGCTCAGTAGGGTTTCCGGATGAGTTCGCTCATCGGCCTCCCTTGAGGTCAGTCCATGGGCAGCCGTTACGCATAGCTACTGCCGCTGACGGTTTGTGGTTAAACCCACTGCCAGGGTACTGACGAGTCATTAGAGTACCCCACAGACAGTTTCCCAAGTTCGGGCGAAACGTTGTAGAGGCCGTATGGTTTTATGGCAGGGTTCGGAAAATGCACGTGCGTTTACGCACGTGTCATATTTCGGACAGATAATACCGGTGGGCTTTGGTTTAAGCCGGATCCGAGTATTATATTGAGTAGATATAATATCTTTGTCTCAGTTGCATCTGTACTCAGTCGTAATACAAATGCGGGTATATTTATACAGTTACGGGGTTATCCTGAAATTCGTTTCGGGATCACTTTTGGAAGTTGCCAGTTTCCAGTTTTCTATCAGCCGTCTTTTAACATTCGGTTAAAGACGGATTTATCTTTCTTGGATGAGGGTGAGTCATCCTTCTAGAAGGTTCTAGAAGAGGTGACTAGGTTAGAATGGTGTTGATGTTTCATTGGTTGCATTTATTGTGTTCACACTTTGTGTTCACACTAGATATTTTATTGTGTTCACACTTGATATTTTTCTCTTGTGGTCACCCTCTTCCCTCCTACACTCACCCCTCCATTCCTATATGATGGCCGGCCCCCTTCCCCCTCTCTTTCACTCTCACTTGATGAAAATGGTTGTGAAAAGATTATGATAGTTTTGGGGTGTAAGGAAATTTCATTGCTCATTTCATTCCATCACCCGAATCAATTGACAACTTCATTAACCGTTCGTCCATGGCTTTGGACGGAACGAGACAAAGTCTTCTACAAATTCTCTACATCAATCTTGGTCGTCTCTTTTAGCAAACTTGACGACCAAGTTGCCTCGAGTCAGAGGCGGGAGCCCGTTTAAAGAATCGTTGACGTGGTGCCACCTGGACGAGCAGATCGGAGATCGAAGAGATCGGAGCAGCCGCAACGGAGCGTGGGATGATGGTTAAAGAACGAAGGACTCGGATCGTTCGGTATAACCTTTCTACTCTCTTTACAGTTTGTTAGTTTAGAAATAATGGCAGATCCGGGTTAAAGTATACGATAGCGCCGGTTAAAAAGTTTTTGTTCCGCATTCGGCGTCTGTAGACGGCCGGGGCGCTACCGTGGACTTACATATATCGAATCAACATTTGATTCGGTAACCCGGCTATATCATATATAACCGTCCGATGATACAAATCGCGAGAATAGAATTCAGTATCACATACTGGTATTATTCTCGGTCCCGCACATATCTCATATGCGCTCCTATTTCGTTTCGCTTGAGCCAGGAAACCCCTGTGTAGGACTTTAAAGACTCGTCAATACGCCGGCAGTAGGTGATGATTATATCAAACACCCACAAGCCGCAAGCGGTCTGCTAAACGTAACGGCCACCCGGGTATTGAGCGATCAGAAAATCAACGAGCAAGCCCGCTCACACTCCTGTGAATCCAACCAGTAACACTTACCGTACAGTCCGGTCTGTTCGTCTGATATGTCGCATATCTCGCTTAGGGGTGGTAAACGTTAGACCCCAGTAGTTTGATAAGTCATGCCGATGTAAGGTCCATAACACGCATGAAACTACTGATAACACTTACCAGTAAATCAGTGCAACCCTGGCCAGGGATTTCCAGTTATGGCCAGTCGAGCATAGCGCAACATCAACCCCCAATACCGGGAGAGACGAATCCCCTCCTATCGCTCATTGCCTCCATGTGAATCGGGACTGTACCCAAAAACCACCTGTTTGCACGACTCAATAGAGCCGTGGTAGGATGGAAATCAAAGTACAGTGGGAGACATACAAGACTCTATGACGATCTCGGGTCAACAGACTAAGATGTACCGGTGTCACCAGAGAACTGCTATCTGACGTGAGGTATAATACCATCTGGGAGTTCTCGGCGAGTCCGTTCAGTGTACCCAGTCACCACTGAGCACCCGCATACCATCTCTGATGTCAAACACTATTGGATCTGGGATCATCCATCGCCCATCACATGGATCGAGAAGATATACGCTAGTCTACTCTGGAATATCGATGCCCCGTCTCGATATTCCCACGACTAGGAACATTGAAGGATGTACTCATTGACTACCCAAGCCCCACTAGTATGATCTGCATCATAGTCCAGGAAGTCGAGTACACATCCTAAGGGCTTTATCAACATGTAATAGAGAGACTGCAAGTATACATGTTTAGATAAAGAGCGACCAGATAGCGTACTATCATGTCGAGCAAGAAAGTCCTACCTATATATGTCCCAGCATCCACTACAATATACATCCAATGTACAGTAATGGCCTCTACGTCATACATATAACTAACACCTAGTCGTGGGAGTTTCGAGACAGGGCATCGATACTCCGGAGTAGACTAGGGTATACAGTCGAGACCCCGACGAGGGGCGGTGGCCGGTCTCACAAGCTACTGGTGTCAGTTGGTTCACCTAAGATGTATACAGGTGCTCATTGGGTTATGAGTACACCGGACATGACTCGCCGGGAACATGCTAGTTGGTCTTATACCTGACGTCAGATAGCAGTTCCCTGGTGACATGTGTACAGGTTAGTTCATCGACCTGAGGATCGTCATTTGTCTCGTGTGAGTTCCCACTGTACTTTGATTACTACCCTACCACGCTCAAAGGAGATGTGCAAACAGGTTTTAGTTGGGTACAGTCCCGAGCCACATGGAGGCAGTGAGCGGATCTTCAGGGGTTCGTCTCTCCCGGTATTGGGGGTGAGGTCGCGCTGTGTCTAGGAGAGCCATTACACAAAGCCCTCGGCCGAGGCAGGAGATTTACTGGTAGGTATTCCAGTAGTATCTCAGGGTGTTCTGGGCTACACTCCGACACGACTTGTACCGCTTTTGGGGGTCTGACTTTTACCAACCCCCTAGGCCCGCCATGCGATGCTCATAGACGAACGGACCGGACTGTACGGATATTGTCACTGACAGGCTCAGTAGGGTGTCAGGATGAGTTCGCTCATCGACGTCCCTTTTGGTCAATAGCTGGTAGCCCGTTATGTATGGCTAATACCTCTGACGTGCTAGTGGTTAAATCCACAGCCATAGTACTGACGAGTCTTTAGAGTCCCCCACAGACAGTTACTTAAGTTTCGGGCGAAACGCTGTAGAGGCCGTATGGAGATATGGCAGGGTTCGATCAGATACGTGCGGTATTGCACGGATCATGATCGGATGGATTATACTAGCGGGCTTTGGTTTAAGCCGGATCCTAGTATAGTACAGTGTAGATTTTGTCTCATTGCATTTGTATTTCGGTCGGAATACAAAAGCGGGTATGTATATACAGTAGCGGGGTTTTCCTGTAATTTATTATGGGATCAGTTTTTGGAGTTGCCAGTTTGTTTTCCGTTTCGGCCATATTTCTTTGTATCTTTCATAGGCTGAAGATTGGTGGAGGAGGGCTTATTTGCATTTGTGCAAATAAGCATTTTGGAGGGTGGTCTTTGCATAATATTGTATCATGATAATTCTACCACCATTTGACTTCTTCTTCTCATCATTGCTTGACTTTTGTGATGGTGATGGGTTATGATGAGGTTGGTGGAGTGTTGGTTTTGATTGGTGATGATTTCTTTTCATGATCACCTTTTCTCTCTCTTGCATTATGTTGGAGCTCACTCTTTTTTCATTAGGATACTCTCCATTCTCTCCCATGGGCTCATGAGAGGCCGGCCACATTCAAGGGGGGGGGGCTATCCCAATTTATTGTGAGGGAAAATATACTCATTTGGCTTAGTAAAAATCCCATTGCTCCATCTCCAAAAAGCTTAGTTCATTTCCTCCACTAATGGCAACTTCCTAAACCCCAAATGAGACGAAGTATTCTAAAGTTAACCTACAGTATCCTTGGGCACGTCGGCTCGCCAACTTCGTGCCCGAGTTGCCTCAGTCCAGAGGTAGGAGCCCGTAAAAGAAGCCGGCGACGAGAAGACCGAAGGACACGGATCGCTCGTTATATCTCTCTACCCCGTTCTTTACTTAGCTAGGATTAGATTAATGGCCCGATCCGGAATTTTTGTGCGCGGTGGTGCCGGTTCAAAGTTAAAGTAAATTTTCGTTTCCGCATTATGGCCTCGGAAAGACGGCCGGGGCGCCGCCGTGCACTTACAAAAGCCTACACGAAGATCAGTTTACAAAGTACAAGGCAGTGCATGGTTCAAGACTTCGTCATGAAGCAACGGCAAAAGTCCACTACAATGTTCACTGGAAAGATCTGGAAGAAACCTAGAAGCAAACCTGAGAAAAGAACCAAAGAAATAAGAAGACAAAAACACCAGAAATATAACCAAGAATTTTCAGCAGACAAAGCCTCCATACGGTCGCGGTTCCGCGGCCACACCCCGCTTCTGGCCGCGGATCCGCGGCCGTCTATTGCATGTGTCAGTGGATTTTTCCAGAGGCAGCGCGGAGCGTTGACTAGGTCTTTTCTTAGGGGTTATTTTTGTAAAAACAGATATGCGAGTCAATTGTAACCCTAGGTTTCCTATCCTCTATAAATAGGAACTCTAAATCCTGTATGAGGGCATGCCTCTTTTCATTTCATAAATTCAGATCTGTACCGTGTTGATGTTTGGAGAGAGCCATCAATAAAAATTAGTAAGTTCCTTTATTTTCTTTGCCTTGGTTTACTTTAATTTAGAATATCTTTAAATTCCCTAATGAGCGAGTAGTCTCCTCGCTTGTTAGGGTTAGATTTAGCGAAATGTTTGAGAGATGAGATCTCTCACCCCTTTATTGCCCCATCGCACATAATAATTAGAACTCCATGCATACACGCACACACCGCTCCCTGCGGCACCTTACCCCTAGAGGTAACGGTGATACCGTAGTATAAAGGACTGGTTGCGCGTGTTTTCCATGGAGGTTAGGGTAAGGATCGATAAAGGAAGGACAAGAACTAGAGGAAGAAACATCTTCCCAAATGATTCTAATCCACTTTATTGATAATTACCATAACACCTAATAGATCTATAATAGGGCATTGAAAGCGGTGAGGAAACCTTTAATCTCTCAACTTCCCCTAAACCTAACCCTAACAAGACTTAGATCTAGATAATCTTAGTATAAATTAATTTAGCTTTTAGAGATAATCAATCCGACATCCATCGGAATTAACTCGTTAGCGCGATTAGGAAAACACAAAATCCCTGTGGACCGACCCGTACTCACCGGCTAGCTACCAAGCGACACCGTTCTTGATTGCGGTAATTATATTTTTGATCGTTAAAATCCTACACTAATCAGTGATCCAAGCGGACACTGAGGGAGGCATGACGCAGGATACTGATTAAATTCAGTTGACAATACAGTCTAAGAAGTTTGGATTTGGAGTTCATTTATGAACTAGGTCCCATCAGATATCCAGATATATTCTAAGACAGGTATTGCTCATTTCGGGAGATGACTTTCTCCGCGAACTTGAGATAAAGAGAGACATGGAAAGAAACATCCGGGCGGATCTACTCACTGAGGGTATTCCTCGAACGCAGTTGTTTCACAACCGGGCTTTGTGAGACTGATTAGTAGAGGAGTTGGGTGTTCGGTTTCACGCGGGCTGTGAGTATGCGGCATCGCAATAATTAGCCTTGAGTGCAAGTGGGAGATTGTTGGATATAGTGCTCTCAGAGTCAATTATTGGATCACATGCACGTGATTGCAATGATTGAGGGAGGACCTATGCCGGTAGGACAGTCTTACTCAAGATGATAGTATGCTATCTGGTTTATCTTTATCATTGTATACTGCTTTAGGTGACCATACAGGTCGCTATTACACGTTGATAGAGCCCTTAGGATTCTTGCTTGACTGGTAACAGCATGATGGCGATCATATACGTGGGAGCTGGGGTCTATAAGCACATCCTTAAAAGGTCCCTAGTCAAAGGAGTTTCGAGACTGGACATCGATACTCCATTAGTGGACTAGTGTATACAGTCGAGACCCCGACGAGGGGAGGTGGCCGGTCTCACAAGCCATTGGTGTCAGTTGGTTCTCCTAAGATGTATTCAGGTGCTCATTAGGTTATGAGTACACCGGACAGGACTCGTCGGGAACATGCTAGTTGGTGTTATACCTGACGTCAGATAGCAGTTCCCTGGTGACATGTGTACAGGTTAGTTCATCGACCTGAGATCGTCATTTGTCTCGTGTGAGTTCCCACTGTGCTTTGATTACTACCCTACTACGGCTCAAAGGAGTCGTGCAAACTGGTTTTAGTTGGGTACAGCCCCGAGCCATATGGAGGCAGTGAGCGGATCAGCAGGGGTTCGTCTCTCCCGGTATTGGAGGTGAGATCGCGATGTGTCTAGGAGAACCATTACACGAAATCCTTGGCCAAGGCAGGAGATTTACTGGTAGGTATTCCAGTAGTATCTCAGGGTGTTCTGGGCTACACTCCGACATGACTTGTACCGCTTTTGGGGGTCTGACTTTTACCAACCCCCTAGGCCCGCCATGCGATGCTCATAGACGAACGGACCGGACTGTACGAATATTGTCACTGACAGGCTCAGTAGGGTATCAGGATGAGTTCGCTCATCGACCTCCCTTTTGGTCAATACCTGGTAGCCCGTTACGTACGGCTAGTACCTCTGACGTGCTAGTGGTTAAATCCACAGCCAAAGTATTGACGAGTCTTTAGAGTCCCCCACAGATAGTTTCTCAAGTGTCGGGCGAAACGTTGTAGAGGCCGTATGATATATGGCAGGGTCCGATCATATACGTGCAGTAGTGCACGGATCATGATCAGGCGGATCATACTAGTGGGCTTTGGTTTAAGCCGGATCCTAGTATTAGATTTTTTGGATTACTTTAGTCTCATCGCATTCGCATTCAGTCGGAATGTGGATGCAGGTATGTATATACAGGTGAAGGGTATCCTTGTGATCTGTCACGAGTTTACTTTAGATGTTGCCGTATCTTTTTATTGTTGTAAACATTTGGATTAATGTTTACAAATGGAAATTGTGTGCTTTAATCATCATTTTGAGTATTTATTGTCACATAGACTTCATTAGTGACTCATGGTCTCTTTTCTTATGCTAATGTCATATTATGTGATTGATTTGTGGTTTGATATGAGGGGAAGAGAGAGAAGGGCAGCCATGATGGTTTGGCTCTTGTATTTTTTACACTCACTCTCTCATTTTATCATATACAACACAAGAAAAGAAAATGCCTCTTCTTCTTCTTCCTCTAGCTCACCATTTCCATTGATGGCTCCATCTTCAACCTCCATCCATACAATGGATGCAAGAGACAAAGTTGTCACACACATTCTCTACTTCACCTTGGACACGTCGGCTAGCGAACTTCGTGCTCGAGTTGCTTCGGATGAAGCGGCAACCCTTAAAAAGACTCGAGGATGTGGTGCCCTTTTCGATGAGGAGATCGAGATCGGAGATGCCGCGAGGAGCATGGGATGGTGGCCAAAGACCGAAGGACACGGATCGATCGGTATAGCCTTTTCTATCCCTTCTCTTGTTAGCTAGTTGTAGGTTAATGGTTCGATCCGGGATTAAAATCTGCGATAGCGCTGGTTTCAAGTTTAGAAAAAGTTTTCGTTTCCGCATTTTGGCCTCAGACAGACGACCAGGGCGCTACCGTAGACTTACAGTTTATTCTAATTAGGTCCGTACGAAAGCACGGGGAACCTCACTCAAAGTACCAACACTAGCCTGGCTGAAAGATTGGCGAACTTATAAGGTGTAATTAATCCAGGTTAGTCTTACCTTTTAGGGTTTTAAGGAAGATTTGATAAAAAGCAGTGGGAGCCATCGTGATTAGATAAAATAATAACCAATCTAATTTTGCAAGAGCATACGCTAAAGTGTTTTCTTCTCTCTCTCTTCAGGTAGCGACCATGTCAGGCCTTAATCAAGATAATAATATGGATGTATTGACTGAACCCGCTTGTTATACTGAGCAGGGGAACGTTGGTCCCGTTCCCACTTATAATTGTTATAAGTCCGAGCAGGGAATATGAGAATATATGGATTCTCACGCCACCCAAACAAAGAATAAGCATGTTGATGCATCTTCTTCAGGTGTGTTAGTTATCGAAAACTGTTGGAGATAGTGCCCTCATAGTCAATTATTGGATCGTAGGTACGTGATTGCAATGATTGCGGAGGACCTATACCGGAAGGACAATCTTACTCAAGATGATAGTATGCTATCTGGTTTGCCTTTATAAGTCGTGTACATGTTCAGGTGACTGATTACATGTTACACTTTGATAGAGCCCTTAGGATCTTGCTTTACTACCAACAGTATGATGTCGATCATATACGTGAGAGTTGGGTAGTTTATATGCATATCCTTAATTGTGGTCCCTAGTCGTGGGAGTTTCGAGACTGGGCATCGATACTCCGGAGTAGACTAGTGTGTATAGTCGAGACCCCGACGAGGGGCGGTGGCCGGTCTCACAAGCCACTGGTGTCAGTTGGATCACCTAAGATGTATACAGGTGCTCATTGGGTTATGAGTACACCGGACAGGACTCGCCGGGAATCTGCTAGTTAGTACTATATCTATCGTCAGATAGCAGTTCCCTGGTGACATGTGTACAGGTTAGTTCATCGACCTGAGGTCGTCATTTGTCTCGTGTGAGTTCCCACTGTGCTTTGATTTCTACCCTACCACGGCTCAAAGGAGTCGTGCAAACAGGTAGTTTTTGGGTATAGTCCCGAGCCATATGGAGGCACGTGAGCGGATCGGCAGGGGATTCGTCTCTCCCGGTATTGGGGGCAAGGTCGTGCTGTGTCTAGGAGAGCCATTACACATAGTCCATGGCCATGGCAGGAGATTTACTGGTAGGTACTCCAGTAGTATCTCAGGGTGTTATTGGGCTACACTCCGACACGACTTATACTGCTGTTGGGGGTCTGACGTTACTAGCCCCCTAGGCAGATATGCGATACTCATAGACGAACGGACCGGACTGTATATACATTGTCACTGTTAGGCTCAGTAGGGTTTCTAGATGAGTTCGCTCATCAGCCTCCCTTGAGGTCAGTCCATGGGCAGCCGTTACGCATAGCTAGTGCCGCTGACGGTTTGTGGTTAAAACCACTGCCAGGGTACTGACGAGTCATTAGAGTCCCCCACAGACAGTTTCCCGAGTTCTGGCGAAACGTTGTAGAGGCCGTATGGTTTTATGGCAGGGTTCGGAAAATGCACGTGCGTTTACGCACGTGTTATTTTTCGGTCAGATGATACTGGTCGGCTTTGGTTTAAGCCGGATCCGAGTATTATATTGAGTAGGTATAATATCTTTGTCTCAGTTGCATTTGTATTCGGTCGTAATACAAATGCGGGTATTTTTATACAGTTACGGGGTTATCCTGAAAGTTGTTTCAGGATCACTTTTGGAAGTTGCCAGTTTCCAGTTTTCTATCAGCCGTCTTTTAACATTTGGTTAAAGGCGGATTTATCTTTTCTTGGATGAGGTGAGTCAGTGTTCTAGAAGTTTCTAGAAGTGATGACAAGGATGGTGACTAGGTTCATGAACCTTTAATTGCATTTATTATGTGATGACTAGGTGATTATGACTCATGCTTTGACATTAATACATTTTGTTCTTGTTAAGATCTTTTCTTCATGATAAGCTTCATGTTATGGTCACCACTTGGTTCCTACACTCACCCCCCTTCCCTATATATGGCCGGCCCCTTCTCTCTCTCTCATTCACTTGAAATTTCACTTGAAAAGATTATGATAGATTTTTGGGGTGTATGGAATTCACAGCTCATTTCATTCCATCACCCGATTCCCTCGGCAACTTCATTAACCGATCGTCCACGGACTTGGACGAAGTGAGACAAAGTCATCTACTCATTCTCTACATCATTCTTTGTTGTCTCTTTTAGCAAACTTGACGACCGAGTTGCCTCAAGTCAGAGGCGGGAGCCCGTTTAAAGAATCAGAGACGTGGTGTCACTTGGACGAGCAGATCGGAGATCGACGAGATCGGAGCAGCCGCAACGGAGCGTGGGATGATGGTTAAAGAACGAAGGACTCGGATCGTTCGGTATAACCTTTCTACACTCTTTACAGTTTGTTAGTTTAGCAATAATGGCAGATCCGGGTTAAAGTATACGATAGCGCCAGTTAAAAGTTTTTGTTCCGCATTTGGCGTCTGTAGACGGCCGGGGCGCTAACGTAGACTTACAGTGGTATCAAAGCCTCACCATTTTGCTATACTAACTTGTGCTAACGCGTTTAAAATATCGATCGAACCGGAAATCAAAAACTGCAAAATTCTAGCTTCACAGTTTCTGTCGATTTTAAATGAAGTCCTAAAATTATTCTACATATCTCAGAAATCTGTGCAGGGTTTTATTAGAACACCGTTCAAATTTGGCATCATGAATCGACAAGACTGCCGCGGAAACGCGGCCAAACCCATGGTTTGGCCGCGCATCCGCGGCCGTTCTGAGTGATCATTTCCCTAAATTTGTACAGTGTTTTCTCCTCTGGAATTTGGGGGTTTTGGTACATATCTTTTGGGCCCAGATTTTGTTACTGTTCAACAGATGTCCGTGGGGCCCACTTCTTGATATTTAATCGATCGAAATTTAAACACGTTAGTTTATAGTGCTTACATTATATCTCCGACCGGGAATGTCATTTGATCGGCAAACCGCGTCTGATTGCTATAGTTCTTTTAGACGGGTTTGCGAACGTGACATTCGCGTTGATGTTCTGTGTTGTGCTGTGATGTTGCGGATTTGTTGTGGTGGATAGCAGTGTGCAATGGTAGTACAGTTTGAGTTTATTTGTACATTTGATATTGCGGGGCGAGCGTCCAACATGTGGACTGCCGTCACTGCCTGTTGTATAATATTCTTTTGGGGCACGACCAGGTTGCGGTCGATGTACCTTTTGTACTATTTTTCATTACTGTACTAGGTTTTGCCCCGCGACGGAGTGCACGGATAGCCGGGTTATGGAGGGGCAACGGGTCCGCATCTCATGGCTTTGAGAGGCAGAGGGGCCCCACTATAGAATTGGCAGACTATTCGCCGTACTCGTAGGGGGTACAGGTTGACCCAAGGAGGGGTGCCCAAGATTACCGGATTCCGTGAAGTGCAGGGTGGTCCATTCACTATGCTGTAAGGGGCTGCCTCGCTTCAGGTTTTGGCGGGTAACTTGCCGCACCCGTAGGGGTCTAGGTTTCATTGCACAGGCTATCCACACGACTGGGGAACATCGGGTTTCAGCAGCGGCTCTGTGAAACCCGGGGATCCCAGATTATCTGTATTTTTCTGTGATGCTTATTACTTTTCTGTAATGTTGCATATTATCACGCCTGGAGCGATTATTGTATATTGGTTTATATACTATTAGATGTTGTATATGTTTTACACCCGCGCTAGTCCAGTCCCCGCTCTGTCGTTAGTTAAGTAACCTAACGGGTGATGACGGGACCCAGTGACGAATGCGGATGGCATATACGTACATTTTATTTTCGTTCTTTTCTGGTGTGATCGATTGATGGGACTGCGTTGATTCTGATCAATGCAAAGTAAAGCAAACCTGTTTGCAGTTGTTGGAACAAATTTAAAATGTGTTATTGCAAAGACGTTTCCTTTTGTTATGCATAGCGGTATTCAGTGGAATATCCTGCACCTCATTCGACGGGGCAAGGGCCGATATCCCTTCACCGGGACTGACCCCTTGGACAGAAGTTTGCGTCAGGGTAATAACTTCACTATAGTCGATTACAAGTTGCTTTGCATAGCGGTATTCAGTGGAATATCCTGCACCTCATTCCACGAGGAAAGAGCCGAGATCTCTTTACCGGGAGTGACCTCTTTAGCAAAAGGTTTTCGCCACCATATTTTAAAAAGCTATCAGGTTCCTTCAGCGATATCAAGTTCACTACGCTAAAGGTTTTTCGCCAAAAACCAGCCGTAGCCCTCCGTCACTTCTTTTGGGTATTCAATAGTATTCAAGCTATGTATTTTGACCAACGCCAAGGCATAGTGTTTGGTAGCTGCTGGATATTCAATTGTTGCATAGATAGATGAGTTGGTTTGGGACAGCCGTTCTGCCATTTTGACCTAACGCCAAGGGCATGTGCGGGTGGGTTCAAATTAACAAGATAGTGACGGGTAGAACTTGGCATGTGACTTATGACATTTTGACCTAACGCCAAGGTTATAAGAGCATGGGGCATAAATCATATCGGGAGTTTCTAAAGAAACTGAAACTTGCCAAGTATGCGCATACCTTCTGGAGTATGAGTAACGTGGATGCATTCCATCACGTTATCATGCGATGAGAGTTGGATCCCGATTCCCACTGATGAGTTGGTTTACTCTTCGGGTGATCCCGATTGATTCTTCTTTAGGTTTGGAGGAGAATTTGACAGGACAGTGGGAGGTTTCCGGATTAGATAAAGTGATAACCATTCTGATCTAGGTTAGAGTGCACGCAGAGTGTTTCTTTTCTCTCTCTCTTTGGCAGCGACCTTTGACCGACCCTAGACTATGATTCAGTGACCAAGTTGACCGAACCTTCTTAAAATACTGGCTTTTGGATTGTCCTTGTTGTATAAGTCATTGCCACTCCTTATTTTACCCTTTGCAATTCTCAGAACACCCGTTTTACTACGGATATCCACTTCCATTGGATAGATCCATCGTATGGTTATATACGAACTCGGAGGGACTTCTTTGAGGATGGATCCAGGTTCAGGAGAAATAGAATTGGTTTATTCAGTTGTCTTTTATTATCACCTTCTCTCAGGTTGCGAGGGCTCCTTGGTTTAGGAGAGTACACCTATTACGCTTATTGGATAGTCTTATTCCAAACCATAGGCTGGTGCCGAAAGGTAGGGAATGAAGAAAACCAATTAGCCTAAGTAGGGTGTGCAGAAGGTAATATGTAAAGACAAAATAAAGGGATTAGAAAGAGGGCAAAGAAAATTGCGACTGATATCATTCACGACCAAAACCGCGTACTTCATCGCCACTCCTATTTTACCTTTAAAGGAATAAGGTATTATTCAGTTGTCTTTTATCATCACCTTCTCTCAAGATACGAGTACTCCTTGGTTTAGGAGGGTACACCTATTATGCTTACTGGATAGTCTTCTTCCAAACCATAGGCTGGTGCCGAACGGTAGGGAAGGAAGAAAACCATTTAGCCTAACGATGGTGTGCAGAAGGTAACGACTAAAGACAAATAAAGGGATTTGGAGAGATGGCAATAAAATATACGGTTGAAGTCAAGAATTGATTATGGAAGAGGCATTACTATGAATACCAAGATACCCCTAGGAAACATTTTCATGTTTCAGTGCATTGTTAAAAGAAAACTGTTTTCCCGATTAGATACTTACTCCAAGGGTATGTATTTACCTGGTTTCATTCTCATATCTGTATGGTTTTACAGATGATGAGTGGGAGTAAGATATTGGGAATTAGGTGATCATCCTCATTATATCGGAATTCGTTGTAATTGGTGATATTTGAGGAAATCGCCAGGGTACAGTTTTCAACCTACGACGCACAGGTTTTGAGTTGTTTAAACTTAGCGGACTTATACAGAGTATTGTATGTTGTCCAAGTGTCCTTCAGGACAAAGGGGTAGGTCCTCGTACTATGTTCTGTTTACTTATGACTTCTCTAGTATTTAGACAAGTGTTTCGTAGAAATACAAGGTCTAAGTTTTGAGATGTTGTGGGTATAAGAATAAAGTAGAGAACCAGGTGTCACAAGTATCGGGATTCTTCAAAGAGATCGAAGATGTAGATTCTTGTGATTGGCATTCAGATAATAGTAATGGTTTTGAGAAACGAGTTTCTCTTTCAGGTTACTCATAAATGGATGGATTCCTAAGTTGAGTAATGCTGATTAGCCTCTTTCCATTAAGTTGATATGCACTGGAGACAGCTGCATGATTTGAATCTGGTTCCAATTAAATAAGTGCCAAAGTTTCTATATTGGATATAGAATAGTTTGTACCTTAAAAGATGTTAAGGTACGGGGAGTTGTCCAGCTTATGCTTAAAACCAGACTCTGGATAACTCTGGGCACGTTTCTGTAATGGCTGTTTGTGGGTTGACCCTGGCTATGACGAGGGTTGATATTCTACCATTTGGAAGATCAATAGTGATATTGTTCTTGACTCGCCACAGTTTTAGTAAAATGGATCTTTTTCAGAAAACAGTAGTGGGAGTATGGTAGAACTGGAAGTGATTCCAGAACCTCGAACGATTACGGAAAATTTAATAGGACCTATATATTCAATCAGGTTTGACATTCCAATAGCCACTCCGCAGATATGGTGGGTAACCTCAGACACCCGAGAGGTACTGCGGTAGCCTCAAGGACGGTGACAGGGAGGTTCTTATCTACCCAGACTTGACACTACTGTTGTTCCAGGTTATGAGACCCGGTAGGAGGGTTGTCGTAGTCAGTGGGAGCAGCAGAAGCATAGTGGGCAAGTAGCTTATGTCTATTTATAGACTTGAGCAGTTATAGCGGAGATAGATCATCTAATTTTGATGTGACAGTCATGGGTTTGACTTCAATCAGAATAAGGGATGGATCTGTTAAGAAGGTAGTAGGGTGTGATGTCATGGTTTTTGGATGACATACACAGGGTAGGAAGTAAAATTCCTATACTACGATCGGTTGTACTGTGGTCGTCACACAGTTGTTTCTCCAGACAGGATATGGATATAATATTTGACATTCTGGTTTCTAGATCTATGGTTTTAGATCTGGATTTGGGTAGTTTCCCAATGTGGGTACTTTGACAAATGTTCTAATGGTTTTTAGAATAGTTGACTCCTAGCATGGTGGTGTACCTGCAGATGATGGAGTCACCCTCTCTAAAGGTGTCTTACAGACTGAAGGGGAGAGGGATGTGCATGATTGGCAGATCACTTGCTTAGGCAATTGAGTCAATCATGAGATGTCAAGTACCACACCAAATGTTGTTTTTGCACTAGATGCAATAAGTTTGTATTAATCCAATCCTGGAGAAACATAAGGAAGCAGTTTTAGAACATAAGTACATGTTCTACGGATTTGATGACGGCAGCCTCCTTCGGGAGACGATTATCATTCCAGGCTTCAAAGGTGACATGGTTGACAGAGTGATTGTCAGAGTTATAGTTTTTCCCTCTGATGAGGAACAGTATTATGGACAGGTGGTCCAAGAGGATACTGTGGGTGGCATGGTGCCGGATACTGATTAGGTTCAGTGATCGATACAGTCTAAGAAGTTTGGATTTGGAGTTCATTTATGAACTAGGTCCCATCAGATATCCAGACATATTCTAAGACAGGTATTACTCAATTCGGGAGATGGTTTTCTCCGCGAACATGAGATTAAGAGAGATATAGAAAGAAACATCTAGGCGGATCCACTCACTGAGGCTATTTCTCGAACACAATAGTTTTACAAACGGGCTTTGTGAAACTGATTAGTAGAGGAGTTGGATGTTCGGTTTCACACGGGCTGTGAGTAGTCGACATTGCAATAATTAGCCTTGAGTGCAAGTGGGAGATTGTTGGAGATAGTGCCCTCATAGTCAATTATTGGATCGCAGGTACGTGATTGCAATGATTGCGGAGGACCTATACCGGAAGGACAGTCTTACTCAAGATGATAGTATGCTATCTGGTTTGCCTTTATCAGTCGTGTACATGTTCAGGTGACTGATTACATGTTACACTTTGATAGAGCCCTTAGGATCTTGCTTTACTACCAACAGTATGATGGCGATCATATACGTGAGAGTTGGGTAGTTTATATGCATATCCTTAATTGTGGTCCCTACTCGTGGGAGTTTCGAGACATGGCATCGATACTCCGGAGTAGACTAGTGTGTACAGTCGAGACCCCGACGAGGGGCGGTGGCCGGTCTCACAAGCCACTGGTGCCAGTTGGATCACCTAAGATGTATACAGGTGCTCATTGGGTTATGAGTACACCGGACAGGACTCGCCGGGAATCTGCTAGTTAGTACTATATATATCGTCAGATAGCAGTTCCCTGGTGACATGTGTACAGGTTAGTTCATCGACCTGAGGTCGTCATTTGTCTCGTTTGAGTTCCCACTGTGCTTTGATTTCTACCCTACCACGGCTCAAAGGAGTCGTGCAAACAGGTAGTTTTTGGGTACAGTCCCGAGCCATATGGAGGCACGTGAGCGGATCGGCAGGGGATTCGTCTCTCCCGGTATTGGGGGCGAGGTCGTGCTGTGTCTAGGAGAGCCATTACACATAGTCCATGGCCATGGCAGGAGATTTACTGGTAGGTACTCCAGTAGTATCTCAGGGTGTTATTGGGCTACAATCCGACACGACTTATACTGCTGTTGGGGGTCTGACGTTACTAGCCCCCTAGGCAGATATGCGATACTCATAGACGAACGGACCGGACTGTATATACATTGTCACTGTTAGGCTCAGTAGGGTTTCTGGATGAGTTCGCTCATCAGCCTCCCTTGAGGTCAGTCCATGGGCAGCCGTTACGCATAGCTAGTGCCGCTGACGGTTTGTGGTTAAAACCACTGCCAGGGTACTGACGAGTTATTAGAGTCCCCCACAGACAGTTTCCCGAGTTCGGGCGAAACGTTGTAGAGGCCGTATGGTTTTATGGCAGGGTTCGGAAAATGCACGTGCGTTTACGCACGTGTTATTTTTCGGGCAGATGATACTGGTCGGCTTTGGTTTAAGCCGGATCCGAGTATTATATTGAGTAGGTATAATATCTTTGTCTCAGTTGCATTTGTATTCGGTCGTAATACAAATGCGGGTATTTTTATACAGTTACGGGGTTATCCTGAAAGTTGTTTCAGGATCACTTTTGGAAGTTGCCAGTTTCCAGTTTTCTATCAGCCGTCTTTTAACATTTGGTTAAAGGCGGATTTATCTTTTCTTGGATGAGGTGAGTCAGTGTTCTAGAAGTTTCTAGAAGTGATGACAAGGATGGTGACTAGGTTCATGAACCTTTAATTGCATTTATTATGTGATGACTAGGTGATTATGACTCATGCTTTGACATTAATACATTTTGTTCTTGTTAAGATCTTTTCTTCATGATAAGCTTCATGTTATGGTCACCACTTGGTTCCTACACTCACCCCCCTTCCCTATATATGGCCGGCCCCTTCTCTCTCTCTCATTCACTTGAAATTTCACTTGAAAAGATTATGATAGATTTTTGGGGTGTATGGAATTCACAGCTCATTTCATTCCATCAACCGATTCCCTCGGCAACTTCATTAACCGATCGTCCACGGACTTGGACGAAGTGAGACAAAGTCATCTACTCATTCTCTACATCATTTTTGGTCGTCTCTTTTAGCAAACTTGACGACCGAGTTGCCTCAAGTCAGAGGCGGGAGCCCGTTTAAAGAATCAGAGACGTGGTGTCACTTGGACGAGCAGATCGGAGATCGACGAGATCGGAGCAGCCGCAACGGAGCGTGGGATGATGGTTAAAGAACGAAGGACTCGGATCGTTCGGTATAACCTTTCTACACTCTTTACAGTTTGTTAGTTTAGCAATAATGGCAGATCCGGGTTAAAGTATACGATAGCGCCAGTTAAAAGTTTTTGTTCCGCATTTGGCGTCTGTAGACGGCCGGGGCGCTAACGTAGACTTACAAAAACCGTTTCTCAGTTCATTTTACGTCCTGGGTATTAGATATCGGATCTGGATCCCATATATGTAATATGTTACATGGGCTACGTAAAGGTAGGGAACTGGGAGAGGGTGATCATTCCATAAGAGTGTTAGTTGTATGTATGCCCTAGAGGCCAGTATTGTACAGATGATGTATATTATATTGGATGCTTGGACATATATAGAGAGGACTTTCTTGCTCGACATGATAGTATGCTATCTGGTTGCTCTTTATCTTAACATGTATACTTGTCTCTTTATACTGTCTTATAGTTACATGTTGGTAAAGCCCTTAGGATGTGTACTTGACTACTTGGACTATGATGCAGATCATACTAGTGGGGACATGGTAGTCCATAAGTACATCCTTCAAGGTCCCTAGTCGTGGGTGTATCGAGACGGGGCATCGATATAGCAGTGTAGACTAGCGTATACGCTTCTCGACCCATGAGATGGGCGATGGATGATCCCATATCCATTGGTGTTTGACATCAGAGATGGTATACGGGTGCTCAGTGGAGACTGGGTACACTGGACGGACTCGCCGAGAACTCCCAGATGGTATTATACCTCACGTCAGATTGCAGTTCTCTGGTGACACTTGTGCAGGTTAGTCTGTAGACCCGAGATCGACATAGAGTCTTGTATGATTCCCACTGTGCTTTGATTTCCACCTTACCACGTCCATGAGGGCGTGCAAAACGGTGGTTTTTGGGTACAGTCCCGAGTCACATGGAGGCAATGAGCGATAGGAGGGGTTTCGTCTTTCCCGGTATTGGGGGTTGATGTTGCACTATGCTCGATTGGCCGTAACAGGGAAGTCCCTGGCCAGGGCTGATTAGAGATTTACTGGTAAGTGTTACCAGTAGTTTCTTGACCCGTTATGAGCCTCACATCGGCACGACTTATCGGTTATTGGGGTCTGACGTTTACCACCCTTAGACTTGATATGCGACATATCAGACGAGGAGACCGGACTGTACGGGAAGTGTTACCGGCAGGCTTTTACAGGAGTTGGAGCGGGCTTGCTTGCTGATCTTCTGATCGCTCAATACCTGGGTAGCCGTTACATCCAGCTAGTACCGCTGACGGCTTGTGGGTGTTTAGTTTGAGCATCACCTACTGCCGACGTATTGACGAGTCTTTAGAGTCCTACAAAGAGGTTTTACTGGCTCAGGCAAAACGAAATAGGAGCGCATATGTGATATGTGCGAGACCGAGAATGATGCGTGTATGTGATACCGTATTCTATTCTCGCGACTTTTTGTATCGCGAGGTTATATGTGATATAGCCGGGTTATCGAATCAAGTGTTGATTCGATAAGTCGATACAATGGATGTTAGTCGGTTATATGAGATATGACCGGATTATTAAGTCAAGTGTTGATTTAATAATTAAGTGTATAATTGTATATTATATATACTAGTTTACATTTACTAACACTTGTTCACTTAAGGATTTTTTCTCACATGAACACAACTTTAATATATATGTGATATATATTAAAATGTGTTTTCTTTTTGTATCATGGTTGATGATACACTTGACTTGGGTGTATGAGACTTACACCATGCTAGTTATTATGTTGGGTTTTGATATTTAAAGTAATTACAAAATTAGTAGAGGATTAGATCAATGCATGAAGCTTGTGGATGCATTGACTAAGTCCACTTGAGTTTGTTTTTACTATGGATATTTGTTAACCCAACCATAAGGATTAGCCATGGGTTAAGTCTCTACAAGACTTAGTATATGATACTCACTCACCATGGTTAGCTTTCTCACTTTATAATTATCCTCATCTCTTTCTTTTGTTCATCTTCTTCTTCATTGTTAAAAAGAAAAAACTTGCTAGGGTTTGATCCAAAGTGAGAAAGATTGTGAGAAATAAAATTCTAAAGAGAACCCACTTCCTATTTCTCCATCCTCTACTAGACTAGCACTTTAGTTTAGGGTGTTTGCTTCACTAATTCTCAAGTTAGTGAAGTAGAAGCTTGAGTTGGCATCCCCTCGACGTAGATCATCTTCGGTCTCGAAGACTTCAAGCAAGGACGCGTCTTTCGCCTCGTGAAGCCATGCAAGGGTCCGGGAGAACCACGATCGCAGCGAAGGGACTTCAACAAGGAGCTATAGAAGTGAAGGACTGATCTACAAAGGTTGTATTTCGTATTCACTTAGTCGTAAACATAGTTTACTTGCATATGAAACCCTAATTTTCTAGCAACGATCTTGTTTAGGGTTATTCGGCACGGCTAAAATTTTAAACGGACATGCTTGATGCTTCCTTAAACCTTATTAGAGTGCCTAGTAACCCTACAGTGGTATCAGAGCCTACCTAGAGTATTAGGCGATGTGTTAACAAAGTTAAAACTCCGAACGAACCCGAATACGTCAAACTTAACCCCCTCTCTGTACATTTTTTCAAAACTGTGTATTTTCAGTATTAAAAATACCTAAAAAATTCAGCAGGGTTTTCTAAGAATTGTGGTGAAAAACGAACACATAATATGTCCAAACCGCCACGGAACCGCGGCCGTACCGCGCTTGGGCCGCGGAACCGCGGCAGTACAGGTGACATATGTACTCGTTTTTACACTGTTATTTCTATTTCTGTGATTTATAATTTTTGGGTATTTTCAATACTGAAATAGAAATAACAGTGTAAAAACGAGTACATATGTCCCCTGTACTGCCGCGGTTCCGCGGCCCAAGCGCGGTATGGCCGTGGTTCCGCGGCGGTTTGGACGTATTATGTGTTCGTTTTTCACCACAATTCTTAGAAAACCCTGCTGAATTTTTAGGTATTTTTAATACTGAAAATACACAGTTTAAAAAAATTCAGCAAGGTTTTCTAAGAATTGTGGTGAAAAACGAACACATAATACGTCCAAACCGCCGCGGAACCGCGGCCGTACCGCGCTTGGGCCGCGGAACCGCGGCAGTACAGGGGACATATGTACTCGTTTTTACACTGTTATTTCTATTTCTGTGATTTATAATTTCTGGGTATTTTTAATCTGACTCAAGTGTTGAGTATTTTGGGGTTTATTTTATAATCGTCGATTCGATCGGAGAATTTAATTTTGTTTTGTTATTCCGGATAATTTAGAAAGTATTAAAATGTTCGAACGGATATCATTAACTCAATTTTTCCCGGCACGAAAAGCATTCAAGTGTTGAATTTTTCTCGGGTTTAAATCTTTCGGAAAAACGTGCATGTGACACGATGGACCTTCTAGAAGACAACAAACCTTAACTCGATTATGTGACCGTCTTGAACTGTCTTTTGAACCTTAGGGTTTAAGGCAGTACGGCGTGCCACATGTGAGGCGTTGGCTTGACCCTTCTACGGCTGGACCGTTGCAACTGTGACGTATTCTGAAATTTTTGAACCCCGCTCAAGTGTTGAGCTATTTAGGAAATCTTGGGTATTTGATTATTCGATCGGAAAGTTTAATACTGTCAATTTATCTGGAATGTGATACAATATGTGGAATTCATACAGTCAGGCATGAAATGCGAAGTATGTGATATTTCGGATTTACAATGTCTAAAGAGATTATGGATTCCAAATGTTGTAGTTTTATACTTTCTTTTCTGTGACCGTAAGTGTAATATGTGATATCGCCGGTTTCGTTTCTATATGTCAACGACAATTGGGATGCACATATTTACTTACGTTGATGACATGTCATGTTAAGTGTTGCTGGATATGTTATATTGGATCGTCGCGTTCTGAATAGCCGGGGGTTTTTATGTGAGATGAGAGTTTTTATTTTCATTCATGTAAAATTAAATGTATGTAATATTCTTTTATTGGGGCACTTCCGGGATGAGGTTGATGTCACCTTTTGTATATTATTTACTTTTCCGCACTAGGATAGACCCAAGGAGGAGAGCACAAGTAACCGGTTTCTGGAGTCCAGTGGGAGACCAACTCGAGAAGTCGAGTCCGGGTCTCCTAACTCTAGAATTGGTAGGGTTGCTTGCCGCTCTCGTAGGGGTCTAGGGGTGTGGGTTTGGCTATTCATCACGACCGTGGAATCCGTGTTTTATAAAGGCTCAAAATAAAACACGGACGTCCTAGTATATCCAATGTTTCATATGTATCTTCTGCTGCGATATCTGTGATGTGATCATTTGATATGCTGTGATAAATACTGTATATAGTATATATGATATATTATATAGGCGTTACTTATGTTTTACACCCGCGCTAGCCCTGCCCCGCTATGCCGTTAGTTACCTAACATAACGGTGCACGAGGGGACATCGAGGCGAATGCGGATGGCATAAGTGTACGTCGTATTTATCTGTGATGTTTAGGTGACTTAAATGATGGGACTTCATTAATGTGATTAATGAAAGAAAAGAAACCTAAAAGATGTTTTAGAATCAAATTTTTCAAAAAGGGTAGCTACAGTTTTGCTTTGCACAGCGATATATATGATATATCCCGCACCTTATTCGATGAGGAAAGAGCCGAGATCCCTTCACCGGGAGTGACCTCTTTAGCAAAACTGGCAGATGCTACAACACTCGGTTTGTTTTTGATTGCTTTTGGAGTTTTGCTTTGCATAGTGATGTATATGATATATCCTGCACCTTATTCCATAAGGAAAGAGCCGAGATCCCTTCACTGGGAGTGACCTCTTTAGCAAAACTAATGAAAGCCTCAAAATCACTCCATTAAAAAATTCACTTGATTCTACAACGATATCAAGTTCATTACGCAATAGGTTTTCAGAAAAACCTGTCGTAGCCCTCCGTCATTTCAGATAAGTTGTATATAGTATTCGTGCTGCATTTGTTGGCTTTCGTCAAGGTGTAGTGTGCGGTAGCTATATGCTGCGTATCTGCTGCATATGATGCGACTGGATTAGGGTAGTCGTACGGCTTTGTTTGCTTTCGTCAAGGGTCGTGCGGGTGGGTTTAATTCAGTCAAGAAATGTACGGGTTGAACTTGACTAGCGAGCTATGGTTTGTTGGCTTTCGTCAAGGTCATAGCACGTTAGGGGTAAAATATTATCGGGAATTTCAAGTGTTGAAATTTGCAATGAGATTACATACCTTCTATGAGATAGTTGGATCCTGATACCCACTGCGAGTAATTGTTACTCCCGGGAGAGTTTGACACAGGACAATTAGCCGATCAAGTAGGTGTCTAGAAAGGTGTCAACGGGGTTACGCCTCTGGAAAAACGAGGTTTACTTTAATTAGGTCCGTGCGAAAGCACGGGGAACCTCCCTCAAAGTATCGACACTGGCCTGGCTAAAAGATTGGCGAAGTTGTAGGGTGTAATTAATCCCGGCTAGTCTTTCCTTTTAGGGTTTGAAGGAAGATTTGATAAAAACAGTGGGAGCCATCCTGATTAGATAAAATAATAACCAATCTGATCTTGCAAGAGCATACGCTAAAGTGTTTTCTTCTCTCTCTCTCCAGGTAGCGACCATATCATGCCTTAATCAAGATAATAATATGGATGTATTGACCGAACCCGCATGTTATACTGTGCTGGGAACGTTGGTTCCGTTCTTTCTTATAAAAGTTATAAGACTGAACAGGATATAGGGGAATACCAGGATTCCCATGCCACCCGAATGAAGAAAGCACATGTTGATGCATTTTCTTCGGGTGTGTTCGTTACAGAGAACTGTTTCTCCATTTGCTCTACGTCCTGGGTATTAGATACCGGGTCAGGATCCCATATATGTAATCAGTTACATGGGCTTAGGAAAGGTAGAGAACTTGGAGAAGGTGATAAAGACATAAGGGTTGGAAATGGTGCAATTGTTGCAGCTAAAACCGTCGGGGAATATCACCTTGTATTGCCAACTGGTAATACATTGATTCTGAACGAATGCTATTACATGTCGAACCTGATATGAAACATTATATCGGTTTCTTTGTTAAGTAAAGAGGGATATAATTTTGAATTACAGGATAATGTTATGAACATTTTCCTTAACCAAAAGTTGGTTGGATCAGGCACGTTGTGCAATGGCATTTATGTTCTAAATCAATCAACGGTTCTGAGTATAACAAACACACACAAGAGGAAGAGTTCAGAACTGAACAAATCCTTCTTATGGCATTGTAGACTGGGTCACATCAATGAGACACGACTAGCTAAGTTGCATAAGGATGGATATTTGAAACCGTTCGAATTTTCATCTTATGACACTTGCCAGTCATGTCTCAAAGGCAAGATGACCAAAACTACGTTTACGGGACACGGAGAAAGAGTTACCGAACTCTTGGGACTGATACATAGTGATGTATGCGGTCCCATGTCTACACTTGCCAGGGATGGTTCTTCGTACTTCATTACATTCACTGACGATCTCTCAAGATACGGACATGTGTTCTTGATAAGACTGTTCATATCAGATTTTTGCATTTTTATACCGCCCAATTTTGATCACATTGCTTATCGGTAGGTACTCTTGAGCCGTGTTTGCTAGTCAATTGCAGGATACAGGTTCTCGGCTCTAAACAGTGAAATTGATGGAAAAGCACGACAAATTCCGGATTACTGCCAACCACAGATAAAACACGGGTCTCCGCTCTCTATCCGTATGTTGCCGCACACCAGTTTAAGGGACAAAATGGCAAATCGATGTCATTTTCATGCACAAAGCTCAATGTCAACACAAGATCCAACATATCTACGCGGAGCTCGAGGAAATCATGGCAAAAGATCCACATCAAATCATCTTTTGATTTGCTGAAATTCTGGAAAAATTGTGAAGAGATTCTGAGAAACAACATATACCACACTGAAGGGTACTGCAAACCAAGGGAATCACCAAAATTGATGGTCTAAGCCTCCTAAATGGCCGCGGTTCCACGTCATAAGCACGCTTAGGCCGCGGAACCGCGGCCGTACGGTGTCGGCAGTTGACCAATTTTCATGGGCGTTTTGGTCATTTTATTTTTGTTCTGAATGTTGCCCTAGAATTTCTGTTGCCTGCCTATAAATAGTCCAGAACTTGCCAAAGCCATGGGTTCTTATTCTTGTATTTAGATTTTAGAATACATGTTGTTTTTCTTCTTCCTCTTCTCATCTCTTCTCCATTAAAACCTTGTAATGAGCTTTTGTGAGTGAAGTGATGAATAAAGAGTTCTCTTTGTTACCATGCTTGTCTTATTGTTAATTATAATTGCTTGTATTTTTCATTTGCTAGTCTAGTTGTTGTTATTTGTTGTTTGTTTCTTTCTTGTTCTCTCTTTCTTTATCCTTAAACAACAATGATGCTTAAGCTTGATCCTTGCCAAAGTGAGGTCTCAAATAGCTAGTTGTAATCTTCTAACCTCTTTCTTTCTATCTTCCTCCTTTGTTTTATTTTCCTTTTTCTTGTAATGGGTGAGTAGTTTTCTCACTTGTTAGGATAGGATAAGGAAAGTTTGAGAGAAGAAAATCTCTCTCACTCTTTTCTTGCCCAACATCTTAATTCGGACTCCCGTTAATTGAACCACAATCCGCTCCCTACGGCACCCTATCCTACATGATAGCGGTGATTCCTTAGTGAGACCGGTTGTGGTTGAATTAACCGGAGGTTAAGGATAAGCGCCAAGAACGGACGGACAAGCACCAAAAGGAAGAACTTAAGCGTTGGAAAGCCTAGCTTATACTCGCAGGTTCCTTTCTAGTCGTGCTAATCCCCGTTGGTGCCGATTACCGTAACACCGATATTAAGAGTGGCAATGAAAGAAGTGAGCGACTCCTAACTGAAACTAACCTAATCCTAACCCTAACAAGCTCTCTTTATATATCATTTTAGTACATAGTTAATCTAAAAACAAACCTGGACATTTGGACTTAACTCGTTAAAGCACATAGAAAAAGATTCCCATCTCTCTGCGGACGACTCGTACTCAACCGGCTAGCTACATGCGAAACCTTCTTGATTGCGGTAATTAACTAAGCACGCAAAAACTCTACCAATCAAATGGCGCCGTTGCCGGGGAGACGGTAGTTTATTTCTTTGTGTAATTTCGGGTTAATTTGTGAAAATAAATATAACCGAAAAAACAAAACAAAAAAATATACATTGTAAAAAAACCATATTGTTATTTTTGATTAGTTTTTGTGCAAGTGTGCAGGAGAAAAGGAAAGGTCGAGTTCAGTGCCAAAGACGTGGGAAATTAGACCCATATCTCGCGGCTACACCGCGACGGATCAAGACAAGAACCAACGGTCTACAGTAAAAATCTGGAGCATATACAGTGAGCATATCAAGATTCAGGAAATCCAGAAAAGAAGAGGACAAACAAATAAGGTCCTAAAAGATTTTTGATGCTCCAAGAACATCTTTACGCCACGGAATCGCGGCATAAGAAAGCTTAGGCCGCGGAACCGCGGCCGTTTGGTGCCTTCAGGGTACTAAAATTTTCTGTGAGTATCTCTCTCCTCTTCCCCACTCCTCTGAACTCTACTGAACTGTGTTTTCTGCAGCATTCTTTGCGCAAACTCTCTTCCCCTTCCAATAAATTGTTCTTGTGCAGGATTCTTTGCGTCGCGCTAAAAAATAAAAATTGATTGCAGTTGATTGTTACTGCTTTGCATATATTAATACGGACTTTAAGGGGCTTGAAACCAATCCAGATTAGGTGGGGATTTCATCACCCTTCCCAGGACCCCAGAAATCACAAAAAGCATATGCATTGACCATTATTTAATTAAAAAATACTAGACTCAGCCCTAAGGACTTCGCGCTCAATAGGACAGAGGACTAGTTACAGGCATCAGCCGTTTATCCTATCCTGACTTTGCGGTGTCTAGGCAAGTGTGCCCAAGGCAAGTGGTTACTTAATTAGGACCAGTACTTATATTGTGGGGAGCCTCCCACTTACCTGTCACTTACCTGGCCGCAATTGGCGGAGATGAGGCGGTTTGAGGTCTTATTTCTAGCCCTTTGGAACAGTTAGGAGCTGTCTAGCTGACCTAGGTGACCCTAGATCTAGGTGTGATTGTGCATATCTTGTTTGTGATTGCTTGAATTCGTAAGTCCGTACATATTTCTGTAAAGCTCTTTCTAAAAAAAAAACACAAAACCAAAAACTTTTATAAAAACTCGCCCTTCGTCGCCAAAATCCCATTTTCACCACCATCCAGCGTACCTATTTCTCCATTGACGTTTTCTTACCCTCACCTTCTCCGCTTTGACTATACTAAACTCGTTTAGTGTATGTCCGCTTGGACTCGGGACACTAGCGCCCGCCTAGTCCGCGTTACGTTAGTCGCTACCGACTACGCGATCGACTCAGACGTCGAAACTCCGTCCACGCCTCTTTCACCCTTACCTTTGCCGGCCAACTCCGACGTTGACCGGAATTCTGTTCATACATCCTCACCTTCACCATCACCAACCTCTTCTTCCGCGATGTCAGGATTTAATCCAAACATCCCTACAACTCCCCCAGGATTGATTCGACCTCCCATGGATGCGAATAACCCACCACCACCGCCTGTCGTAGCGCCACAGCGAATCGTGCTCCAGGATCGTTTCTATCCCACCCGCTCTGCACTCCCCACCTATCTTTCCCTTCCACCGGCCAATGGGGATAATTTTGAAATTAAGCCCCACTTCATTAACATGCTTCCGAAATTTCATGGGCTTGAATCTGAAGATGCCTATATCTTCATCAACAAGTTTCAAAATGTTTGTGCCATGATGAAAATGACCCAGCTGTCGGACGATGCTATACGGCTACGGGTCATTCCGTTCACTTTGTGCGATCTTGCTGAAAAGTGGCTGTATAGCACCGCTTCCCACTCCATAACCAGTTGGGATGAGTTTGTGAAAGCGTTTCTCAAGAAATTCTATCTGAATCATAAAACAACAAGGATCCGTAACGAAATAAACCAATTCTCTCAGCTTCCTACTGAACCCTTTTGGAAGTGCTTTGACCGGTATAAAGACCTTCTTGTTCAGTGCCCTCGCCACGGTATTGAGAGATGGCAACTTTGCCAAACCTTATACGAGGGCCTGAACCCAGCAACCAAGCAGTTGTTGGAAACCATTTGTCAGGGCCACTTCCTATCGAAATCTGACGAGGAAGCGTGGCAATTCTTCGACGACCTTGCGGAACAAACGCTTCAATGGGAGAGCACCAGACCAACTTCTTCTTCTTCTTCCTCCACTTCTACTGGTCAGTCTAGGGTAGGAATTCACCAACTTTATGTCTCTATTGCGATGAAAGCTGAAATGGCTGCAATAACGAGAAAACTTGAAGCGATAGAGAGAAAATTTTCATCTCCTGCTCCTGCCCCTGTTCTTCCCCTTCGTACCATTTGTGCTTGTTGTTCCGATCCTTCTCACTTAATCGAAGAGTGTCCTTACAATCCACCATCTCAAGTACAGGATCAGGTTAATACTGCATTTCAGTAAAGACTGAGAAATGATCCATACTCTTCCACCTACAATCCCGGTTGGAGGAACCACCCCAATTTCGCCTGGAATCAGAATCAGCAGCAATTCCAAGGCAACAATTTCCAGAGGCCCCCTCCTCCGCAACAACAAGCGCAACAACAAACTCAACATCAGTTTCAACAGCCCTTCCAACCCCATCCTTTTCAAAATCAGACGAACAACTTTGCACTCAACAACTTTTTTCCGCAAAACAACTTTGTTCCGTCAAACAACGATAAGGTTTCCTCGCTAGAACGAAGTCTGGAGGCGTTCGTTAAATAATCGACACAATCTACCGCCAACATCCAGTCGTCTATTCAGTCTTTGGTGCAACACACTGCTGCACACGGGCAAAGCATCAAGACCATCGAAGCCCAGATTGCACAGCTGAATGCGGCGTTAAGCGAGCGAGAAAAGGGGAAGTTTCCATCTCAACCACTCCCAAATCTCGGTCACCCACATAATGTATATGTTGCTCTTGAACAACAGAACCATAATGTGAGTGCCGTGACTACATTGAGATCGGGAAGGATGCTGCAAAACAATATTGGCACACGGATCGACGATGACACCCCGGCCGCTACTTCTTCTTCTCCTTCCTCATCTTCTGAGCCTATTCTTCATTCTTCAAAAGGCTCTCCTTCTTCTTCTTCTGCTCTGAACGGACCCACTTCTCACTCCACGAAAACACCAGCTCTAGGATCCGTTTCAACTCCACAATCTCCTCCACAAGCATTGGACTCAACCAATTTTAAAAACGTTCCATTTCCAAACCGGTTGAGGTCCAATAAACAAAATCCGCAAATGGAGAAGATTCTGGAGTTGTTTAAGCAAGTTAACATCAACATTCCCCTTTTAGATGCTGTCCAACAAGTCCCGTCCTACGCGAAAATCTTAAAGGACTTGTGCACGAAAAAGAGGAAATCTCAGGTACCCAAGAAAGTTTTCTTGGCTAGTGCTGTGAGTGATGCTCTTACCCAATCTCTACCTCAAAAATGGAAGGACCCTTGCTATCCTACGATTTCTATTACCATTGGGGATAATAACATCAACCACCCACTATTAGATCTTGGTGCCAGTGTTAACCTGCTTCCGTACTCAGTATATGAGCAACTAGGTGTAGGAGAGCTGAAACCAACACACTGCACTCTACAAATAGCCGACCGATCAATCACCCATCCAAGGGGTGAGCTACAGGATGTGTTAATCAAGGTCGGGGACTTCATATTCCCCGTTGACTTCATTTTTTTAGACACACAGCCTGTAGCTAACCCCCGGAATCAAATTCCGGTGATACTCGGTCGCCCATTCCTTGCAACCTCAAATGCTGTGATCAATTGTCGAAATGGTTCGATGAACCTATCTTTTGGAAACATGACAATTGAACTCAACATTTTTAGGTTGGGGAATCAGCCCACCGAACCTAATGCTCATATACTAGACGTTTGCTCAATCCAGGAGATCCCCCCAGAAGAGTGTGAATTCGAGGAGTTTTTGTTCGATCACGATAACCTTAACGCCACTAGTGCGTTCCTCTTCGAACCTGCTGCTGTTTCTGCGCCCGACAATGACTACGCGTGTTTCACTTTCTCGAACGATCTTATCCACTCACCACCCGAGTTTGAATCCTTCGAATTTCTGGATGAGTTGCCTGAACCATCCAACTCGGTCGCTTACACTCGTTTTGAACCTTTGCTGGAATCCTTTGAGTTCGAGACCTTTTCACCAATCTTGCTTTCAATCGTTTCACCTCCAACGCTCGAACTCAAGCTTTTTCCGTCTCACCTTAAGTACGCTTACTTGGGTGAGAACGAGACCCTCCCTGTTATCATCTCAGCTTCTCTAGCTCCAGAGCAAGAGAAAGCCCTTCTTGCGGTCTTGCACGACAATAGGCAAGCTTTTGGCTGGTCCATGGCGGACATCAAGGGGATTAGTCTCCTGATCGTTGAACATCACATTCATCTGATGGATGATGCCATACCAGCCAGGGATCCACAAAGGCGACTCAACCCAGTCATGAAGGAGGCTGTGAAAAAGGAAATCGTAAAATGTCTGGATAGTGGTATCATTTACCCTATCTCTGATAGCCAGTGGGTTAGCCCCATTCACGTTGTCTCCAAGAAATCAGGCATAACGGTCATCACTAACGAGGCGAACGAGTTAATCCCTACTCGCACCCAAACTGGGTGGCGAGTATGCATCGATTACAGAAAACTCAACGCCGCAACGCGGAAGGACCACTTTCCGCTACCTTTCATTGACCAAATGCTTGAACGATTGGCCGTACACGAGTACTACTGCTTTCTTGATGGCTACTCTGGCTATAATCAGATTCCCATCGCCGAAAAGGACCAGGGCAAGACCACATTCACTTGTCCTTTCGGCACGTTTGCATATCGTCGCATGCCCTTTGGGTTATGCAATGCGCCCGCTACCTTCCAGCGGTGTATGATGGGAATCTTCTCAGACATGGTGGAAAAATTCCTCGAGATCTTCATGGACGATTTCTCCATCTTCGACGATTCCTTTAATGAGTGTTTGTTGCATCTCGACGTTGTCCTTACCAGATGTAAGGACAAGAACCTTACTTTGAATTGGGAGAAGTGCCACTTCATGGTGCACGAAGGTATTGTCTTAGGACATATCATTTCGCAAAATGGCATAGAGGTTGACAAAGCGAAGATTGAGGTCATTTCCAATCTCCCTCCTCCCAGATGCGTCAGAGACATCCGAGCCTTCCTTGGCCATGCCGGTTTCTATAGACAGTTCATCAAGGACTTTAGCAAGATTGCTAGGCCCTTGACTCTTCTACTGGTCAAGGACACGCCATTCGACTTCAACTCGAGCTGTGTGACCGCGTTCGAGTCATTAAAAAGCTCACTCACTTCTGCTCCCGTTCTTTCTTCACCTGACTGGACGCACACATTTGAGATTATGTGCGATGCATCCGACTTTGCCATTGGTGCTGTCCTTGGACAACACATCAACAAGATGCCGCACGTAATCTATTATGCTAGCCGAACCCTGAACGACGCCCAACTTAATTATACAACAACCGAGAAGGAATTCTTAGCTGTTGTATTTGCCTTAGAAAAGTTCAGGCCCCACCTCATCGGCTCTCCAGTCATTGTCTACACAGACGATTCTGCTCTGCGCCATCTTTTTGCGAAGAAAGATGCAAAATCTCGGCTAATACGTTGGATCCTCTTGCTTCAAGAGTTTGACCTTGTCATTAAGGACAAAAAAGGATGTGTAAACGTAGTCGCCGACCATCTTTCACGACTTACTTCTTCGCCGTCGCCTCAACTTCCGATCAACGACGTTTTTCCGGATGAACAACTCTTGACAGTATCTTGTGAACCCTGGTTCGCAGATATTGTGAACTATTGGGCCACAGGGTTACTACCGACTGAGTGGTCAAGTCAGGACAGACTTCGATTCTTATCCCAAGTAAAACACTTTTACTGGGACGAAACCTATCTGTTCAAGTACTGTCCCGACCAGATTATTCGTCGGTGTGTCCCTGACGATGAATTCAAGAGTGTGCTGTCATTTTGCCACGATCAAGCATGTGGCGGGCATTTTGGCCCCAGAAAGACAGCCGAGAAGATCTTGCAATGTGGTTTCTACTGGCCACAACTCTTCAAAAACGCTCATGACTATTGCAAGACTTTCTCCCGGTGCCAACACTTGGGCCGGATATCCCGGAGGAACGAGATGCCGCTCCAACCAATCTTGGTTGTGGAGATTTTCGACGTTTGGCGGATAGATTTCATGGGGCCGTTTCCCAGCTCTTTCGGGAACTTGTACATCCTTCTCGCTGTTGATTATGTCTCTAAGTGGGTCGAGGCTGTGCCCAGCAGGACTAATGACAACAAGGTTGTTGTTAGGTTTCTTAAAGAAAACATTTTCTCCCGGTTTGGGCACCCCCGAGCGATCATTAGCGACAATGGAACCCATTTCTGCAATAAGACTTTCGAGGCCTTGATGCGGAAATATTCCATTAATCATAAGCTATCTACGCCCTACCACCCCCAAACCTATGGGCAAGCCGAAGTTTCAAATCGGCAAATCAAGCAGATACTGGAGAAGACGGTTTCCAAGAACCGTAAGGATTGGTCGCTAAAACTCACTGATGCCCTTTGGGCATTTCGAACCGCTTATAAGACCGATCTTGGCATGTCTCCCTATCGGCTTGTGTACGGAAAGGCTTGCCACCTCCCTGTCAAAATAGAGTATCGCGCATTTTGGGCGATAAAGGAGCTGAATCTGTCTCTCGAAGATGCGGGCAGCCATCGGAAGCTGCAGTTGAACGAATTGAGCGAGCTTAGGGATGAGGCTTACGATAACGCGGTTGTCGTTAAGAACCGAACGAAGGTGTTTCACGATAAACACCTTTTGCGCAAAACTTTCATACCTGGTCAACAGGTACTGCTTTACGACACCCGGCTACACTTCCATCCAGGAAAGCTCAGATCTCGCTGGAAAGGGCCGTATTTTGTGCGGAATGTGTATCCACATGGCGCTGTGGATTTGGAGAATCCAAAGGACGGTTCATTTTTCAAAGTAAACGAACACCGACTTAAACCGTACCTTAGCGCCGAACCAACAGAGGAGCTCCTGGTCTTACAGGAGCTGGTTTACCCTGCATAATCTTCCTCTGCTTACCACCAAACTTCGGTTATCCAGCCAAGAACAGTGGACACTGTTCCAAATAAGTTTGGAGGTATGTATATACCTTTTTGTATATATTTGTAGATATTCTTTTCCATTTTTACTATTTTTCTTTTTCTTTGAAAAAAACAAAAAAAAAAAAAAATAAATTGTGTATCTAACCGACAATTTTGACCCTTCAATGATCTCTTCAAGCAATGACAGTGAGGACACTGTCCAGTTTAAGTTTGGGGGTACGCTCGGTACGCATTTCTAACCTTCGCATTCATATGTATATTTTGCATCTGCATATTAAAATCCATAAAATCCATAAAAATCAGAAAATTTTCTAAAAACATAAAAACTTTTCTGTCAAGTTAGCTAGTGGGAGAACTCTGATTCAACATTTCGACGGTTTTGTTTGAAAAGATAAGAATAACTAAATCTTGTTTTTAGATTTTGAAAACCTGAAAGATAACTCTCCTTTGAAGTTAACTATAGCTGATATACGTCTTTACATCACACTACACGTGTCGTGAGTTTTGGAAATTAGAAGACAAGTCTATTATGTCTAAAAACTTTTAAATGGATAAATGATTTTCTGAGGATCAAATAGGTTTGTTCTGAAATAAGTAATATCAAGAATAGTTTATAAAGTGAAGTGAATATGAAGGAATGTTATTGATGCCTTAATTGGAACTAAGTCTGAAAAATAACCCATCTGGAACTTGATTGGAATGATTACACACCGAACCCACTAAACACGTCTTTTATCCAAAAAAATTATTGAACTGCCGGTTATATCTCCGTTCGCATTGAATCATCATGATTTTCACGCTAAATTGTCTTTTGTTTTTGGGCCGAGGTAACTTGAGTAATTAAGTCCGCTGGGGTGTCTCTACACCTAATGCCCTAAAGCCAACTGGTTTGGGTGCATTGGCCCAAAGCTCGTTAAGAAGCCTAGAAAGTCCAGATTAAAACAAAGTCAAGCAAGTGTTCTCTCCGAGTTAAAATTTCTAACGGTTCTTTGTGTGAGAATAATCTTGACAAAAGACAGGTTTTAAAAAAAAAATATATTTCTAGCGGAGATATGAAGGTTTTATTCTATGATAAAGACTATTGCACGTTCACAGAGGTGTGTATGAAATGAAAACAAGAAAAAGGTGGAGTGAAAAATAAGACCTAGTTTCCTGTTAAGGAAGATAGAAATTCTGAAGTTGAAACATTACTGGAAAACGAAACTTGAAAAATGCTTAACTCTTTATAAAACTTATGTGATCCTTTCAAAATTCTTATCTGGGCTTTATTATGTGACATGATGACTTTAATCAATCCTTCTGGAACTTAACGACACTATTTGCACTGCACGTAAAGACATATAAAATTTTAAGTTAAATAAGAAGCGAGGTGTGAAAAATAAAGGTTCGATAGTCTAGACTTAGGATAATAGAATTGTTATTTTCTGAAACAAAACTTTAGGGTTTGAATCATAGTTATTTTGCAAAACTAGCTTGACCGGATTTTGTGGGTAGTATCCGCTGAAAACCCTCAGGAGACAACACTCCTCCTACTAGGGACACCTAGAGGTTTAACGGCTTGTTGCACATGCTAAGTGCAATCGCGTTCCCTGCGAAAGTGAGGTTAGGATTTTTTGTGAATAAATTGGCTTTGCTCGGGACGAGCAAATGATAAGTTTGGGGGTATTTGTTCATATCAGATTTTTGCATTTTTATACCGCCCAATTTTGATCACATTTCTTATCGGTAGGTACTCTTGAGCCGTGTTTGCTAGTCAATTGCAGGATATAGGTTCTCGGCTCTAAACAGTGAAATTGATGGAAAAGCACGACAAATTCCGGATTACTGCCAACCACAGATAAAACACGGGTCTCCGCTCTCTATCCGTATGTTGCCGCACACCAGTTTAAGGGACAAAATGGCAAATCGATGTCATTTTCTTGCACAAAGCTCAATGTCAACACAAGATCCAACATATCTACGTGGAGCTCGAGGAAATCATGGCAAAAGATCCACATCAAATCACCTTTTGATCTGCTGAAATTCTGGAAAAATTGTGAAGAGATTCTGAGAAACAACATATACCACACTGAAGGGTACTGCAAACCAAGGGAAATCACCAAAATTGATGGCCTAAGCCTCCTAAATGGCCGCGGTTCCGCGTCATAAGCACGCTTAGGCCGCGGAACCGCGGCCGTACGGTGTCGGCAGTTGACCTATTTTCATGGGCGTTTTTGTCATTTTATTTTTGTTCTGAATGTTGCCCTAGAATTTCTGTTGCCTGCCTATAAATAGTCCAGAACTTGCCAAAGCCATGGGTTCTTATTCTTGTATTTAGATTTTAGAATACATGGTGTTGTTCTTCTTCCTTTTCTCATCTCTTCTCCATTAAAACCTTGTAATGAGCTTTTGTGAGTGAAGTGATGAATAAAGAGTTCTCTTTGTTACCATGCTTGTCTTATTGTTAATTATAATTGCTTGTATTTTTCATTTGCTAGTCTAGTTGTTGTTATTTGTTGTTTGTTTCTTTCTTGTTCTCTTTTTCTTTATCCTTAAACAACAATGATGCTTAAGCTTGATCCTTGCCAAAGTGAGGTCTCAAATAGCTAGTTGTAATCTTCTAACCTCTTTCTTTCTATCTTCCTCCTTTGTTTTATTTTCCTTTTTCTTATAATGGGTGAGTAGTTTTCTCACTTGTTAGGGTAGGATAAGGAAAGTTTGAGAGAAGAAAATCTCTCTCACTCTTTTCTTGCCCAACATCTTAATTCGGACTTCCGTTAATTGAACCACAATCTGCTCCCTACGGCACCCTATCCTACATGATAGCGGTGATTCCTTAGTGAGACCGGTTGTTGTTGAATTAACCGGAGGTTAAGGCTAAGCGCCAAGAACGGACGGACAAGCACCAAAAGGAAGAACTTAAGCGTTGGAAAGCCTAGCTTATACTCGCAAGTTCCTTTCTAGTCGTGTTAATCCCCGTTGGTGCCGATTACCGTAACACCGATATTAAGAGTGGCAATGAAAGAAGTGAGCGACTCCTAACTGAAACTAACCTAACCCTAACCCTAACAAGCTCTCTTTATATATCATTTTAGCACATAGTTAATCTAAAAACAAACCTGGACATTTGGACTTAACTCGTTAAAGCACATAGAAAAAGATTCCCATCTCCCTGCGGACGACCCGTACTCAACCGACTAGCTACAAGCGAAACCGTCTTGATTGCGGTAATTAACTAAGCACGCAAAAACTCTACCAATCAAAGACACAAGTCTGAAGCTTTTGAGAAATTTAGAGAATATAAACAAGAAGTTGAGAACCAAACCGGGAAAAGTATTAAAATCCTTCGATCTGATCGAGGAGGTGAATACTTGAGCAATGAATTTCTGGACTTCCTAAAAGCGAATGGGATTCTCTCTTAGCTGACTCCTCCATATACATCACATCACAACGGTGTATCAGAACGGAGGAACCGCACCCTATTAGATATGGTGGGCTCTATGATGAGCACAGCTGAGTTACCTATTTCCTTCTGGGGGTATGCGCTAGAAACAACCATACATCTATTGAATATGGCCCCCACCAAATCTGTGCCTACCACTCTGTTGGAGATAGTGCCCTCAGAGTCAATTATTGGATCACAGGCACGTGATTGCAATGATTGAGGGAGGACCTGTCCCAGTAGGACAGTCTTACTCGAGATGATAGTATGCTATCTGGTTTATCTTTATCATTGTGTACTGCTTTAGGTGACCTGACAGGTCGCTATTACACGTTGGTAGAGCCCGTAGGATTCTTGCTTGACCACCAGCAGTATGAGGGCGATCATATAAGTGGGAGCTGGTAGTCTATAAGCATATCCTTAAAAGGTCCCTAGTCGTTGGAGTTTCGAGACAGTGCATCGATACTCCAGAGTAGACTAGTGTATACAGTCGAGACCCCGACGAGGGGCGGTGGCCGGTCTCACAAGCCACTGGTGTCAGTTGGTTCACCTAAGATGTATACAGGTGCTCATTGGGTTATGAGTACACCGGACAGGACTCGCCGGGAACATGCTAGTTGGTCTTATACCTGACGTCAGATGGCAGTTCCCTGGGGATCGTCATTTGTCTCGTGTGAGTTCCCACTGTACTTTGATTACTACCCTACCACGCTCAAAGGAGACGTGCAAACAGGTTTTAGTTGGGTACAGTCCCGAGCCACATGGAGGCAGTGAGCGGATCTTCAGGGGTTCGTCTCTCACGGTATTGGGGGTGAGGTCGCGCTGTGTCTTGGAGAGCCATTACACGAAGCCCTCGGCCGAGGCAGGAGATTTACTGGTAGGTATTCCAGTAGTATCTCAGGGTGTTCTGGGCTACGCTCCGACATGACTTGTAACGCTTTTGGGGGTCTGACTTTTACCAACCCCTTAGGCCCGCTATGCGATGCTCATAGACGAACGGACCAGACTGTACGGATATTGTCACTGACAGGCTCAGTAGGGTGTCAGGATGAGTTCGCTCATCGACGTCCCTTTTTGGTCAATAGCTGGTGGCCCGTCACGTATGGCTAATACCTCTGACGTGCTAGTGGTTAAATTCACAGCCATAGTATTGACGAGTCTTTAGAGTCCACCACACATTCAGTTACTCAAGCTTTCGGGCGAAAAGCTGTAGAGGCCGTATGGAGATATGGCATGGTTCGATCAGATACGTGCGGTATTGCACGGATCAGGATCGGGCGGTTAGTACAAGAAGTCGTATGGAGATATGGCACGGTTCGATCAGATACGTGCGGTATTGCACGGATCAGGATCAGACGGTTAGTATTAGAGGCCGTATGGACATATGGCAGGGTTCGATCAGATACGTGAGGTATTGCACGGATCAGGATCGAACGGATATTACTAGCCGGCTTTGGTTTAAGTCAGATCCTAGTATAGTACAACGTAGATTTTGTCTCATTGCATTTGTATTCGGTCGGAATACAAATGCGGGTATGTATACACAGTAGCAGGGTTTTCCTGTAATTTATTACGGGACCAGTTTTTCTGGAGTTGCCAGTTTGCTTTCCGTTTCGGCCATTTTCATTTGTATCTTTCAATGGCCGAAGATTGGTGGAGGAGGGCTTATTTGCATTAGTGCAATTAAGCAATTTGGAAGGGGATCTTTGCATATTGTTGTATCATGATGGTTGCACCATCCCTTGACCATTTGACTTCTTCTTTCATGATTGCTTGACTTTTTGTAGCAATCATAGTTGTTGATTAGTTGATGGTGTATGGATTTGTTTGTGATGATTGTTTCTTATGATGACCTTTTCTCTCTTGCATTATGAGTGTGGTTCCATCATCCATACAAGACTCTCTCTCTCATTCTCTCCTCTCCTTTTGCCATGGCCGGCCAAATGATGGGGGCTGTCCCATTTTTGGTGGGGTGATTTTTGGGTGATCTCATATCATTTTCCTTCACCAAAAATTCCCTAGAAAACTCCATAGTTCATCCCTCCACCAAAAGGCAACCCCATAACCCTAAAATGAGACATGGTTCTACACGTATTCTACAGCAAACCTTGGGCACGTCGGCTCGCCAACTTCGTGCCCGAGTTGCCTCGGTATAGAGGTGGGAGCCCGTAAAAGAAGCAGGCGACGTGGTGCCTTTCCGGCGAGAAGGTGGAGACCGGACATTCCGCGGGAGATCGGGACGACGGTGAGAAGACCGGAGGACACGGATCGCTCGGTATATCTCTCTTTTCCATCTTGTAGTTAGCTAGGACTAGTTAATGGTACGATCCGGGTTTTAGTGCGCGGTGGTGTCGGTTCAAGAAAATTTAAAGTTAACCATCGCTTCCGCATTTGTCCTCGGGATGGTGGCCGGGGCGCCGCCGTGCACTTACAGTGGTATCAGAGCCTCGCCATTAACATAGTCTAGCTTGGTCTAATGTGTTTTACATTTTCGATCGAACAAAAATCCCAAAACCCGCGTTTTCATGCATATCAGTTTCTGTCGAAAATTTTTTGTCTCCAAAAATTTTTCAGGTTGTCTCAGAATGATGTGCAGGGAATTATAAGAATTCTGTAGAAATTTGATCACGTGATCGCTCCATACGACCGCGGAACCACGGCCAAACCCATACTTGGGCCGCGGTTCCGCCGTTGTATATGCAGATCAGTGTGCCAAATTTTTCAGAGAGCTCCTGAGTTGAAAATGTGGTTTCTGGAATGTTAATTTTGGGCCCAGAATTTCTTGATGTGCTACAGTAGTACTTGGGGCCCACTTGTTAAAATTTGATCGATCGGATATTTTAAACACATTAGTTCACAGTATTTACATTATATCTGCGACCGTGAATGTCACTTGATCGGTAAATCCAGTCTGACTGCTATAGCCCGGTTAGACGGATTTGCGAACGTGACTTTCACGTTGATGTTCTGTGTTATGCTGTGATGTTGCGGATTAGTCGTGGGGGATAGCCTGGATGCAATGCTAGTACAGAGTTTGTTGTATTATGTACATTTGATATTGCGGGGCGAGCGTCCGACATGTGGACTGCCGTCACTGCCTGTTTGTATTATTATTTTGGGGCACGACCAGGTTGCGGTCGATGTACCCGTTGTATGTATATTTTACTTTCTGTACTAGGATTACCCCAAGGAGGGGTGCACGGATAGCCGGGTTCTAGAGGGCAACAAGCCCGCATCTCATGGCATTGAGGAGGAGGGGGCTTCACTCTAGAATTGGCGGGCTATTCGCCGCACTCGTAGGGGGTACAGGTTGACCCAGGAGGGGTGCCCAAGTTACCGGATTCCGTTAAGTGCTGGGTGGTCCATTCACGGTGCTGAAGGGGGCTTCCTCGCTTCAGGTTTTGGCGGGTAACTTGCCGCGCCCGTAGGGGTCTAGGATTTCATTGCACAGGCTATCCACACGACCAGGGGAACGTCGGGTTTCAGTAGTGGCTCTGTGAAACCCGGGGATCCCAGATATCTTTATTGTTCTGTGATGATGTACATTTCTGTGATGTTGCATTTTATCACGCCTTGAGCGAAATATAATATATTGGTATATATATTAGTAGATGTTGTATATGTTTTGCATCCGCGCTAGTCCAGTCCCCGCTCTGTCATTAGTTAGCTAACCTAACGGGTAATGACGGGACCCAGTGGCGAATGCGGATGGCATATACGTACATCAGTATATTTTTGTTCTTTGTGGTGTGATCAATTGATGGGACTGCGTTGATTCGGATCAATGCAAGTTAAAAACAAACCTAATCTGATGTTGTTGGAACACTTTTCAAAAATCTGTTATTGCAAGGACGTTCTCTTTTGTTTTGCATCGTGGTATTCAGTTGGAATATCCATCACCTCAGTCGACGAGGCAAGGGCCGAGATCCCTTCACCGGGAGTGACCCCTTGGACAGAAGTTTGCGTCAGGGCATTAACTTCACTATATCCGATTACTTTTGCTTTGCATCGTGGTATTCAGTTGGAATATCCTGCACCTCATTCTACGGGGAAAGAGCCGAGATCCCTTCACCAGGAGTGACCTCTTTAGCAAAGGTTTTCGTCACTATATTTTTAAAAGCTATCCGTTCCTTCAACGATATCAAGTTCATTACGTTAAAGGTTTTCGCCAGAAACCATTCGTAGCCCTCCATCATTTCGGTTAAATATTCGGTAGTATTCAAGCTATGTATTTTGACCTTACGCCAAGGCATAGTGATTGGTAGCTGCGGGATATTTATCTGTTGCATAGATAGATGCGTTGGTTTAGGACAGTCGTACTACTATTTTGGCCTACGTCAAGGGTATGTACAGGTGGGTTCAATTTAACCTGGATAATGATGGGCAGAACTTGACATGTGACTTATGATATTTTGACCTCACGCCAAGGTCATAAGAGCATGGGGAAGAAATCACATCGGGAGTTTCTAAAGAAACTGAAACTTGCCAGATATGCGCATACCTTTTGGAGTGTGACACCGTGAGCGGATTCCGTCATGTTATCATGCGATGATAGTTGGATCCCGATTCCCACTGATGAGTTGGTTTACTCCTCGGGTGATCCCGACTAATTCTTCTTTCAGGTTTGGAGGAGAATTTGACGGTACAGTGGGAGGTTTCCAGATTAGATAAATTGGTAACCATTCTGATCTAGGTTAGAGTGCACGCTGAGTGTTTCTTTTCTCTCTCTATTTGGCAGCGACCATTGACCCGACCCTAAGACTATGACTCAGTGACCAAGTTGACCGAACCTTCTTAAATACTGGCTTTTGGAATGTCAGAGTTGCGAACCTCATTGCCACACCTACTTTTACCCTTTTCTCCAGGACACCCCGTATTACTACGAACGTCCACTTCCATTGGACAAAACCATCGTATGGTTAGATACGAACTCGAAAGAATTTATTCGAGGATGGTTTCAGGTTCTAGAGAAAACGGATAGGACTATTTAGTTGTCTTTTCCTTTAACCTTCTCTCAGGTTGCGAGTGCTCCTTAGTTTAGGAGTAGTACACCTATTACGAAAATTGGATAGTCTTCTTCCAGACCATAGGCAGGTGCCGACCGGTAGGGAATGAAGAAAACCAATTAGCATAACGATGGTGTGCAGAAGGTATTAAGTTAAAACAAAGCAAGGGATTAGTAATAGGGCAAAGTAAATTGCGACTGCTATTCACGACCAAACCAAGTATTTATTCGCCAATCCTAAATCACCTTTGTATTTCTCCAGAACACTCCGTAACACTATGAAGATCCACAGTTTATTGGATACTCCATCGTATGGTTATATACGAACTCGAAAGGAACTTGTTCCAGTTCGGGGATGGATTCTGGTTCAGGAGAAATAGGAATAAGGTTTATTCGGTTGTCTTTTATCTTCACCTTCTCTCGCATTGCGAGTGCTCCTAGGATTAGGACAGTACACCCATTATGCTTATTGGATAGTCTTCTTCCAAACCATAGGCTGGTGCCGAACGGTAGGGAAGGAAGAAAACCATTTGGCCTAAAGGGGTGTGCAGAAGGTAATGACTAAAGACATAGAAAGGGATTTGGAAAGATGGCAAAGAATTACACGGTTACAGTTGTGAATCTGGAAGAGGCATTACTAGGAATACCAGGATACCCCATCGAAACATTTTAATGTTTCAGTTTCACTGTGTACTGTTAAAGGAAAACTGATTTCCCAGTTAGACACTTGCTCCAGGGTATGTATTTACCAGGTATGATTCTCACATCTGTATGGTTTTACTGATGATGAGTGGGAGTAAGTTTTTGGGAATTGGGTGGTCATCCTCATTATATCGGGATTCGTTGTAATCGGTGATATTTGAGGAAGTCACCTGGGTAGTTTGCCGGTCGGCAAATATTTGGTTTTGAATATCCGCTGTTATGCACCAATTTCAAATTGATATATCTGTACGTCTATTTTCATAGAGTGAGATATACCTTTTTGAAATTATGTCCATGACATTTACCTATATCAGTGGATGGTTAGGTAAGGAGCATTAAACAGCGGTGCAATTCTTCATAACCAAAGGTACAATTTTCAACCTACGACACACAGTGAATGAGTTATCAGACTCAAGGGACTTATACAGAGTATTGTATGTTGTCCATGGTCCATCAGGACAGAGGGGTTGGTCCTCGTACTATATTCGGTTTACTTATGACTTCTCTAGTTTTTAGACAGGTGTTTCGTGGAAACACAGGGTCTGAATTTTGAGAAGTTGTAGGTATTTGAATAAAGTAGAGGACCAGATATTGCAAGTATCGGGATTCTTCAAAGTGATCGAAGATGTAGATACTCGAGTATGGTATTCAGATGATAGTAATGATTAAGAGAACTTGTTTCTCTTTCAGGTTACTCATAATTGGAAGCATTCCAAAGTTGAGTAACGCTGATCGGCCTCTTTCCATTTAGTTGACATGCACTGGAGACAGCTGCATGATTTGAATCTGGTTCAATTAAATCAGTACCTCTGGTTCTATATTGGATATAGAACAGTTCATGTCTTAACGATGTTAAGGCACGAGGAGTTGTCCGGCTTATGATTAAAACCAGACACTGGACAACTCAAGGCACGTTTCTGTAATGGCTGTTTGTGGGTTGACCCAGGCTATGACGAGGGTTGACTTTCTACCATCTGGAAGATCAATAGAGATATTGTTCTAGACTCGCCACAGTTTTAATAAAAATGGATTTTTTAGAAAACAGTAGTGGGAGTATGGTAGAACTGAAAGTGATTCCAGAACCGCAAACGATTACTGAAGATTTGATAAGAAACCTAAAGATTCAATCTGGATTGACATTTCATTGGCCACTCCGCAGATAAGGTGGGTAACCTCAGGCACCCGAGAGGCACTCCGGTAGCCTCAAGGACGGTGGCAGGGAGGTTCTTGTTTACCCACACTGGCCATTGCTGTTGTTCCAGGATACGAGACCCGGCAGGAGGATGAGTATAGCGTCGTTCTAAACTAGCTTTAGAAGTGTACGTGTATATGACTCTGCCAGAGGGTTGTCGTAGTCAGTGGGAGCAGCAGAAGCATTGGTGGACAGGTGGCTTATGTCTATTTATAGACTAAAGCAGATATAGCGGAGATAGATCATCTATTTCTGATGTGACAGTCATAGATTTGATTTCATCAGAATAGGGAATGGATCTGTTGAGAAGGTAGTAGGGTGTGATGTCATGGTATTTGGGTAACATACACAGAGTAGGAAGTGATATTCCTATACTACGATCGGTTATACTGTGGTCGTCACACAGTAGTTTCTCCACATGGGACTTGGATATTATATCAGACATTCTGGTTACTAGATCTATGGTTTTAGATCTAGATTTGGGTGGTTTCCCAATCAGGGTACTTAGACAGCATTCTAAGAGTATTTAGAATGGACGACTCCTGGCACGGTAGTGTACCTGCAGGTAATGGAGTCACCCTCTCTAAAGGTGTTTTACAGACCAAAGGAGAGAGGGATGTGCATGATTGACAGATCACTTGCTCAGGCAATTGAGTCAATCATGAGATGTCAAGTACCACACCAGATGTTGTTCTTGCACTAGATGCAATAAGTTGACATTGATCCGATCCTGGAGAAACAGTCGGAAGCAGTTTTAGAACATAAGTGAATGTTCTAGGGATATGATAACGACAGCCTCATTCGGGAGACAGTAATCATTCCAGGCTTCCAAGGTGACCCGGACAACAAGGAGGTTGTCAGAGTTATAGTTTTTCCTTCCGACGAGGGGCAGTATTTTGGACAGGTGATCCAAGGCAATACTGAGGGAGGCATGGCGCATGATACTGATTAAGTTCGGTTGACGATACAGTCTAAGAAGTTTGGATTTGGAGTTCATTTATGAGCTAGGTCCTATCAGACATCCAGACACATTCTAAGACAGGTATTGCTCATTTCGGGAGATGGGTTTCTCCGCGAACTTGAGATATAGAGAGACATAGAAAGAGACATCAAGGCGGATCCACTCACTAAGGCTATTCCTCGAACGCAATAGTTTCGCAAGCGAGCTTTGTGAGACTGACTAGTAGAGGAGTTGGGTGTTCGGTATCACACGTGCTGTGAGTATACGGCATCGCAATAATTAGCCTTGAGTGCAAGTGGGAGATTGTTGGATATAATGCCCTCAGAGTCAATTATTGGATCACAGGCACGTGATTGCAATGATTGATGGAGGACCTGTCCCAGTAGGACAGTCTTACTCGAGATGATAGTATGCTATCTGGTTTATCTTTATCATTGTGTACTGCTTTAGGTGACCTGACAGGTCGCTATTACACGTTGGTAGAGCCCCTAGGATTCTTGCTTGACCACCAGCAGTATGAGGGCGATCATATAAGTGGGAGCTGGTAGTCTATAAGCATATCCTTAAAAGGTCCCTAGTCGTGGGGGTTTTGAGACAGGGCATCGATACTCCTGAGTAGACTAGTGTATACAGTCGAGACCCCGACGAGGGGCGGTGGCCGGTCTCACAAGCCACTTGTGTCAGTTGGTTCACCTAAGATGTATACAGGTGCTCATTGGGTTATGAGTACACCGGACAGGACTCGCCGGGAACATGCTAGTTGGTCTTATACCTGACGTCAGATGGCAGTTCCCTGGTGACATGTGTACATGTTAGTTCATCGACCTGGGGATCGTCATTTGTCTCGTGTGAGTTCCCACTGTACTTTGATTACTACCTTACCACGCTCAAAGGAGACGTGCAAACAGGTTTTAGTTGGGTACAGTCCCGAGCCACATGGAGGCAGTGAGCGGATCTTCAGGGGGTTCGTCTCTCCCGGTATTGGGGGTGAGGTCGCGCTGTGTCTTGGAGAGCCATTACATGAAGCCCTCGGCCGAGGCAGGAGATTTACTGGTAGGTATTCCAGTAGTATCTCAGGGTGTTCTGGGCTACGCTCCGACACGACTTGTACCGCTTTTGGGGGTCTGACTTTTACCAACCCCTTAGGCCCCCCATGCGATGCTCATAGACGAACGGACCGGACTGTACGGATATTGTCACTGACAGGCTCAGTAGGGTGTCAGGATGAGTTCGCTCATCGACGTCCCTTTTTGGTCAATACCTGGTGGCCCTTCACGTTGGCTAATACCTCTGACATGCTAGTGGTTAAATCCACATCCATAGTATTGACGAGTCTTTAGAGTCCACCACACATTCAGTTACTCAAGCTTTCGGGCGAAAAGCTATAGAGGCCGTATGGAGATATGGCACGGTTCGATCAGATACGTGCGGTATTGTACGGATCAGGATCGGACGGTTAGTACTAGAGGCCGTATGGAGATATGGCACGGTTCGATCAGATACATGCGGTATTGCACGGATCAGGATCGGACGGTTAGTACTAGAGGCCGTATGGACATATGGCAGGGTTCGATCAGATACGTGCGGTATTGCACGGATCAGGATCGAACGGATATTACTAGCCGGCTTTGGTTTAAGCCGGATCCTAGTATAGTACAGTGTAGATTTTGTCTCATTGCATTTGTATTCGGTCGGAATACAAATGCGGGTGTGTATACACAGTAGCGGGGTTTTCCTGTAATTTATTACGGGACCAGTTTTTCTGGAGTTGCCAGTTTGCTTTCCGTTTCGGCCATTTTCATTTGTATCTTTCAATGGCCGAAGATTGGTGGAGGAGGGCTTATTTGCATTAGTGCAATTAAGCAATTTGGAAGGGGATCTTTACATATTGTTGTATCATGATGGTTGCACCATCCCTTGACCATTTGACTTCTTCTTTCATGATTGCTTGAATTTTTGTAGCAATCATGGTTGTTGATTAGTTGATGGTGTATGGATTTGTTTGTGATGATTGTTTCTTATGATGACCTTTTCTCTCTTGCATTATGAGTGTGGTTCCATCATCCATACAAGACTCTCTCTCTCATTCTCTCCTCTCCTTTTGCCATGGCCGGCCATATGATGGGGGCTGTCCCATTTTTGGTGGGGTGATTTTTGGGTGATCTCATATCATTTTCCTTCACCAAAAATTCCCAAGAAAACTCCATAGTTCATCCCTCCACTAAAAGGCAACTCCATAACCCCAAAATGAGACATGGTTCTACACGTATTCTACAGCAAACCTTGGGCACGTCGGCTCGCCAACTTCGTGCCCGAGTTTCCTCGGTATAGAGGTGGGAGCACGTAAAAGAAGCAGGCGACGTGGTGCCTTTCCGGCGAGAAGGTGGAGACCGGACATTCCGCGGGAGATCGGGACGACGGTGAGAAGACCGAAGGACACGGATCGCTCGGTATATCTCTCTTCCCCATCTTGTAGTTAGCTAGGACTAGTTAATGGTACGATCCATGTTTTAGTGCGCGGTGGTGCCGGTTCAAGAAAATTTAAAGTTAACCATCGCTTCCGCATTTGTCCTCGGGATGGAGGCCGGGGCGCCGCCGTGCACTTACACACTCCATATGAGATATGGAAAGGGAAGAGACCATGTCTTAACTATGTAAAGATATGGGGTTGTCCAGCTTATGTCAAACGACAAAATCCGGACAAACTCGAGGCACGGTCTGTTCTATGCAAATTTGTAGGATATCCCATGAATTCACAAGGGTATATCTTCTACCACACTGAGAAACAAAGGGTGTTTGTTTCTCGGCATGCCACCTTTTTAGAAAAGTAATTTCTTTCAAAAGAGATTAGTGGTCATGAGGTAGAACTGGAAGAGGTTCCAGCTACAAAAGCTGCAACAGAAGATCTGGTGGAACCAGAGGATTCTGTAGTTCCCGATGAACCCCAGCCACTCCGCCGATCTAGTAGGGTTCCTTTCCCACGTGAGAGATACTATGGTTTTCTCATGGATGGTGGGAGCGAGGATTGCATCATGGTTGATGATGACCCAACTAGCTTCGAGCAGGCCATCACGAGTGGGGACTCAGTGAAATGGCTGGATGCAATGCGGTCCGAGATGGAATCCATGTACACCAACAAAGTGTGGACTTTGGAAGTTGCTCCTGAAGGGGTAAAACCCATTGGGAGCAAGTGGATCTTCAAGAAAAAACTTGGTGTAGATGGGAAAGTGGAGACTTTCAAAGCTAGACTTGTTGCAAAGGGTTTTCGTCAAAGACCAGGTGTGGACTATGACGAAACCTTTTCTCCAGTGGCTATGCTTAAATCCATCCGGATCATGCTTTCCATCGCTGCATATCATGACTACGAAATCTGGCAAATGGATGTTAAGACTGCCTTTCTAAACGGTGATTTAGAAGAGTGCGTGTACATGACTCAGCCAGAGGGCTTCGTAGATAGTGGGAGCAGCGGGAAGGTGTGCAAGCTGCTTAAATCCATTTATGGATTAAAGCAAGCATCGCGGAGTTGGAACATCTGCTTTGATGTCGTTATCAAAGAGTTTGATTTCGTCAAAAATGTAGATGAACCTTGTATCTACAAGAAGGTGGCAGAGAGTAAGGTTGTCTTCCTCGTATTGTATGTGGACGACATACTCTTGATAGGAAATGACATTCCTATGCTGCAATCGGTCAAGCTCTTCTTATCACAAAGATTCTCAATGAAAGATCTAGGTGTTCCATCCATTGAGCATCCAATACCTTTGTATTGCGATAACAATGGAGCGGTGGCTTTGGCCAAGGAACCCAGGTCCCATCAGCGATCCAGGCATATTCTGAGGCGGTATCACCTGATCCGGGAGATAGTTGATCGCCGGGAGATCGAGGTCAGGAGGGTTGACACGAAGAACAACACTGCGGATCCACTCACGAAAGGCCATTCCCCAGATACAGTTTGAGAGACTCTTCGGGATGCTTGGTATGCGATACTACAGCAGCTGGCCCTAGTGCAAGTAGGAGATTGTTAGTTGTATGTATGCCCTAGAGGCCAGTATTATACAGATGATGTATATTATATTGGATGCTTGGACATATATAGAGAGGACTTTCTTGCTCGACATGATAATATGCTATCTGGTTGCTCTTTATCTTAACATGTATACTTGTCTCTTTATACTGTCTTATAGTTACATGTTGGTAAAGCCCTTAGGATGTGTACTTGATTACCTGGACTATGATGCAGATCATACTAGTGGGGACATGGTAGTCCATAAGTACATCCTTCAAGGTCCCTAGTCGTGGGTGTATCGAGACGGGGCATCGATATACCAGTGTAGACTAGCATATACGCTTCTCGACCCATGAGATGGGCGATGGATAATCCCATACCATTGGTGTTTGACATCAGAGATGGTATACGGGTGCTCAGTGGAGACTGGGTACCCTGGACAGACTCACCGAGATCTCCCAGATGGTATTATACCTTACGTCAGATGGCAGTTCTCTGGTGACACTTGTGCAGGTTAGTCTGTAGACCCGAGATCGTCATAAAGTCTTGTGTGATTCCCACTGTGCTTTGATTTCCACCTTACCACGTCCATGAAGGCGTGCAAAACGGTGGTTTTTGGGTTCAGTCCTGAGTCACATGGAGGCAATGAGCGATAGGAGGGGTTTCGTCTCTCCCGGTATTGGGGGTTGATGTTGCGCTGTGCTCGATTGGCCGTAATAGGGAAGTCCCTTTCCAGGGCTGATTAGAGATCTACTGGTAAGTGTTACCAGTAGTTTCTCGACCTGTTATGAGCCTCACATCGGCACGACTTATCGGTTATTGGGGTCTGACGTTTACCACCCCTAGTGTCACGACCCGAAAGAGCACGTGACTGGCCCTTGAACCATATGAAGTCTATAGGACTCCATCTGATCCAAGTAAGCCAAAAGCCCAGAAATCTAAAACCATTTTAAGGATAAATAAACATACAAGCAATATACTATACAACGCCGAATGGCGAGGATCAAAATCCTAAAGAAACCCAGATAAGTATGAAAACTGTAACACTACTAAGTGCGACTCTAAGGTCGAAATAATACATCACTAGTGTCTGAGTCTGAAACAAAATACAAGTTTTGGTTGATGGAATTTCTAGATACAAAAGAATAATACATCAACAAGGGTGGTCCTGATACAAAAGAACCCACCTACCCAAGCAAGTCCCCCATATGGAAGCAGTGTGCCAGAAATGCCGCTACGGAACCTGTACGGCAAAACCCTGTAAGAACTGTGGCACAACGGGGGTGAGTTTCCTACTCGTGAATAGAAAATATCTACAAGCAGAAATCGAATGCAAGACATAATCCTAGGTCAATACTATCAGTATATAATATAACCCTCAAGAGTAAGTCTGAAGCAAGAAAATGTGACAGTGTAACATCTAATCATGTAGGTAGTGCCAAGTACTCGTTCCAGTGCCTCAGATAATAACATGTCATAATGTAAGGTATGTCTGCATGAAGTAAACATGATGAAGTATCAAATGGATATCAATACACATATATTAGCGTCCCATTCCACTAATATTGGTGTAAGGGTATATATAACAGTGTAAGTCCACGTTGCTCACCCCGGTTCTTACTGGGAGGCGGAAACGGCGAAAAACAATTATTTAGCACAAAAGCAACATGGACTAAAAGCCGGATCTTTGCTAAACTAGAAACTAGCAAACTACAAGAGGCGTTAACTACTATGCCGTAGAAATTATACCTCACGAAACCGGTCCTTCGGGTCATCACTCCGCTGTCCGGCTCATCCATCCACGCTCCGAGGGTTGATCCGGATCTTGGTCACCTCCGCGGCCTTCTTGAGTCGAAGACGATCCACCCGAGAGATGTACACCGAGCTCCACCTCGAGCCGAGGCAACTAGGGCAACAAGATCGCTAGTCTTGAAGTCCTAGGTTATGTAGAAGAGGTTGATGGAAGTGTTTGTCTTTGTGGATTCTTTTTCTCTCAACACATGAGATCAAAAGAAAATTTCAAGAGGAGGAAGATGAAGGAGATCAAGCAACCATGGAGCTCTCTTTCTTTTTTTTTTACTTGCAAGAGAGAGAAAATGAGAAAAAGAAATGAATTTTTTAACCAAAGAAAAAAGGGGACCATGGTTGCAATAATACTAAACATCATCATTACAAATCCTATCATGATAAAATTGATGGCTACATTGACATGACCATTTTTATAATCCAAAAAGAAAAAGAAAACCAAAGAAGAGTGTAGACCTCTCATGAAGATCAAGGTCAACTTTGGTCAACGGGTCAACAAAGTCAAGATTGGTCAAGGTGGTCAAATGGTCAAAGCAATTAGCCATCATAAAATTATCACCAAAAGGATTAGTAAATAATGTCTCCGGCTCATAATGGTTTTGACCGAACGAATTGCCAAAACCCTAATGAGCCTGCCACATAACGGTTGTGACCGAACCAACTGCCAAAACCCTAATGTAGCACTTCCTCCTTCTTCGCTCCTCACAACTGTGCAAACACACCCGCATCCGCATTCCGTAGAATGCGAATGCACAGAAGACAAAACAAATCCATCCGTGCAATACTAGGATCCGGCTTAAACCAAATCCCACTAGTATTGCCTGCCCGAACAGCATACACACACAAGTGTACGTAAGTGATCGCAGCCCTGCCGTAAAACCATACGGCCTCTACACGTTTCGCTCACTGCAGGGAAACTCTCTGTGTGGGACTCTAAAGACTCGACACTACGCTGGCAGTGGGTTTAACCACAGACCGTAAGCGGCACTAGCTGTACGTAACGGTCCCCATGTAGATGTCGATAAGAAGGCCGATGAGCAAACCCATCCGAACTCCTACTGAGTCTGTATGTGACAATCTCCGTACAGTCCGGTCTGTTCGTCTGATACATCGCATGGCGGGCCTAGGGGGTGGTAAACGTCAGTCCCCTACTAGCGGTACAAGTCGTGTCGGAGTGTAGCCCAGAACACCTGAGATAACTCTGGAAACCTACCAGTCTATCTCGCTTGCCCTGGCCAGAGACTTTGTGTAATGGCTCTCCTAGACACAGCGCGATATCAACCCCCAATACCAGGAGAGACGAATCCTGTCTAACCGTCACTGCCTCCAAGTTCTTCGGGACTGCACCCAGCTACTACCTGTCTGCACGACTCCTTTGAGCCATGGTAGGGTAGTAATCTAAGTACAGTGGGAACACACTCGAGGCGAAGTGACAGTGTCAAGTCAGCGGACTAAGCTGTACTCATGTCACCTGGGAACTGATAACTGATGATAGGTATAATACCATCCAACAGTTCCCGACGAGTCATGTCCAGTGTACTCGTAACCTAACGAGCACCCGCATACTATCTCTAGTACGACGTACTGATGGCTGTGGGACAGACCACCTCCCATGCTGGGATGAGAAGCGCATACGCTAGTCTACTCCGGAGTATCGATGCCCCGTCTCGATAGTCCTACGACTAGGGACCTGTATAAGGATGTGCATGTAGATTACCCAGCCCCCACTAGTGTGACTGCCATCACAACGCTGGTAATCAAGCAAAGATCCTAAGGGCTCTACTAATATGTATAAGCGATATGCTAAAAGAAACACATGCACATATTGAAGTAGAAACAAACCAAGTAGCATACTACCATTTTGAGTAAGATTGTCTATACAACTGTGAATATCCCAAGCTTCCATTAAGTTATATACAAGCTAGTATGATACAGTAATGGCCTCTAGGGCATATACACTAACAATATCCCACTTGAACTAGGGCCATGTACTGGCGTATCGAAGACCTATCATCTCGATCAGCCGCTCGAACTGAGTCTTGGGAATGGCCTTCGTGAATGGATTTGCAGTGTTATCTTCCGTATTTACTCTCTTCACCTCGATCTCCCGGCGATCTACGATCTCCCTGATCAGGTGGTACCGCCTCAAAATGTGCCTGGACTTCTGATGGGACCTGGGTTCCTTTGCTAAAGCTATAGCGCCGTTGTTGTCACAATACAGCGGTATTGGATCAACACTGGCAGGAACCACCTGAAGCTCCGTGAGGAACTTCTTTATCCAGACAGCTTCCTTTGCGGCATCGCAAGCAGCTATGTACTCCGCTTCCATAGTTGAGTCAACAACGGTTTCCTGCTTGGAGCTCTTCCAGCAAACCGCCCCTCCATTGAGGGTAAAGACATAACCCGACATGGACTTGGAGTCATCCTTGTCACTCTGGAAGCTGGAGTCAGCAAAGGCCTCGATCTGGAGGTCTTTTCCGCCATACACCAAGAACATCTCCTTAGTCCTTCTCAGGTACTTGAGAATGTTCTTTACTGCTATCCAGTGTTTCTCCCCTGGGTTCGACTGATACCGGCTTACAACGCTTAATGCGTATGCTACATCTGGTCTGGTGCATAACATCGCATACATTATAGAGCCTACCGCAGATGAGTAGGGTATAGATGACATGCGAGCCCTTTCCAAATCTGTAACACCCGAGTCCAATACTACTATTTCTGTTACTGGTTGAGTGTTAGATATTACTCATTTCATTTATCTTGCTTGTTTGGGTCTTACTGTAAAATTTTATCTGGCTAAGTCATTTCTGCATATAACAAATTTTAGCACCTAAAATAAAATTAAAAATATCTATCTTGGCCTACTCGTCACCCCTAACCGCGTGGTAGCGTCCATGCGTCGAGTTCTCATCCCGTTCGGTGAAACGGGCGAGTTTGGACGGCTACGCGCGAGTGCAGGTGTCCGACTTGAGGGTATACTTTTTAATCATAAAACATTTCATTTTAAAATTTGGAACCCGCTTAAAATTCTATTATTTGAATTTCGAATTTTTGGACCCAACCCGGGCGCGATTTGGAAATGTTTCATTTAGCGCCAAAATCCTAAATTAATTAAATAATCAAAACCTTATAATATTTCGTTTATATATATATTTTTTCTGTTAATTTAAACGTTCAAAATCTTTTAAAATATTTCTTTAGTTCTGAATTTTTCCCTGGCCAATCGCAATGCATATTTTTTTCCTGTGGGCCCCTCCATTATCTCCATTATCCCTCTTTCTCTCTCTCTCTCTAATTTCTTTACCTCCCTCTCTCTCTTCCCTATATTTATACAGTACCCTGCAACCTTTTTCCTTCACGAGAAACTGAAACCATCGCGAACCCATCAACCCTAGCCCTAGCCACCGTGCCCGTCGCCGCCGCAGCCCCAACGCCGACGCCACCACCACCATCACCCTCGCCTCTTCGCCCTCGTCGCAGCCACTGCACCTCCTTCTCCCCATGTGCTCGGCGCCACAACAGAGACCTCGCAGCAACCCCGGTGCCTTCTCTGTTTGGCCGGAAACATCGTCGGCGACTCTCGTCGTCGTCACCCGCGCCACCGTCGGCACCTCCTCTTCTCCTGCGCGCACCAGACCCGACCACTTCCTCACCATCTCCACTTTCTTCCCCGTTTCCATACCCGCAGCCCTAGCCGTCGCCTGCAACATCCTCGCCGGCGCCCCACCGCCGTCGACCCCATCGCTGTCGCGACCTCTGCAACCCCTGTAAGCCTTCTACTCCTTTCCTCCTTCCTTTTTCTCTGGTCCCTTTGCATTCTTGTTTGCATAACTTGATGTTTCACGGTACTCTTTCTCGCCAGAATCCGGCGATGCCGACGACGTGATCCGACGTTCCAGCGAGGTACCCCGGTCCGCGTGGTCCCATTGTTCGTTGTTTGGGTTCAATCCGTGAACCGTGCGTCCGTCGCGAGTTTCCCCGCCGACGTTACGTTCCGTTTTTCCCGGTTCACGACCCGTCGAGGCAAGTATCACTTGCTACATGCTATACTATACAATTATATATGTTTTGACTCATTAAACCTGCAAAACTTAACTCGGTATGGTTATTTCCTCATTTGGTTGCAATATGACATATATCATTTTACAGTTATCATGAAATTACAATTTGCTACTATTAACCTACGAACCAAGTTTACCTGTTAATCATTTTTTTACCGTTTAATAAATTATAGCACTTTCCTTTGTAGTTCTATTACATTCGGATATTCGTATTCAAAGACCTGATTTAACGGTATTGCATCATCCTTTAAACTGTTGCACCGCTAACGGTGCTCAAAACCTGTTAATATAATAAAACGGCTGCTCTGTATTAATGCACTATTGTGATTGAATGTACTGCTTATTATTGTTTAATTTATTGCTTATTTTCTGCTGTCAATCCCTTGCTCGATTATATATCTGTTTGTGAGCACACCCATGATGTGTTCGTACCTTGACTTGACATTGCTACATGATGCACCTGACATGGTACTGTTTACCTTGACTTGACCCGATGTACCATGACCGGACCTGTTACCTGATCTCATGCCTAATGGCAACAAACCTGACATGGATTCCTCATGGACCAATCTTGTTGTATATCCAGACAAACCTACTGTTACCTGATCTTGTGTTGGCATTAGTTCTTGACTACTGAATACCTGACCTGACACATATAACTTGGGGGTGTGGGGAAATCAAAAGTGTAAACTAAAGTGTAACTTAAAAGGGTATTACTTGATCCGTGGTCCAGGGGGGTAACGGGACAGAGCCATTTGTGACTCTTACATCTTGATCCGTGGTCCCGGGGGGTAACGGGACAGAGCCATTCGTGACTCTTACATTTTCCTGATCCGTGGTCCCGGGGGGCAACGGGACAGAACCACTATTGGTTCCCATATTCCTGATCCGTGGTCCCGGGGGGTAACGGGACATATCCTTTGAGTTACATGGAGGATTACCCAATTTGATTTCAAAGACTTTAGAATAGAAAACCTGATAGAACAGTTTAGTTACCCACTGCACACTACCCTGCACTGCTTGTTTCATACTATTGCTTTATTCATGTTTATTTTCTGCATTGCCTATTACACTGTTTATATTATATTATTGGTTGACATGGCGCGCTGACGTCTGGGTTTTGCATGGCCCAGATCCTTACCACTGTCGCTGTCCGAGCAAGAGTACTTCAGCCAGCAGGCTGAGTTGTGAGTTCTGTAGTGGTTAGTTTTATTTCCTGCATTTTTATTTCCAGATGTGAGCCCGCATTATGGGACATACTTTTCTATTATTGTATTGGATCATTTGCTTCCGCATTTATTTACCATTGACTCTTGTTATTCTGGATTGTGGACATGTGTTAGATAATTTTATCTTGTTCTTGATATCTCTACAGCCGTAATGTGACTGTGGATGGATACTTCCTACCCACAGGTAGCATGGTTGGCTATGTCACGTGCCTAATCTTGCGTACTCTGGGAAGCGGGGCGTGACATGGTTCTTTTGGTATCAGAGCCATAGGATAGTCGGGTTGATTCTTTTGTAGTTGGGTATTGTACCCAATACACGAATCAGAATACCCGTGTTTAGGAAACATGTCCTGCCACCTTGACCGTTTTACCATTCTTGAATCACATTCTTCCTGATTATATCTTTCACGATGTGCAAACTTCCATTGCATATCGATTCGAAAACCTGATTCCTTGTTATCTCTAGGACTTAGGCGACTTGGATGGAGTTATGTAATTGTGGCTATGATACCGCGGCATTGTTACAATGCGGTACTCTATTTAAGTATCTTGGAGTTCTAGCCTTGGTCCATATTCAGAATCTATCATCATGCTAATGTTGGGTGTTTTGAGTTCAGGATTATGGCAGGTAAGAATTTGAAGACGTACCAGAGGCGCGTGGACGAAGCCGCCATGCTTGGAGTGATAAGAGGAATGCTGGAGAATCAAAAAAGGCAGACTGAGCTGATCCAGCAGCAGGCAGACTCGTTTCAGGAAGGTTTGCAGATCGTTCAGCAGTCTGTAAACAATGTTGGAGCTAAACCAGTTGACCGAGTAGGGACCGTAGCAGATTTCAGGCGTTTGGGTCCGTCTACATTTACTGGATTGGAGGAGCCGTTGCCAGCCGAGCAGTGGCTAGTTGACACGGAGAAATTGCTGATTGCGGCACAGATTCCAGATGACAAAAGAGTTGATGTGGTACGCATTCAGCTAATGGACTACGCCCGAGAATGGTGGCTTGTGGAGGAGACCCGCTTGCCCAAGCCGATCAAGTGGGCGAATTTTTCTAAGATTTTCTTAGAGAAGTTCTTCCCGCGGACTGCACGGGAGGAATGAAAGAGAATTTCATCAGGCTAAAACAGAAGGGAGTAACCGTAGATGTGCATGCAGCAGAATGGACAAGACTCAGCAGATTCGTTGGACCTTTAGTTGCCGACGATGCAAACAGGGCACGGAGGTTCATGCGCAGCTTGGACATGGACATCCAGAGGCAGATTGTCTCCCTCGGTTTGACCACTTTCTCACAAGTACTTGCGGCAGCTTGAGAACAGCAGAGCCTATCGGGAAAAAACTGGGAGTTCACAGCAGACAGCAGTTGCGGTAAGGAAGCAGTTCTGTCGGGCCAGTCAAGTTTAGGGCTAGGCCGACAAACAACCTTCTTGCATCTATGGAAGTTGATAATGGTAAAGAGCCGGCAGTTGTTCGTGATTTTTTAGATGTGTTTGAAGATATATCGGGTTTACCGCCGAAGCGAGACGTGGAGTTCGCAATTGATCTTATTCCTGGTGCAGTGCCAGTATCTAAAGCGTATTATCCAATGGCACCAGTAGAGTTGGAAGAAGTTAAGAAACAGGTTGCTGAATTGCTTGAGAAGGGTTGGATTCGAAGCAGTAACTCGCCTTGGGGAGCTCCAGTTCTTCTAGTAAAGAAGAAGGATGGCACGAGAAGGATGTGCATCGACTATCGAGAATTAAACCGGGTGACTATTAAGAACAAGTACCCGATCCCTCGCATTGGGGAACTTTTTGAGCAGCTTAGTGGCGCGAGGGTATTCTCGAAGCTGGATTTGCGATCCGGATATCATCAGGTTCGAGTGAAAGCAGAAGATATTTGCAAGACGGCGTTTCGAACTCGGTATGGACATTACGAGTATCTAGTGATGCCCTTCGGAGTAACGAATGCGCCGGCAGTATTCATGGACTTGATGAACCGAATCTTTTCACCGTTCTTGGACCAGTTTATTGTGGTATTCATTGACGATATTCTGGTTTACTCGAAGAGTTTTGAGGAGCATGCTGAGCATTTGAAGATCGCGCTGCAGACATTGAGACAAGAGAAATTGTATGCAAAGATGAGTATGTGCGAATTTTGGCTGGAAGAAGTGAAGTTTCTGGGGCATGTTGTGTCGGGAGATGGAATCGCCATCGATCCCGAAAAGATTGCAGCAGTTCGAGATTGGCCTATTCCAAGGAATGTAGCTGAGATAAGAAGTTTCCTTGGATTAGCCGGATATTACAGGAGATTTGTGGAGAACTTCGCTCGTTTGGCAGAACCGTTGATCAAGCTTACGCGCAAGGAAGTACCTTTTGTATGGACGGATAAAAGTGCGTTGGCTTTCGAGACGTTGAAGCAGAAGTTGATAACCTCCCCTATCCTGACCGTACCAGACAATTCCGGAGGACTGGTGATTCATAGCGACGCATCTGGGAAAGGATTGGGATGTGTTTTGATGCAGCATGGGAAGGTCGTAGCATACGCATCAAGACAACTGAAGACCCATGAGAAGAATTATCCGACTCATGACTTAGAGCTTGCGGCTGTGATCTTCGCTTTGAAGATTTGGAGACACTACCTTTTGGGTGAGAGAGTCGAAGTTTTTACAGATCACAAGAATTTGAAGTATGTGTTCACTCAGAAGGAGTTGAATATGAGGCAGCGTAGATGGTTGGAGCTGATGGCCGACTACGACCTTGATCTTAAATACCATCCGGGAAAGGTTAACGTCGTGCCGGATGCGCTTAGTCGGTTACCAGCAATTCAGGTGTTAACTACACAGAGGGAGATCATTGCAGATTTTCGAAGATTTGACTTGGAAGTTGTGCTACCGCGTTCTACGGGACAGTTGATGCAGTTGCAGGTACAGTCGTCCTTGGTTGAGAAGATTAAAGCGGCACAATCGCAGGATCCTAGACTGCAAAAGTTTCGAGGGCAGGTTGAAGCCGGACTACGAACAGATTTATTGATCCACGAAGATGGTTCGTTGAGGTATGGTATCCGTTTGTGTGTTCCAAAGGGAGATATTCGTAAAGAGCTTATGAAGGAGGCAGACAGTTCATCTTATTCTGTACATCCAGGAGGCACAAAGATGTACAGAGATATTCGACAGCATTTCTGGTGGGAAGGCATGAAACGGGAGATTGCTCGCTTGGTGGCTAAGTGCTTGGTGTGTCAGCAAGTCAAGGCTGAACACCAAAGGGTTGCTGGTTTATTGCAACCACTTCCAATTCCTCAGTGGAAGTGGGAACATATAACCATGGATTTCGTGACGGCTTTACCGCGGAGTCCAAAGGGCAACAATGCAGTATGGGTGATTGTCGATCGGTTGACCAAGGCAGCTCACTTTATCCCTTTCCGGGTTGGTCAATCAACAGAGACTTTGGCAGAACAGTACATGCAGGAGATTGTAAGACTGCATGGTGTACCGGTGAGCATCGTGTCCGATCGGGACACTCAGTTCTTATCACACTTCTGGAGGAGTTTACAGGAAAGTTTGGGGACTCGATTGAAGTTTAGCACAGCTTATCATCCTCAAACTGATGGTCAGTCGGAGAGAACGATCCAAACTCTTGAAGACATGTTGAGAGCATGCATGTTGGACTTCAAGGGTTCATGGGAGGATCACCTACACTTGGTGGAGTTTTCTTACAACAATAGTTTCCAAGCAACTATCTAGATAGCTTCGTTTGAGGCTTTGTATGGTCGTAAGTGCCGTTGACCTGTTTGTTGGGATGATGTTGGTGAACGAAGATTTTTGGGACCAGATTTGGTGGTACAGACAGTTGAGAAGGTTAACACTATCAGAAAGCATATGAAGGCAGCTCAAGACAGACAGAAAAGTTGGGCTGACACGTCAAGAAGACCTCTAGAGTTCGCCGTGGGTGATTTGGTTTTCTTGAAGATATCACCGACTAGAGGAGTGATTCGTTTTGGGAGTCGAGGGAAACTTAGTCCCCGATTCGTTGGACCCTTCGAGATATTGGAGCGTGTTGGAGAGGTAGCGTATCGTTTAGTGTTACCACAGTCCTTGGCAGGTGTGCACGATGTGTTTCACGTATCTCAACTACGAAGGTATATTCGAGATGAAACACACGTCTTGGATCATTCGGAGTTAACTGTACGGGAGGACCTAACTTTTGAAGAGCGACCGGTTGAAATCATGGATCGAAGGGAAAAGGTTCTTAAGAACAAGGTTATCCCCCTTGTGCTGGTTTCTTGGGGTAATCGATCGCATGGAGAGTCCACGTGGGAGCGAGAAGACGAGATCCGACAGAAGTTTCCTCACCTTTTCCTGTAGTTTTCTATCTTGTATTCTTGGAATTTCGAGGACAAAATTCTTTTGTAGTTGGGTATAATGTAACACCCGAGCCCAATACTACTATTTCTGTTACTGGTTGAGTGTTAGATATTACTCATTTCATTTATCTTGCTTGTTTGGGTCTTACTGTAAAATTTTATCTGGCTAAGTCATTTCTGCATATAACAAATTTTAGCACCTAAAATAAAATTAAAAATATCTATCTTGGCATACTCGTCACCCTTAACCGCGTGGTAGCGTCCATGCGTCGAGTTCTCATCCCGTTCGGTGAAACGGGCGAGTTTGGACGGCTACGCGCGTGTGCAGGTGTCCGACTTGGGGGTATGCTTTTTAATCATAAAACATTTCATTTTAAAATTTGGAACCCGCTTAAAATCCTATTATTTGAATTTCGAATTTTTGGACCCAACCCGGGCGCGATTTGGAAATGTTTCATTTAGCGCCAAAATCCTAAATTAATAAAATAATCAAAACCTTTTAATATTTCGTTTATATATATATTTTTTCTGTTAATTTAAACGTTCAAAATCTTTTAAAATATTTCTTTAGTTCTGAATTTTTCCCTGGCCAATCGCAATGCATATTTTTTTTCCTGTGGGCCCCTTCCATTATCTCCATTATCCCTCTTTCTCTCTCTCTAATTTCTTTACCTCCTTCTCTCTCTTCCCTATATTTATACAGTACCCTGCAACCTTTTTCCTTCACGAGAAACTGAAACCATCGCGAACCCATCAACCCTAGCCCTAGCCACCGTGCCCGTCGCCGCCGCAGCCCCAACGCCGACGCCACCACCACCATCACCCTCGCCTCTTCGCCCTCATCGCAGCCACTGCACCTCCTTCTCCCCGTGTGCTCGGCACCGCAACAGATACCCCGCAGCAACCCCGGTGCCTTCTCTGTTTGGCCGGAAACATCGTCGGCGACTCTCGTCGTCGTCACCCGCGCCACCGTCGGCACCTCCTCTTCTCCTGCGCGCACCAGACCCGACCACTTCCTCACCATCTCCACTTTCTTCCCCGTTTCCATACCCGCAGCCCTAGCCGTCGCCTGCAACATCCTCACCGGCGCCCCACCGCCGTCGACCCCATCGCTGTTGCGACCTCTACAACCCCTATAAGCCTTCTACTCCTTTCCTCCTTCCTTTTTCTCTGGTCCCTTTGCATTCTTGTTTGCATAACTTGATGTTTCACGGTTCTCTTCCTCGCCGGAATCCGGCGATGCTGACGACGTGATCCGACGTTCCAGCGAGGTACCCCGGTCCACGTGGTCCCATTGTTCGTTGTTTGGGTTCAATCCGTGAACCGTGCGTCCGTCGCGAGTTTCCCCGCCGACGTTACGTTCCGTTTTTCCCGGTTCACGACCCGTCGAGGCAAGTATCACTTGCTACATGCTATACTATACAATTATATATGTTTTGACTCATTAAACCTGCAAAACTTAACTCTGTATGGTTATTTCCTCATTTGGTTGCAATATGACATATATCATTTTACAGTTATCATGAAATTACAATTTGCTACTATTAACCTACGAACCAAGTTTACCTGTTAATCATTTTTTTACCGTTTAATAAATTATAGAACTTTCCTTTGTAGTTCTATTACATTCGGATATTCGTATTCAAAGACTTGATTTAACGGTATTGCATCATCCTTTAAACTGTTGCACCGCTAAGGGTGCTCAAAACCTGTTAATATAATAAAACGGCTACTCTGTATTAATGCACTATTGTGATTGAATGTACTGCTTATTATTGTTTAATTTATTGCTTATTTTCTGCTGTCAATCCCCTGTTCGATTATATATCTGTTTGTGAGCACACCCACGATGTGTTCGTACCTTGACTTGACATTGCTACACGATGCACCTGACATGGTACCGTTTACCTTGACTTGACCAGATGTACCATGACCGGACCTGTTACTTGATCTCATGCCTAATGCCAACAAACCTGACATGGAGTCCTCATGGACCAATCTTGTTGTATATCCAGACAAACCTACTGTTACCTAATCTTGTGTTGGCATTAGTTCTTGACTACTGAATACCTGACCTGACACATATAACTTGGGGGTGTGGGGAAATCAAAAGTGTAAACTAAAGTGTAACTTAAAAGGGTATTACTTGATCCGTGGTCCCGGGGGGTAACGGGACAGAGCCATTCGTGACTCTTACATCTTGATCCGTGGTCCCGGGGGGTAACGGGACAGAGCCATTCGTGACTCTTACATTTTCCTGATCCGTGGTCCCGGGGGGCAACGGGACAGAACCACTATTGGTTCCCATATTCCTGATCCGTGGTCCCGGGGGGTAACGGGACATATCCTTTGAGTTACATGGAGGATTACCCAATTTGATTTCAAAGACTTTAGAATAGAAAACCTGATAGAACAGTTTAGTTACCCACTGCACACTACCCTGCACTGCTTGATTCATACTATTGCTTTATTCATGTTTATTTTCTGCATTGCCTATTACACTGTTTATATTATATTATTGGTTGACATGGCGCGCTGACGTCTGGGTTTTGCATGGCCCAGATCCTTACCACTGTCGCCGTCCGAGCAAGAGTACTTCAGCCAGCAGGCTGAGTTGTGAGTTCTGTAGTGGTTAGTTTTATTTCCTGCATTTTTATTTCCAGATGTGAGCCCGCATTATGGGACATACTTTTCTATTATTGTATTGGATCATTTGCTTCCGCATTTATTTATCATTGACTCTTGTTATTCTGGATTGTGGACATGTGTTAGATAATTTTATCTTGTTCTTGATATCTCTACAGCCGTAATGTGACTGTGGATGGATACTTCCTACCCACAGGTAGCATGGTTGGCTATGTCACGTGCCCAATCTTGCGTACTCTGGGAAGCGGGGCGTGACAAAATCAGTCTTGGGAGACATCTCTTTAGAGAGGGTGATTCCATGACAAGCCGGTAGGTTACCACGCTTGGAATCTTCAATACTGAATCTTTTCAATATGGTGTCTATGTACCTGCACTGCGAAAGTCCCAACATCCTCTTAGATCTATCACGATAGATCTGGATCCCCAGAATGTAGTTGGCATCGCCCAGGTCCTTCATGGAGAACCTCTGTGACAAGAATCCTTTGACTGACTGTAGCATAGGAATATCATTTCCTATTAGGAGAATTTCATCCACGTACAAGACGAGGAATACCACAGTTCTCCCTACAATCTTACTGTAAATGCATGGTTCATCTGGGTTTTTGATAAAGTCGAATTCCTTGACAGTATCATCAAAGCAGATGTTCCAACTCCGCGATCCCTGCTTCAGTCCATAGATGGACTTGAGCAACTTGGACACTTTACCGCTGCTCCCACTCTGAATGAATCCCTCCGGCTGATCCATAAAGACGAACTCTTCCAAATTTCCATTTAGGAAAGCCGTCTTTACGTCCATCTGCCAGGTCTCATAATCGTGGAAGGCAGCAATGGCAAGAAGGATCCGAATGGATTTGAGCATAGCCACTGGAGAAAAGGTCTCGTCATAGTCCAAACCAGATCTTTGACGAAAACCCTTTGCTACAAGTCTAGCTTTATAGGTCTCAACCTGCCCATCTACAACAATCTTCTTTCTGAAGATCCATTTGCAGCCTACGGGTTTTACCCCTTCTGGAGCAAAGTCCAAAGTCCAAACTTTGTTGGTGTACATGGACTCCATCTCTGTCCGCATTGCATCCAGCCATTTTACCGAGTCACCGCTCTGAATGACTTGCTGGAAGCTAGTAGGCTTACCATAATCCATAGTGCAATCCTCTCTATACCCGTCTATGAGAAAACCGCAGTATCTCTCGGGCGGATGAGACTGCCTACTACTCCTGCGGAGTGGCGCTGGGATGTCCGGTTCTCTTGAAACTTCTGGTTCTTCCAAGCTTTCAGTAATAGCTTATGGTTCTGGAATTTCTTCCAGTTCTACTACGCTCCCACTTTCACCTTTCTCTAAAAACTGATGTTCCATTAAGTGGGCATGACGAGAAACAAAAATCTTTTGTTCCTCTGCGTAATAGAAGAAATACCCCCTGGAGTTCTTTGGGTATCCCACAAACTTACACAGTACTGAGCGTGCCTCGAGCTTGTCCGCATGCTGCTTTTTTACAAAAGCTGGACATCCCCATATCTTCAGATATTGAAGATGGGGTTTCTTCCCACACCACATCTGATATGGTGTGGTAGGCACAGTCTTCGAGGGAACTTTGTTCAAGAGATATGCAGCTGATTTTAGTGCATAACCCCAGAAGGATCGTGGCAACTCAGCCTTACTCATCATGGAACGAACCATATCCAATAGGGTTCGATTCCTCCTTTCCGATACACCGTTGTGTTGTGGTGTGTATGGAGGAGTAAGCTGAGAGAGAATTCCATTCTCTTTTAAGTAACCCAGAAACTCGGCACTCAATTATTCACCACCTCGATCAGATCTCAGTGTCTTGATACTTTTGCCTGTTTGTTTTTCAACTTCATTCTTGTATTCCTGAAATTTCTCAAAGGCCTCGGATTTGTGCTTCATCAAGAAGACATGCCCATACCTAAAGAAATCATCTGTGAAAGTAATGAAGTATGAATAACCACTTCGCGCATGTGTAGACATTGGACCACACACATCACTGTATATGAGTCCCAAGAGCTCACTTGCTCTTTCTCCGTGTCCAGTGAACGGAGTCTTTGTCATCTTTCCCATGAGACAAGATTCACAAGTGGCATAAGACTGGTACTCGAACGGATCCAAGTATCCTTCTTTATGTAGCTTTGTCAACTGTGTCTCATTAATATGACCCAGTCTATAATGCCATAAGAAAGCCTGATTTAATTCCGGAGACTTTCTTTTAAGTGTGTTCTGGGCACTGAAGATCTGAGCTTGATTCAATACGTATATCCCGTTTTGTAATGTACCTGACCCAATCAGAACTTGATTTAGGTGGATGTTGACTACATCTCTTACAAAAGTAAAATCATATCCTTCCTTAGAAAGTAAGGATACAGATATGATATTACAAGTCGCACCTGGTACATAAAAATAGTCACGCAGAATCAATATCGGCCCAGTTGTCAGTCCTAGATGATATTCCCCTACGGATTCAGCATACATGCTCATTCTGTTAGCAACCCTGAGAGTCATATCACCTTTCTTGATAACCCTACGGTTTCTCAGAGCCCGCAACGAATTACAGACATGAGATCCTGATCCAGTATCCAATACCTAGGAAGTAGGGTTAACTGACATACAGTTCTCTATTACAAACACACCCGAAGCCGAAGCCACAACATGCTTCGAATTATGGCTACTGGCTATACAAGCCCTGCAATCCTTCTGCCAATGTTCATTCCTGTAACAATAGGAACATCCCTCTTTTACTACATCCAGTCCTGAAACTTCTGCCCTTCCCTTTCTTTCTACTTTCCTGGTTTCCTTCAGGGTAGTAGGTAGATACTGTTGAACTAAGTCAGCGTCTGACCCGTTCTTCAACGTGGTCTTCAGGTCCGTGAGCTCAAAAGAGCTGGTCTCTGTAAGGACGTTGCCCCTTACAGATGACCCGATAGCCAACCTCGCTGGAAGCAATTCGTTCGAGGTCTCATATCTTGCGATACGAGATTGCTCTCCATATAAATCTTTGTTATGGAGGAAGATAGAAACTAAGTCCATCTTCTCGTGCTGCCTCTGGTATGCACCATCAACTGAGGCTAACACGAGGCACTTGGCTTTCACACAGTCTTTTTCCGATGTCTTGCGGATATAAATATCCGTGACAAGGGAAACTGGACCTGAGACGGCAGGGGTTGGATCAGTCAAGAGGTGTCCCAGCTTGTCATGTGCAATGGACATCTGGACAGACCTTTGCCAGTCAAAACAGTCAGATTCAGTCATTTTATTATCTAGATGTAACCTATGTCTGGTCACTGGGTCGCTACAATTAAGAGAGAGAGAAGAGCACACTTTAGCATGATGCTCTTGCAAGTTTAGATTGGTTTTTAATTTATCTAAACAGGATGGCTCCCACTGTCTCTCGAATCCCTCCTCAAACCATAAAGGAAAAATTAGTCGGGATCAATCTCACCGTACAATACTTGCTTAACCGTTCAGCCAGGCTGGTGTCGGTACTTTAAGAGAGGTTTTCCAACGCTTTCGCGAAGTTCCTTAATTAAGTAACCTCTTTTCCTTGTGGGCGTAGCCCCGCTAACACCTTTCTTGACACCTACTTGGTTTATAGCATTGATCGTTAAGTGAGAAAGTTCCGGAGGAGTAGCATATACTCACAGTAGGATCGGGATCCAAATATCATCGCGTGACAAAACTGAAGGAATTCTACCAGAATCATCACACTCCAAATGGTATGCAGCGCTAGAAAGTTTCAGTTCTTTTGAAACTCCCGATGTGGATTTTTTCCCCATGCTCTTATGACCTTGACGAAGGCCAACATATCATAAGTCACATGTCAAGTTCTACCCGTCATTGTCCAGATTAATTTGAACCCACCCGTACATACCCTTAACGAAGGCCAAAATAGTAGTACGACTTTCCCAAACCAACGCATCTATCTATGCTACAGATAAATATTCAGCAGCTACCAATCACTATGCCTTGGCGAAGGTCAAAATACATAGCTTGAATACTACTGACTATTTAACTGAAATGACGGAGGGCTACGAATGGTTTTGGCGAAACCGTGAACGTAGTGAACTTGATATAATCGAAGGAACCAGATAGCTTTTAAAAGGTGTGGTTCAAGCTCCGCGTTTAAAAGCTGGCTTTTGAAAAAGAACCGAGTGGTTTTGAAAATGTTCCAACGACTTTTACTTGGTTTATTTTCTTGCATTAATTCCAATGAGTCCCATCATTTAATCCTACCATTGCAGAAAACAACGAAAATATGACGTACGCTTATGCCATCCGCATTCGCCGCGGGGTCCCGTCATCACCCGTTAGGTTACTTAACTAACGACAGAGCGGGGGGTGGACTAGCGCGGATGCAAAACATAAGCAACGCCTAAATAGATATCATATAGATATATATAAACATTCGTCACATGCAATGATAGCCATTCCAAATCACAGATGAATACAATGGATATACTAGGAATCCGCAATTCGTACGAGCCTGTAACGAAGAACGGATTACATGGTCGCGATGAATAGCCAAACCCCACCCTAGACCCCTACGGGTGCGGCAAACTACCCGCCAAGTACCCGAAGCGAAGCAACCTCCCTGAACACAGTGAGTAGGCCACTCGGCACTTCGAGATACCCGGTAGTTTGTGCACCCCACCTTGGGTCTATCCTAGGAGAAAAAATAGTAAAAAGAAATTATACAATGACGGCTACAACCCCGACCCGGTTGTGCGGCCAAATAAATAATATTACATCAATTTACATATTACAAGAATTGAAAGAATAAGAAAACTCTCATCTCACAACCCCCGGCTATTCATCCGTGACAATCTAACGAATTCATATACACAAACCATCAACATTACAGATCACAGATATGTATATCCCCCACTAATCGGTGTATAGCGATTAGCAGACGTTCAATACATATATCACATCACAGGTAATATCCATTAGCCAAAGTCTACAGAATATCGATCAAAATACGGATTTGTAACCACCTCAAAAATCAATTTGTTCTCTGGAAAATCTGGGTTGAAACAACATGTACTAAAAATACCAAAACAGCCAACTAAGCACACTGCACCAAACTCGTTCCACGGCCGAGTCAACTCGGCCGCGGATCCGCGGCAAGAATCATGTTCTTGCCGCGGAACCGCGGCGCTTTGACCGGTTCAGTAGACCATTTTTGGTCTGTGTCTTTAGAAAACCCTGAGCCGATTTTTCATATATTTTAAATTACTTTTCGAACAGTACAAAAAATCGGCAGAAAGTTAAATTTTCCGGACTTGTTTTGCGAATTTTTTCCGATCGATATTCTAAATACTTTGCTAACTTGCTAGTTTATGTTTAGCTAGGCTCTGATACCACTGTAAGTCCACGTTGCTCACCCCGGTTCTTACGGGGAGGCGGAAACAGCGAAAAACAATTATTTAGCGCAAAGGCAACATGGACTAAAAGCCGGATCTTTACTAAACTAGAAACTAGCAAACTACAAGAGGCGTTAACTACTATGCCGTAGAAATTATACCTCATGAAACCGGTCCTTCGGGTCTTCACTCCGCTGTCCGGCTCATCCATCCACGCTCCGAGTGTTGATCCGGATCTTGGTCACCTCCGCGGCCTTTCTTGAGTCGAAGACGATCCCCCCGAGAGATGTACACCGAGCTCCACCTCGAGCCGAGGCAACTAGGGCAACGAGATCGCTGGTCTTGATGTCCTAGGTTATGTAGAAGAGGTTGATGGAAGTGTTTGTCTTTGTGGATTCTTTTTCTCTCAACACATGAGATCAAAAGAAAATTTCAAGAGGAGGAAGATGAATGAGATTAAGCAACCATGGAGCTCTCTTTCTTTTTTTTTTACTTGCAAGAGAGAGAAAATGAGAAAAAGAAATGAATTTTTTAACCAAAGAAAAAAGGGGACCATGGTTGCAATAATACTAAACATCATCATTACAAATCCTATCATGATAAAGTTGATGGCTACATTGACATGACCATTTTCATAATCCAAAAAGAAAAAGAAAACCAAAGAAGAGTGTAGACCTCTCATGAAGGTCAAGGTCAACTTTGGTCAACGGGTCAACAAAGTCAAGAGTGGTCAAGGTGGTCAAATGGTCAAAGCAATTAGCCATCACAAAATTATCACTAAAAGGATTAGTAAATAATGTCTCTGGTTCATAACGGTTTTGACTGAACGAATTACCAAAACCCTAATGTGGCACCTCCTCCTTCTTCGCTCCTCACAACTGTGCATACACACCCGCATCCGCATTCCGTAGAATGCGAATGCACAGAAGACAAAACAAATCCATCCATGCAATACTAGGATCCGGCATAAACCAAAGCCCACAGTATTGCTTGCCCGAACAGCATACGCACACTAGTGTACGTAAGTGATCGCAGCCCTGCCGTAAAACCATACGGCCTCTACACGTTTCGCTCAGTGCAGGGAAACTCTCTGTGTGGGACTCTAAAGACTCGACACTACGCTGACAGTGGGTTTAACCACAGACCGTAAGCGGCACTAGCTGTACGTAACGGTCCCCAGGTAGATGTCGATAAGAAGGCCGATGAGCAAACCCATCCGAACTCCTACTGAGCCTGTATGTGACAATCTCCGTACAGTCCGGTCTGTTCGTCTGATACATCGCATGGCGGGCCTAGGGGGGCGGTAAACGTCAGTCCCCTACTAGTGGTACAAGTCATTTCGGACTGTAGCCCAGAACACCTGAGATAACTCTGGAAACCTACCAGTCTATCTCGCTTTCCCTGGCCAGGGACTTTGTGTAATGGCTCTCCTAGACACAGCGCAATATCAACCCCCAATACCGGGAGAGACGAATCCTGTCTAACCGTCACTGCCTCCAAGTGCTTCAGGACTGCACCCAACTACTACCAGTTTGCATGAATCCTTTGAGCCGTGGTAGGGTAGTAATCTAAGTACAGTGGGAACAAAATCGAGGCGAAGTGACAGTGTCAAGTCAGCGGACTAAGCTGTACTCATGTCACCTGGGAACTGATAACTGAAGATAGGTATAATACCATCCAACAGTTCCCGACGAGTCCTGTCCAGTGTACTCGTAACCTAACGAGCACCCGCATACTATCTCCAGTACGACGTACTGATGGCTGTAGGACAGACCACCTCCCGTGCTGGGAATGAGAAGCGTATACGCAAGTCTACTCCGGAGTATCGATGCCCCATCTCGATAGTCCTACGACTAGGGACCTGTATAAGGATGTGCTTGTAGATTACCCAGCCCCCACTAGTGTGGCTGCCATCACAACGCTGGTAATCAAGCAAAGATCCTAAGGGCTCTACTAATATGTATAAGCGATATGCTAAAAGAAACACATGCACATATTGAAGTAGAAACAAACCAAGTAGCATACTACCATTTTGAGCAAGATTGTCTATACAACTGTGAATATTCCAAACTTCCATTAAGTAATATACAAGCTAGTATGATACAGTAATGGCCTCTAGGGTATATACACTAACAAACAACGCCCTCATACCCTGTTATATATACAAATGAAGTGTGATCAATGTAGTCAAAGTCTGTGTGTATTCAATGTCTGTATGTATATATGAATCCCGTCCACCTGTCACCCAATGTCAATAAGCATCATACATGCAAATATGAGGATATAATCAAAATCATGGAGATCATCATGAAACCCGTGCCTAGCATCGACACGTAAATCCTCATCTATCGGGCTCCGTCAGTCCGGATCAGCCCACGGGCTCTATCTGTGGAATCGGCCCTCGGCCCGGCAATACGCCCATATCCATCTATCGACTCTGGTCTGTATCCTCCGGATAACCTCCATGTCCAACCAATCATCGGTAGGTAGTAGTCCCTCTGCCAGGCTCACCGTCTACTACACAGCGAAACCGTTCTCGCCCCGGGGCACCATACCGGGTCCACCATGTACCCGTAATCGGCCTCATCCAACTCCTCGATTCGGGTTCACATGTATCACTCTAGCACCGAGAAAACACATGGTGGACGCACCGAAATATCATATCAAGGGAAACCGGGTTTTTAAATAATTAACTATTCTCTTTTGAAATATCCACGGTTCCCCAAATCCAGAATTATCATGGAAACAACATATCTCAATGCGCATAATCATAAAGCATGTTGTATGCGACATATAAATGAAATGCAAGTATAACAGTATATCACGCAACATGGAAATAATAGCATGCACATACAAGGTCATATCCTGATGCAACAATGCTACTGTGTAGTGACATGGCAATTATCGATGCTGAAGTGTGTGAGCCGGCAAGCAAGTGTACGTGGAACATACGCATCATCGATAATGGTGCTGGTGCCCTAGCAACATGATAGTAATATAGCAATAAACATATGCAAAGCAATGTGAATAGCATGAATATGCGGAAATAGAATAATCAACGCAACAGTAAAGAATCTACACCCATATGTATATGTCATGCAGTTATGCCATTTGAAATAAGATGAATCAGGATTTTTACTTACAATAAGGGCTACGGTGTTTTTAAGATATTCCCGATTCGTAGTTTTGAAATAGGTATGACTCGGGTCTAGTCTAACATCTACTATGCAAACTACAGATCTAAGTATCAAGTCAAACGGGAGGGGTATGGAAACCACCTAAATCTGAGTCGATATATAGATATAACAGTCGGTGATCCCGCCTCAATAGTATCGCGTACGATACAGTATATCATATGACATCCTCAAGTCATGAGTGCGGATCTATCGTCAATATAAAGCTCGTACGGTAAATCGTCGTACGGCATCCCAATAGCTGGGTACGGGTCAGTATCACATATCTCTCATCAAATATCAGGTATCATTATCATCATATCACATAATCTAGGGTACAGATCTAAGTCTAGTACAAATCAATACCATCTATATAAGTATGAAAGCGGGGGTAAAACACATGCCTAACGGCCCGCTAAGATCACATGTCGTATCGCAAGTACAAATCACATCACATCACCGATCTCACGGCACAATGCCCAAAATCATCGACTCATCTCCAATGTCATCCAATATCATCATCAACACAGTGTAAGTATAGTGAATATGCAAGGGTGCGCGTGTGGGTGTAAACCTATTCTAGGGTTCGCGACTATGAACTATACTAGTTTACTTCTAACCCTAAGCTATCCATAATACACCTAACAGCATATCCATGACACACTATAACTATCAAACATAATATATAGTATCAACTACGGACTGCGTGGGTGCTATACGACATCCACCCGACTTCCCCAAGTAGATATAATCTACTCACCTTGAGTCTTCATTTGTCGACGTCACCACGCGCATTGCTTGTCGTCCCGAAGTCTTCATGGGGTACCTACACGTCAAAGTATCGTAATGCGTATTAAAACCAAATCAAAGCTAAAACGGCACACGAAACCCAAAACGATACGATAAGGGGCCTATAAGTTAGAACCTATGGGCACGCCTTCAAAACCATCAATCAATCCTCGATATCGTCGTATAAACTCCAAATAGTCGAGGTAAAACACACTACACAATTTCAGAACTAAAAATATGGAACACGGGAACACGAATCCAAAACAGCAACTAAGGAAATAGGCTCCAGATTTCACCCTAGGTCAAACTAGACAAATCTACACATACCAGGGGCCTAATTGTCACGACCCGCAGGGTACGGAACGTGACTGGCACTTAAGTTTACGAAACGTCTAAAGGCGTCCGTAAAATAAGTAAGCCAAAGCCCAGAAAACAAAAACAATTAAGCAAAAGAGTGAAGAAAACCCAAACATTTGAAAGCAAGTTTATCAAATAAGTCATGTAAAACCCCTTTTAAAAACAATATCAATTTTTCCGAAAATTTCGGCAGAGTCTCCTTTGTAAATACTGGCCCCCAAAAATGGGTACAACAAAATATATACATGAATCCACAAAATAGGGCATCCCCAAGCGGGAGCTAGCTCTTCGCCATAAGGCGGTCACAAATCCCACGCAATGTAAATGACAGCAAGCATAATAAAGCATAATAAAGCATAAGGAAACATGAAAAAGTAGCATGTCGGCTCAAGTGAGCTCGACCCCAAATACAGTATAAAATCCACAAACCTCACAGTCTCATCTCTAGGTCAATATACAATAATCTGGTAGAACAGTAGATGGAGTACACTAGATACAAGAATATACAAGGTGGTACAAAAAAAATAACATAACCCACCTATGAGCAAATCTCGAGCTCAGGCAAAAGAGGCAAAAGACAAGTGCGCCCGCCGCTACTGAACTGACGGAGCGGACCTGCAAAAGACTGTGGCACAACGGGGGTGAGTTGACAGCTCGTGAGTAATAAATAACATCTACAAAGGCTATCGTATGCATGCACACAAGCATCCTAGCATCTAAAATACAGGTATGACTGGATGCACTAGCAGGTGTGTATACAACATCAGTGTGCTAATATGTATGCAACATGGAAATCTGGGGTCTCAATAGGTATATATAAGAAATATTTTATCTTCTTTTGTTTTTGAAACTCTTTTAGAATGCCAGCATAATGTCAATGAATCGACGAAAATCGGTGCCCAGCAACGACACCCAAAAGCTGTCTCAAATCTCATAAATGTATCTCTGGCCTCAGCCGTCCGGCTGACCCATCTCAAATCTCAATATCTCATCATCTAGCGGCCACGGTCGGTATCCTATGGATATCCGCCGTCCCAAACAGTCACCGGTAGGTAATCCGTCCCCTGCCAGGCTCAACGTCATCACCACATTCCTCTTGCCCCGGGGTACCTTACCGGGCCCACCATGTACCCGTGCCGGTTCCTCCACTCCTCGACACGGATTTCCAAATCCACAGCAAACTCATGGTGGACGACACTTACATCACTAGAAAACCGCAATTTACATATTTTAAAAATATAATAAGTTTAGAAATTTTGCGGCTTTCCCCCGAAACCCAGCAATATCATAAAATCTCAAGAAATCCTCATAAGTGCATATATCTATGATAATGAATGCATATGATATCAATAATCAAGTTGCGATGTGTGATTAATGTATTAAGCATGAACAATTAATATGATGAAGTACATGCACATGAATAGCAATACTACGGTTTCATTTTTAAGGAATTAAAGGCAATAGTACCAGTTTAAGTATCAATTAGTAAAAGGTTTCAATTTAAAAGTTATCTAGTGTGGTGGCATGGCAATTACCAGGGTGTGTGTGTAAGCATGAATAGTGCTCGTGCTGCATATAAAACCTGGTAATGGTGCATGTGTCCTACAATTGAGTTTGCATATATGGGTATAACATATTGATCTAATTGCAGCAATTATCATGCCAGTATTATTATTCTAATGTCACAAGTGATTATCCAATTTACTATTTTCCAGTTTACTAAATCTATCGGGCGACTTGCGCCATCCAAACGATCGTCCCCCGTAGATGTTAAATCTACTCACCGGGATCCCTGGCTAGCTGTGTCCAATCACCGCCTTTCCCTTTCGCGCCGCGTCTGACGTTTCCGCGACCGAACCTGGAATTTACATCAGTATCAAATATAAGGTTACATATCAAGAACGACGCAAAACCCTAACGAAACTACTAAAGTTCGCTAGCTAGGTACAACGTGCACAAAGTGCGCGGACACACGCGAAAATCGCAAAAACTGCCGAAAAACGCCGATTTGGGTCGCCCGGCAAAACTAAAACCCGACTACCCAAAAACCGCACTCACGCATCCTAAAAGTCGTAGGACAAGCCATTACATTCCTCAAGATATCAAAATAATTCATCACATAACTTATATAAAAATCTAGTAAGCATTGTGCCCCAAAATCGGTGCAAAAATCGCCGATTTGCGACAAAACGACAACAATCTAGCATACTCACCCAAGCACACTACAAGCAATCCACACACACTAATTACAACACATTAACCATGCTCCAAAACCTATATTCCACAACCAAACCCTTTCTTGATTTTTATGAATAGCAATTGCAAATCAAAATCCACACTTGAAAAACTTAATTAACACTAATTTCAACCCCAATTAGCAAGTTCACCTCTTAGATTTAGGTTAGCAAAATACTAGATAACAAATTAGGTTTAATTAACTAAATAATGGTTTCTAAACCTTAATCAACTCACTAATCAAGTTTCAAATATCATTTCCATACAAAAACCTCCTCTTGAAATCCTAAAACAACAATTTCACACTTCTAAAATTAACTAAATTAGCATAATTGAAAACTACATCAACAAGGTAACCATAGAGATTAGTTCACTAACAACTAGATTAACTAATAAACAACTTAATTAATTATCATGGCTTTCAAACCCTAGTTAGAATTTTCAAACAAAATCTAAGAAAACTAGATTAAACTATACTAAATTAACACTAAACCATATAACATAAGCACTTAAACAAAGAATTTAACATGATAGAAATTATACCTCTTGATCAATGGATCAAGAAAGAAAATTTGCTCCAAAAATGCCTCCTTTCCACATGATTTCAACTATATTAGGCTTGAGAAGAGGTAGCACAAGGATTTTGTGTTGAAAAAGAGAAGGATTTGTGGATTTTTATTGAATTTTGTTGCAAATTTTGAAGAAAATGAGAGAGAAAGAGAAGGAAAATAATGGAGATGGGAAATGGTGCAGGTTTCGGCCAGAATGGAGGGATGGGGGAGGGTGTGGGCAAGTGGGGAAAGTCATGGTCAAGTTTCCAAAGTCAAAAGTATCATACATTATTCATTATATTAAAATAAAGCCATAAATCAACCATTTAACTCAAGAAAGAAACCAAGAAGAGAGAGGCCAGAAATTTCTGGTCTCACACAAGGTGGGGCTGTCCTATGGCTGAGGAAAAAGATAGAGGGGTTTTACAAAAGAAATTTTATGCAAAAAGGCCCCCTACAACTCAAAAATTGCAAGTTTTAGCCCAAAAATTCAATAAATTCGTTTCAATTCATAAAAATTGGTTAAAAATCAAAATAAATTACTAAAAATTCATGTTATCACTAGATTATAATTATCATAATTTTAGAGATTAAAATTAGCCCGGAAAAATTTGTATTTATCGCTTAATTAATGTATTTTCTTACCGGCTTAAAATAATATAAAAAATTGAAAAATAGGGAAAAATTTTTAAATGACCAAAATTTCATAATTAACTCATTAGTCACTAAAAACAAGTAATTACCTATCCATTTTAGGTATAATTAGCCCTAAACTGCAAAATATCGAGAAAGACGGTTTTCGGAAAAATACCGAATTTTCACCGAATTTCAGGAAAACACCAAAACGACTTTTCAAGACGCTACAATCTTCCCCCCTTAAAGAAATTCGGTCCCCGAATTTAAAAATATAGCTACGCGTACCTTCGAAGAGATGGGGATATTTCTTCCTCATCTCGCCCTCGGTCTCCCAGGTAACCTCCTCGCCGCTCGGGCTACGCCAAAGGACCTTGACGGTTGGTATAATCTTCGACCTCAACTTCTTCACCTGCCGATCCAGGATGGCCACCGGCTGCTCTGCAAAGGAAAGGTTGCGCTCTAGCTGGACTGTCGGGTGCTGAATCGCATGCGAAGGGTCGTGAAGGTACTTGCGGAGCATCGAAACATGGAAGACGGGGTGAACATCGGGAAAGCTGGGTGGAAGAGCCAAACGATATGCAACAGCGCCGACACGCTCGAGGATCTCGAAGGGACCTACGAATCTAGGGCTAAGCTTCCCCTTTCGCCCAAAACGCATCACGCCCTTCATCGGAGAGACCTTCAGAAAAACATGGTCGCCAACTGCGAACTCTAATCTGCGACGGCGCCTGTCTGCATACGATTTCTGCCTGCTCTGAGCCGCTCTCATCCGGTCTCGGATCAACTGGATCTTCGATGTCGTCTCCTCAACAAGCTGCGGCCCCAAAATGCTGCTCTCGCTGAGCTCTGTCCAACAAACGGGCGATCTGCATCTCCTCCCATACAATGCCTCGAAAGGTGCCATCTGAATAGTATCCTGGAAGCTGTTGTTGTAGGAGAACTCCACTAGAGGTAAATGACGATCCCAGCTACCACCAAAGTCTAAAACGCACGCTCTGAGCATGTCCTCGAGGGTCTGAATGGTCCGCTCTGACTGTCCGTCCGTCTGCGGATGAAACGCTGTGCTGAAGCTCAAACGAGTGCCCAAAGCCTCCTGAAGTCTCTGCCAAAGTCGGCTGGTGAACTGAGTGCCTCGATCTGACACGATACAAGTCGGTACGCCATGTAGTCGCACGATCTCGTCAATATAGAGCTGAGCATACTGAGCGAAGCTGAAAGTCGTCTTCACTGGAAGGAAGTGAGCCGCTTTCGTCAATCTATCCACGATCACCCAGATGGAGTCGTACCCTCGACTGGTCCTGGGTAGACCCACAACGAAATCCATCGAAATCTGCTCCCATTTCCACTCTGGAATGGGTAACGGCTGTAGCTCTCCCGCGGGCCTCTGGTGCTCGGCCTTGACTTGCTGACAAGTCAGGCATCTCGAAACGAACTCCGCAATGTCCCTCTTCATCCCGTCCCACCAGTAGGTCTTTCTCATATCATGGTACATCTTGGTGGAACCGGGGTGGACACTATACACTGATCGGTGTGCCTCCTCAAGAATGTCGCGCCGCAATCCATCCGCATCTGGTACGCACAGTCTAGATCCATATCGTAAAATCCCCTGATCATCAATCACGAACTCGGAAAATCTGCCCTGTCCTATCTGTGCCATGATCTCTGAGCAACGGTCGTCACTGCGCTGTGCCTCATATATACGGTCAAGCAACTGTGGGCGTGCACGAACATGCGCGAGCTGTCCCCCTGTCTGAGTGAACTCGAACTCAACTCGGCTGTCGTATAATATCTGCCAATCTGCTGACGACTGCCTCTGCACCACGCGCAAAAAGGATAGACTACCCCCGGGCCTCCTACTCAACGCATCTGCCACCACATTCGCCTTGCCGGGGTGATATAAGATCTCGCAGTCGTAGTCTTTCACCAACTCCATCCAACGACGCTGTCTGAGGTTCAGGTCTCGCTGCTGAAATATGTACTTTAAGCTCTTGTGATCGGTGAATATCTGACATGACTCGCCGTAAAGGTAATGTCGCCAAATCTTCAGTGCAAAGACCACTGCAGCCATCTCCAAATCATGAGTGGGGTAGTTCTGTTCATGCTTCTTCAACTGCCGAGAAGCATAAGCGATCACCCGGCCATGCTGCATCAAAACGCATCCTAATCCCACTCGCGAAGCATCACAGTAGACAACAAATCCGCCTGATCCCGAAGGCAAAGATAATACCGGCGCCGTAGTCAAACAAGTCCGTAGCTGCTGAAAACTGCGCTCGCACTCCTCTGTCCAAACGAAAGGAACTCCTTTCCGGGTCAAACTGGTCAACGGTGCAGCTATACGGGAGAAGTCCTGAACAAAACGCCTGTAGTAGCCCGCCAAGCCTAGAAAACTACGGATCTCAGTCACCGATGTAGGTCGGGGCCACTGCTGAACAGCCTCAATCTTCTTCGGGTCCACACAAATGCCGTCTCTCGTAACCACGTGACCCAAGAATCCGACGCTGTCCAGCCAGAAAGCACACTTGGAGAACTTCGCGAACAGCTGGTGCTCCCTCAGAGTCTGTAACGTAATCCGCAAGTGCTGCTCGTGTTCCTCTCTGCTCCGGGAGTACACTAAGATATCGTCGATAAACACGATGATGAACAAGTCAAGATACGGCCTGAATGTACGGTTCATCAAGTCCATAAATGCAGCTGGGGCGTTGGTGAGTCCGAACGACATCACCAAAAACTCATAGTGGCCGTAGCGCGTGCGGAAAGCTGTCCTCGGTATATCCTCCTGTCGAACTCGCAGCTGATGGTATCCTGATCGCAAGTCGATCCTCGAAAAATACCCCGCACCCTGAAGCTGGTCGAACAAATCATCAATGCGCGGCAACGGATATCTGTTCCGAACGGTAACTTTGTTCAGCTGGCGGTAGTCGATACATAAGCGCAAACTTCCATCCTTCTTCTTGACAAACAGGACCGGAGCACCCCACGGAGAAACACTCGGTCGAATAAGCCCCTTGTCCAACAAATCCTGCAACTGATCCTTCAGCTCTCGAAGCTCTGCCGGGGCCATCCGATAAGGCTGTATAGAAATAGGCCCCGAACCAGGAATCAAATCAATGCAGAACTCAACATCGCGCTCAGGCGGTAGCCCAGGTAGCTCATCAGGGAAAACATCAGGGAACTCACAAACTACCGGGACCCGGTCCAACGGAACATCTGCAGCTCGAGTATCACAAACAAACGCTAAGAATCCCTGACATCCCTTCCGCAAGAGCTGACCAGCGCGAAGAGAAGAAATTAAGATGGGAAGGGCGACACTGCGGTCTCCCTGAATAACAAGGACTGGCTCTCCCGGAAAGCTAAATCTGACTGCCTTCTCACGGCAGTCCACCGAAGCATAACAAGTGGCTAGCCAATCCATGCCCAGAAGCACATCAAAGTCCAACATATCGAGGAGTATCAAATCAACTGATGAATCCCTCTCCCCGATACGAACGGAACACAAACGAAATACAAACCGAGCGACAAACGACTCGCCTACCGGAGTAACAACAATAAGCGGCTGATCTAACGACGACGACTCATGGCCCAACATCGGTGCAAAGTGTGTAGAGACGTACGAATGTGTGGAACCTGGGTCGAATAATACCCGTGCGTCGAAAGAACAAACTGGCAAAGTACCTGTCACAACGGCATTGGATGCCTGCGCATCCTGCGGTGTCAAAGCAAATACTCGGGCCTGTCCTCCGCCGATAGCGGGCTGACCTCGACCTCGGCCTCTGCCTCCTCATCCTCTCTGAACAGGACCGCCGCGTCCACGGCCTCTCGGTGCACCTAACTGGCGTGGAGCATCGCCTGGGGTAGGAAGTAGGGCTCTCTGAGGAGGGGGTGGTGAGGGTGGTAGGGTCACGTGCGGAACTGTCGCTGCTCCCTGTCGTCTCACCGGGCAGTCTCTGACAAGATGGTGCAAACTCCCGCACCCAAAACATCCTGGCGACGGCTGCTGCCCCTGGGAATAAGAACCATATAACTGTCCCCGCCCAAATCCTCTGCCAGGCCTATCTCTCGGAAAGAATCTGGCGCGCTGCCTCTGAGGTGGTACATCGGTGCGCATCCTCTTCGGCCCAGAAACGGCCGAAGTCTGTGATATGCGTGCCTCCATCCGTAATGCCGTATCCCTAGCAGCTGAATAAGTGTCGTAGTGCTGGGCGCCAATGGCAAGGTATAGCTGGGCATCAAGTCCCTGTACGAACCTCTTCACCATCTTCTCCTCGGTATCCACCAAATACTGAGCATATCGGGATAACTGTGTAAACTGGATGTCATACTCAGACACCGTCATCCCAGGTGTCTTGACTAAGGCCTCGAAGCTGCGAGCTCTGGCGTCACGAACGCTCTCTGGAAGGAAACGGGCTAGAAAGACCGCTGTAAACTCGGCCCAAGTCATAGGCGGCAGATCTGCAGCTCGACCTCTCAAGACTGACTCCCACCATGTCTGCGCGAGACCCTCTAGTCGGAAACTCGCAAGCTCTACCCATCGATCATCCGAACATCTCAGCGAACGGCAGATCCTGGCTAAACTGTCAAGGAACGTCTGTGGGTCCTCCGCTGCCTCGGTGCCGGTGAATACTGGAGGTCTCAGCCTCATGAAATCCTGTAGTGAAACCGGAATGGCCACGGTGGTAGTAGTAGGAGCAGGTATCAAGGTCGTCTGTGATGTAGTAGGTACGTCATCCGGCCTCGGTGTACGACTGGCTGCAACTAGGGATCCTACCATCTGACGCAGCTCCTGCATGCCTCCCATCATCTGTCGCAACTCCTCCATACCGGTCTCGAGCCTATCCATACGGCCTGGGGAAGGTGGATCGGTCTGTCCCAGCGGCGTAGGCATACCACCCTGCTCAGTCCTAGTCTCGGACGAGCCAGCTCGAATCTCGTCTCTGGCGGCAGCCCTCTGTGCCCTCGTAGCCTTCGGCGGCATAGTGGCTGTCACAGGAAAACGGATAGTAAGGACAGTGCAATAGGATCATAGGATACACGGAATTGAAGAAGGAATTTTTCAAGCAAGTATATCCTAAAGTCACTTAGGCGGAGTACCGTATAGTAAGTATGCCGCGGACATACGCACGCTACGTTACCCTGCTTAAGTCACTTACTCCATCTACCAAGGGTCATCCTACACTCACAAAGGTAAAACCTATCGCTTTGATACCAACTTTGTCACGACCCGCAGGGTACGGAACGTGACTGGCACTTAAGTTTACGAAACGTCTAAAGGCGTCCGTAAAATAAGTAAGCCAAAGCCCAGAAAACAAAACCAATTAAGCAAAAGAGTGAAGAAAACCCAAACATTTGAAAGCAAGTTTATCAAATAAGTCATGTAAAACCCCTTTTAAAAACAATATCAATTTTTCCGAAAATTTCGGCAGAGTCTCCTTTGTAAATACTGGCCCCCAAAAATGGGTACAACAAAATATATACATGAATCCACAAAATAGGGCATCCCCAAGCGGGAGCTAGCTCTTCGCCATAAGGCGGTCACAAATCCCACGCAATGTAAATGACAGCAAGCATAATAAAGCATAATAAAGCATAAGGAAACATGAAAAAGTAGCATGTCGGCTCAAGTGAGCTCGACCCCAAATACAGTATAAAATCCACAAACCTCACAGTCTCATCTCTAGGTCAATATACAATAATCTGGTAGAACAGTAGATGGAGTACACTAGATACAAGAATATACAAGGTGGTACAAAAAAAATAACATAACCCACCTATGACCAAATCTCGAGCTCAGGCAAAAGAGGCAAAAGACAAGTGCGCCCGCCGCTACTGAACTGACGGAGCGGACCTGCAAAAGACTGTGGCACAACGGGGGTGAGTTGCCAGCTCGTGAGTAATAAATAACATCTACAAAGGCTATCGTATGCATGCACACAAGCATCCTAGCATCTAAAATACAGGTATGACTGGATGCACTAGCAGGTGTGTATACAACATCAGTGTGCTAATATGTATGCAACATGGAAATCTGGGGTCTCAATAGGTATATATAAGAAATATTTTATCTTCTTTTGTTTTTGAAACTCTTTTAGAATGCCAGCATAATGTCAATGAATCGACGAAAATCGGTGCCCAGCAACGACACCCAAAAGCTGTCTCAAATCTCATAAATGTATCTCTGGCCTCAGCCGTCCGGCTGACCCATCTCAAATCTCAATATCTCATCATCTAGCGGCCACGGTCGGTATCCTATGGATATCCGCCGTCCCAAACAGTCACCGGTAGGTAATCCGTCCCCTGCCAGGCTCAACGTCATCACCACATTCCTCTTGCCCCGGGGTACCTTACCGGGCCCACCATGTACCCGTGCCGGTTCCTCCACTCCTCGACACGGATTTCCAAATCCACAGCAAACTCATGGTGGACGACACTTACATCACTAGAAAACCGCAATTTACATATTTTAAAAATATAATAAGTTTAGAAATTTTGCGGCTTTCCCCCGAAACCCAGCAATATCATAAAATCTCAAGAAATCCTCATAAGTGCATATATCTATGATAATGAATGCATATGATATCAATAATCAAGTTGCGATGTGTGATTAATGTATTAAGCATGAACAATTAATATGATGAAGTACATGCACATGAATAGCAATACTACGGTTTCATTTTTAAGGAATTAAAGGCAATAGTACCAGTTTAAGTATCAATTAGTAAAAGGTTTCAATTTAAAAGTTATCTAGTGTGGTGGCATGGCAATTACCAGGGTGTGTGTGTAAGCATGAATAGTGCTCGTGCTGCATATAAAACCTGGTAATGGTGCATGTGTCCTACAATTGAGTTTGCATATATGGGTATAACATATTGATCTAATTGCAGCAATTATCATGCCAGTATTATTATTCTAATGTCACAAGTGATTATCCAATTTACTATTTTCCAGTTTACTAAATCTATCGGGCGACTTGCGCCATCCAAACGATCGTCCCCCGTAGATGTTAAATCTACTCACCGGGATCCCTGGCTAGCTGTGTCCAATCACCGCCTTTCCCTTTCGCGCCGCGTCTGACGTTTCCGCGACCGAACCTGGAATTTACATCAGTATCAAATATAAGGTTACATATCAAGAACGACGCAAAACCCTAACGAAACTACTAAAGTTCGCTAGCTAGGTACAACGTGCACAAAGTGCGCGGACACACGCGAAAATCGCAAAAACTGCCGAAAAACGCCGATTTGGGTCGCCCGGCAAAACTAAAACCCGACTACCCAAAAACCGCACTCACGCATCCTAAAAGTCGTAGGACAAGCCATTACATTCCTCAAGATATCAAAATAATTCATCACATAACTTATATAAAAATCTAGTAAGCATTGTGCCCCAAAATCGGTGCAAAAATCGCCGATTTGCGACAAAACGACAACAATCTAGCATACTCACCCAAGCACACTACAAGCAATCCACACACACTAATTACAACACATTAACCATGCTCCAAAACCTATATTCCACAACCAAACCCTTTCTTGATTTTTATGAATAGCAATTGCAAATCAAAATCCACACTTGAAAAACTTAATTAACACTAATTTCAACCCCAATTAGCAAGTTCACCTCTTAGATTTAGGTTAGCAAAATACTAGATAACAAATTAGGTTTAATTAACTAAATAATGGTTTCTAAACCTTAATCAACTCACTAATCAAGTTTCAAATATCATTTCCATACAAAAACCTCCTCTTGAAATCCTAAAACAACAATTTCACACTTCTAAAATTAACTAAATTAGCATAATTGAAAACTACATCAACAAGGTAACCATAGAGATTAGTTCACTAACAACTAGATTAACTAATAAACAACTTAATTAATTATCATGGCTTTCAAACCCTAGTTAGAATTTTCAAACAAAATCTAAGAAAACTAGATTAAACTATACTAAATTAACACTAAACCATATAACATAAGCACTTAAACAAAGAATTTAACATGATAGAAATTATACCTCTTGATCAATGGATCAAGAAAGAAAATTTGCTCCAAAAATGCCTCCTTTCCACATGATTTCAACTATATTAGGCTTGAGAAGAGGTAGCACAAGGATTTTGTGTTGAAAAAGAGAAGGATTTGTGGATTTTTATTGAATTTTGTTGCAAATTTTGAAGAAAATGAGAGAGAAAGAGAAGGAAAATAATGGAGATGGGAAATGGTGCAGGTTTCGGCCAGAATGGAGGGATGGGGGAGGGTGTGGGCAAGTGGGGAAAGTCATGGTCAAGTTTCCAAAGTCAAAAGTATCATACATTATTCATTATATTAAAATAAAGCCATAAATCAACCATTTAACTCAAGAAAGAAACCAAGAAGAGAGAGGCCAGAAATTTCTGGTCTCACACAAGGTGGGGCTGTCCTATGGCTGAGGAAAAAGATAGAGGGATTTTACAAAAGAAATTTTATGCAAAAAGGCCCCCTACAACTCAAAAATTGCAAGTTTTAGCCCAAAAATTCAATAAATTCGTTTCAATTCATAAAAATTGGTTAAAAATCAAAATAAATTACTAAAAATTCATGTTATCACTAGATTATAATTATCATAATTTTAGAGATTAAAATTAGCCCGGAAAAATTTGTATTTATCGCTTAATTAATGTATTTTCTTACCGGCTTAAAATAATATAAAAAATTGAAAAATAGGGAAAATTTTTTAAATGACCAAAATTTCATAATTAACTCATTAGTCACTAAAAACAAGTAATTACCTATCCATTTTAGGTATAATTAGCCCTAAACTGCAAAATATCGAGAAAGACGGTTTTCGGAAAAATACCGAATTTTCACCGAATTTCAGGAAAACACCAAAACGACTTTTCAAGACGCTACATTAATCTACCGATGAGGGAACACCAAAACCAAAACGAGCAAGTTTGGTGGGGTCCAGGCCGCAATTTGCGGCCAAACAGGATAAATCCGCAGCCTGCAATGGGAGTTAGGGGATAGGGTTTTGGGTGTTGGTTTCTATTTGCCTGCACATCTCATTGCCAACTCAAAATTATTTTTAGACGTCTCGGGTGATAGCAGATTCCCAAAAACAGTGACAGATTTGCAGTTTTCCCCGATATCGATCCGTAAATCCGTATTCTGGGTTCATGTTCCAGGTATTGTCCAATACAACATCACAACAGGGGTTCTAAGATCATTACAAGCCTCAATTTCTCCTTTGATTTCAGATTTACCCTAAACCCTAACTAGAAATCTCCAAAGTCCACAAACAAAACAATATCGATATGAAGCTAGCATAGATGCACAAGGAAATTGAAATACTACTCTAGGGTGCAGAAATTACCTTCTTTGGCAACTCAAGAAAATTCTTGAGTTGCTCAAAGTCCTCAAGATCCACTCTTTCTTAGTCCAATGCGATCCTCTCGAGCTTGTGAGCATGTTTTGTGAAGAGGAAATGGGGTTTCGGGGTTGGATTCAAGATGTTTTTGGGGATTGAAGAGGAGGGAAGTGAGAAGAGGAGCAGGAGCAGCAACAACTCTCATGGAGAAGGAGAGAGAAATGAGGTGATGAAATGATGGGGGAGGCATGGTTCAATGAAAGTTGACCTATTCTACCCTCTCTCTCTCTCATAATCATGATACCTTTATCTTTTCTTTTCTTTTTTTCTTTTCCTTCTCACCTAATGGCAAACCCAAAGCAACCATACCCAAAACATGTAACAAGTGTAACAAGTGTGGAAAAAAAGATATGTGCATATTTTTGCACAAAAAAAGCCAAAAAACCGATTAGCGATTTTTAATCGCGATTAGCACTAAATTAGCATATAACTAATCATAAAAACTTAGAAATGGCATAATTCTCTAAATTACCCTATTTTAGAATTTTCCATAATTTCCCCCATTTATTTGTATTTAATTATACCGAATTATTAAAATATTCAATAAAATAATATTAATTTATAAATTTCCCAAAAATAATATTTTATTATTTTTCGATGTTACAATCTACCCCCCTTAAATAAATTCAGTCCCCGAATTTAAATTTAAACCCCCAACTACTAAAACATTCAGTAACAATCCAAGTTGTCGGATAAGTGATAATCGAATCACAAAATCACAAATCATAAATACCGTCGTCGGTAGTTCCTCCTTCAAGGTCGAGAAGGTGTCGGTGCATCCAATGCTAGCAGCGCAAGATATCTACTTGCCTCTTGCTCACGGTCTGGCGTCCTCTGTCTCTGGGTCCTTATCTTCTCTGTGGATTACCTATCTCGCAATCAATCGGCTCATCAGCCCTGTCAGGTGTGCTAACGGGGATGATTCCATTCTGGCACTTCTCTGGTCATCTCTTGGTCAGTCATCACGACTACTCGTAAAGCGGCATATCACCGGCGTCGGCCTCTGGCTCTCTGAATGCACATCACACATCTGATCCTGGGTGCAAACATCATTGCAACAGTGTCCTGGAAGGAATCCTGCTCAAGGTCTCTTCCGATCTTGCCTATGCCGAATTGTACGGAGGCTGGTACTCTTGCATAATCTCTTCTCGCTCGATGGACATCTGCGTCATCAGCATAGCATTCCTGTCACGTCCCGAAAGTACGGAATATGACCGGCACTTAAACTACGAACGTCTCGAGGGGTACGTAATCTAAGTAAGCCGAAAACCCAGAAATACAAACCAAGAAAAGTAGTAGAGTGAAGGAAAACCAATTTAAAACAAGTAGTTTTAATAGAATAAGCCGAATTATGCGGTTTTTTAAAAAAACATCAATATTTCCCAAAAATTTCGGCAGAGTCTCCTTTGTAAATAGTGGCCCCCAAACGGGATACAACATGAATAGTATACGAAATCAATAAAAGGCATCCCCAAGCGGGAGCTAGCTCTTCGTCAATCGACGGTCACAACCACACAAGTAATATAATATACAACGCCAACGGCGAGGATCAAAATTCAAAAGGAAACTCAAAACCACAAGAAAACCACAGAAATATAACGCGCGACTCTAAGGTCGAAGGAATAACATCACTGGTCTCTATCTCAAAATAATTACATGTTTGGTTGATGGAACTTCTAGATACAACAGAGTAATAATATACAAGTTATATAATGGGGGGTACGATACAAGTAAACCCACCTACTAGCAAATCACCCGAAGGAAACTATGCCCGCAAGCCGTAAAGAAACCTGTACGGCAAACCTGCAAGAAACTGGGGCACAACGGGGGTGAGTTGCCAACTCGTGAATAGAAAAACATCTACGAAAAGAAATCGCATAAATAACGCACTCCTAGGTCAATGATTATAATATATCCTCAATTATATATATAACATGCAACCTATAACAAGGCTAGGGTAAATATCTAACCCGAGTGTAATCTCATGTGCCCGTGTCAGTGCCTCAGGTAGCAATATATCATATGAATGTGGTATGAATGCATGAAAACAGAATACATGTAAATGAAGAACTGTTTTCATTATTTAGTGAGATTTCCTTTGTATTTTTAAAATGAGGTATCATAAATGAAATCAACATAAAACAGTGCCCAGCATCGACACAAAACAAGTGTCCAAATATCTCGATATCTCTATATCACAATCTCTGTACCTCAATATCTCAAAATCTCAATATCTCAATCGCAATATCTAGGGCGCCGTCAATCCATACCGGCCCCTACCATCCATCTCAAGACCACGACGGTATCCTCCGGATATCCGACGCGTCGGGTAAAATCACCGGTAGGTAGTGCTCCCCTGCCAGGCTCACATCGTCATCATCACGCGCTTCTTGCCCCGGGGTACCTTACCGGGTCCACCATGTACCCGAAACGGTTCATCCGTCTCCTTGAATCGGGTCTCGAAATCCATCAGCAAACTCATGGTGGACGACTCATACATCATGGGAAAAACAGCACTTTTTATTTAAAAAGAGAGAAATCAGTTTATATAAGTTTTGCGGTTTTCCCCCCAAATCCAGAAAATTTCATGGAAATCCGAATCCAAATCATCAATAGCATGTAAAACCATGAATATAGGCATAACAATGAATAACTGTATGCATGAAGTGACAAGTAATAACTACAATGTTAAGCTGGCATATAAGGCTAATACGCTAATATCATGTCAAATTACTAACTAACAAGCTAAGTTAAGCAATAATATTTTCTAAGGTGTACGTGACATGGCAATTACCGATGAAGATGTGTGTGAGCCGGGAAGTAAGTGTACGTGGTACATACGCATCATCGGTAATGGTGCTGGTGTCCTAACAATATGATATCAACATTGCAATAAGAAATTATAACATAAGTATGCGATGCGAAGCGAACCACAATAATAAGCGGGAGCTGAATACTAGACGCAACTGTAACTAACCTGCGTTAATCTAATATAATTCCTACAAATGGTGCCTTTTGAAATAACACGAATCATGGGGTTTTGAAAATAGGGGCTACGGTGTTTTTATGAAAAGATACGTCTTTTGAAATATCCGTAGGATCCCTTGGGCTGTCTTTTAAAATACCCACGATTCGTTAGTTTTTGAAATAGGTAAGAATCGAGTCTAATCTAACAACTAAACTAAACTAAAGGGCTAAGCTAACAAGCTGGGCTACAGGTAAAGAAACCGCCTACATCTGAGTCGATCCATATACATACCTGTATACGTATAGTCGGTGATCCCGCCTCAATAATATCATATTCGATACCCTATCTATAATCAGGCATCCCAAATCAAGAGTGCGGATCAATCATCAATATAGCTCGTACGTAAATCCGTCGTACGGCATCCCAAATCTGCGGGTCAATATCACATTCATCATACTATTCACCTGGTATCCTCTTTATCACATATCATGATCGGGGTACTGATCTACGTCTAGTACAATACTGATACCGCCTAAGTATGCATGCACGTGTGTGAAACACTACGTCAAGACCCGTTACAACGTCATGTCGTATCTCAAATACGAACCCTGCTATATCACCGATCTCACGGCTTCAATTCAAATCTCATTGACTCATCTTAAATCCCAAGTACTATCCCCATTATCCATGCATGTGTATATGAATGTACATATGCATAGTCCCATACCGACGCATATATACATATATACACATCCCAATCGGCGCACAAGAAGTAATGTATGCAAGTCTGTGTGTGCGTATGTGGGTATAACAACTACTCTAGGGTTTCGCAACTAACCCAAAGCTAATCCATGAACACATAATCATATCATGAATAAACATTCTCGTATCATAAAACACCTATATAAACATATCTATATGAACTATACTACGGACTGCGGGGGTGCTATACGTCATCCACCCGACTTCTCCCCGTAGATATAAATCTACTCACCTGGTCCTCGCTAGCCGGTGCCGACATCGCCACGCGCTTGCTTGTCGTCTCGAAGTCCACATGGGGTACCTACATATCATAATGCACCGTGTCATATTAAAACCAAATTCGAAATCGAAACGGCATATGAAAATCAAATCGGCACGCGTATCACGCATAGGTCAAAACCTATGGCCTACGGATGCAAGAATAGCCAAACCAACCCTCGATGTCGATGTACAAATGTCAAACCATCGAGAAAAACCCAAACACTTTCATTTGCGCATTCACGAACACTAATTATAATATAAAATATGTTAGAATTCACAAAAACCCAAAATTCACTTTAAAAGCCATTTTTCCGAAAATCTAGCAAGCAAAAATTACCCGTTTTAGTACAAAACTCGACGTTTAAACAAATCTAGCGGCCATAATACTTATTAAATATCTTAAATAAGTCATAAAAACAATTCTCATAATTTAATCTCATTAAATTCCATTAACCCCAAAATTCTAGTTTACAAAATACCCAATTTTTAACAATTCATAGCAAAAATGCACAAACAACAATTTAGCTTGGATTTTGATGAACTAAAAGCATTAAACCACTCAATATAATATCTATAATGACATGAAACCATAATTTGAATTTTATCTCACAAGAATATAATTATTTTAAAAACCTAGTTTACAATTTATATAAATATCACAATTTAAATCAACAAAAAGCAAATTAGCAACTTAATTTGATTTAGAAAAACATTAATATGGCAAATAACTCCCACAACCATAGTCTCACAATACAAAACCCTAACTAGATTTTTCACAAACCCTAATCTAAACCTTCTCTTGCAAACCCACAACTTTCAATTAAACCGAAATTAAGCACCTAACAAGCTTCATTAAGGAATTAAACCAACAATTGAACAATGGGTCAAAAGTTATACCTCACAACCATGAATCAAACTTGAAATCTAGACCTCCAATTTGAAATCCTTACACCAAGATACATGCTAAAGAAGATGAGGGAAAATGGGTAGGAATCGGATTTGGATTTTAGCTTGATTTTTGAGGTATTTTGATGAATTTTTGATGCAAAATGAGAGAGGGAGAAAGAGGGGCCGTTGTTGATGCAAGAATTTGGAGGGATCGGCTGGAATGGGGAGGGGAAATGAGTGAGGGAGGAGAGAGAGTGAGGTGGAGAAAGTGGGAAAGTCAAAGTCCACATTTTCTTTTATCATTTTCTTTTCTTTCCTTCTCTTTTCTTTGTGATTGGAGAGAGAGGGGGGAGGGCTGTCATGGTAGGGTCGGTCACATGGGGATAGGGAGAGAGGGTGAGTTATGGGTGTATGGGTTAGGCAAGAAGATAAATGTATTACCCCAATTCCCATTAACACTAATTTCACCGAAAAAAGCCTTTTTCTTCGATATTTTCTAAACCGTTTTGGAAAACGATTTCGTTTCAAAAATCACATGATAAAATTTTATTTAATGTTTTATGATGTACAAAATTTCTTTCAACTCATTCCAATCTGTAATTTTCCCTAATTAAATATATTAGTGACGTCTTAAAATAATATTAAAATAATTAATTTCGGAAAAATTTTCAGAAAATTTGAAATTTCACCAGTGGCTCAATAAACACCAAATACTAGCAATTACATAGCTAGAATATGTATATTTAATTTTATAATAAAGATATTTGCATTTTAACTTTTTACAGAAAACCCCCTTATTTTACCGTTTTTTCGAAATTTCACCGAAACGATTTTCGAAACGTTACAATTCCCTCGGAAATTGGTCGCATCCCAACGCCTCTGTAAGCATATCAGGTCTCCGGTCTCGATGGAAAGTAATGACAGCTCGTCAGCGTTTCGCACGAACCTCTGGCTCCACTTATCTCTATCGTCGTCCACTATGACGTCACACCATGCTATCTACGCACTGCACTGTTCTCGGCCACGGTCAATCCGAAGTCTCTCGCACGGACTCGAAATCGCGTACTCTGTAGCTTCATCATTCGGTAGAAGATGTGTGGCCGAACAGGTCCTTGGGAACGCGTCCCAACCATTGGAGGAATACTCAATACTCGTCCGTCCTCGATCAATTCATAACGCATCTGGGTGAGGTCCTTTATCCGAACCTGGTCAACTACCTCGTCGACAATGCCGAACTCTGGCCTGCTGGGTGTGCGCAGTATGACCACTCCTGGGTCTAGGTCTTCTCGTATCGTATTCCAGAAAGGTCCTGTCGAGGTCTCTATCTCAAATCTCATTCCTGCCGAATTGCCCGGAAGTCATCATCCAATGCTGAAGCTAATTCTTATTCCGGAACAGCTGCATACTCATCGTGCCTTTTTCTGGAAGATATATCCATAACAATGCCTCTGCGTGCGTATCGCATCTCTGATGTCAGCGGAGGGGAACGTCATCTCGTCGAAATCTCTAGTGAACTCTTTACTTCACTCTGCTTCAATGTCGACTGATTCGGACTCGTCTCATCGTGGCTGCATGGACTGTGCTCCAACGGCTATACTCGTATCTGGAGTCTCCCAAGCAAAGCATCCCATCACATGATATCCGAATGATGTCGAATCATTCGATCGACTCGTCAGAACCTCATAATCCCCCAAGAGATCAACATCTTGAGTACAGTTTAATAGTATCGAGTACATGCCACAACGTCGGTGGTCCAGCCATAGAAGGGCAAACCCAAGCCTTACTAATGGCGCCGTGGAACTGCCGCAAACCCTAAGGTTCAAAGGCTTTCACACGGTCATTAAGTCGAGTTAGGGTTTCATTCTTCTAGAGGGTCCATAGAATCGCCTGCACGTCTTTTCGTATACTTTAAACTTGAAAAAAATGGGCTCCTGACATTCGATCAAGTGTTTATTATATTGGATGATGTATATTATAGAGAGGACTTTCTTGCTCCAGATGATGTATATTATATTGGATGCTTGGACATATATATAGAGGACTTTCTTGCTCGACATGATAGTATGCTATCTGGTTGCTCTTTATCTTAACATGTATACTTGTCTCTTTATACTGTCTTATAGTTACATGTTGGTAAAGCCCTTAGGATTTGTACTTGACTACCTGGACTATGATGCGGATCATACTAGTGGAGACATGGTAGTCCATAAGTACATCCTTCAAGGTCCCTAGTCGTGGGTGTATCGAGACGGGGCATCGATATACCAGTGTAGACTAGCGTATACGCTTCTCGACCCATGAGATGGGCGATGGATGATCCCATATCCATTGGTGTTTGACATCAGAGATGGTATACGGGTGCTCAGTGGAGACTGGGTACACTGGACGGACTCGCCGAGAACTCCCAGATGGTATTATACCTCACTTCAGATGGCAGTTCTCTGGTGACACTTGTGCAGGTTAGTCTGTAGACCCGAGATCGTCATAGAGTCTTGTGTGATTCCCACCGTGCTTTGATTTCCACCTTACCACGTCCATGAGGGCATGCAAAACGGTGGATTTTGGGTACAGTCCCGAGTCACATGGAGGCAATGAGCGATAGGAGGGGTTTCGTCTCTCCCGGTATTGGGGGTTGATGTTGCGCTGTGCTCGATTGGCCGTAACAGGGAAGTCCCTGGCCAGGGCTGATTAGAGATTTACTGGTAAGTGGTACCAGTAGTTTCTCGACCCGTTATGAGCCTCACATCGGCACGACTTATCGGTTATTGGGGTCTGACGTTTACCACCCATAGGCTTGATATGCGACATATCAGACGAGGAGACCGGACTGTACGGGAAGTGTTACTGGCAGGCTTTTACAGGAGTTGGAGCGGGCTTGCTTGCTGATCTTCTGATCGCTCAATCCCCGGGTAGCCGTTACGTCCAGCTAGTACCGCTGACGGCTTATGGGTGTTTGATTTGATCATCACCTACTGCCGGCGTATTGACGAGTCTTTAGAGTCCTACACTGAGGTTTTACTGGCTCAGGAAAAACGAAATAGGAGCGCATATGTGATATGTGCGAGACCGAGAATGATGCGTGTATGTGATACCGTATTCTATTCCCGCGACTTTTTGTATCGCGAGGTTATATGTGATATAGCCGGGTTATCGAATCAAGTGTTGATTCGATAAGTCGATACAATGGATGTTAGTCGGTTATATGAGATATGACCGGATTATTAAGTCAAGTGTTGATTTAATAATTAAGTGTATAATTGTATATTAGATATACTAGTTTACATTTACTAACACTTGTTCACTTAAGGATTTTTTCTCACATGAACACAACTTTAATATATATGTGATATATATTAAAATGTGTTTTCTTTTTGTATCATGGTTGATGATACACTTGACTTGCGTGTATGAGACTTACACCATGCTAGTTATTATGTTGGGTTTTGATATTTAAAGTAATTACAAAATTAGTGGAGGATTAGATCAATGCATGAAGCTTGTGGAAGCTTGTGGATGCATTGACTAAGTCCACTTGAGTTTGTTTTTACTATGGATATTTGTTAACCCAACCATAAGGATTAGCCATGGGTTAAGTCTCTATAAGATTTAGTATATGATACTCACTCACCATGGTTAGCTTTCTCACTTGATAATTATCCCCATCTCATTCTTTTGTTCATCTTCTTCTTCATTGTTTAAAAGAAAAAGCTTGCTAGGGTTTGATCCAAAGTGAGAAAGATTGTGAGAAATAAAATTCTAAAGAGAACCCACTTCCTATTTCTCCATCCTCTACTAGACTAGAACTTTAGTTTAGGGTGTTTGCTTCACTAATTCTCAAGTTAGTGAAGTAGAAGCTTGAGTTGCCATCCCCTCGACGTAGATCATCTTCGGCCTCGAAGACTTCAAGCAAGGACGCGTCTTTCGCCTCGTGAAGCCATGCAAGGGTCCGGGAGAACCACGATCGCAGCGAAGGGACTTCAACAAGGAGTTATAGAAGTGAAGGACCGATCTACAAAGGTTGTATTTTGTATTCACTTAGTCGTAAACATAGTTTACTTGCATATGAAACCTTAATTTTCTAGCAACGATCTTGTTTATGGTTATTCGGCACGGCTAAAATTTTAAACGGACATGTTTGATGCTTCCTCAAACCTTATTAGAGTGCCCAGTAACCCTACAAAGAGTAGGGAATGGTGCAAATGTTGCAGACAAAGCTGTTGGCGAATATCACCTTGTGTTGCCAAATGGTAATACATTGATTCTGAACGAATGCTATTACATTCCGAGCATGATATGCAATATTATATCAGTTTCTTTATTGAGTAAAGAAGGATGTAATCTTGTAGTACAGGATGATGTTATGAACATATTCCTAAATCAAAAGTTGATTGGATCAGGCTCGTTATTTAATGGCATATACGTTCTCAATCAAACTACAATACTTAATGTACAAAACACACACAAGAGGAAGAGTTCAGAAATGAACGAATCCTTCTTGTGGCATTGTAGACTAGGTCATATCAATGCGACACGGCTAGCTAAGTTACATAAGGATGGATATTTGAATCCGTTCAAATTTTCATCTTATGACACTTGCCAGTCATGTCTCAAAGGAAAAATGACCAAAACTCCATTTAGCGGACACGGAGAAAGAGTTACAGAACTCTTGGGACTTATACCCATGTCTACACATGCCAGGAACGGTTCTTTCTACTTCATTACATTCACTGACGATCTCTCAAGATACGGACATGTGTTCCTGATGAAACACAAGTCTGAAGCTTTTAAGAAATTCAGAGAATATAAGAACAAAGTAAAGAACCAAACAGGTAAAAGTATTAAGATCCTTCGATCTGATCGAGGAGGAGAATACTTGAGCAATGAGTTTCTGGTCTATCTAAAAGAGAATGGGATTCTCTCTCTGCTTACTCCTCCCTATACACCACAGCACAATGGTGTATCAGAGAGGAGGAATTGCACCTTATTAGATATGGTGCGCTCTATGATGAGTACAGCTGAGTTACCTATTTCCTTTTGGGGTCATGCGCTTGAGACAGCAGCATAACTATTGAATCAAGTTCCGTCTAAATCTGTACCTACCACACCATATGAGATATGGAGTGGGAAGAGACCATGTCTTAAACGTGTTAAGATATGGGGTTGTCCGGCCTATGTCAAAACACAAAATCCGGACAAACTCGAGGCACGGTCAGTTCATTGTAAGTTTGTGGGATATCCTAAACATTCACATGGATATCTTTTCTACCAGGGCGAGGAACAAAAGGTGTTTGTTTCTCGAAATGCCACCTTTTTAGAAAAGGAATTTCTTGCAAAAGAAATTAGTGGCGAAGAGGTAGAGCTGGAAGAAGTTCCAGCACCACAAACTACAACTGAAGATTTAGTGGAACCAGATGATTCAGTAGTTCCCAACGAACCCCAGCCTCTCCGCCGATCTAGTAGGGTTCCTCATCCACCTGAGAGATACTACGGTTTTCTCGTAGATGGTGGGAGCGAGGATTGCATCATGGAAGATGATGACCCAACTAGCTTCGAGCAGGCCATAACGAGTGGGGACTCTGTGAAGTGGCTGGATGCAATGCGATCTGAGATGGAATCCATGTACACCAACAAAGTATGGACTTTGGATGTTGCTCCTGAAGGGGTAAAACCCATCGGGAGCAAGTGGATCTTTAAGAAGAAACTTGGTATAGATGGAAAAGTAGAGACTTTCAAACCTAGACTTGTTGCAAAGGGTTTTCGTCAACGACCAGGTGTGGATTATGACGAAACCTTTTCTCCAGTGGCTATGCTTAAGTCCATCCGGATCTTACTTGCTATTGCTGCATACCATGACTACGAAATCTGGCAAATGGATGTTAAGACCGCCTTTCTAAATGGTGATTTAGAGGAGTGCGTTTACATGACTCAGCCAAAGGGCTTCGTAGATAGTGGGAGCAGCGGAAAGGTGTGCAAGCTGCTTAAATCCATCTACGGGTTAAAGCAGGTATCGCGGAGTTGGAACATTTGCTTTGATGAGGTAGTCAAAGAGTTTGAATTCATCAAGAACGTAGATGAACCTTGTATCTACAAGAAGGTTGCAGAGAGTAAGGTTGTCTTCCTCGTATTGTACGTGGATGACATACTCTTGATAGGAAATGATGTTCCTATGCTGCACTCGGTCAAGCTTTTCTTATTACATAGATTCTTGATGAAAGATCTTGGTGATGCCTCCTGCATTTTGGGGATTAAGATCTATAGAGATAGATCTAAACGGATACTGGGATTGTCCCAATCTAGGTACATTGACACTATACTAAAGAGGTTTAGTATGGAAGAATCCAAGCGTGGGAACCAACCCACGATCTCTGGACTCACTCTCTCCAAAGAGATGTCTCCCAAGACTGATTTGGAGAGAGCTCGCATGCAAAGGATACCCTATGCTTCGGCAGTAGGCTCTATCATGTATGCGATGCTATGTAACAGACCTGATGTAGCATACTCACTAAGTATAGTGAGTAGGTATCAAGCAGATCCAGGAGAGAGTCACTGGACAGCTGTGAAGAACATTCTCAAGTACTTGAGAAGAACTAAGGAGATGTTCTTGGTGTATGGTAACGGAGAGCTCCAAGTGGAGTCCTTTACCGATTCGAGCTTCCAAAGTGATACGGACGACTCTAAGTCGCACTCAGGATTTGTCTTTACCCTAAATAGAGGGGAGGTTTGTTGGAAGAGTTCCAAGCAAGAAACCGTGGCAGACTCGACGATGGAGGCTGAATACATCGCTGCCAACGATGCTGCCAAAGAGGCTGTCTGGATGAAGAAGTTCATCACTGAACTTGGTGTGGTTCCATCCATTGAGCATCCAATACCTTTGTATTGTGATAACAATGGAGCTGTGGCTTTGGCCAAGGAACCCAGGTCCCATCAGAAGGCCAGACATATTCTGAGGCGGTATCACCTGATCCGGGAGATAGTTGGTCGTCGCGAGATCGAGGCCAGGAGAGTTGACACGAAGGACAACATTGCGGATCCACTCACGAAGGCCATTCCCCAGATACAATTTGAGAGACTCTTCGGGATGTTGGGTATGAGATACTACAACAGCTGGCCTTAGTGCAAGTGGGAGATTGTTAGTTATATATATGCCCTAGAGGCCATTGTTGTACATATGATGTATATTATAGTGGATGCTTGGATATATATAGAGAGGACTTTCTTGCTCGATATGATAGTATGCTATCTGGTTACACTTTGTCTTAACATGTTGACTTGTATTGGTTTGCTGTCTTGCTCTCACATGTTGATAAAGCCTTTGGGTTATGTACTTGACTACTGGGACTATGACTAGATCATATTAGTGGGGATAGGGTAGTCCACGAGTACATTCTATAACTATTCCTTGTCGAGGGTGTATCAAGACAGGGCATCGATACACCAGAGTAGACTAGCGTATACGCATCTTGACCCATGTGATGGGCGATGGATGATCCCATATCCATCGGTGTTTGACATCAAGGATGGTGTACGGGTGCTCAGTAAAGACTAGGTACACTGGAGGGACTCGCCGAGAACTCCCAGATGGTGATATACCACACGTCAGATGGCAGTTCTCCGGTGACACTGGTACAGGGTAGTCTGTAGACCCGAGATCGTCATAGAGTCTTGTGTGATTCCCACTGTGCTTTGATTTCCACCTTACCACGTCCAAGAGGGCGTGCAAAACGGTGGCAGTCCCGAATCACATGGAGGCAATGAGCGATAGGAGGGGTTTCGTCTCTCCCGGTATAGGGAGTTGATGTTGTGCTGTGTTCGATTGGCTATAACTGGAAGTCCCTGGCCAGGGCTGATATGGAGTGCTACTGGTAAGAGTTATCAGTAGTTTCTCGACCTGTTATGAGCCTCACATCGACACGACTTATCGGTTACTGGGGTCTGATGTTTACCACCCCTAGACTTGATATGCGACATATGAGACGAAGAGACCGGACTGTACGGGAGTGTTACTGATTGGATTCACAGGAGAATGTATAGGCTTGCTTGTTGATCTTCTGATCGCTCAATACCTGGGTGGCTGTTACGTTTAGCTGACCGCTTGCAGTTTGTGGGTGTTTGATATGATCATCAACTACTGCCGGCGTATTGACGATTCTTTAGAGTCCTACACAGAGGTTTCCTGGCTCAGGAAAAACGGAGTAGGAGCACATATGTGATATGTGCGGGACCGAGACTAATACGATATGAGATACCGTATTCGATTCTCTATATGTGATTTCGGCCGGGTATATGTGATATAGTGTCACGACCCGAAAGTACGGAACATGACCGGCACTTAAACTACGAACGTCTCGAGGCGTACGTAACCTAAGTAAACCGAAAACCCAGAAATCCAAACCAAGAAGAGTAGTAGAGAGTAGGAAAAACCAACTTAAAGCAAGTAATTTCAATAGCATAAGCCGAATTATGCGGTTTTTAAAACATCAAAAATTTACTGAAAATTTCGGCAGAGTCTCCTTTGTAAATACTGGCCCCCAAACGGGATACAACATGAATAGTATACGAAATCAAGAAAAAGGCATCCCCAAGCGGGAGCTAGCTCTTCGTCAATCGACGGTCACAACCACACAAACAATAAAATATACAACGCCAACCGCGAGGATCAAAACTCAAAAGGAAACTCAAAACCACCAGAAATATAACGAGCGACTCTAAGGTCGAAAGAATAAACAACACTGGTCTCTATCTCAAAAAAAAACATGTTTGGTTGATGGAATTTACTAGATACAACGGAATAATATTATACAAGGTAATATGATGGGTACGATACAAGAAAAACCCACCTACTAGCAAGTCACCCAAATGAAATTGAGCCCGCAAAGCCGTAATGAAACCTGTACGGCAAACCTGCAAGAAACTGGGGCACAACGGGGGTGAGTTGCCAACTCGTGAATAGAAAAATATCTACGCACAGAAATCGCATAAATAACGCAACCTAGGTCAATGATCATAAAATATCCTCAAATATATGTATAACAGGCAGCCTATGACAATGTCTAGGGTAAAATCTAACCCGAGTATAATTTCATGTGCCCATGTCAGTGCCTCAGGTAGCAATATATCATATGAATGAGGTATGAATGCATGAAAACAGAATACATGTAAATGAAGAAACTGTTTTCATAAATTAGTGAGATTTCCTTTGTATTTTTAAAATGAGGTATCATAAATGAAATCAGCATCAACGGTGTCTAGCATCGACACAAAACATAAATCTCAATGTCTCAAAACCTCAGGCTCCGGCCATCCGGACTGGCCTGTATCATCAAATCTCAGTACCTCAATATCTCGAAATCTCAATGTCTCAATCTCAATATCTAGGGCGCCGTCAGTCCAGACCGGCCCCTACCATCCATCTCAAGACCACGACGGTATCCTCCGGATATCCGACGCGTCGGGTAAAATCACCGGTAGGTAGTCTCCCCCTGCCAGGCTCATCGTCATCACCACGAGCTTCTTGCCCCGGGGTACCTTACCGGGTCCACCATGTACCCGAAACGGTTCATCCAACTCCTCGAATCGGGTCTCCAAATCTATCAGCAAACTCATGGTGGACGACTCATACATCATGGGAAAAACAGCGCTTTTTATTTAAAAAGAGAAAGAAGAAGTTTGTATATGTTTTGCGGTTTTCCCCAAATCCAGAAAATCTCATGGAAATCCAAATCCAAAACCTCAATAGCACGTAAAAAGTGAATATATGCATGAGAATCCATGAATGCGGCATAACAATGAATAACAGTATGCATGAGGTAGCAGGTAATAACTATAATGTCTAAACTAACATATAAGGCAAGTACACTAATATCATGTCTAAACTATTAGCTAACAGGCTATGTCAAGCAATAATATTTTCTAAGGTGTACGTGACATGGCAATTACCGATGAAGATGTGTGTGAGCCGGCAAGTAAGTGTACGTGGTACATACGCATCATCGGTAATGGTGCTGGTGTCCTAACCACAAGATATCAACAGTAGAATATGAAGCATAATATAAGCATGTGATGCGGAGCAAACAACAATAATGAACGGGAGTTGAATACTAGACGCAACGATAATTAATCTGTTTTAACCTAATATAAGTCCTACAATGGTGCCTTTTGAAATAACACGAATCGTGGGGTTTTGAAAATAGGGGCTACGGTGTTTTTAAGAAAAGATACGTTTTTTTTGAAATATCCGTACGATCCCTTAGGCTGTCTTTAAAAATACGCACGATTCGTAAGCTTTGAAATAGGTAGGAACCGAATCTAATCTAACCACTAACTAAACTAAAGGGCTACGCTATAAGCTAGACTACAGGTAAGGAAACCGCCTAACATCTGAGTCGATACATATACATACCTGTATATATATTAGTCGGTGATCCCGCCTCAATAATATCATATCCGATACCATATCTATAATCAGACATCCCAAGTCAAGAGTGCGGATCGATTATCAAGATATAGCTCGTACGTAAATCCGTCGTACGGCATCCCCAAATCTGGGTACGGGTCAATATCACATTCATCATACTATTCACCTGGTATCCTCTTATCAAATATCATGGTCGGGGTACTGATCTACGTCTAGTACCATACTGACAATGACTTCCGGACTTGCACAATACAGTCCTTGCCTCGAGTTTATCTGGATTCTGTTTTTTAACAAAAACAGGACACTCCCATATCTTAATGTAATTAAGACATGGTCTCTTCCCACTCCATATTTCATATTGGGTGGTAGGCACTGATTTGGACGGTGCTCTATTCAATATGAATGCAGCCGATTCAAGAGCAAACCCCCAGAAAGAATGAGGTTACTCGGCATTACTCATCATAGAGTGAACCATATCCAATAGGGTATGGTTCCTCCGCTCCGATACGCCATTGTGCTGTGGTGTATACGGAGGATCATGCTGAGGGAGAATGCCATTCTCTTTTAGAAAGTCCCGGAATTCCGTACTTAAGTACTCTCCCCCTCTATGAGATCGGAGGATCTTGATGCTTTTTCCAATCTGGTTCTCTACTTCGCTTCTAAATTCTTTGAATTTCTCAAAAGCTTCAGATTTGTGTTTCATGAGATACACATATCCGAACCTAGAGAGATTGTCAGTGAATGTGATGAAGTATGAGAACCCACCCCATTCATGTATAGACATTGGACCACATACATCACTGTGTATGAGTCCCAAGAGCTCTTCTGCTCTTTCTCCGTGTCCGCTGAACGGAGATTTGGTCATCTTTCCTTTGAGACAAGACTGACAAGTTTCATAAGATGAAAACTCGAACGTGTTCAAATATCCATCTCTATGTAACTTACTCAGTCTTTTCTCTCTGATATGACCAAGTATACAATGCCACAAGTAGGATTCGTTCGTTTCTGAACTCTTCCTCTTGCGTGTGTTTTGTATACTGAGAACTGTGTTTTGATTAAGAACATAGATATCATTACAAAGTGTACCTTCTGCAACCAAACCTGATTAAGGTAAATGTTTATGATATTTCTATCAAGAACAAACTTATATCCATCTTTATCAAGTAAAGAAACTGATATGATGTTGTAAACCATAGAAGGTACATAGTAGCAATTGTTCAAAATCATAGTTTTGCCATTTGGTAATGCTAGGTGATATTCACCGATGGCAGAAGCATCAACCTGTGCTCCATTCCCTACTCTGAGCGACATATCACCAGGTCCAACCATCTTACTTTTTCTCAGTCCTCGTAATAAATTACAGATATGTGATCCCGATCCGGTATCGAGTATCCAGGAGGTAGGACTGACCGAAAACAGTTCTCAATAATAAGAACACCTGAAGAAGAGACAATAATATGTTTCTTCTTCAATGGGGTCACCAAGGAATTCAAACAATCCTCTTTCCCTTGCTCATACTCATGACTGTTGCTATAAGTTAGAGCCAAACCGACGTTACCCAGCCCCGAATAAGAATTCAGATCGGTCAAGCGATACATTTTATTATCTTGATTAGGGCGTGAAATGGTTGCTACCTGGAGAGAGAGAAAGAAACACTCAGCGTGCGCTCTTGCAGGATTAGATTGGTTATTAATTTATCTAACCAGGATGGCTCCCACTGTTTCCTCGAATTCTTCTTCAATCCCTAAAAGAAGAACAAGTCAGGATTAATCACACGTCACAATACTTGCTTAACCTTTCAGCCAGGCTAGTGTTGGTACTTTGAGGGAGGTTTTCCAACTCTTTCGCGATGTTCCTTAATTATATAACCTCTTTTCCCTGGAGGCGTAGCCCCACTAACACCTTTCTAGACACCTACTTGGTTTATAGTATTGATTGTTAAATGTGATAATCTCCCGAGAGTAATCCTACTCATCAGTAGGATCGGGATCCAACTATCATTGTGTGATGCACTAGATGGAATCCACTCTAGTCACCACACTCCAGATGGTATACTGAATCTGTAAGTTTCCTATATGTTTGAAACTCCCGATGCGGTTTTTGCCCCAACCTCTTATGACCTTGACTTTGGCCAACAAATCATAATGCGCAAATTAAGTTCTACCCGTCATTGTCCTGATTGATTTAGACCCACCTGCACACACCCTTGACTTTGGCCAACAAGATGGTACGACTGTCCTAAACCAATGCATCTATTTATGCTACGGATAAGAAACATACAACTACCATACAAGATGCCTTGACTTTGGCCAACAAACACCGCATGAATACTATGTGTTTTTATCCGAAATGACGGAGGGCTACGGCTGGGTTTTTTGGCGAAAAACCCATTAACGTAATGAACTTGATATCGTTGAAGGAATCCAAGTAGTTTTACAAATATATATAGTGGCGAAAACTTTTGCTAAAGAGGTCACTCCCTGTGAAGGGATCTCAGCTCTTTCCTCGTTGAATGAGGTGTAGGATATTACAAAATGAATACCACGATGCAAAGCAAAAATAATCGACTATAGTGAAGTTATTACGTTGACGCAAACATTTACTCAAGGGGTCACTCCCGATGAAAGGATCTCGGCCCTTGCCTCGTCGAATGAGGTGCTGGATATTCATAACCGAATACCACTGTGCAAAGCAAAAGAGAATGTTTGTAATGTCAGTTTTTCGAATTTTGTTCCAATAACATTTTTTAGGTTTCTTTTCTTGCATTAATAAAAATTAATGCGGTCCCATCATTTTAATTCTATCACACCAGAAAAGAACGAAAATACAATGTATGTATATGCCATCCGCATTCGCCACTGGGCCCCGTCATCACCCGTTAGGTTACTTAACTAACGACAAAGCGGGGGCTGGACTAGCGTGGGTGTAAAACATATACAACATCTACTAGTATATATATAAATATATATAACATTCGTCCCAGGCTTGATAATAAGTAACATCACAGAATCTCAGCCAACAATACAGAATGGTGGATTATTTTGGAGCCCGAGGTTTCATTTGAGCCGCAAATAAAACCCGACGTTCCCGGTCGTGTGGATAGCCAGTGCAATGAAAACCTGGACCCCTACGAGCGCGGCAAGTTACCCGCTAATCCCAGAAGTGAGGCAGCCCCCTTCAACAAAGTGAATGGGCCACCCAGCACTTCACGGAATCCGGTAACTTGAGCACCCCTCCGTGGGTCATCCTATACCCCCTACGAGTGCGGCGAATAGCCTGCCAATTCTAGAATGAAGCCCCCTCCATCTCAACGCCATGAGATGCGGGCTTGTTGCCTTCTAGAACCCGGCTATTAGTGCACTCCACCGTTGGGTAATCCTAGTGCAGAAAATGAAAATAATATGTACAAATGGTGACATCGACCTCAACCCGGTCGTGCCCCAATCAAATAATATACAACACGGCAAAGACGACAGTCCACATGTCGGACGCTCGCCCCGCAAATGAATATACAAATGAATCTTAAACTGTACCACTAACATTGCACCACTTTCTATCCACCACAACCATCCAACCACAATCACAGCACAAGCACAAAACATCAACGTGAATGTCACGTTCGCAAACCCGTCTAAAAGAACATTTAACAATTAGACGAGTTGTACCGATCGAATGACATTCACGGTCGCAGATAAAAGTGAATGTACTGTAAATTATTAAACAGTGTCAAATATAACCACTTCGAAATACTCCAAATTGCCCCGTACAGAAAAACAACAGAAAATCAAACTTGGGCAAAAACTAGCAACACCAGACAACGAAACTCCTCGAGATAAGAGCCCAGAACAGAACTTGACCCATTTCTCCAAACCTGAACCGAGGAGGCCGGTTTTAATGGTGTTTTGGTCGGCTATATCATGGTAGAAATGCATTGTTTTTGTTCTGGGTAATCTCACAGTCTAAGGATCACTCTGCACCTGTTTTAAATTTTTTTTGAAGCCTTTAAAAAATCGACAGAAACTGTAGTTTGGTTTCGATGTTACAAAGTCATTTTGGTTTCGTTGTTTTAACATTGTTTAAACTTGCTAGTCTAGGGTTTATAGGCTGGCTCTGATACCATGAAGGGTTACGCTAGCACCCCGGCCAACTTCCGTGGCCAAATGCGGAACAAATTTTTTTCTACGATTAGAAACTTGACGCTAGAATAAACCTAAACTGGATCTTAACCATAAACCTAACTAGCAAATTATGGTTCTAACTATTATGATAGAAAGTATAACAAGAGGCTCAAGTCCTTCGGGTCTTCACTCCACTCCTTTGGTATGCTCCTTGTAGTGTCCATGATCAAGCTTGAACTTTGGCCTCTTTGCGTCCATGATGATCCACGCGAGAGTGCCTTCCAAGAGCTCCTACCTCCTAATTGAGGTAACTAGAATACTTAGATTGCTAATCTAAGTAGACTAGAGTGTGTAGAGAATGATTATGTATTAGTCAGTCTCTTAGACCCTTGGATTCTCAACTCATGAGACACTTAAGGGTAAGAGGAAGAAGATGGGAGCTTGGAGGAGAGAGAATGTGTGAGATGATAATGAAATGAAAAATGGCAACCCTAGATAATTATGAAGCATAGAATAATATAAAATCAAGCATGCTTCAATAGTTATCATATGAGTCACTAAGTGAGTCATGTAGTGGCCATGCTTCATTTAATGTAAATGAACAACTCATCCTCCACCTCATTTCTTCATTTAATCAAAAAGAATAAATAAGAAATAAGGTGTTATGTTCTAGAAGAACTCTTGCGAAAATTACAAGAATACCCCTCGTCTGTATATACATGCCCGTATCCGTATTCCGAAAAATACGAATATCCAGAGACTAAATAATCCGATAATCTAACACTAGGATCTGGCTTAAACCAAAGCCCGCTAGTATTATCCGCCCGAACATCATACGTGCACAAGTGTACCTATGTGATCGAACCCTGCCGTAAAACCATACGGCCTCTACATCGTTTCGCCCGAAGCAGGGAAACCCTCTGTGTGGGACTCTAAAAACTCAACAGTACGCTGGCAGTGGGTTTAACCATAAGCACGTCAGCGGCACTAGCTGAACGTAACGGCTACCCAGGTACCCATCTAAAAGGAAGGCCGACGAGCAAACTCGTCCGAACTCCTACTGAGCCTATCCGTGACAGTATCCGTACAGTCCGGTCTCTTCGTCAAAGAGTATCGCATACCAGGTCTAGGAGGTGGTAAACGTCAGACCCTAATAACCCGATAAGTCATGCTGATGTGGCTCACGACCAATCCGGGAAACTACTGATCAACCTATCAGTAAATCCCAACTGCCTTGGCCATGGTCTTGTGGTCCTGACCAATCGATCACTTTGCGATATCAACTCCCAATACCGAGAGAGACGAATCCCCAACAATCGCTCACTGCCTCCATGTGGCTCGGGACTGTACCCAACCAAAACCTGTTTGCACGACTCAGTAGAGCCGTGGTAGGGTAGTGATCAAAGCTCAGTGGGAACTCACACGAGACAAATGCCGATCTCAGGTCCAAAGACTAACCTGTACAAATGTCACCTGAGAACTTCCATTTGACGATAGGTATTGTACCATCTGGAAGTTCTCGGCGAGTCCGTCCAGTGTACCCATACCCTGTGAGCACCTGTATACGATCTTAGGTGCATCAGACCAATGGCTGCGGGACCAACCATCTCCCGACGGGGCTAGAAACGTATACACTAGTCTACTCTAGAGTATCAATGCCCAGTCTCGATACTTATGTGACTAGGGACCATTTAATGATGTGCTTATGGACTACCCTGCTCCCACAAGTATGATCGCCATCACAACGCAGGTAGTCAAGCAAGATCCTACGGGCTTTATCAATATGTAACCGCAATATGCAATAACGAGTATAACATATGCTATGTTTAGATAAAGACAAACAACAATAGTATACTACCGTATCGAGTCTTTATCAATATGTGCAAGCTAGATATAACAACAATAGAAATAAATACACATATCCTGACAAAAACAAGTCAAATAATATTCTATAAAACTGAGCAAGATTGTCCTGTACATACATATCCCTAGTATCCATATGTATACATATACAATACTGGCCTCTAGGGTATATATATCCAACACTTCTCAAGCACTTAAGAATGTTCTTCACAGCTGTCCAGTGTTTCTCTCCAGGATCTGATTGATACCTGCTCACTACACCTAGTGAGTAAGCTACATCCGGTCTGGTACATAATATCGCATATATGATTTACCCGACTGCCGAAGCATAGGGTATCCCTTGCATGCGAGTTCTCTCCAAATCAGTCTTGAGAGACATCTCTTTGGAGGGAGTGATTCCTGAACAAGCGGGTAAATTACTACTCTTAGAATCTTACATACTTAACTTCTTTAGTATGGTGTCTATGTATCTGGATTGGGACAATCCCAACATCCCCTTAGATCTATCTCTATAGATCTTTATCCCCAGAATGTAGGTGGCATCACCTAGATCTTTCATAGACAGCTTTTGTGATAAGAAGAGCTTGACCGAGTGTAGCATAGGAACATCGTTTCCTATCAAGAGTATGTCATCCACGTACAATACGAGGAAGATAACCTTGCTCTTTTCTACCTTCTTGTATATACAAGTTTCATCTATATTTTTGATAAAATCAAACTCTTTGATCGCTTCATCAAAATAGATGTTCCAGCTCTGCGATGCCTGCTTTAATCCGTAAATGGATTTAAGCAGCTTACGCACCTTTCCGCTGCTCCCATTGTTTACGAAGCTCTCTAGCTAAGCCATGTACACGCTCTCTTCTAAATCACCATTTAGAAAAGATGTCTTGACATCCATTTTCCAGATTTCGTAGTCATGGTATGCAGCAATGGCAAGTAGGATCCTGATGGACTTAAGCACAGCGACAAGACAAAATGTTTCATCATAGTCGACACCAGGTCGTTGACGAAAACCTTTTGCAACAAGTCTATCTTTGAAGGTCTCAACCTTTCCATCTACACCAATTTTCTTCTTAAAGATCCACTTGCTCATGATGGGTTTTACCCCTTCAGGAGCAACTTCCAAAGTCCATACTTTGTTGGTGTACATGGATTCCATCTCAGACCGCATAGCATCCAACCATTTCACAGAGTCTCTACTTGTGATGGCTTACTCGAAACTAGTTGGGTCATCACCTTCCATGATGCAATTCTCCCTCCCACCGTCTACGAGAAAACCGTAGTATCTCTTAGGTGGATGAGAAACCCTACTAGATCTGCGAAGTGGCTGAGCTTCGTCGGGGACTATTGAATCCTCCGGTTCTACCAAATTGTCAGTTATAGTTTGTGTAGCTGGAACTTCTTCCAGTTCTACCTCATGAACACTAATATCTTTCACAAGAAATTCCTTTTCTAAAATGGTGGCATGTTGAGAAACAAACACTTTTTGTTCCTCAGTATGGTAGAAGATATATCCATAGAAATCCTTTGGATATCCCATAAACTTGCATAAAACAGACCTTACCTCGAGCTTGTTCGGATTTTGCTTTTTAACATAGGCCGGACAACCCCATATCTTAACTCGTTTAAGAGATGGTCTCTTCCCATTCCATATCTCATATGGAGTGGTGGGCACGGATTTGGTCGGAACCCTATTCAATAGGTATGCAGCTGTTTCAAGTGCATAACCCCAAAAGGAAATAGGTAACTCAGCAATACTCTTCATAGAGCGCACCATATCTAATAGGGTGTGATTTCTCCACTCCGAAACTCCATTTTTCTATGGTGTATACGGAGGAGTAAGCTGAGAGAATCCCATTCTCTTTTAAGTAGTCTCCGAATTCCATTCTTATGTATTCTCCTCCCCGATTAGATCGTAGGACTTTAATACTTTTACTCGTCTGGTTCTCAACTTCGTATTTATATTCCTTGAATTTCTTAAAAGATTCAGATTTGTGTTTTATCAGGAACACATGTCCGTATCTTGAGAGATCATCGATGAATGTAATGAAGTACGAGGAACCATTCCTGGCATGTGTAGACATAGGACCGCATACATCGCTATGTATCAGTCCCAAGAGTTTAGTAGCTCTTTCTCCGTGTCCAATAAACAGAGTTTTGGTCATCTTTCCTTTGAGACATGACTTACAAGTTTCATAATATGTAAATTCGAACGGATTCAAATATCCATCTTTGTGTAACTTAGCTAGTCTTGTCGCATTGATATGACCTAGTCTACAATGCCATAAGTAGGCTTCGTTCATTTCTGAACTTTTCCACTTGTGTGTGTTCTGTATATTTAGAACTGTGGTTTGGTTTAGAACGTATATACCGTTACACAATGTACCAAACCCAATCAACACTTGATTTAGGAAAATGTTTGTAACATTATCCTCTAGTGCATAGTTATATCCTTCTTTATGCAACAAAGAAACTGATATAATATTGCACATCATTTTTGGTACGTAATAACAGTCGTTCAGAATTATTGTATTACCATTTGGTAACACTAGGTGATATTCGCCAACTGCCTTGGCTGCAACAATTGCACCATTCTCTACTACTAAAGACTTATCACCCTTTCCTAGTTCTCTACCTCTATTTAGCCCATGTATCAAATTACATACGTGGGATCCTAATCCGGTATCTAATACCCAGGACGTGGAGCATACTGAGAAACAGTTCTCGGTTACGAACACACCCGAAGATGATACATCAACATGCTTATTCTGTAAGTCGATGTCGTGCACCCCGCGGGTTCGCGGGAAGGCGGAAAACGTAAAAAACGATTTTTACGGGCGTCGCAACACCGACTTGAACCCCAGGATCGATGCTAAACCCTAACTAGCAAACTACTATGAGGTTAACTACTAGAACAGAATGTTATACCTCATGAATTCATGTCCTCCGGGTCTTCTTGTCTATGTCCTCCTCCTCGTCATAGGCTCCAAGGATCGATGCTTCCTTGTCGACCTCCTCAAGTTAAAGACGATCCACCCGAGAGTCTATAGTACGGGATTCTATCTTAAATCCGAGGAAACTAGGGCACCTAGTTCGCTACACTAGATGACCTAGGTGATGTAGAGAGTATAGCTGGATTGGTATGTCTCTCATAGCCTTAGGTTTCTCAACACATGAGGCATGAAAGGCTAGAGGTAGAAGATTGCAAGCTTGAGGAAAAATGGTGAAGAGTTAGCATGAGAATGGAGAGTGTACTCTCTTGTGAATTATGAACCATGGAAAAATGCAATAGAATAAATCTTATCACACATCAAGCATCGTTCATGAGTCATCATGGTGAGTCATGGCAAGAAAACCCTCCATGTGTCACCAAGAGCCATGCTCCATATAATGCAAACCTCCACCTCATAATGTAATTAATCATTTAACCTAAATAATTAATACAAAATATGAGGTGTCATCTTCTAGAAACAATCTTGAGTAAATTACGAGAATGCCCCTAATCCATATATACATACCCGTATCCGTATTCCGAAAATACGAATCAAAAGAGACGAAAACAATCCATCAATATAATACTAGGATCCGGCTTAAACCAAAGCCTACTAGTATTATCCGCCCGAACATCATACGTGCACAAGTACACGTATGTGATCGAAGCCCTGCCGTCAAACCATACGGCCTCTAAATCTTTTGCCCGATGTAGGGAAACCCTCTGTGTGGGACTCTAAAGACTCAACACTACGCTGGCAGTGGGTTTAACCACAAGCCGTAAGCGGTACTTGCTGCATGTAACAGATACCCAGGTATCTGTCGATAAGAAAGCCGATGAGCAAACTCATCCGAACTCCTACTGAGCTTATCTGTGACAATCTCCGTACAGTCCGGTCTGTTCGTCTAAGAGTATCGCATATCGGGCCCAGGGGGGCGGAAATCGTCAGACCTCTAATAGCGCAATAAGTCGCGTCGGAGTGTAGCCCAAAACATCCTGAGAAACTATTGGAGTAGCAACCAGTAAATTTCGCTTTCTTTGGCCAAGGACTTTGTGTAATGGCTTTCCGAATACAGCGCGGCATCAACCCCAAATACTGGGAGAGACGAATCTTAACTAACCGTCACTGCCTCCAAGTGTTTCGGGACTGCACCCAACTACTACCTGTTTGCATGACTCCTTTGCGCCGTGGGAGGGTAGTAATCTAAGAACAGTGGGAACACACTAGAGGCAAAGTAGCAGAGTCAAGTCGACGGACTAAGCCGTACTCATGTCACCCGGGAACTGCTACCCGACGATATGTATAGTACCCACCAGCAGTCCCCTACGAGTCCTGTCCAGTGTACTCATAACCCAATGAGCACCTGCATACTATCTCCAGTATGATGTACTAATGGCTGTGGGACACACCATCTCCCATGCTGGGATGAGAAGCGTATACACTAGTCTACTCTGAAGTATCGATGCCCTGTCTCGATAATCCTATGACTAGGGACCTGTATAAGGATGTGCTTATAGACTACCCAGCCCCTACCAGTGTGACTGCCATCATAACGCTGGTAGTCAAGCAAAGATCCAAAGGGCTCTACCAATATGTATAAGAGATATGCAAAAAAGAAACACATGCACATACATACCAGGTAGCATACTGCCATTTCGAGCAAGACTGTTACTATATCCGTGTATATTCCTGTTAATTATGTATATGCCCTAGAGGCCATTGTTGTACATATGATGTATATTATAGTGGATGCTTGGATATATATAGAGAGGACTTTCTTGCTCGATATGATAGTATGCTATCTGGTTTCACTTTGTCTAAACATGTTGACTTGTATTGGTTTACTGTCTTGCTCTCACATGTTGATAAAGCCCTTAGGATATGTAATTGACAACTAGAACTATGATGCAGATCATACTAGTGGGGCCAGGGTAGTCCAAGAGTACATGAAATAATACAACGGTGGATATAACCTTAACCCGGATATGCCCCGCAAAAGAATATTACAACATATTACAATTTACATCGAATGAAAGATAAAAACTCTCATCTCACATCCCCGGCTATTCATCCACGACGATCCAATGAAGTTCATATACACAAACCAATATATCCATTACAGAAATGTGCAACCCCCAACTAACCGACATACTAGCAATTAGCGGAGGTTTACAAACACATCAAATAACCCGATTAGCAAATAACTTAGAATTTTGATCGACAACCTTTTTCCGTGTCTACCCCAAATGCAAGCCAGCACTGAAAAGACCTGGGCAGAAACAAAAAATACAGGAAAACAGAACACCCAAAAATAAGACACTGTGTAAATACGAGTCAACTCGGAGTCGACTCGGCCGTGGATCCGCGGCGGATTTCACCAATCTGCCGCGCTTCCGCGGTAGTGTCACCGAGTTAGCAACTCGTATTTCTCCAGTATTCTTAGAATTCCCTGCTATGAATTTTCATACCTACGAAATAATTTTTTCGACAAGTTTAAAATCGACAGAAACTTTAGGGAAGCGGGGTTATGTTTTCGTGTTTTTCCGACGATCGAACTTCTAATTAGTTTCTAACAACCTAGTAAAGGTTTAGTAGGCTCTGATACCACTGTAAGTCCATGTCACGCACCCCACGTGTTCGCGGGGAGGCGGAATATATGAAAAACAATTATCAAAGCTTCGTAACACGGACTTGAGCACACGGATCGTGTCTAAACCATTACTAGCAAACTACGAGAGGTTTAACTACTCAGATTCGAAGTTATACCTCACGTTACTTGTCCTTCAGGTCTTCATCGTTGTCCTCTACACCTCGTCGGCTCTATGGAACATGGGTATCTCAACGGCCTCCTCGAGTCAAAGATGATCCACCCGAGAGTCTATAGTCCGAGCTCCTATCTCGAATCTGAGATAACTACGGCTTCTAGTTTGCTAATCTAGAAGTCCTAGAGGGTGTAGAGTATTTATATGGATTACTTAGTCACTTAAACCCTAGGATTCTCAACTCATGAGAGCTTTTAGGGTTTGAGGAAGAAGATGAAGACTTGAGGAGAGAGAAGTGTTTTGTGATAATGAATGAACCATTCTCACATGTGAATATCATGAAGCATAATAATATCATCAAAATAAATATCTAGCTAATATTCATCATGCTTCATTTAATTCACAAGGTGAATCATCTAATGAGTCACCTAATGAGTCATGGATCATTTAATGAAACTTACACCTCATCCTCCAACTTATTTAGTTTAAATCATAAAAGAAATAAACACAAATGAGTCACCTCCTTCTAGAAGCTTCCCGACAAATTACGAGACTGCCCCTCCCATCCGTATTTCCGAAAAACACGGATAATCTTTGACTGAATAAATCCATTTGTATAATACTGGAATCTGGCTTAAACCAAAGCCCTCTATTATTATCTGCCCGATCATAGTACGTGCACAAGTGTACGTAAGTGATCGCGGCCCTGCCGTAAAACCATACGACCTCTACACCTTTTGCCCGGTGCAGGGAAACTCTCTATGTAGGACTCTAAAGACTCGACACTATGCTGGCATTGGGTTTGTTAGTTATATGTATGCCCTAGAGGCCATTACTGTACATATGATGTATATTGTAATGGATGCTTGGACATATATAGGGAGGACTTTCTTGCTCGACAAGATAGTATGCTATATGGTTGTACTTTATCTTAACATGTACTCTGATTGTCTCTATGTTACTTGTTGATAAAGCCCTTAGGATATGTACTCGACTACTGGGACTATGATGAGATCATACAAATCGGGCCACGGTAGTCGATGAGTATATCCTATAACAGTTCTAGTCGAGGGTGTATCGAGACAGGGCATCGATAAACCAGAGTAGACTAGCATATACGCATCTTGACCCATATGATGGGCGATGGATGATCCCATATCCATCGGTGTTTGACATCAAGGATGGTGTACGGGTGCTCAGTAGAGACTGGGTACACTGGACGGACTCGCCGAGAACTCCCAGATGGTATTATACCTCACGTCAGATGGAAGTTCTCCGGTGACACTGGTACATAGTAGTTTGTTGACCCGAGATCGTCATAGAGTCTTGTGTGATTCCCACTGTGCTTTGATTTCCATCATACCACGTCCAAGAGGGCGTGCAAAAAGGTGGCTTTTGGGTACATTCCCGAATCACATGGAGGCAATGAGCGATAGGAGGGGATTCTTCTCTCCCGGTATAGGGAGTTGATGTTGTGCTGTGTTCGATTGGCTATAACCGGAAATCCTAGTCCAGGGTTGCTGAGATTTACTGGTAAATGTTATCAGTAGTTTCTCGAACTGTTATAGACCTCATATCGACACGACTTATCGAGCTACTGGGGTCTGACGTTTACCACCCATAGGCGAGATATGCGACATATCAGACGACGAGACCGGACTGTACGTGAGTGTTACTGATTGGATTCACAGGAGAATATACAGGCTTGCTTGTTGATATTCTGAGCGCTCAATACCTGTGTGGCTGTTACGTTTAGCTGACCACTTGTAGCCTGTGGGTGTTTGATATGATCATCACCTACTGCCGGCGTATTGATGATTCTTTAGAGTCCTACACAAAGGTTTCTTGGCTCAGGCAAAATGGACTAGGAGCATGAATATGTGATATGTGCGGGACCGAGGATAATGCGGTATGTGATACCGTATTGGATTCTAGCGATATGAGATATCGGCCGGGTATATGTGATATAGCCGGGTCATCGTATTAGTCGGTTATATGCGATATAGCCGGATTGTCGGATCAAGTGTTGATTCGATAATTTAATGTATAATATTATATATGATATATTAAATTACATTAACTAATATTAGCTCACTAAAAGATTCTTTTTCTCACTCGGGTAATACAATGATATATATGCGATATATGTTAAATGTATTATTTTGTATTGTTACAATAAATATTATATATGTGATATGTAATATTGTAACATGATATGATAACTAATACAACATGATTAGTGGAGATTAAACAAGATTAGGGTTTGATTTTGGTTAATGCTTTCTAGAAGTTTCTAGAAGGTTTTTATTTTGTCATGGAAAAGATATTTATAAATGACTCATCTTTAACCTAACCCAAACCCTACACCCTTGGTTAATTCACTACAAAGGTTTTGCAACCATGGTTGCATTATTGATCATTATCTTCTTTCATTGTTCATCACAAAAGGATTCTATCATCTTCTTCCTTGAGTTCCTTCTTTGAAAAAGCTTTCTAGCTTTTTGCTAAGTGATGAAAGTGAGTGAGAATATGAAAACAAATGAGAGCAAAAATCCTACTTCATCATCCTCATCTACCCTTTCCATTTAGATGAGGGTGTTCACTTCATTTTGTGAGTGAGAGCTTGTGTTAATGAAACTTCAAGGTAGATCATCTATGTTATCGTAGATCGGAAGCAAGACTGCATCTTTCTCTTCGTGGAGCCTCTCCACAGTCCGGAACATGATGATCGCAGCGAAGGGACCTCAACACGGAGCTTAAGAAGTGAAGGATCGGATTTACAAATGTTGTAATCCCTCTCACTCAGTGTTAAATTGTTTAACATGCTTGTTTTCACCTGAACTCTAGTTTAAAGATCCGGTTTTGGGTTGTTCGGCACGGCTAAATTTTTAATCGAGCATGGTTGATGCCTCGTAGAACCTTGTGAGCGTGCCTAGCAACCCTAAAGTGGTATCAGAGCCAAGCTAGAGCTTTAGGCGTAGTCTGAGCGAAGTTTAAAGTCCGATCGAACCCGGATACCCCGATACGAACCCTTCTCTGGACAATTTTCAAAAATATGATTTTTTATGAATTAAAAATGCTCAGAAAATTAATCAGGAAAAACTAAGAATTACTGTGAAGTACGACCCACTAATGCTCTTATATGACCGTGGAACCGCGGCCAAACCAAGGGTTCCTCGGCTGTTCCGCGGCCAAAATTATGACTTAGTCCCTCATACTTCATATATTTATTCTTAGGTCCTTTCTTGTCATTTTGTTTCTTGGAATTTTTAATTCCACTCAAGTGTTGAGTTTTCTAGGGTTGTATTGGGGACTCGTTGATTCGATCGGATAATTTAACTTTGTTTAGTTTGTCCGAGTAATTTTTAGATCGTGTTAAAAAGTTCAACCAGATATCAATAACTCACTTTTTCCCCTGCCGGAAAATTTCCAAGCGTTGGATTTTTTCGTAGTTTAAAAACGTTCTAAGTCGTGCAAGTAACGCGGTGGACCCTCTAGAAGACAACAAACCTTAACTCGAATATGTGACCGTCTTGAACTGCCTCTAAACCTTAGGTTTTGTGGCAGTACGACGTGCCACATGTGAGGCGTTGGCTTGACCCTTCTACGGCTGGACCATTGGTACTATGGCATGTGATGGATATTTTTAAACTAATTTCAATTGTTGAGAACTATTTTGGAAAACTTGGATGTTTGATTATTCGATCGGAAAGTTTAACATTTTCTATTTATCTGGAATGTGATACAATATTTGGAATCCACATGTAGTTATGAGATAACTAATTTGAATGTTGTAAATCTAGCAGTTCAATCTCAGATGATCGGTTGCCACGGGATTTTGATGCGATCAAAATTCCGTCGCAATCACGTTGCGTACGCGGATACTCGCCGGGTAAACTTAATAGATAGCCACACCCCATAGCCCCGACCAAGTGACTATAGGAGAACCCCGTCGCCGAAAGCATCCGTTCGGGGGCTCGCGGCAGCGGTGTTCCGCCTTAGTGTACTTCGTCGACGGTATCTGGGGGTGCGGCCGTCTACTAAAGTTTGCGACGAGCATTTGATCAGGATGTCGGGAATCCTGTTGAATTGCCCGACTTGATATTGAAAAGAGTTTTCGATAATGAGACTAAAATGCGGGGTTTATAATTGTTAGGCATGCGATGTCTAAGGAATTCAATTGGTTAGGCATGTGATGTCTAAGGAGGTTGCGGATTCCAACTGTTGTAGTTTTACACTTTCTTTTCTGTGACCGTAAGCGTAGTATGTGGTGTATCGCCGGCTTCGTTGCTATACATCAACGACAATCGGGATACACATACTTGCTTATGTTGATGATATGAGATATTATTTGTTGCTGTGATATGTTATATTGGATCGCCGCGTTCTGAATAGCCGGGGGTTTTATGTGAGATGAGAGTTTTTTCTTTTTCATTCATGTAAAATTCATATGTATGTAATATTCTTTTATTAGGGCACTTCCGGGCTGAGGATGATGTCACCTTTGAATATTATTTACTTTTCCGCATTAGGTAGACCCAAGGCGGGGAGAACAAGTAACCGGGTTCTAGGGTCCAGTGGGAGACCATCTCGAGGAGTCGAGACTGGGTGTCCTAACCCTAGAATTGGCAGTGTTGCTTGCCGCTCTCGTAGGGGTCTAGGGATTTGGGTTTGGCTATTCATCGCGACCGTGGAATCCGTGTTTTATACAGGCTCATATTAAAACACGGACGTCCTAGTATATCCAATATTTCATATATGTTTCTTCTGCTGCAATGTTCTGTGATGAGATCATATTACTGCCTGAGACGAATGCTTATATTATATATATGAGATATATGTTATATTGCAGATTTCGTTTCAAATGTGATTCTTATGAAGTATAATTAAATGGGACTTCATTAATGAGATTAATGAAAATAAAAGAAACCTAAGATGTTGTAGAAACTTGTTTAAAAACTGGTAGCTCTAGTTCTTGCTTTGCATAGCGGTGTTCCTTGTAGAACATGTTGGTGTATATGCCCTAGGGGCCATTATTGTATCATACTAGTTTGTATATTACTTAATGGAAGCTTGGGATATTCACATGTATATAACAGTCTTGCTAAACATGGTAGTATGCTACTTGGTTTTTTTATCTTAATATGTGAGCATACGTATTGATAGAGCTCTTAGGATCTTGCTTGACTACCAGCGTTGTGATGGCAGTCACACTAGTGGGGGCTGGGTAGTCTACAAGCACATCCTTATTCAGGTCCCTAGTCGTAGGATTATCGAGACAAGGCATCGATACTCCGGAGTAGACTAGTGTGTACGCTTCTCATCCCAGTTGGGAAGATGGTCTGTCCCACAGCCGTCAGTACGTTGTACTGGAGAAAGTATGCAGGTGCTCGTTAGATTACGGGTACACCGGACAAGACTCACAGGGAACTTTTGGTTGTTTTATACCAGTCGTCAGTTAATAGTTCCCAGGTGACATGAGTACAGCATAGTCCGCAGACTTGACACTGCTACTTCGCCTCGAGTGTGTCCCACTGTTCTTAGATTGCTACCCTACCATGGCTCAAAGGAGTCGTGCAAACAGGTAGCAGTTGGGTGCAGTCCCGAGCACTTGGAGGCAGTGGCGGTTAGACAGGATTCGTCTCTCCCGGTATTGGGGGTTGATATCGCGCTGTGTCAGAGAGCCATTACGCAAAGTCCCTGGCCAGGGCAAGCAAGATTTGCTGGTAGGTTCCAGTAGTTTCTCAGGGTGTAATGGGCTTCACTCTGACACGACTTATACCGCTATTAGGGGACTAACGCTTGCCGCCCCCTAGGCCCGATATGCGATAGTCTTAGACGAACAGACCGGACTGTGCGGAGATTGTCACATCAGACTCAGTAGGAGTTCGGATGGGTTTCCTCATCGGCCTTCTTATCGACATCTACCTGGGGACCGTTACGTACAGCTAGTACCGCTTGCGGTCTGTGGTTAAACCCACTGCCAGCGTAGTAGTCGAGTCTCTAGAGTCCCACACAGAGAGTTTCCCTACTCCAGGCAAAACGATATAGAGGTCGTATGGTTTTACGAAAAGGGTTCGTACGCATACGTGTGTTTACGCACGTACGACATCCGGACAGTTTTTACTAGCCGGCTTTGGTTTAAGCCAGTTTCTAGTATCCGGTTATTGGATTTGCGCGAGAAGCTTCTAGAAGATGGTGACTTGGGGGTTAAGGTGGCATATGCATTAAATGAGATTAGTGAGTCATTTGAGTGATTCATCCATGTCATTAATGCATCATAAATGCTTAATGACTCATGGAGATGAATCACCCTCTTGTATTTATTAAGCATGATGATTAATCCTTTATTTTCTTTTATTGGATAAATGATAATGCTTGATATATATTATGATAGCTCATTATCTCATCTCATTCTCTTGCTCACTTTCTCTCTCCTCAAGCTCTCTTTCTTCAAACCCTAATCCTCCCCTCTCATGTGTTGAGACCTAGGATTAGAGTAGACTACTTAATCCTTAACCATTCTCTATATCACCTAGGTTACTTAGATTAGCGATTTAAGAAACCTAGTTACCTCAAGTTAGAGGTGAAGCTTGTAGTAAAGCTCTCGGGTGGATCTTCTACTACATAGAGAAGGCCAGAGAGGACGTGGAGAACGACAAGACGAAGGACTCGGTTCTACTGTTATAATCACTTTTCATAGTAGTTGTTAACTTCTATGATTCTTGTTAGTTATTGTTTAAGCAAAGATTCTCGGTTAGTCGATGTTTACGCCTAAAACAAGATCGTTTTTCATTATTCCGCGTCCCCGCAAGTCGTGGGGTGTTGTACATCGACTTACAGTGGTATCAGAGCCTCGCTAAACAATAATTAACTCATTAGCAAATTCGTATGAATTTCGAACGCAAAACGAACCAAAAAACAACATCGATATCACAAGTTTCTGTCGAATTTTAAACAGGCTCTAAAAATTTTTCAGGTTGCTGCAGAGTAACAAGTATAGAAAGATAAGAACACTGGAGAAAAATGGGTTAGTGAATCGGCCATACAGCCGCGGAACCGCGACCGATCCCACCGATCCGCCGCGGATCCACGGCCGAGTTGGGGCCAATTCGACCCAGTTTGCTCCTGTTATTCTTTTGTGATATTGTTGTGTTTTCTTGAATGTTTATTTTCTGCTCAAAGTCTCAGGTGCACAGAGAAGTTTTGGGAGTAGAATATGATATGTTTGCTCGATCGAAATTATATGATGTTTGCTAATTTGATTATATCTGTGTTTGTATAATGTGTTCGTAAACCTCCCCTAACTGCTAGTATGTCGGTTGGCAGGGGGTTGCACATTTCTGTAATGGTTTTTACTGTTTATGGTTGTGAACTCTTTCGGACTGTTGTGATGTTTAGCCGGGGTTTGAGATGGGTTGTTATATTCATTCATTCAATGTAATTGTAATATGTTGTAATATTATTTTGCGGGGCGCATCCAGGTTGCGGTTGTAGCCACCGTTGTATTATTTCATTTTACTGTTTTTGCTCCTAGGATAGACCCAAGGTGGGGTGCACAAACTACCGGGTACTTTGAAGTGTTTAGTGGCCTACTCACTTTGTTGAGGGAGACCGTTTCACTTCGGGTATTTGGCGGGTAGTTTGCCGTACCCGTAGGGGACTTAGGTGGGGTAATGGCTATTCATCACAGCTGTGTAATCCGTCTTTTGTTACAGGCTCAAAACAAACGCGGATTGCTTGTAAATCCAATAAAGTGCATATGAGATCTGGAATGCCTATTATTGCGTCAGACGAATGTACAATATCTATATATGATAGCTATTTAGACATCACTTATGTTTTACACCCACGCTAGCCCAGCCCCCGCTCTGCCGTTAGTTAAGTAACCTAACGGGTGATGACGGGACCCCGTGGCGAATGCGGATGGCATAAGAGGACGTTGTATTTTCGTTGTTTTCTGCAATGATAGGTTAATGATGGGACACATTATTTATAATGCAAAGAAAATAAACCAAAAGATGAATCGTTGGAACAATTTAAAAGAAACCACTCGGTTATTTTAAAACAGAAGATATTTTTTAATTGCGGAGCTTTAACCACTCCTTCTAAAAAGCTATCAGGTTCCTTCGGTCATATCAAGTTCACTACGTTCACGGTTTCGCCAAAACCATTCGTAGCCCTCCGTCATTTCATTTGGGTATTCAGTAGTATTCAAGCTATGTATTTTGACCAACGCCAAGGCATAGTGTTTGGTAGCTGCTGGGTATTCATTTGTTGCATAGATAGATGAGTTGGTTTGGAACAGTCGTATTATCATTTTGGCCAACGTCAAGGATATGTACGGATGGGTTCAAATTAACAAGATAATGATGGGTAGAACTTGACATGTGACTTATGACATTTTGACCAACGCCAAGGTCATAAGAGCATGGGGCAAAAATATATATCGGGAATTTCTAAAGAAACTGAAATTTGCAAAGAGTTGCATACCATTTGGAGTTTGATGAATGTTGGTAGGATTCCTTCAACATTATCATACGATGATATTTGGATCCCGATCCTACTGTGAGTATATGCTACTCATCAGGATATTCTTCACTTAACGATCAATGCTATAAACCAAGTAGGTGTCAAGAAAGGTGTCAGCGGGGTTACGCCCCCAGAGAAAAGAGGTTATTTAATTAAGGAACTTCGCGATAGCATTGGAAAACCTCCCTCGAAGTACCGACACCAGCCTGGCTGAACGGTTAAGCAAGTATTGTACAGTGAGAATAGTCCTGGCTAATTCTTCTTTTATGGTTTGAGGAAGGATTCGAGAAACAGTGGGAGCCATCCAGTTTAGATAAATTAAAAACCATTTTAAACTTGCAAGAGCATCATGCTAAAGAGTTTTCTTCTCTCTCTCCTAATTGCAGCGACCCTGAAAATGACTGGACCTAAGTTACTTTTAGAGAAAAATATACTAACAGGGCCAAACTATACAGATTGGCTGTGGAATGTCAAAATGGCTTTGACCTATGACAAATTGGGGTACGTCCTCACCGCTTAGGCACCTGCTGTCCCTGGTCCCAAATCCAGTAATGCAGATAAGGAAATCCGCAAAACCTGGGAGTATGATTGCGCGAAAGCCAAGTGCATCGTGCTTGCCTCGATGAACAATGAACATCAGAGGAGGCACGAGGATATGGAACTAGACGCCATATTTCTCCATACAAAAGAACTTTATGGAGAGCAATCTCGTATAGCAAGATACGAGACCTCTAAGAATTTGTTTCGAGCGAGGTTGGCTGTCGGATCATCGGTAGGAGAACATGTCCTAAAGATGATTGGCTACATAGAAGTGCTCGCAGACCTTGGGACGACTTTGGATAATGAGCTCTATACAGACCTTATTCTCCAGACCCTTCATTCCACCTACGCCCAGTTTATTCTGAACTTCAAAATTCAAAGAAAAGAAGTTGAACTTCCGGAACTCCTGAACATGTTAAGGAGTGCAGAGGGCACCTTGCAGAAGGCAAGGGAAACACCCGCTATGTTTGTTAGCGGTGCTTCTTCTTCCGGGTCCAAGGCTAGGGCCAAAGGAAGGAAAAAGAAGGCCGCCCCCAAACCTAGAGGAGGTGTAAGTAAGGTGGGAGGGAAGGGAAAGAAAAAGTTTGCAGTACCGGTAGTGGGCCAGGATGAGTGCTTCCATTGTCACAGGAAAGGGCACTGGAAGAAGGATTGCAAGGCGTGGAACGCCAAGAACCAGGAAACGAAGCAAGCTGTGGCTTCGACTTCAGGTGTGTTTGTAATTGAGAATTGTCTGTAAATCAACTCTACTTCCTGGGTATTGGATATCGGACCAGGATCTCATATTTGCAATTCATTGCAGGCACTGAGAAACCGTAGAGTGCTGAAGGATGGTGATATGACCCTGAAGGTTGCTAACGGAGCTAGCGTGGGAGCTGTGTCCGTAGAGGATTATCACCTGGGATTGATGAGTGGACACATTTTGGTTTTACATAACTATTTTTGTGTACCCAGCTTAACGTGTAATATCATATATGTTTCCTTGTTATCAAATAAAGGTTATGATTTCACGTTTGTAAGTGATGTTGTCAACATCCACCTTAATTATAGTTTGATTGGGTCCAGTACACTGGAAAACGGTATATATGTGTTAAACCAACTCCAAATTTTCAATGTCCAGAACACACTAAAAAGAAAGTCTCCAGATTTAAATAAAGCTTTCTTATGGCATTGTAGACTGAGTCACATCAATGAGAGAAGGTTGACTAAGTTACATAGAGAAGGATATTTGGACTCATTCGAATATCAAACTTATGCCACTTGTCAATCTTGTCTCAAAGGAAAGATGACAAAGACTCCATTTACTGGACATGGAGTAAGAGCGAGTGAGCTCTTAGGACTCATACACAGCGATGTATGTGGTCCAATGTCTACACATGCAAGATGTGGTTTTTCCTATTTCATTACTTTCACGGATGATTACTCAAGGTACGGATTCATTTATCTGATGAAACATAAATGCGAGGCTTTTGAGAAATTCCAAGAGTACAAGAATGAAGTAGAAAACCAAACCGGCAAAAGTATCAAGACACTAAGATCTAATCGAAATGGTGAATACTTGAGTGCCGAGTTCCTAGGTTACCTAAAAGAGAAAGGAATTCTCTCTCAGCTTACTCCTCCATACACTCCACAGCATAACGGTGTATCGGAGAGACGGAATCGAACCCTATTAGATATGGTACGTTCCATGATGAGTAATGCTGAGTTACCGCGATCTATTTGGGGTTATGCGCTAGAATCAGCGGCATATCTTTTGAACATGGTACCTACCAAGACTGTGCCTACCACGCCATATCAGATTTGGAGTAGGAAGAAACCCTATCTTCAGTATCTGAAAATATGGGGATGTCCAGCTTTTGTTAAAAAGCAGCATGTGGACAAGCTCGAGGCACGATCAGTAAAGTGTAAGTTTGTGGGATATCCAAAGAACTCCAAGGGGTATCTATTCTATTACGTAGAGGAACAAAAGATGTTTGTTTCTCGTAATGCTCATTTTCTAGAATATCAGTTTTTAGAAAAGGAAATAAATGGGAGCGAAATAGAACTGGAAGAAATTCCAGAACCACAAACTAATACTGAAAGTTTGGTAGAACAAGTAGTTCAAGAAGAACAGGACATTCCCGCACCCCTCCGCAGGAGTAGTAGGCCGTCTCATCCGCCTGAGAGATACTACGGTTTTCTCATAGATGGGGATATAGAGGATTGCATCATAGATGATGGTGAACCTACTGTCTTCCAGCAGGCCATCCAGAGCGGCGACTCGGTACGATGGCTAGATGCAATGCGGACCGAAATGGAGTCCATGTACACCAACAAAGTATGGACTTTGGACTTTGCTCCAGATGAGGTAAAACCCATAGGATGCAAATGGATCTTCAAGAAAAAGATTGGTGTAGATGGACAGGTGGAAACCTATAAGGCTAGACTTGTTGCAAAGGGTTTTCGTCAAAGACCTAGTTTGGACTAGGACGAAACTTTTTCTCCAGTGGCTATGCTCAAATCCATTTGAGTCCTTCTTGCTATTGCTGCCTTCCATGATTATGAAATCTGGCAGATGGACGTAAAGACGGTTTTTCTGAATGGAAATTTAGAAGAGTGCGTCTATATGGATCAGCCAGAGGGTTTCAATCAGAGTAGGAGCAGCGGGAAAGTATGCAAGTTGCTTAATTCCATTTATGGACTGAAGCAGGCATCGCGGAGTTGGAACAGTCAAAGAATATGACTTTATCAAAAATCCAGATGAACCGTGCATATATAGTAAAGTTGTAGCAAGAACTGTCATATTCCTCGCCTTGTACGTGGATGACATTCTATTGATAGGAAATGACATTCCTATGCTACAATCTGTCAAAGGATTCTTGTCACACAGGTTCTCCATGAAAGACCTGGGTGATGCCTCTTACATTCTGGGGATCTGGATCTATCGTGATAGATCCAAGAGGATGTTGGGACTTTCGCAGTCCAGGTATATCGACACTGTACTGAAATGATTCAGTATGGAAGATTCTAAGCGCGGTAATCTACCGGCTTGTCACGGAATCACCCTATCCAAAGAGATGTCTCCCAAGACTGATTTGGAAAGGGAACGCATGTCTATTATACCCTACGCTTTTGCGGTAGGCTCTATAATGTATGCGATGTTGTGCACCAGACCCGATGTAGCTTACGCACTGAGCATGGTAAGCCGGTATCAGTCAGACCCAGGGGAGAAACACTGGATAGCAGTAAAGAACATTCTCAAGTACCTGAGGAGGACTAAGGAGATGTTCTTGGTTTACGGCGGAAAAGTCCTCAGGATGGAGGCCTATGCTGATTCCGGCTTCCAGAGTGATAAGGACGATTCCAAGTCCATGTCAGGTTATGTCTTTACCCTCAATGGAGGGGCGGTGTGCTGGAAGAGTTCCAAGCAGGACACCGTTGCTGACTCGACGATGGAAGCAGAGTATATTGCTGCTTGCGATGCCGCAAAAGAAGCGGTCTGGATGAAGAAGTTCCGAATAGAACTTCAGGTGGTTCCTACCATTGTTGATCCAATACCTCTGTATTGTGACAACAACGGAGCTATAGCTTTAGCGAAGGAACCAAGGTCCCATCAGAAGTCCAGACACATCTTAAGGCGGTATCCCCTGATCAGGGAGACCATTGATCGTCGGGAGATCGAGGTTCGGAGAGTTGCTACTGAAGAGAACATTGCTGATCCATTCACAAATGCCCTACCTCAGATTCAGTTTGAAAGGCTACTCGAGATCATCGGTCTTTGATATGCAAGTACATGGCCCTAGTGCAAGTGGGAGATTGTTAGTGTATATGCCCTAGGGGCCATTATTGTATCATACTAGTTTGTATATTACTTAATGGAAGCTTGGGATATTCACATGTATATAACAGTCTTGCTAAACATGGTAGTATACTACTTAGTTTTTCTATCTTAATATGTGAGTATACGTATTGATAGAGCTCTTAGGATCTTTCTTGAATACTAGCGTTGTGATGGCAGTCACACTAGTGGGGGCTGGGTAGTCTATAAGCACATCCTTATTTAGGTCCCTATTCGTAGGATTATCGAGACAGGGCGTCGATACTCCGGAGTAAACTAGTGTGTACGCTTCTCATCCCAGTTGGGGAGATAGTCTGTCCCACAGCCGTCAGTACGTCGTACTGGAGATAGTATGCAGGTGCTCGTTAGATTACGGGTACACCGGACAGGACACACAAGGAACTGTTGGTTGGTTTTATACCAGTCGTCAGTTAAAAGTTCCCAGGTGACATGAGTACAGCATAGTCCGCAGACTTGACACTGCTACTTCGCCTCGAGTGTGTCCCACTGTTCTTAGATTGCTACCCTACCACGGCTCAAAGGAGTCGTGCAAACAGGTAGTAGTTGGGTGCAGTCCCGAGCACTTAGAGGCAGTGGCGGTTAGACAGGATTCGTCTCTCCCGGTATTGGGGGTTGATATCGCGCTGTGTCAGAGAGCTATTATGCAAAGTCCCTGGCCAGGGCAAGCGAGATTTGCTGGTAGGTTCCAGTAGTTTCTCAGGGTGTAATGGGCTTCACTCCGACACGACTTATACCGCTATTAGGGGGCCGACGCTTGCCGCCCCCTAGGCCCGATATGCGATAGTCTTAGACGAACAGACCGGACTGTACGGAGATTATCACATCAGACTCAGCAGGAGTTAGGATGGGTTTCCTCATTGGCCTTCTTATCGACATCTACCTGGGGACCGTTATGTACAGCTAGTGCTGCTTGCGGTCTGTGGTTAAACCCACTGCCAGCGTAGTAGTCGAGTCTCTAGAGTCCCACACAGAGAGTTTCCCTACTCCAGGCAAAACGATATAGAGGTCGTATGGTTTTACGACAAGGGTTCGGACGCATACGTGTGTTTACGTACGTACGACATCCGGACAGTTTTTACTAGCCGGCTTTTGTTTAAGCCAGTTTCTAGTATCCGGTTATTGGATTTATACAGTCTAAAGTTTTTCCGTGTTTTCACGGATAGGAGGGGCGTTCTCGTAATTGCGCGAGAAGCTTCTAGAAGATGGTGACTTGGGGGTTAAGGTGGCATATGCATTAAATGAGATTAGTGAGTCATTTGAGTGATTTATCGATGTCATTAATGCATCATAAATACTTAATGACTCTTGGAGATGAATCACCCTCTTGTATTTATTAAGCATGATGATTAATCCTTTATTTTCTTTTATTGGATAAATGATAATGCTTGATATATATTATGATAGCTCATTATCATATCTCATTCTCTTGCACACTTTCTCTCTCCTCAAGCTCTCTTTCTTCAAACCCTAATCCTCCCCTCTCATGTGTTGAGACCAAGGATTAGAGTAGACTACATAATCCTTAACAATTCTCTATATCACCTAGGTTACTTAGATTAGCGATTTAAGAAACCTAGTTACCTCAAGTTAGAGGTGAAGCTTGTAGTAAAGCTCTCGGGTGGATCTTCTACTACATAGAGAAGGCCGGAGAGGACGTGGAGACCGACAAGACGAAGGACTCGGTTCTACAGGTATAATCACTTTTCATAGTAGTTGTTAACTTCTATGATTATTGTGTTGGATATAGTGCCCTCAGAGTCAATTATTGGATCACAGGCACGTGATTGCAATGATTAAGGGATGACCTATGCCGGTAGGACAATCTTACTCGAGATGATAGTATGCTATCTGGTTTATCTTTTTCATCGTGTACTGGTTTAGGTGACATTAATGATCACTATTGCACGTTGATAGAGCCCCTAGGATTCTTGCTTGACTACCAGCAGTATGAGGGCTATCATATACGTGGGAGCTGGGGTCTATAAGCAAATCCTGAAAAGGTCCCTAGTCGTGGGAGTTTCGAGACTGGGCATCGATACTCCAGAGTAGAATAGTGTATACAGTCGAGACCCCGACGAGGGGCGGTGGCTGGTCTCACAAGCCACTGGTGTCAGTTGGTTCACCTAAGATGTATACAGGTGCTCATTGGGTTATGAGTACACCGGACAGGACTCGCCGGGAACCTGCTAGTTGGTATTATACCTGACGTCAGATAGCAGTTCCCTGGTGACATGTGTACAGGTTAGTTCATCGACCTGAGATCGTCATTTGTCTCGTGTGAGTTCCCACAGTGCTTTGATTACTACCCTACCACGCTCAAAGGAGATGTGCAAACAGGTTTTAGTTGGGTACAGTCCCGAGCCACATGGAGGCAGTGAGCGGATCTGGAGGGGTTCGTCTCTCCCGGTATTGGGGGTGAGGTCGCGCTGTGTCTAGGAGAGCTAGTACATGAAAAGTCCTTGGCCAAGGCAGGAGATTTACTAGTAGGTATTCCAGTAGTATCTCAGGGTGTTCTGGGCTACACTCCGACACGACTTGTACCGCTTTTGGGGGTCTGACTTTTACCAACCCCCTAGGCCCGCCATGCGATGCTCATAGACGAACTGACCGGACTGTACGAATATTGTCACTCATAGGCTCAGTAGGGTGTCAGGATGAGTTCGCTCATCGATGTCCTACTCAAGTTTCGGGCGAAACGCTGTAGAGGCCGTATAGAGATATGGAAGGGTTCGATCAGATACGTGCGGTATTGTACGGATCATGATCGGACGGAAAGTACTAGCGGGCTTTGGTTTAAGCCGGATCCTAGTATTGTACAGTGTAGATTTTGTCTCTTTGCATTTGTATTCAGTGGGAATACAAATGCGGGTATGTATATACAGTCGCGGGGTTTTCCTGTAATTTTTTACGGGATCAGTTTTTTGAAGTTGCCAGTTTGCATTCCGTTCCGGCCAGTTTTCCTTTGTTCCTTCACCGCCGGAATTTCTGATGGAGGGGGTTATTTGCAAGTTTGCAAATAACTTATTGTGGAGGGGGTTTCTTGCATTTGTGGCTTCATCATCATGAGATTCCATTTTGGTCTCTTCCTTTGCATTAAATGTGATGGTTTGTGATATGATGAGATGAGAAGTGAGTGTGACCATTTTTCTTCTCTTTTATCATGTTTATTCTTTCCTTGCATTATTGCAATTTTACCCTCCAACATTTCCTTATGGGGCCGGCCACTTGTGAGGAGGGGGAGAGAGTTCATTTTTCATGTGGGGAAAAATTATCATTCATCTCATTTTAGCTTGCCACCAAAATTCCAAAGTTCATATCTTGTTCATTCCTCTATCACCAAAGGCAACTTCACCCCAAATGAGACAATGGTTTCTACACTAGTCTACAGCATTCCTTGGACGCGTCGGCTAGCCAACTTCGCGCCCGAGTTGCCTCGGTCCAGAGGTGGGAGCCCGTAAAAGAACCCGGCGATGTGGTGCCCGTTTCGACGAGGAGGCGACGACCGGAGATTCCGCGAGGAGATCGGAGTGGAGACGAAGACCGAAGGACATGGATCGCTTGGTATATCTCTCTACCCATCTTTTAGTTTGCTAGTAGTTAGGTTAATGGCCCGATCCGGGATAAAAGTGCGCGGTGGTGCCGGTTTTCTGGTTTGAAAAGTTTTTCGTTTCCGCATTTCCGGCGTCGGATTGACGGCCGGGGCGCCGCCGTGAACTTACATTGGTATCGGAGATAGGCCATTAACCTAGTCTAGCTTGCTCTATTGTGTTTACAAGTTCGATCGAACAAATTTCCGAAAACCCGATTTCCATTGCACATGTTTCTGTCGAAATTTTTTTGGGCTCTAAAAATTTTTCAAGTTGTTGCAAAAACACGTGCAGGTAATTCTAAGAAATCTGAGAAAATTTCGTCGCGTGACGTCACCTTTCCACCGCGGAACCGAGGCCAAAACCACCCATTGGCCGCGATTCCGCCGCAAGGTAGACTGTTCATGTGACCAAATTTTTATAGTGGGCTTATGAGTTGAAAATGGGGTTTTTGGAACATTCTTTTTGGGCCCAGATTTTCTGTTAGTGCTACAGTAGTGCTTGGGGCCCACTTCGGTATATTTGATCGATCGAAAAGTTTAAACATGTTAGTTCACAGTATTTACATTATATCTGCGACCGTGAATGTCATTTGATCGGTAAATCCTGTCTAACTGCTATAGCCCTTTTAGACGGATTTGCGAACGTGACATTCACATTGATGTTCTGTGTTGTGCTGTGATGTTGCGGATTGGTCGTGGGGGATAGCCTGGATGCAATGTTAGTACAGTTTTGTTTTATATGTACATTTGATATTGCGGGGCGAGCGTCCGACATATAGACTGCCGTCACTGCCTGTTTGTATTATTCTTTTGGGGCACGACCGGGTCGAGGTCGATGTACCCGTTGTATGTATATTTTACTTTCTGTACTAGGATTACCCCGTGGAGGGGTGCACGGATAGCCGGGTTCTAGAGGGCAACGAGCTCACATCTCATGGCGTTGAGACGGAGGGGGCTTTACTCTAGAATTGGCGGGCTATTCGCCGCACTCGTAGGGGGTACAGGTTAACCCAGGAGGGGTGCCCAAGTTACCAGATTCCGTGAAGTGCTGGGTGGTCCATTCGCGTTGCTGAAGGGGGCTGCTTCGCTTCAGGTTTTGGCGGGTAACTTGCCGCGCCCGTAGGGGTCTAGGATTTCATTGCACAGTCTATCCACACGACCACGGGAACGTCGGGTTTCAGTAGCGGCTCTATGAAACCCGGGGATCCCATATATCTGTATTGTTCTGTGATGCTGGTTATATTTCTGTGATGTTGCATTTTATCACGCCTTGAGCGAAATATTATATATTGATATATATACTAGTAGATTTTGTATATGTTTTGCATCCGCGCTAGTCCAGTCCCTGCTCTGTCGTTAGTTAAGTAACCTAACGTGTGATGACGGGACCGAGTGGCGAATGCGGATGGCATATACGTACATCATTATTTTCGTTCTTTTGTGGTGTGATCAATTGATGGGACTGCGTTGATTCGGATCAATGCAAGCTAAACAAACCTATTCTGATGTTGTTGGAACATTTTTCAAAAAGCTGTTATTGCAAGGGCGTTCTCTTTTGTTTTGCACAGTGGTATTCAGTTGGAATATCCTGCTTCTCAGTCGACGAGGCAAGGGCCGAGATCCCTTCACCGGGAGTGACCCCTTGGACAGAAGTTTGCGTCAGGGCAATAACTTCACTATAGCCGATTACTTTTGCTTTGCATCGTGGTATTCAGTTGGAATATCCTGCACCTCATTCCACGGGGAAAGAGCCGAGATCCCTTCACCGGGAGTGACCTCTTTAGCAAAGGTTTTCGCCACTATATTTTAAAAAAGCTATCCGGTTCCTTCAACGATATCAAGTTCATTACGTTAAAGGTTTTCTCCAGAAACCATTCGTAGACCTCTGTCGTTTCAGACGGGTAGCACATAGTATTCATGCTATGTTTGTAGGCCTTCGTCAAGGCATAGTGTATGGTAGCTGCTTGTTGCCTTTCTGCAGCATAGATAGATGCGTTGGTTTGGGACACTCGTATAGCCTTGTTGGCCTTCGTCAAGGGCTTGTACGGGTGGGTTCAAATCAACCTGGAGAATGACGGGTAGAACTTGACATGTGACTTATGATTTGTTGGCCTTCGTCAAGGTCATAAGAGCATGGGGAAAAAATCACATCGGGAGTTTCTAAAGAAACTGAAACTTGCCAGATATGCGCATACCTTCTGGAGTGTGATAACGTGAGCGGATTCCGTCACGTTATCATGCGATGTTAGTTGGATCCCGATTCCCACTGATGAGTTGGTTTACTCCTCGGGTGATCCCGACTAATTCTTCTTTCAGGTTTGGGAAAGAATTTGACGTTACAGTGGGAGGTTTCCTGATTAGATAAAGTGATAACCATTCTGATCTAGGTTAGAGTGCACGCTGAGTGTTTCTTTTCTCTCTCTCTTTGGCAGCAACCATGACCCGACCCTAGACTATGACTCAGTGACCAAAATTAACCAAACCTTCTTAAACACTAGCTTTTGGATTGTCAGAGTTGCAAACCTCATTGCCACTCCTACTTTTACCCTTTTCTCCAGGACACCCCGTATTACTACGAATGTCCACTTCCATTGGACAAAACCATCATATGGTTATATACGAACTCAAAGGAATTTATTCGAGGATGGTTTCTGGTTTTAGAGAAAACGAATAGAACTATTCAGTTGTCTTTTCTTTTTATCTTCTCTCAGGTTGCGAGTACTCATTGGTTTAGGAGATAGTACACCTATTACGCAAATTGGATAGTCTTCTTCCAAACCTTAGGCTGGTGCCGAACGGCGGGGAATGAAGAAAACTAATTAGCCTAAACGGTGTACAGAAGGTATTAAGTAAAGACAAAGAAAGGGATTAGTAAGAGGGCAAAGTAAATTGCGACTGCTATTCATGACCAAACCAAGTATTTCTTCGCCAATCCTAAATCACCTTTGTATTTCTCCAGGACACTCCGTATCACAACGAAGATCCACAGTTTATTGGATACTCCATCGTATGGTTATATACGAACTCGAAAGGAACTTGTTCCAGTTCGGGGATGGATTCTGGTTCAGGAGAAATTGGAATAAGGTTTATTCGGTTGTCTTTTATCTTCACCTTCTCTTGCATTGCGAGTGCTCCTAAGATTAGGACAGTACACCCATTATGCTTATTGGATAGTCTTCTTCCAAACCATAGGCAGGTGCCGAGCGGTAGGGAAGGAAGAAAACCATTTGGCCTAAAGGGGTGTACAGAAGGTAATGACTAAAGACATATAAGGGGATTTGGAGAGATGGCAAAGAATTATATGGTTACAGTTGTGAATCTGGATAATAGAAGAGGCATTACTAGGAATACCGGGATCCATCGAAACATTTCAATGTTTCAGTTTCACTGTGTACTATTAAAAGAAAACTGATTTCCCAATTAGACACTTGCTCCAGGGTATGTATTTACCAGGTATGATTCTCACATCTGTATGGTTTTACAGATGATGAGTGGGAGTACGTTATTGGGAATTAGGTGATCATCCTCATTATATCGGAATTCGTTGTAATTGGTGATATTTGAGGAAGTCACCTGGGTTGTTTGCCGGACGGCAAATATTTGGTTTTGAATATCCGTTGCTATACACCAATTTCAAATTGATATATCTGTACGTCTATTTTTATAGAGTGAGATATACCTTTTTGAAATTATGTCTATGACATTTATCTATATCAGTGGATGGTTAGGTAAGGAGCATTAAACTGCGGTGTAATTCTTCTTAACCATAAGTACAGTTTTCAACCCACGACACACAGGGAATGAGTTATTAGACTCAAAGGACTTATACAGAGTATTGTATGTTGTCCAGTGTCCATTAGGACAGAGGGGTTGGTCCTCGTACTATATTCTGTTTACTTGTGACTTCTCTAGTTCTTAGACATGTGTTTCGTAGAAATACAAGGTCCAAGTTTTGAGAAGTTATAGGTATATGAGTAAAGTAGAGAACCAGGTAATGCAAGTATCGGGATTCTTCAAGGTGATCGAAGCTGTAGATACTTGTGTATGGTGTTCAGTTGATAGTAATGATTAAGAGAACTAGCTTCTCTTTCAGGTTACTCATAATTGGAAGCATTCCTAAGTTGAGTAACGCTGATTGGCCTCTTTCCATTTACTTGACATGCACTGGAGACAGCTGCATGATTTGAATCTGGTTTAATTAAATCAGTGCCTCTGTTTCTATATTGAATATAGAACAGTTCATATCTTGATAATGTTAAGATACGGGGAGTTGTCCGGCTTATGCTTAAAACCAGACTCCGGGTAACTCAAGGCACGTTTCTGTAATGGCTGTTTGTGGGTTGACCCGGGCTATGACGAGGGTTGATTTTCTACCATCTGGAAGATCAATAGTGATATTGTTCTTGACTCTCCACAGTTTTAATAAAAATGGATTTTTTCAGAAAACAGTAGTGGGAGTATGGTAGAACTGGAAGTGATTCCAGAACCGCAAACGATTACTGAAGATTTGATAAGAACCTAAAGATTCAATCTAGTTTGACATTCCATTGGCAACTCCGCAGATATGGTGGGTAACCTCAGGCACTCGAGAGGTACTTCGGTATGCTAAAGGACGGTGGCAGGGAGGTTCTTGTTTACCCAGACTTTCCATTGCTGTTGTTCCAGACTGTGAGACCCGGCAGGAGGATGAGTATAGCGTCGTTCTAAACTAGCTTTAGAAGTGTACGTTTATATGACTCTGCCAGAGGGTTGTCGTAGTCAGTGGGAGCAGCGGAAGCATAGTGGACAAGTAGCTTATGTCTATTTATAGACTAAAGCAGATATAGCGGAGATAGATCATCAATTTCTGATGTGACAGTCATAGGTTTGACTTCATCAGAATAGGGGATGGATCTGTTAAGAAGGTAGTAGGGTGTGATGTCCTGGTATTTGATGACATACACAGAGTAGGAAGTGATATTCCTATACTACGATCGGTTATACTTTGGTTGTCACACAGTAGTTTCTCCACATAGGAATTGGATCTTATATCGTACATTCTGGTTACTAGATCTATGGTTTTAGATCTAGATTTGGGTGGTTTCCCAATCAGGGTACTTAGACAGCATTCTAAGAGTATTTAGAATGGACGACTCCTGGCATGGTAGTAAACCTACAGGTGATGGAGTCACCCTCTCTAAAGGTGTCTTACAGACTAAAGGGAAGAGGGATGTACATGATTGGCAGATCACTTGCTTAGGCAATTGAGTCAATCATGAGATGTCAAGTACCATACCAGATGTTGTTTTTGCACGAGATGCAATAAGTTGATATTAATCCAATCCTGGAGAAACAATCGGAAGCAGTTTTAGAACATAAGTGAATGTTCTAGGGATATGATAACGGCAACCTCCTTTAGGAGACGGTTATCATTCCAGGCTTCCAAGGTGACATGGATGACAGAGAGGTTGTCAGAGTTATAGTTTTCCCTCTGACGAGGGGCAGTATTTTGGACAGATGGTCCAAGAAGATACTGAGGGAGGCATGGCGCAGGATACTGATTAAGTTTAGTTGACGATACAGTCTAAGAAGTTTGGATTTGGAGTTCATTTATGAGCTAGGTCCCATCAGATATCTAGATATATTCTAAGACAGGTATTGCTCATTTCGGGAGATGGCTTTCTCCGCGAACTTGAGATAAAGAAAGACATAGAAAGAAACATCAGAGCGGATCCACTCACTGAGGCTATTCCTCGAACGCAATAGTTTCGCAAACGAGCTTTGTGAAACTGATTGGTAGAGGAGTTGGGTGTTCGGTATCACACGGGCTGTGAGTATGCGACATCGCAATAATTAGCCTTGAGTGCAAGTAGGAGATTGTTGGATATAGTGCCCTCAGAGTCAATTATTGGATCACAGGCACGTGATTGCAATGATTGAGGAAGGACCTATGCCGGTAGGACAGTCTTACTCGAGATGATAGTATGCTATCTGGTTTATCTTTATCATCGTGTACTGCTTTAGGTGACATTACTGATCACTATTGCACGTTGATAGAGCCCCTAGGATTCTTGCTTGACTACCAGCAGTATGAGGGCAATCATATACGTGGGAGCTGGGGTCTATAAGCAAATCCTTAAAAGGTCCCTAGTCGTGGGAGTTTCGAGACTGGGCATCGATACTCCAGAGTAGACTAGTGTATACAGTCGAGACCCCGACGAGGGGCGGTGGCCGGTCTCACAAGCCACTGGTGTCAGTTGGTTCACCTAAGATGTATACAGGTGCTCATTGGGTTATGAGTACACCAGACAGGACTCGCCGGGAACCTGCTTGTTGGTATTATACCTGACGTCAGATAGCAGTTCCCTGGTGACATGTGTACAGGTTAGTTCATCGACCTGAGATCGTCATTTGTCTCGTGAGAGTTCCTACTGTTCTTTGATTACTACCCTGCCACGCTCAAAGGAGACGTGCAAACAGGTTTTAGTTGGGTACAGTCCCGAGCCACATGGAGGCAGTGAGCGGATCTGCATGGGTTCGTCTCTCCCGGTATTGGGGGTGAGGTCGCGCTGTGTGTAGGATAGCCAGTACATGAAAAGTCCTTGGCCAAGGCAGGAGATTTACAGGTAGGTATTCCAGTAGTATCTCAGGGTGTTCTGGGCTACACTCCGACACGACTTGTACCGCTTTTGGGGGTCTGACTTTTACCAACCCCCTAGGCCCGCCATGCGATGCTCATAGATGAACGGACTGGACTGTACGGATATTGTCACTGACAGGCTCAGTAGGGTGTCAGGATGAGTTCGCTCATCGATGTCCCTTTTGGTCAATAGTCGGTAGCCCGTCACGTATGGCTAATACCTCTGACGTGTTAGTGGTTAAATCCACAGCCATAGTATTGACGAGTCTTTAGAGTCCACCACACACAGTTACTCAAGTTTCGGGCGAAACGCTGTAGAGGCCGTATGGAGATATGGCAGGGTTCGATCAGATACGTGCGGTATTGCACGGATCATGATCGGACGGAAAGTACTAGCGGGCTTTGGTTTAAGCCGGATCCTAGTATTGTACTGTGTAGATTTTGTCTCTTTGCATTTGTATTCAGTGGGAATACAAATGCGGGTATGTATATACAGTCGCGGGGTTTTCTTGTAATTTATTACGGGATCAGTTTTCTGAAGTTGCCAGGTTGCATTCCGTTCCGGCCAGTTTTCCTTTGTTCCTTCACGCCTGTGTAGATTTTGTCTCTTTGCATTTGTATTCAGTGGGAATACAAATGCGGGTATGTATATACAGTCGCGGGGTTTTCTTGTAATTTATTACGGGATCAGTTTTCTGAAGTTGCCAGGTTGCATTCCGTTCCGGCCAGTTTTCTTTTGTTCCTTCACGCCCGGACTTTCTGATGGAGGGGGTTATTTGCAAGTTTGCAAATAACTTATTGTGGAGGGGGTTTCTTGCATTTGTGGCTTCATCATCATGAGATTCCATTTTGGTCTCTTCCTTTGCATTAAATGTGATGGTTTGTGATATGATGAGATGAGAAGTGAGTGTGACCATTTTTCTTCTCTTTTATCATGCTTATTCTTTCCTTGCATTATTGCAATTTTAACCTCCACCATTTCCTTAAGGGGCCGGCTACTTGTGAGGAGGGAGAGAGAGTTCATTTTTCATGTGGGGAAAAATTATCATTCATCTCATTTTAGCTTGCCACCAAAATTCCCAAGTTCATATCTTGTTCATTCCTCCATCACAAAAGGAAACTTCACCCCAAATGAGACAATGGTTTCTACACTAGTCTACAGCATTCCTTGGATGCGTCGGCTAGCCAACTTCACGCCCGAGTTTCCTCGGTCCAGAGGTGGGAGCCCGTAAAAGAACCCGGCGATGTGGTGCCCGTTTCGATGAGGAGGCGACGACCGGAGATTCCGCGAAGAGATCGGAGTGGAGACGAAGACCGAAGGACACGGATCGCTTGGTATATCTCTCTACCCATCTTTTAGTTTGCTAGTAGTTAGGTTAATGGCCCGATCCGGGATAAAAGTGTTGGAGATGGTGCCCTCATAGTCAATTATTGGATCACAGGTACGTGATTGCAATGATTGCGGAGGACCTATACCGGTAGGATAGTCTTACTCAAGATGATAGTATGCTATCTGGTTTGCCTTTATCAGTCGTGTACATGTTCAGGTGACTGATTCCATGTTACACTTTGATAGAGCCCTTAGGATGTTGCTTTACTACCAACAGTATGATTGCGATCATATACGTGAGAGTTGGGTAGTTTATATGCATATCCTTAATTGTGGTCCCTAGTCGTGGGAGTTTCGAGACAGGGCATCGATACTCCGGAGTAGACTAGTGTGTACAGTCGAGACCCCGACGAGGGGCGGTGGCCGGTCTCACAAGCCACTGGTGTCAGTTGGATCACCTAAGATGTATACAGGTGCTCATTAGGTTATGAGTACACCGGACAGGACTCGCCGGGAATCTGCTAGTTAGTACTATATCTATCGTCAGATAGCAGTTCCCTGGTGACATGTTTACAGGTTAGTTCATCGACCTGAGGTCGTCATTTGTCTCGTTTGAGTTCCCACTGTGTTTTGATTTCTACCCTACCACGGCTCAAAGGAGTCATGCAAACAGGTAGCTTTTAGGTACAGTCCCGAGCCATAGGGAGGCACGTGAGTGGATCGGCAGGGGATTCGTCTCTCCCGGTATTGGGGGCGAGATCGTGCTGTGCCTAGGAGAGCCATTACACAAAGCCCACGGCCGTGGCAGGAGATTTACTGGTAGGTACTCCAGTATTATCTCAGGGTGTTATTGGGCTTCACTCCGACACGACTTATACTGCTATTGGGGGTCTGACGTTACTAGCCCCCTAGACAGATATGCGATACTCATAGACGAACAGACCGGACTGTATATACATTGTCACTGTTAGGCTCAGTAGGGTTACTGGATGAGTTCGCTCATCAGCCTCCCTTGAGGTCAGTCCATGGGCAGCCGTTACGCATTGCTAGTGCCGCTGACGGTTTGTGGTTAAACCCACTGCCAGGGTACTGATGAGTCATTAGAGTCCCCCACAGACAGTTTCCCAAGTTCGGGCGAAACGTTGTAGAGGCCGTATGGTTTTATGGCAGGGTTCGGAAAATGCACGTGCGTTTACGCACGTGTCGGTTTTCGGACAGATGATACTCGTCGGCTTTGGTTTAAGCCGGATCCGAGTTTTGTATTGAGTAGATATAATATCTTTTTCTCAGTTGCATTTGTATTCGGTCGTAATACAAATGCGGGTATATTTATACAGTTTCGGGGTTGTTCTGAAATTCGTTTCAGGATCACTTTTGGAAGTTGCCAGTTTCCAGTTTTCTATCAGCCGTCTTTTAACATTTGGTTAAAGACGGATTTATCTTTTCTTGGATGAGAGTGAGTCAAGCTTCTAGAAGGTTCTAGAAAGGGTGACTTGACATGGTGAGTCATTAGAGCTTTAATTGTGCTTTTAATGAAAGGATGACTAAGGTTAATGAGTCAACCTTTACATTAATTCCTTTTGTTTTTTCTTTGATATTTTGATTAAGATCTTTTTGCTTACACTCACCTCCTTTGCTCCTACACTCACCCTCCTTATTCTATATATTGTGGCCGGCCACTATTTTAGAGAGAGAGAGAGAGATTGATTTCATTTTAGAGAGAAAAGACTATGATTTTAGGTGTATGGAAATTTCATATCTCGTTTTATTCCATCACCCGATTAAAATGGCAACTTCATTAACCGATCGTCCACGGACTTGGACGAAGTGAGACAAAGTCATCTACTCATTCTCTACATCATTCTTGGTCGTCTCTTTTAGCAAACTTGACGATCGAGTTGCCTCAAGTCAGAGGCGGGAGCCCGTTTAAAGAATCGTCGACGTGGTGCCACCTCGACGAGGATATCGGAGATCGATGAGATCGGAGCAGCCGCAACGGAGCGTGGGATGATGGTTGAAGAACGAAGGACTCGGATCGTTCGGTATAACCTTTCTACACTCTTTACAGTTTGTTAGTTTAGCAATAATGGCAGATCCGGGTTAAAGTATACGATAGCGCCAGTTAAAAAGTTTTTGTTCCGCATTTGGCGTCTGTAGACGGCCGGGGCGCTAGCGTAGACTTACAGTGGTATCAGAGCCTAACCATTTTGCTATACTAACTTGTGCTAACGCGTTTAAAAGATCGATCGAACCGGAAATCAAAAACTGCAAAATCCAAGCTTGACAGTTTCTGTCGATTTTAAAAGGGTTCCAAAATTAATTTTACACATCACAGAAAATTCAGCAGGCTTTTCTATGAACACAGTAGAAATTTGGGCACGTAATTCGATAATACAGCCGCGGAAACGCGGTCAAACCTATGGTTTGACCGCGCTTCCGCGGCCATACAGTGAGCTCGTGGCCCCAAATTTTCACAGTGGGTTCTTGTTTGGAATTTGAGGTTTTTGGTATATATATTTTGGGCCCAGGTTTTGTTACTGTTCACCAGTTGTTCGTGGGGCCCACTTTGTGATATTTGGTCGATCGAAATTTAAACACGTTAGTTTACAGTGCTTACATTATATCTCCGACCGGGAATGTCATTTGATCGGTAAACCGCGTCTGATTGCTATAGTTCTTTTAGACGGGTTTGCGAACGTGACATTCGCGTTGATGTTCTGTGTTGTGCTGTGATGTTGCGGATTTGTCGTGGTGGATAGCAGTGTGCAATGGTAGTACAGTTTGAGTTTATTTGTACATTTGATATTGCGGGGCGAGCGTCCAACTTGTGGACTGCCGTCTCTGCCTGTTGTATAATATTCTTTTGGGGCACGACCAGGTTGCGGTCGATGTACCTATTGTACTATTTTTCATTACTGTACTAGGTTTTGCCCCGCGACGGAGTGCACGGATAGCCGGGTTCTGAGAAGCAACAGGTCCGCATCTCATGGCTTTGAGAGGCAGAGGGGCCCCACTCTAGAATTGGCAGACTATTCGCCGCACTCGTAGGGGGTACAGGTTGACCTAAGGAGGGGTGCCCAAGATTACCGGATTCCGTGAAGTGCTGGGTGGTCCATTCACTATGCTGTAGGGGGCTGCCTCGCTTCAGGTTTTGGCGGGTAACTTGCCGCACCCGTAGGGGTCTAGGTTTCATTGCACAGGCTATCCACACGACAGGAGAACGTCGAGTTTCAGCAGCGGCTCTGTGAAACTCGAGGATCCCAGATTATCTGTATTGTTCTGTGATGCTTATTACTTTTCTGTAATGTTGCATATTATCACGCCTGGAGCGATTATTGTATATTGGTTTATATACTATTAGATGTTGTATATGTTTTATACCCGCGCTAGTCCAGTCCCCGCTCTGTCGTTAGTTAAGTAACCTAACGGGTGATGACGGGACCCAGTGACGAATGCGGATGGCATATACGTACATTTTATTTTCGTTCTTTTCTGGTGTGATTGAATGATGGGACTGCGTTGATTTTGATCAATGCAAAGTAAAACAAACCTGTTTGGATGTTGTTGGAACAAATTTAAAAAGTGTTATTGCAAAGACGTTTTCTTTTGTTATGCATAGCGGTATTCAGTGGAATATCCTGCACCTCATTCGACGGGGCAAGGGCCGATATCCCTTCACCGGGACTGACCCCTTGGGCAGAAGTTTGCTTCAGCGTAATAACTTCACTATAGTCGATTACAAGTTGCTTTGCATCGCGGTATTCAGTGGAATATCCTGCACCTCATTCCACGAGGAAAGAGCCGAGATCCCTTTACCGGGAGTGACCTCTTTAGCAAAAGGTTTTCGCCACTATATTTTAAAAAGCTATCAGGTTCCTTCAGCGATATCAAGTTCACTAAGTTAAAGGTTTTTCGCCAAAAACCAGCCGTAGCCCTCCGTCGTTTCTTATGGACGGTCAGTAGTATTCAAGCTATGTTTGTTGGCATACGTCAAGGCATAGTGTTTGGTAGCTGCTGGGTATTCATTTGTTGCATAGATAGATGAGTTGGTTTGGGACAGTCGTATTACCTTGTTGGCATACGTCAAGGGTATGTACGGGTGGGTTCAAATTAACAAGATAATGACGGGCAGAACTTGACATGTGACTTATGATTTGTTGACATACGCCAAGGTCATAAGAGCATGGGGCATAAATCATATCGGGAGTTTCTAAAGAAACTGAAACTTGCCAAGTATGCGCATACCTTCTGGAGTATGAGTAACGTGGATGCATTCCATCACGTTATCATGCGATGAGAGTTGGATCCCGATTCCCACTGATGAGTTGGTTTACTCTTCGGGTGATCCCGATTGATTCTTCTTTAGGTTTGGAGGAGAATTGGACAGGACAGTGGGAGGTTTCCGGATTAGATAAAGTGATAACCATTCTGATCTTGGTTAGAGTGCACGCAGAGTGTTTCTTTTCTCTCTCTCTTTGGCAGCGACCTTTGACCGACCCTAGACTTTGACTCAGTGACCAGGTTGACAGAACCTTCTTAAAGTACTGGCTTTTTGGATTGTCTGAGTTGCATAAGTCATTGCCACTCCTTCTTTTACCCTTTGAATTTCTCAGAACACCCGTATTACTACGGATATCCACTTCCATTGGATAGATCCATCGTATGGTTATATACGAACTCGAAGGGACTTCTTCGAGGATGGATCCATGTTCAGAAGAAATAGAATTGATTTATTCGCTTGTCTTTTATTATCACCTTCTCTCAGGTTGCGAGAGCTCCTTGGTTTAGGAGAGTACACCTATTACGCTTATTGGATAGTCTTATTCCAAACCATAGGCTGGTGCCGAAAGGTAGGGAATGAAGAAAACCAATTAGCCTAAGTAGGGTGTGCAGAAGGTAATATGTAAAGACAAAATAAAGGGATTAGAAAGAGGGCAAAGTAAATTGCGACTGATATCATTCACGACCAAAACCGCGTACTTCATCGCCACTCCTATTTCACCTTTAAAAGAATAAGGTATTATTCAGTTGTCTTTTATCATCACCTTCTCTCGAGATGCGAGTACTCCTTGGTTTAGGAGGGTACACCTATTATGCTTACTGGATAGTCTTCTTCCAAACCATAGGCTGGTGCCGAACGGTAGGGAAGGAAGAAAACCATTTAGCCTAACGATGGTGTACAGAAGGTAACGACTAAAGACAAGTAAAGGGATTTGGAGAGATGGCAATAAAATATACGGTTGAAGTCATGAATTGGATTATGGAAGAGGCATTGCTATGAATACTAGGATACCCCTACGAAACATTTTCATGTTTCAGTGCATTGTTAAAGAAAAACTGTTTTCCCGATTAGACACTTACTCCAAGGGTATGTATTTACCAGGTTTCATTCTCATATCTGTATGGTTTTACAGATGATGAGTGGGAGTAAGTTATTGGGAATTAGGTGATTATCCTCATTATATCGGAATTCGTTGTAATTGGTGATATTTGAGGAAATCGCCAGGGAACAATTTTCAACCTACGACGCACAGGTTTTGAGTTTCTTAAACTCAGCTGACTTATACAGAGTATTGTATGTTGTCCAGTGTCCATCAGAACAAAGGGGTAGGTCCTCGTACTATGTTCTGTTTACTTATAACTTCTCTAGTATTTAGACGAGTGTTTCGTAGAAATACAAGGTCTAAGTTTTGAGAAGTTGTGGGTATAAGAATAAAGTAGAGAACCGGGTATCACAAGTATCGGGATTCTTCAAAGAGATCGAAGATGTAGATTCTTGTGATTGGTATTCAGATGATAGTGATGATTTTGAGAAACGTGTTTCTCTTTCAGGTTGCTCATAATTGGATGGATTCCTAAGTTGAGTAATGCTGATTAGCCTCTTTCCATTAAGTTGATATGCACTGGAGACAGCTGCATGATTTGAATCTGGTTCCAATTAAATAAGTGCCAAAGTTTCTGTATTGGATATAGAATAGTTTGTACCTTAAAAGATGTTAGGGTACGGGGAGCTGTCCAGCTTATGCTTAAAACCAGACTCTGGATAACTCAGGGCAGGTTTCTGTAATGGCTGTTTGTGGGTTGACCCTGGCTATGACGAGGGTTGATATTCTACCATTTGGAAGATCAATAGTGATATTGTTCTTGACTCGCCACAGTTTTAGTAAAATGGATCTTTTTCAGAAAACAGTAGTGGGAGTATGGTAGAACTGGAAGTGATTCCAGAACCGCGAACGATTACGGAAAATTTAATAGGAACTATATATTCAATCAGGTTTGACATTCCAATAGCCACTCCGCAGATATGGTAGATAACCTCAGACACCCGAGAGGTACTTCGGTAGGCTCAAGGACGGTGACAGGGAGGTTCTTATCTACCAAGACTTGACACTACTGTTGTTCCAGGCTATGAGACCCGGTAGGAGGGTTGTCGTAGTCAGTGGGAGCATCGAAAGCATAGTGGGCAAGTAGCTTATGTCTATTTATAGACTAGAGCAGTTATAGCGGAGATAGATCATCTAATTTTGATATAACAGTCATGGGTTTGACTTCAATCAGAATAGGGGATGGATCTGTTAAGGAGGTAGTAGGGTGTGATGTCAAAGTATCTGGATGACATACACAGAGTAGGAAGTAAAATTCCTATACTACGATCGGTTGTACTGTGATCGTCACACAGTTGTTTCTCCAGACAGGATATGGATATAATATTTGACATTCTGGTTTCTAGATCTATGGTTTTAGATCTGGATTTGGGTAGTTTCCCAATGTGGGTACTTTGACAGATATTCTAATGGTTTTTAGAATAGTTGACTCCTAGCATGGTGGTGTACCTGCAGGTGATGGAGTCACCCTCTCTAAAGGTGTCGTATAGACTAAAGGGGAGAGGGATGTGCATGATTGACAGATCACTTGCTTAGGCAGTTGAGTCAATCGTGAGATGCCAAGTACCACACCAGATGTTGTTTTTGCACTAGATGCAATAAGTTTGTATTAATCCAACCCTGGAGAAACATAAGGAAGCGGTTTTAGAACATAAGTACATGTTCTACGGATTTGATGACGGCAGCCTCTTTCGGGAGACGGTTATCATTCCAGGCATCAAAGGTAACATGGTTGACAGAGTGATTGTCGGAGTTATAGTTTTCCCTCTGACGAAGAGGGACAGTATTATGGACAGGTGGTCCAAGAGGATACTGTGGGTGGCATGGTGCCGGATACTGATTAGGTTCAGTGATCGATACAGTCTAAGAAGTTTGGATTTGGAGTTCATTTATGAACTAGGTCCCATCAGATATCCAGACATATTCTAAGACAGGTATTACTCGTTTTGGGAGATGTCTTTCTCCGCGAACTTGAGATTAAGAGAGATATAGAAAGAAACTTCTAGGCGGATCCACTCACTAAGGCTATTTCTCGAACACAATAGTTTTACAAACGGGCATTGTGATACTGATTAGTAGAGGAGTTGGATGTTCGGTTTCACACGGGCTGTGAGTAGTCGACATCGCAATAATTAGCCTTGAGTGCAAGTGGGAGATTATTGGAGATAGTGCCCTCATAGTCAATTATTGGATCACAGGTACGTGATTGCAATGATTGCGGAGGACCTATACCGGTAGGACAGTCTTACTCAAGATGATAGTATGCTATCTGGTTTGCCTTTATCAGTCGTGTACATGTTCCAGTGACTGATTGCATGTTACACTTTGATAGAGCCCTTAGGATGTTGCTTTACTACCAACAGTATGATGGCGATCATATACGTGAGAGTTGGGTAGTTTATATGCATATCCTTAATTGTGGTCCCTAGTCGTGGGAGTTTCGAGACAGGGCATCGATACTCCGGAGTAGACTAGTGTGTACAGTCGAGACCCCGACGAGGGGCGGTGGCCGGTCTCACAAGCCACTCGTGTCAGTTGGATCACCTAAGATGTATACAGGTGCTCATTGGGTTATGAGTACACCGGACAGGACTCGCCGGAAATCTGCTAGTTAGTACTATATCTATCGTCAGATAGCAGTTCCCTGGTGACATGTGTACAGGTTAGTTCATCGACCTGAGGTCGTCATTTGTCTCGTGTGAGTTCCCACTGTGCTTTTATTTCTACCCTACCACGGCTCAAAGGAGTCGTGCAAACAGGTAGCTTTTGGGTATAGTCCCGAGCCATATGGAGGCACGTGAGTGGATCGGCAGGGGATTCGTCTCTCCCGGTATTGGGGGCGAGATCGTGCTATGTCTAGGAGAGCTATTACACAAAGCCCACGGCCGTGGCAGGAGATTTACTGGTAGGTACTCCAGTAGTATCTCAGGGTGTTATTGGGCTTCACTCCGACACGACTTATACTGCTATTGGGGGTCTGACGTTACTAGCCCCCTAGGCAGATATGCGATACTCATAGACGAACAGACCGGACTGTATATACATTGTCACTGTTAGGCTCAGTAGGGTTACTGGATGAGTTCGCTCATCAGCCTCCCTTGAGGTCAGTCCATGGGCAGCCGTTACGCATTGCTAGTGCCCCTGACGGTTTGTGGTTAAACCCACTGCCAGGGTACTGACGAGTCATTAGAGTCCCCCACAGACAGTTTCCCAAGTTCGGGCGAAACGTTGTAGAGGCCGTATGGTTTTATGGCAGGGTTCGGAAAATGCACGTGCGTTTACGCACGTGTCGGTTTTCGGACAGATGATACTCGTCGGCTTTGGTTTAAGCCGGATCCGAGTATTGTATTGAGTATATATAATATCTTTGTCTCAGTTGCATTTGTATTCGGTCGTAATACAAATGCGGGTATATTTATACAGTTTCGGTATTGTTCTGAAATTCGTTTCAGGATAACTTTTGGAAGTTGCCAGTTTCCAGTTTTCTATCAGCCGTCTTTTAACATTTGGTTAAAGACGGATTTATCTTTTCTTGGATGAGAGTGAGTCAAGCTTCTAGAAGGTTCTAGAAAGGGTGACTTGACATGGTGAGTCATTAGAGCTTTAATTGTTCTTTTAATGAAAGGATGACTAAGGTTAATGAGTCATCCTTTACATTAATTCCTTTTGTTTTTGCTTTGATATTTTGATTAAGATCTTTTTGCTTACACTCACCCCCTTTGCTCCTACACTCACCCTCCTCATTCTATATATTGTGGCCGGCCACTATTTGAGAGAGAGAGAGAGATTGATTTCATTTTAGAGAGAAAAGACTATAGTTTTAGGTGTATGGAAATTTCATATCTCGTTTTATTCCATCACCCGATTAAAATGGCAACTTCATTAACCGATCGTCCATGGACTTGGACGAAGTGAGACAAAGTCATCTACTCATTCTCTACATCATTCTTGGTCGTCTCTTTTAGCAAACTTGACGATCGAGTTGCCTCAAGTCAGAGGCGGGAGCCCGTTTAAAGAATCGTCGTGCCACCTCGACGAGGATATCGGAGATCGACGAGATCGGAGCAGCCGCAACGGAGCGTGGGATGATGGTTGAAGAACGAAGGATTCGGATCGTTCGGTATAACCTTTCTACACTCTTTACAGTTTGTTAGTTTAGCGATAATGGCAGATCCGGGTTAAAGTATACGATAGCGCCAGTTAAAAAGTTTTTGTTCCGCATTTGGCGTCTGTAGACGGCCGGGGCGCTAGCGTAGACTTACAAAAAGTGCGCGGTGGTGCCGGTTTTCTAGTTTGAAAAGTTTTTCGTTTCCGCATTTCTGGCGTCGGATTGACGGCCGGGGCGCCGCCGTGCACTTACATCTTGTTAGTTATTGTTTAAGCAAAGATTCTCAGTTAGTCGATGTTTACGCCTGAAACAAAATCGTTTTTCATTATTCCGCCTCCCCGCAAGTCGTGGGGTGTTGTACATCGACTTACAGAACATCCAGCACCTTATTCGATAAGGAAAGAGCCGAGATCCCTTCATAAGGAGTGACCTCTTTAGTGAAACTAGCAGATGCTACAAACTCGGTCTGTCTTTTGATTGCTTTTATAGTTCTTGCTTTGCATAGTGATATTTGTGAAATATCCTGCACCTTATTCGATGAGAAAAGAGCCGACGATCCCTTCACCGGGAGTGCTCTCTTTAGCAAAACTAGAAAAGCCTAAAAAACACTCCCTTTAAAATCACTCGATTCTACAACGATATCAAGTTCATTACGCTCATGGTTTTCTTAAAAACCTGCGTAGCCCTCCGTCATTTTAGATAAGTAGTATTTAGTATTCGTGCTGCGTTTATTGACCTCTGTCAAGGCGTAGTGTGCGGTAGCTGATTAGTGCTTATCTTTATAAACATATGATGTGATTTATTTAGGGTGGTCGTGCGACCTTGTTGACCTCTGTCAAGGGTCGTACGGGTGGGTTTACTTCAATCAGGAAATGACGGGTTGAACTTGACTAGCAGCCTATGGTTTGTTGACATCTGTCAAGGTCATAGGACGCTAGGGGTAAAAGATTATTAGGAATTTCAAGTGTTGAAATTTGCAATAAGATTGCATACCTTCTATGAGATAGTTGGATCCCAATACCCGCTGCGAGTAAGAGTTACTCCTGGGAGAGTTTTACACATTACAATTAGCCGATCAAGTAGGTGTCTAGAAAGGTGTTAACGGGGTTACGTCCCTGGGAAAACGAGGTTTACTTTAATTAGGTCCGTGCGAAAGCACGGGGAACCTCCCTCAAAGTACCGGCACTGGCCTGGCTGAAAGATTGGCGAACTTGTAGAGTGTAATTAATCCCGGCTAGTCTTTCCTTTTAGGGTTTGAAGGAAGATTTGACTAAAATAGTGGGAGACATCCTGATTAGATATATTAAATAACCAATCTAATCCTACAAGAGCGCACGCTGAGTGTTTTCTTCTCTCTCTCTCCAGGTAGCGACCATGTCACGCCTTAATCAAGATAATAATACGGATGTATTGATCAAACCCGCTTATTATACTGAGCTGGGGAACATTGGTCCCGCTCCAACTTATAATTGTTATAAGACAGAGTAGGAAATTGGGAAATACCAGATTTCCCGTGCCGCCCAAACGAAGAAAGTGCATGCTGATGCATCTTCTTCGGGTGTGTTCATTACAGAGAACTGTTTCTCAGTATCCTTTACGTCCTGGGTATTTGATACCGGATCAGGATCCCACATATATAATTTGTTACATGGGCTACAGAAAGGTAGAGAACTGAGAACGGGTGATAAGTTTTATGAGATAGAAAACGGTGCAAGTGTTGCAGCCAAGTCTATTGGTCACTATCACCCTGTATTACCAGAATACATTGATTCTGAACGAATGTTATTAGATACCGAACCTGATGTACAACATCATATCAGTCTCTTTATTAGTAAAGAAAGGATATAATTTTGTATTGTTGGATAATGTTTTGAACATTTCCTATATCAAGAGTTGATCGGTTTAGGTACGTTATCTAAAAGCATAGACGTTCTAAATCAAACTACAGTTCTTAATATACAGAACACACACGAGAGGAAGAGTTCAGAAATGAACGAATCCTTCTTGAGGCATTGTAGACTAGGTCATATCAATGCGACCCGACTAGCTAAGTTACATTTAGATGCATATTTAAATCTGTTTGAATTTACATCTTGTGAAACTTGCCGGTCATGTCACAAAGATAAGATGACCATAACTCTGTTTATTGGAAACAGAGAAAGAGTTAGTGAACTCTTGGGATTGATACATGTTGATGTATGTAAGGTCCCCTGTCTACACATGCCAAGACCGGTTCTTTGTACTTCATTACATTCTCTGATAATCTCTCATGATTCAGACATATGTTCCTGTTGAAACACAAGTCCGAAGCTCTTGAGATATTCACAGAATATAAGTTAGAAGTAGAGAACCAAAAATGGGTATAAGTATTATGTCCTTTGATGTGATCAGGGAGGAGAATACTTGAGCACTGAATTCCTGGATTATTCTAAAGGAGAATGAGATTCTCTCTCAGCATTACTCCTCCGTATACACCATATCACGATGGTATATCGGGGCAGAGCAATAACACCCTATGTGATATGGTGTGCTCTATGATGAGTACTACTGATTTTCCTATTTCCTTTCGGGAGTTATGCACTTGAGAAGCTGCATACCTAGTGAATCGGGTTCAAATCAAATCAGTTGCCTACCACTTCATATGTGATATGGAATGGGAAGAGCCCATATCTTAAGTATGTTAAGATTTGGGGTTGTCCGGCCTATGTCTGAAAAGCAAAATCCGGACAAGCTCGAGGTAAAGTAAGATCTGTGGAAGTTTGTTGGATATCCCAAGCATACACAAGGGAATATCTTCTACCTAACAGAGGAACAAAAGATGTTTTGTTTCTCAGCATGCCACCTTTGTGAAAGGGAATTTCTTATGAAGAAATTAGTGGTCATGAGGTAGAACTGGAAGGAGTTCCAGCTATACAAACTACAGCAGATGATTTGGTAGAACCAAAGGATTCAATAGTTTCGAACGAACCTCGGACTCTCCGCCGATCTAGTAGGCTTCCTCACCCACCTGAGAGATACTTCGGTTTCTCTATGACAGTGGGAGCGAGGATTGCATCATGAGATTATGACCCAACTAGTTTTGAGCTGGCCATCAGGAGTGTGACTCTTTAAGAATGGCTGGATGCTTATCGATCTGAGATGGAATCCTTATACACTAACAAAGTGTGGACTTTGGTTGCTTTATCTGAAGGGTTAAATCCCCATCAGGAGCAAGTATATCTTGAGAAGATTACTTGGTGTACATGGAAAAGTTGAGACTTTCAAAGCTATGCTTAAATCCGTTCAGATCCTACTTGCCACGGCTACATACTATGACTACGATATCTGGTGGTCGGGTGTCATGACTGCTTTTCTAAATGATGTTTTAGAAGAGAGCGTCCATAAGTACATAGCCAGAGTGCTTCGTAGACAGTGAGAGCAGCGGAAACGTGTGCAAGATGTTTTATGTGATGAAGCAGTCATCGCGGAGTTGGCACATCTGTTTTGATGTGGTAGTCAAAGAGTTTGACTTCATCAAAATGGTAGATGAACCTTGTATAAACAAAAAGGTAGTAGAGAGTGTGGTGGTGATCCTCGTAGAGTACGTGGATGACATACTCTTGATAGGGAATGCGTTTCCTATGCTACGCTCGGTCAATCTCCGCTTATCACAAGGATTCTCCATATAGGATCAAAGTGATACCTCCTAAATCCTGGGTTTTGGATCTATGAGATAGATCTAATTGGATGTTAGGATTCTCATTAGTTGTAGTGAGATGGTATCAATCGATCCTGGGGAGAATCACTGGAAAGGTTCCCGGGTGATAAGGACGACTGAATGTTAGTCGCATGTATTGTCTTTACCCTCAGTGGAGGGACGGTATGTTGGAAGATTTCCAAGCTAGATACTGTGACATACTAGACGATTAAAGGCAAGATACATCGTTACCAAGGATGCTACCAAAGAGGCAGTCTGGATATATATAAGTTTATGAGATGAACTTCGTTCCTACCATTGTGTGACAATGGAGTTGTAGCTTATGCCAAGGAACCCCTGTCCCATCAGAAATCTGGATATAATTCTTAGGCAGTATCACCTGATCATAGAGATGGTTGATCTCCAGGGAGATCGAGGTTAGGAGAGTAGACACAGAGGACAATAGCGCGGATCCACTCATAAAGGCCTTTTTCCCAGTAGAGACTTTTTTTGGGATGGTTGAGTATGAGATACTTCAACCACAGCTAATTGTTAAGTATGTGATACCACAACAGATGGCCCTAATGCAAGTGGGAGATTGTTAGTTATATGTATACCCTAGAGGCCATTACTGTACATATGATGTATATTGTAATGGATGCTTGGACATATATAGGGAGGACTTTCTTGCTCGACATGATAGTATGCTATCTGGTTGTACTTTATCTTAACATGTACTCTGGTTGTCTCTATGTTACATATTGATAAAGCCCTTAGGATATGTACTCGAATAATGGGACTATGATGAGATCATACTAGTGGGGCCACGGTAGTCGACGAGTACATCCTATAACAGTTCCTAGTCGAGGGTGTATCGAGACAGGGCATCGATACACCAGAGTAGACTAGCGTATACGCATCTTCACCCATATGATGGGCGATAGATGATCCCATATCCATCGGTGTTTACATCAAGGATGGTGTACGGGTGCTCAGTAGAGACTGGGTACACTGGACGGACTCTCCAAGAACTCCCAGATGGTATTATACCTCATGTCAGATGGCAGTTCTCCGGTGACACTGGTACAGAGTAGTCTGTTGACCCGAGATCGTCATCGAGTCTTGTATGATTCCCACTGTGCTTTGATTTCCATCATACCTCGCCAAGAGGGCATGCAAAAAGGTGGCTTTTGGGTACAGTCCCGAATAACATGGAGGCAATGAGCGATAGGAGGGGATTCGTCTCTCCCAGTATAGGGAGTTGATGTTGTGTTGTGTTCGATTGGCTATAACCGGAAATCCCTGGCCAGGGTTGATGAGATTTACTGGTAAGTGTTATCAGTAGTTTCTCGAATTGTTATAGACCTCATATCGACATGACTTATCAAGCTACTAGGGTCTGACGTTTACCACCCCTAGGCGAGATATGCGACATATCAGACGACGAGACCGGACTGTACGGGAGTGTTACTGATTGGATTCACAGGAGAATGTACAGGCTTGCTTTTTGATCTTCTGAGCTCTCAATACCTGGGTGGCTGTTACGTTTAGCTGACCGCTTGTAGCTTGTGGGTGTTTGATATGATCATCACCTACTGCCGGCGTATTGACGATTCTTTAGAGTCCTACACAGAGGTTTCTTGGCTCAGGCAAAATGGAGTAGGAGCACATATGTGATATGTGCGGGACCGAGGATAATGCGGTATGTGATACCGTATTGGATTCTCGCGATATGAGATATCGGCCGGGTCATCGTATTAGTCGGTTATATGCGATATAGCCGGATTGTCGGATCAAGTGTTGATTAGATAATTTAATGTATAACAATATATATGATATATTAAATTACATTAACTAATATTAGCTCACTAAAAGATTCTTTTTCTCACTTAGGTAATACATTGATATATATGCGATATATGTTAAATGTATTATTTTGTATTGTTACAATAAATATTATATATGTGATATTTAATATTGTAACATGATATGATAACTAATGCAATATGATTAGTGGAGATTAAACAAGATTAGGGTTTGATTTGGGTTAATGCTTTCTAGAAGTTTCTAGAAGGTTTTTATTTTGTCATGGAAATGATATTCACAAATGACTCATCTTTAACCTAACCCAAACACTACACCCTTGGTTAATTCTCTACAAAGGTTTAGCAACCATGGTTGCATTATTGATCATTATCTTCTTTCATTGTTCATCACAAAAGGATTCTATCATCTTCTTCCTTGAGTTCCTTCTTTGAAAAAGCTTTCTAGCTTTTTGCTAAGTGATGAAAGTGAGTGAGAATATGAAAAAAAATGAGAGCAAAAATCCTACTTCATCATCCTCATCTACCCTTGCCATTTAGATGAGGGTGTTCACTTCATTTTGTGAGTGAGAGCTTGTGTTAATGAAACTTCAAGGTAGATCATCTATGTTATCGAATATCGGAAGCAAGACTGCATCTTTCTCTTTGTGGAGCCTCTCCAGAGTCCGGAACACGATGATCGCAGCGAAGGGACCTCAACACGGAGCTTAAGAAGTGAAGGACTGGATCTACAAAGGTTGTAATCCCTCTCACTTAGTGTTAAATTGTTTAACATGCTTATTTTCACCTGAACTCTAGTTTAAAGATCCGGCTTTGGGTTGTTCGGCACGGCTAAATTTTTAATCGGGCATGGTTGATGCCTCGTAGAACCTTGTGACCGTGCCTAGCAACCCTAAAGGGTTTAACCACAGGCCGCAAGTGGTACTAGTTGTACGTAACGATCCCCAGGTAGATGTCGATAAGAAGGTCGATGAGGAAACCCATCCGAACTCCTACTGAGCCTGTATGTGACAATCTCCGTACAGTCCGGTCTGTTCGTCTAGGACTATCGTATATCGGGCCTAAGGGGGCGGTAAACGTCAGACCCCTAATAGCGGTATAAGTCGTGTCGGAGTGAAGCCCATTACACCTTGAGAAACTACTGGAACCTACCAGTAAATCTCGCTTGCCCTGGGCAAGGACTTTGCGTAATGGCTCTCCATACACAGCGCGATATCAACCCCCAATACCGGGAGAGATGAATCCTCTCTAAGCTCCACTGCCTCCAAGTGCTTCGGGACTGCACCCAACTACTACTTGTTTGCACGACTACTTTGAGCCGTGGTAGGGTAGTAATCTAAGTACAGTTGGAACACACTCGAGGCGAAGTAGAAGTGTCAAGTCGACGGACTAAGCTGTACTCATGTCACCTGGGAACCGCTATCTGACGATGGGTATAGTACCAACCTGCAGTTCCCGGTGAGTCATGTCCGGTGTACCCGTAACCTAACGAGCACCTGCATACTATCTCCAGTACGACGTACTGATGGCTGTGGGACAGACCATCTCCCCAGCTGGGATGAGAAGCGTATACACCAGTCTACTCCGGAGTATCAATGCCCCATATCGATAATCCTACGATCAGGGACCTGTATAGGATGTTGCTTATAGACTACCCAACCCCCACTAGTGTGACTGCCATCACAACGCTGGTAATTAAGCAAAGATCCTAAGGGCTCTACTAATATGTATAAGCAATATGTTAAAAGAAACATATGCACATATTAAAGTAGAAACAAACCAAGTAGCATACTACCATTTTTAGCAAGATTGTCAATACAACTGTGAATATCCCAAGCTTCCATTAAGTAATATACAAACTAGTATGATACAGTAATGGCCCTTAGGGCATAAACACTAACAATCTCCCACTTGCACTAGGGCCATGTACTGGCATATCGTAGACCTATCATCTCGAATAGCCTCTCGAACTGCATCTGAGGAATGACCTTTGTGAATGGATCAGCAGTGTTATTCTCTGTATCTACTCTATTCACCTCGATCTCCCGGCGATCTACGATCTCCCTGATCAGGTGATACCGCCTTAAGATGTGTATGGACTTCTGATGGGACCTGGGTTCCTTCGCTAAAGCTATAGTGCCGTTGTTGTTGCAATACAGAGGTATTGGATCAACACTGGTAGGAACCACCTGAAGTTCTGTGAGGAACTTCTTCATCCAGACAGCTTCTTTTGCGGCATCGCAAGCAGCTATATACTCCGCTTCCATCGTTGAGTCAGCAACGGTGTCCTGCTTGGAACTCTTCCAACAGACCGCCTCTCCATTGAGGGTAAAGACATAACCCGACATGGACATGGAGTCATCCTTGTCACTCTGGAAGCTGGAGTCGGCAAAGGCCTCGATCTGGAGGTCCTTTCCGCCATACAACAAGAACATCTCCTTAGTCCTCCACAGGTACTTGAGAATGTTCTTTACTGCTATCCAGTGCTTCTCCCCTGGGTTTGCCTGATACCGGCTTACAACTCTCAATGCGTATGCTTCATCTGGTCTGGTACATAACATCGCATACATTATAGAGCCTACCGCAGAAGCGTAGGGTATAATCGACATGCGAGCCCTTTCCAAATCAGTCTTGGGAGACATCTCTTTGGAGAGGGTGATTCCGCGACAAGCCGGTAGGTTACCGCGCTTAGAATCTTCCATACTGAATCTTTTCTATATGGTGTCTATGTACCTGGACTGCGAAAGTCCCAACATCCTCTTTGATCTATCACGATAGATCCGGATCCCCAGAATGTAGGTGGCATCACCCAGGTCTTTCATGGAGAACTTCCGTGACACGAATCCTTTGACTGACTGTAGCATAGGAATATCATTTCCTATTAGGAGAATGTCATCCACGTACAAGACGAGGAATACTACAGCTCTCCCTACAATCTTACTGTATATGCATGGTTCATCTGGATGCTTGATAAAGTCGAATTCTTTGACAGTATCATCAAAACAGATGTTCCAACTCCGCGATACCTGCTTTAGTCCAGAAATGGACTTAAGCAACTTGCACATTTTACCGCTGCTCCCACTCTGAATGAATCCCTCTGGCTGATCCATATAGACGCACTCTTCCAAATTACCATTTAGAAAAGTCGTCTTTACGTCCATCTGCCAGATCTCATAATCGTGGAAGGCAGCAATGACAAGAAGGACCCGAATAGATTTGTGCGTAGCCACTGGAGAAGAAGTTTCGTCATAGTCCAAACCAGGTCTTCGACGAAAACCCTTTGCAACATGTCTAGCCTTATAGTTTTCAACCTGTCCATCTACACCAATCTTCATTCTGAAGATCCATTTGCATCCTACGGGTTTTACCCCATCCGGAGCAATGTCCAAAGTCCATACTTTGTTAGTGTACATGGAATCCAATTCGGTCCGCATTGCATCCAGCCATTTTACTGAGTCGCTGCGCTCTGAATGGCTTGCTGGAAGATAGTAGGGTCATCATTGTCAATGATGCAATCCTCTCGATCCCCGTCTATAAGAAAACCGTAGTATCTCTCGGGCGGATGAGACTGCCTACTACTTCTGCGGATAGGCGCTGGGATGTCCCTTTCTTCTGAAACTTCTGGTTCTACCAAACTTTCAGTAACAGCTTGTGGTTCTGGAATTTCTTCTAGTTCTATTACGCTCCCACTCTTCTGATTTTCTAAAAATTCAGATTCCAAGAAGTGGGCATGATGAGAAACAAAAACCTTTTGTTCCTCTGCGTAATAGAAATAATACCCCTTGGAGTTCTTTGGATATCCCACAAACTTACACAGTACTGAGCGTGCCTCGAGCTTGTCCGCATGCTGCTTTTTAACAAAAGCTGGACATCCCCATGTCCTAAAGTGTTTAAGACAGGGTTTCTTCCCACTCCACATCTGATATGGTGTGGTAGGCACAGTCTTGGTTGGAACCTGGTTCAAAAGATATGCAGCTGATTCTAGTGCATAACCCCAGAAAGATCGCGGTAACTCGTCCTTACTCATCATGGAACGAACCATATCCAATTGGGTTCGATTTTGCCTTTCTGATACACCATTGTGTTGTGGTGTATATGGAAGAGTAAGCTAAGAGAGAATTCCATTCTCTTTTAAGTATCCCAGGAACTCGGCACTTAAGTATTCACCACCTCGATCTGATCTTAGTGTCTTGATACTTTTGCCTGTCTGTTTTTCCACTTCATTCTTGTATTCCAGGAATTTCTCAAAGGCCTCGGATTTATGCTTCATCATGAAGATATGTCCATACCTAGAGAAATCATCCGTAAAAGTAATGAAGTAGGAATAACCACCTCTTGCATGTGTAGACATTGGACCGCACACGTCACTGTGTACGAGTCCCAAGAGCCCGCTCGCTCTTACTCCGTGTCCAGTAAACAGAGTCTTTGTCATCTTTCCCATGAGACAAGATTAACAAGTAGCATAAGATTGATATTCGAACGGATTCAAATATCCTTCTCTATGTAACTTAGTCAACCATGTTTCATTGATGTGACCTAGTCTACAATGCCATAAAAAAGCTTGATTTATTTCTGGAGACTTTCTTTTATGTGTGTTCTGGACATTGAAAACCTGAGCTTGATTTAATACGTATATACCGTTATCTAATGTACCGGACCCAATCAGAACTTGATTTAGGTGGATGTTTACTACATCGCTTACGAATGTAAAATCATATCCCTCTCTATAAAGTGAGGATACTGATATGATATTACAAGTCAAACTAGGTACATACAAACAGTTACGTAGAATCAATATTTGCCCACTTGTCAGTCCTAGGCGATATTCCCCCACGGATTCAGCGTCCATGCTCATTCCGTTCGCAACTCTGAGAGACATATCACCTACCGTGATAACTCTACGGTTTCTCAAAGCATGTAACGAATTACAGGTTTGAGATCCTGATCCGGTATCTAGTACCCAGGAAGTAGAGTTAATTGACAAACAGTTCTCAATTATAAACACACCCGAGGCCGAAGCCACAACATGCTTCCAATCCTGGCTACTGGCTTCCAAAGCCCTACAATCTTTCGGCCAATGCCCCTTCCCATAACAATAGGAACATCCCTCCTTCTCTACACCAAGTCCCGAAACTTTTGCTCTTCCCTTTCCTTCTACTTCACTGGACCGCATATCGGTTTTATGGAGATCTTCTTCTTTTCACCCTTTGCTTTCGCCCTGGATGCAGAAGAAGAAGTTCCCCCATTATGAAGAGCGGGTGTCTCCCTGGTTTCCTTCAGGGTGTAAGTAGAGGGTACGGACTGTGGAAATAAGTCAGCATATGACCTGTTTGTTGGATATATGTATGCCCTAGAGGCCATTATGTGATAGTGGAAGTATTTATACATGTATATATCTATATATATTCATTCAGTGTACATTCTTGCTCGACATGATAGTATGCTATCTGGTTCTTCTTTATCTGACATGTTGATTTGATAATGCTTTTACTCATTCACGCATGTTAATAAAGCCCTGAGGATATTGTCTTGACTACAGTGATTATTATAGAGATCATACTAGTGGGACATTTGTAGTTTATAAGCATATCCTGAAATGTCCCTAGTCGAAGGTGTATCGAGACGGGGCATCGATATACCAGAGTAGACTAGCGTATATGATACTAGACCCATTTGATGGGCGATGAATGTTCCCACATTCATCGATGTTTGACATCAAGATCATATACGGGTGCTCAGTGGTGACTGGGTACACTGGACGGACTCACCGAGAACTCCTATATGGAATTATATCTATCGTCGGATAGCAGTTCTCAGGTGACACTGGTACAGGTTAGTCTGTAGACCCGAGATCGTCATAGAGTCTTGTGTGCTCTCCCACTGTACTTTGATTACCACCCTACCACGGCTCTACTGAGTCGTGCAAACAGGTGGCCGTTGGGTACAGTCCCGAGACACACGAAGGCGATGAGCGATAGGAGGGGTTTCGTCTCTCTCGGTATTGGGAGTTGATGCTGTGCTGTGCTCGACTGGTTATATCAGTAAGTCCCTGGCCAGGGCTGCTGAGATTTACTAATAAGTGTTATCAGTAGTTTCTCGATCTGTTATAGACCATTCACCGGCACGATTTATTGAGTTATTGGGGTCGACATGACCATCCCTAGGCTCGATATGCAGCATATCTGGCGAAGAGACCGGACTGTACGGTATGCCGGTTGGCTCGACGGGAGTTGTAGCAGGTTCGCTTGTTTTCTTCTGATCGCTCAATACCCGGGTGGCCGTTACGTTTAGCTGACCGCTTGCGGCTTGGGGGTGCTTGATATGATCATCACCCACTGCCGGCGTATTGACGAGTCTTAGAGTCCCACAAAGGAGTTACCTAGTCCAGGCGAAACGTTGTGGTGCGCGTATGCGATATGCGCATGGACCCGGTTAAAATGTGCGTATGAGATACCGTATATTAATCGGGGGGGCTTGCTTTTGGTCGGGTCGTATGTGATATGACCGGGTTGATAAATCAAGTGTTGATTTATCATTTAACCATTAGCTTCTCACTAGAAATCCTTTCTTGTCCTTTTTGGATGTATGCATTCATTCTTGTTCATGCACATATGGATGTGCATGCACACATGCATACATACATCATTTTATCATGGTTGTATATACATAGAAAATGGTGGCAATATAAGACTCACACCTTGGTTTTATATATGAATTATTATTTCTATTTGGGTTAAAACAAAATGAAAAAGAAAAGGATAATTCATGGTTTGATTCTACACTCTTCTTCAACTAACTATGCTCACCTACTTATTAACCATGAGTTAATCATCCTCTTTTGTTTTAACTCAAGTGAAATAAATATCCATATAATATAACCATGGTTTGAGATGAGAAGTGAAAAATATATATACATATATTTTTCATTTTTCATGAGGGATTAACTTTTTCTCTTCTTAAAAAGCCATCATCTTCTTCAACCTTGCTCTTTTGCTCTCTAGATCTCTCAAGTGAGCAAAATACTCAACAAGATAGGATTTTGAAGTGAGAAAAAGAACTACAACACCATTCTTCACAAGTCTTGCCCACTTGTTTAGAGTGTTAGCTTCATTCTCTTCTCTTGATCAAGTGAAGTTGCAAGCTTGGACAAAGGAGCTTCGGGTGGATCGTCGTGGACACTAGAAGACCTCAAGCGAACCCTTCTCCAACACTCAAGTGGCCAAGGAGTCTAGCGTAGAGAGCTACAAAGGTTGTACTCTCAAAACCCTAGCCTTTGTTGCTTGTGATGTAGATTAAAGTTATGAAACCCTAATTTTCTAGGATTGATTCTTTGTGTGTTCACTTAGCACTCTAAAAATTTAATCTTTGAGACATGTGATGCTTCCAAACCTTTTATAGGGTGCTAGGTAAACCAAACATTGGTATCAAAGCCGACCTAGAACATTAGGCGACACTTTAGCGAAGTAAAAACTCCGATCGAACCGAAATACGGTTTTTTAGAACCCTCTCTGGACAATTTTTGAAACTGTGGTTTTTCCAGACTTAAAAATACTTAAAAAATACAGCAGGAAAATCTAAGAAAGACTGTAAAATATGAAGCCATAAGCCGTTCAAGCCGCCGCGGAACCGCGGCCAATCCTTGCTTGGACCGCGGCTCCGCGGCCGTACAGAGGCTTCATAGCTTCTTATTTACACAGTAATTCCTATACCTGCTTGTATACTGTTTTGGGTATGTTTAATCTGATTCATGTGCTGAATGTTCTGGGGATGGTTTTGAGTTCATTGATTTAATACTTATACCCGTATTTTGGTTCTCTACTTCTAACTTACATTCTGTGAATATCTCAAAAGGTTCGGACTTGTGTTTCAATAGGAACATATGTCTGAATCTTGAGAGATCATCAGAGAATGTAATGAAGTACAAAGAACCGGTCTTAGCATGTGTAGACAGGAGACTTTCATACAACATCATGTATCAATCCCAAGAGTTCACTTTCTCTGTTTCCAATAAACGGAGCTGTGGTCTTCTTATCTCTGTGACATGACCGACAAGTTTCACAAGATGTAAATTCAAACAAATTTAAATATGCATCTAAATGTAACTTTAGCTAGTCGGGTCGCATTGATATGACCTAGTCTACAATGCCTTAAGAAGGATTCGTTCATTTCTGAACTCTTCCTCTTGTGTGTGTTCTGTAATCTAAGATCTGTAGTTTGATTTAGAACGTCAATGCTTTTAGATAACGTGCCTGAACCGATCAACTCTTGATATAGGAAATGTTCAAAACATTATCCAACAATACAAAATTATATCTTTTCTTTACTAATAAAGAGACTGATATGATGTTGTATATCAGGTTCGGTATCTAAAAACATTTGTTCAGAATCAATGTATTCTGGTAATACAGGGTGATAGTGACCAACAGACTTGGTTGCAACACTTGCACCGTTTTCTGTCTCATGAAACTTATCACCCGTTCTCAGTTCTCTGCCTTTCTGTAGCCCATGTAACAGATTACATATGCGGGATCCTGATCCGGTATCTCATACCCAGGACGTAAAGGATACTGAGAAACAGTTCTATGTAATGAACACACCCGAAGATGATGCATCAGCATGCACTTTCTTCGTTTGGGCGGCACGGGAATTCTGGTAATCCCCAATTTCCTGCTCTGTCTTATAACAATTATAAGTTGGAGTGGGACCAACGTTCCCCAGCTCAGTATAACAAGTGGGTTCGGTCAATATATCCATTTTATTATCTTGATTAAGGCGTGATATGGTCGCTACCTGGAGAGAGAGAGAAGAAAAACACTCAGCGTATGCTCTTGCAAGATTAGATTGGTTATCTAATATATCTAATCAGGATATCTCCCACTGTTTTAGTCAAATCTTCCTTCAAACCCTAAAAGGAAAGACTAGCCGGGATTAATTACACGCTACAAGTTCGCCAATCTTTCAGCCAGGCCAGTGTCGGTACTTTGAGGGAGGTCCCCCGTGCTTTCGCACGAACCTAATTAAAGTAAACCTCATTTTCCCAGAGGCGTAACCCCGTTAACACCTTTCTAGACACCTACTTGATCGGCTAATTGTAATGTGTAAAACTCTCCCAGGAGTAACTCTTACTCGCAGCGGGTATCGGGATCCAACTATCTCATAGAAGGTATGCAATCTCATTGCAAATTTCAACACTTGAAATTCCCAATAATATTTTACCCTTAGTGACTTATGACCTTAACTATGGTCAACAAATCATAAGCACTAGTCAAGTTCTACCCGTCATTTCTTGATTAATTAGATCCACCCACATGACCCTTAACTAAGGTCAACAAAGTCATATGACTGTCCTAACTAATCGCATCATATGCTATATAGGAAGACATTACTTAGCTACCGTACACCGTACCTTAACTAAGGTCAACAAACACAGCACGAATACTAAGTACTCTACTTCCTAAAATGTCGGAGGGTTACGACAGGTTTTTAAGAAAACCTTTTGCGTAATGAACTTGATATCGTCGTAGAATCGAGTGATTTTAAATTGAGTGTTTTTTAGGCTTTTCTAGTTTTGCTAAAGGGATCACTCCCGGTGAAGGGATCGTCGGCCCTTTCCTCATCGAATAAGGTGCATGATATATCATATATACCACTATGCAAAGCAAGAACTATAGAAGCAATCAAAAGACAAACCGAGTTTGTAGCATCTGCTAGTTTCACTAAAGAGGTCACTCCCGGTGAAGGGATCTCGGCTCTTTCCTTATCGAATAAGGTGCTGGATGTTCTACAAGGAACACCGCTATGCAAAGCAAGAACTAGAGCTACCAGTTTTTAAACAAGTTTCTACAACATCTTTAGGTTTCTTTTAGTTTCATTAATCTCATTAATGAAGTCTCATTTTATTATGCTTCACAAGCATCTCATTTGAAACGAAATCTGCAATATAACATATATCTCATATATATAATATAAACATTCGTCTCAGGCAGTAATATAATCTCATCACAGAACATTGCAGCAAAAGAACATATATGAAATATTGGATATACTAGGACGTCCGTGTTTTAATACGAGCCAGTATAAAACACGGATTCCACAGTTGTGATGAATAGCCAAACCCACATCCCTAGACCCTACTGTAACGTTTTGAAAATCGTTTCGGTGAAATTTCGAAAAAACGGTAAAATAAGGGGGTTTTCTGTAAAAAGTCAAAATGAAAATATCTTTATTATAAAATTAAATATACATATTCTAGATACGTAATTTCTAATATTTGGTGTTTATTGATCCACTGGTGAAATTTCAAATTTTCTGAAATTTTTTCCGAAATTAATTATTTTAATATTATTTTAAGCCGTCACTAATACATTTAATTAGGGAAATTACAAATTGGAATGAGTTGAAACAAATTTTGTGCATCATAAAATATTAAATTAAATTTTATCATGTGGTTTTTGAAATGAAATCGTTTGCCAAAATGGTTTAGAAAATATCGAAGAAAAAGGCTTTTTTTCCGGTGAATTTAGTGTTAACGGGAATTGGGGTAATACATTTATCTTTTTCTCTAACCCAGACACTCACACCTCACCCTCTCTCCCTCTCCCCATGTGTCCGGCCCCACCATGACACCCCTCTCTCTCTCTCTCTCCAATCACCAAGAAAAGATAAGAAAAGAAAAGAAATTGATAAAAGAAATGGTGGACTTTGACTTTCCCACTTTCTCTACCTCACTCTCTCTCCTCCCTCACCCATTTCCCCTCCCCATTTTGGGCGAATCTGTAGAATTCCTGCAGCCCTCCCCTCTCATTCATCATCTCATCTCTTCTCAAAAAAAAAATTCACAAAAATTTCATGAAAAATCAACTAAAACTCAAAACCGAAATCCAACTCCTACCCATTATTTATTTTCCTATCTAGCATGGATTTTGGGAGCAAGAGAGCAATTTGGGAGGCTTAGATCCTTGCTAGATCTCTAATTGGGAGGTATAAATCTTAACCCATGTCTTAATTGTTGGTTAATTACTCCAATTTAACTAAATTTGGTGTTTAATTTGTGTACATATTGCAAACTTGAATTGTGGGGTTAATGGTTATATATGAGATTAAAATCAAGATAGGGTTTTATCACATCATAAAGGTTGCCATTAGTAGATTAACATGTTAATTCTTGCTAAAACCTAATCTAGTTACTAATTTCAAAATTTGTTAGTTGGAAATTATGATAAATGTGCTTTTTGCTAACTAGGTTTTTTTGAAATTGTTTTATATTGGGATTAAAATCAAAATTAAGGTTTCATGTTATTATTAATATTATAATGAGTGGTTTAATGATTTTGGATCATGCAAAACCAAGCTTAATTGATGAATTGTGAATTTTGCTTTAAAAGGTGTTAAAAATTGATATTTTTGCAAACTAGGATTTTGGAAATCATGCAAATTTATGAGATTAAATTATGGAAATGGTTTTTAAGACTTATTTAAGATGTTTAATAAGTATTATGGCCATTAGATTTGTTTAAACATCGAGTTTTGTATTAAAATGGGTAATTTGTGCTTGCTAGATTTTCGGAAAAATGGCTTTTAAATTGAATTTAGGGTTTTTGTGAATTTTAAGCTATTTTATATTATAATTAGTGCTTGTGATTGTACAAATGAGTGTGTTTAGGTTTTTCTCGATGGTTTGGCATTTGTACGCCGACGTCGAGGGTTTTTGGGTTGATTTGTGAAAGCAACCATAGGTTTTGACCTATGTGGGTTTCGTGTGTCGTTTTGGTCATGAGTCGGATTATAATGCGATACGGTGCGTTATGATATGTAGGTACCCATGTGGACTTCGAGACGACAAGCAAGCACGTGGCGACGTCGGCACCGGCGAGCGAGGACCAGGTGAGTAGATTTATATCTACGGGGAGAAGTCGGGTGGATGGCGTATAGCACCCCCGCAGTTCGTGGTGATGTATACGAATATGTATACACACATATATATTGATTATATTTTGTTTGAGTATATTGATGATAATATGGATATTTGGTGTTCTTGGATGATTTAGTGTCGCGAAACCCTAGAGTAGTGGTCGCACCACACATGCACACAACCACCCATACTTGCATACTTTCTTCTTTCATTTGTGCTTATTCGGGAATATATAGTTATGTGTTCACATGGGTATGGGACTATGTGTTCACATACAGATTTGAGGATGATACTTGGGTTTGAGATGAGTCGAAGAGATTTGTGTTGAGGTTGTGATATCGGTGATATGGAAGGATTCGTATTTGAGATACGTCCTGATGTTATAGCGGGTCTTTGAACGACGATACGGGTGAATAGTGCTATAAATAAAATGGTCGACATGTGATCGTGATATGAGATATGATATGCTAGGATATTGATACTAGGCCGTATTGGGCGATGTATACCCCTTGATGATGATATGTGCTGATGATATCGGTTTGTACGAGACTGTCGATCAGTAGTCAGATCATGACTATATTGATGATATTAGTATTGTACTAGACATAGGTCAGTACCCTGGACTATGATCTTGGATAAAGAGGATACCAGATGAATAGTGTGATGAATATGATATTGACCCGTACCAAGATTTGGGATGCCGTACGATGGATTTACGTACGAGCTATATATTGATGATTGATCCGCACTCTTGACTTGGGATTTATGATTATAGATATGGTATCGGATATGATATTATTGAGGCGGGATCACCGACTATACATATATAGGTATGTATATGTATCGACTCAGATGATAGGCGGTTTCCTTACCTGTAGTTCAGCTTGTTAGTTCAGCCGTATAGTTTAGTGTAGTTGTTAGATTAGATTAGACTCCTACCTATTTCAAAACTAGCGGATCGTGGGTATTTTAAAAGACAGGTCAAGGGATCTACGGATATTTCAAAAGACGTATCCTTTCTTAAAACCACCGTAGCCCCTATTTTCAAAATCCCACGATTCGTATTATTTCAAATGGCACCATTGTTTAATATTTAGCTCCCGCTCATTTTGGTTGCTCGCTCCGCATTGCATACTTACATTGTTATTTCATATTGCATTGTTGACATTATGCTGTTAAGATACCAGCACCATTACCGATGATGCGTATGTACCACGTACACTTACTTGCCGGCTCACACACATCTTCATCGGTAATTGCCATGTCACGTACACATTAGAAAATATTATTGCTTAACTTAGCTTGATAGCTAGTAGTTTGACATAATATCAGTGTACTTACCTTATATGCCAGCTTAGATATTGTAGTTATTACTTGTCACTTCATGCATACCGTTATTCATTGTTATGCCGTATTCATGGATTCTCATGCCTATATTCATGGGTTTATATGCTATTGATGAATTGGATTCGGATTTCTATGAAATTTTCTAGATTTGGGGGAAAACCGCAAAACTTGTATAAGCTTCTTCCCTCTCTTTTAAATAAAAAGTGTGGTTTTCCCATGATGTATGAGTCGTCCACCATGAGTTTACTGATGGATTTCGAGACCCGATTCGAGGAGTGGAGGAACCGTTTCGGGTACATGGTGGGCCCGGTGAGGTACCCCGGGGCAAGAGGATCGTGTTGTTGACGTTGAGCCTGGCAGGGGAGCACTACCTACCTGTGATATTACCCGACGCGTCGGATATCCGGAGGATACCGTCATTGTCTTGAGATGGATGGTAGGGGCCAGTCTGGACTGACTGCGCCCTTGATATTGAGACATTGAGATTTCGAGATATTGAGGTACTGAGATTTGATGATACAGGCCAGTCCGGATAGCCGGAGCCTGAGATTTCGAGACATTGAGATTTATGTTTTGTGTCGATGCTAGACACTGTTGATGCTGATTTCATTTATGATACCTCATTTTAAAAATACAAAGGAAATCTCACTAAATTATGAAAACAGTTTCTTCATTTACATGTATTCTGTTTTCATGCATTCATACCTCATTCATAAGATATATTGCTACCTGAGGCACTGACACGGGCACATGAGATTACACTCGGGTTAGATATTACCCTAGGCATTGTTATAGGCTGCATGTTATACATATATTTGAGGATATATTATGATCATTGACCTAGGATTGCGTTATTTATGCGATTTCTGTGCGTAGATGTTTTTCTACTCACGAGTTGGCAACTCACCCCCGTTGTGCCACAGTTCTTGCAGGTTTCGCCGTACAGGTTTCTTTACGGCTTTGCTGGCACTATTTCCATCTCCGGGTGACTTGCTAGTAGTTGGTTTATTTATATCGTACCCATCATTATATCTTGTATATTATTATTCTGTTGTATCTAGAAGTTCCATCAACCAAACATGTATTTATTTTTGAGATAGAGACCTGTGATGTTATTCTTTCGACCTTAGAGTCGCGCGTTATATTTCTGTGGTTTTCTTGTGGTTTTGAGTTTCCTTTTGAGTTTTGATCCTCGCCCTTGGCGTTGTATATTATATTGCTTGTGTGGTTGTGACCGTCGATTGACGAAGAGCTAGCTCCCGTTTGGGGATGCCTTTTTATTGATTTCGTATACTATTCATGTTGTATCCCGTTTGGGGGCCAGTATTTACAAAGGAGACTCTGCCGAAATTTTCAGGAAATATTTCATGTTTTTAAAAACGCATAATTCGGCTCATGCTATTAAAACTACTTGATTTAAATTGGTTTTCCTTCACTCTACTACTTTTCTTGGTTTGGATTTCTGGGATTTCGGCTTACTTAGATTACGAACGCCTCGAGACGTTTCGTAGTTTAAGTGTCGGTCATGTTCCGTACTTTTCTGGTCGTGACAAAGTTGGTATCAGAGCGTTAGGTTTTACCTTCGGAACATAAGATGACCCTTGGTTGATGGAATAGGCGACTAAAGTAGAGTGACGTACCGTGGGTTTGTTCCGCGGCATACTTACGACATGCCACTCCACTTAAAGAGACTTAGGATATACATTTCTTTGCTCAGTATTATATTCATTCCGATCTAGCCTCATCAGTACCAGTTATGGTTTTGCTGCCACGATTACGGGCAGGGAGAGCTACGGCTAGAGTTGCGGTCAGCACGAGCTCGTCACGAACGAGGACGGACCAGAGCGTAATTCCGGCGACACACGATTGCGGAGATATGTCTTTTTACTGTGTTTTCGCGCCATGAGCGTTTGGCGGATTGCCTTTACGAGATTTCTCGGACGTCCCGATCAGTACCAGAGGATTGCGCCACTGACAGAGGCTAACCGGGTTTTGATGACCGTTGATGTATTGCTTACTCCTGATGATTGAGGCACTGTTCAGCGTGCAGACGAGTGAGCCATTCATTACTGCGAATGACGGGATATCTCCTCAGATGTTGGAGCTATTGCGGTACTAGATTGTACTAAGAGATGATAGAAGGTCGCTAGTCACTGAGGATGAATGACTAGGACATGTGATTCGTTCGCCTACCCCGATGAGAGGTCATCAGATAGATTGATTCCAGCTAGAGACGACTTCACGCGGAGACGTTGAGAGTCGACAGAGACGATCGAATGTCAGAAACCTACTATTCCAAGTTTAAAGTAATCGGAAGGACAGGCAGGCAATTCTATGGTCCCTCTAGAAGAATGAAACCCTAACTCGACTTAATGACCGTGTGAAAGCTTTTGAACCTTCGGGTTTGCGGCAGTTCTGCGGCGCCATTAGTGAGGCTTGGGTTTGCCCTTCTACGGCTGGACCACCGATGCTGTGGTATGTACTCGATACTATTAAACTGTGCCCAAGATATTGAGCTCTTGGGGGATTATGAGGTTTTGACGACTCGATCGGATGGCTCGACTTAATTCGGATGCTAGGTGGTGAGATGCATTTCTTGGGAGACTCCAGATACGAGGATAGCCGTTGGAGCTCAGTCCATGCAGCCGCGACGAGACGAGTCCAAAGCAGAAGACATTAGAGAAAAGTGAAGTAAGAGGTTCATACCAGATCTAGATGAGATGACGTTCCACTCCGCCGACATCAGAGATGCGATGCGCATGCCGAGGCATGGTACTTGTATTTACCTTCCAGAAGGAGTCGCGATGAGTATGCAGTCGTTCCAGAGCAAGATGCAGATATAGGAAAGGACGATGACTTCCGGACAGTTGGCAGAGACGAGACATGGAAGAGACCGTGAGCAGGATTCCTTCCAGGACACTGCTGCAATGGTACTTGCACCCAGGATCAGATGTGTCACGTACATTTAGAGAGCCAGAAGCCGACGCCAGTGATATGCTGTCTTACGAGTGGACGCGATGATTGACCGAGAGATGACCAGAGAAGTGCCAGAACGGGATCATCCCCGTTAGCACACCTGACAGGGCCGATGAGCCGATGAGCCGATGGACCGAGAGATTGGTAATTCACAGTGAAGACCTTGACCCAGGAGTGGTCATTGTTACGCACACCAGCAGGACAGAGTTCATGATCATCGACGATACATCCCACTAGTGACCGCGACAGTTGGCCCGAGATTCTTAGAGGATGCACTTGAGCGGTACTATTCCGCCATTATTGATTTCGATGTTTTGGGTGATTTATTCGCATGATTTGATTTTGATGATTGAGTTTCATGATATTTGTTTTCATGTACCATGGTTGCACCTACTGAGTATTTACGATTTTTGCACAGTTGTAGCACTTGATATCATTTTCGTGCCTTGGTTTCGCATGTTTATGATTTTATGGGTTTCATACAGTTGAGTTGATTTTGTCCGTATGTACGCACACGATTTGGATTTTGCGCATGTTCGGCGCTTGATATTGGATTTTATGATTCCGTGCATCATGGATGCACCTGATTTGGATTTTCGCGCATGTTTTGAGGTGCGATTTTGGTGCACACCAGATGCACTAAATCGAGATTCTTCATGCATGTCAGATGCACCTGATTTTGCTGTTAGGCACCCACGTTGCCTATGACAGATGTTTCGTGCACACCCGATGCACTTAGATCTTGTTTCTGTGTACATGTTGGCACATATATGGATTTTGATTTCCGTGCGCACCAGACACACGTAGTATTCGTATGCATATTTTGGGATTGATTTCTTATAGAGCAGTACGTTTTATGATATTTGCTATATGTTTTCCTACTGAGCAGGACTAGTCAGAGGACAGTACCTGAGTATATTTTTGCATGCATTGATAGTTATCGAAGGGATTTCCAAAAAGCGAGCTATAGTCTCAGTATTTACCTACGTGTCTGATATGACGCGAAACGTTTAAAACAAGGAAAACCCTTCTAAATTGTTTCCCAAAACGGCGGAACGTACATTTCAAACAAAGGTATATATGTATATAGTTATTTTCTTATGATAGACGTCCGCCACTGTGCAGTGTTATGTGCATTGCACAGCAACTTAAAGGATTTAGCATGCATTTCCTCCTGATATTTGCATGTATAGTTCCGATTTATAGCATATCGGTCTTGCTTGAGATTTGGCATTCGTGTCTTCACCTTGACTCCGATAATTGCGGGATGCTTGACGGAGTTTTGATTTCGAGTTATCTACTCATTACTCATGTGCATGCATTGCGCTATGATGTGTTTATGTATTTATGATTTCGGAGCCCCGGCGATTTGATGGTTTTGGCTGAAATATTTTAGTATTTGGGTGGGGGGGAGTTTTAATTTAAATTCGGGGCCGAATTTCTTTAAGGGGGGAAGATTGTAACGTTTTGAAAATCGTTTCGGTGAAATTTCGAAAAAACGGTAAAATAAGCGGGTTTTCTGTAAAAAGTCAAAATGCAAATATCTTTATTATAAAATTAAATATACATATTCTAGATTTGTAATTGCTAGTATTTTGTGTATATTGAGCCACTGGTGAAATTTCAAATTTTCTGAAAAATTTTCCGAAATTAATTATTTTAATATTATTTTAAGACGTCACTAATACATTTAATTAGGGAAAATTACAAATTGGAATGAGTTGAAACAAATTTTGTGCATCATAAAACATTAAATAAAATTTTATCATGTGATTTTTGAAATGAAATCGTTTGCCAAAACGGTTTAGAAAATATCGAAGAAAAAGGCTTTTTTCCGGTGAATTTAGTGTTAACGGGAATTGGGGTAATACATTTATCTTTTTTCCTAACCCACACACTCACACCTCCCCCTCTCCCCCTCTCCCCATGTGTCCGGCCCCACCATGACAGCCCTCTCTCTCTCTCTCTCTCCAATCACCAAGAAAAGATAAGAAAAGAAAAGAAATTGATAAAAGAAATGGTGGACTTTGACTTTCCCACTTTCTCTACCTCACTCTCTCTCCTCCCTCACCCATTTCCCCTCCCCATTTTGGCCGAATCTGAAGAATTCATGCAGCCCTCCCCTCTCATTCCTCATCTCATCTGTTCTCAAAAAAAAAAAATCACAAAAATTTCATGAAAAATCAACTAAAACTCAAAACCGAAATCCAACTCCTACCCATTATTTATTTGCCTATCTAGCATGGATTTTGGGAGCAAGAGAGCAATTTGGGAGGCTTAGATCCTTGCTAGATCTCTAATTGGGAGGTATAAATCTTAACCCATGTCTTAATTGTTGGTTAATTACTCCAATTTAACTAAATTTGGTGTTTAATTTGTGTACATATTGCAAACTTCAACTGTGGGGTTAATGGTTATATGTGAGATTAAAATCAAGATAGGGTTTTATCACATCATTAAGGTTGCCATTAGTAGATTAACATGTTAATTCTTGCTAAAACCTAATCTAGTTACTAATTTCAAAATTTGTTAGTTGGAAATTGTGATAAATGTGCTTTTTGCTAACTAGGTTTTTTTGAAATTGTTTTATATTGGGATTAAAATCTAAATTAAGGCTTCATGTCATTATTAATATTATAATGAGTGGTTTAATGATTTTGGATCATGCAAAACCAAGCTTAATTGATGAATTGGATTCGGATTTCTATGAGATTTTCTGGATTTGGGGGAAAACCGCAAAACATGTATAAGCTTCTTCCCTCTCTTTTAAATAAAAAGTGCGGTTTTCCCATGATGTATGAGTCGTCCACCATGAGTTTGCTGATGGATTTCGAGACCCGATTCGAGGAGTGGAGGAACCGTTTCGGGTACATGGTGGGCCCGGTGCGGTACCCGGGGGCAAGAGGATCGTGTTGTTGACGTTGAGCCTGGCAGGGGAGCACTACCTACCGGTGATATTACCCGACGCGTCGGATATCCGGAGGATACCGTCGTTGTCTTGAGATGGATGGTAGGGGCCGGTCTGGACTGACGGCGCGCTAGATATTGAGACATTGAGATTTCAAGATATTGAGATACTTAGATTTGATGATACAGGCCAGTCCGGATAGCCGGAGCCTGAGATTTCGAGACATTGAGATTTATGTTTTGTGTCGATGCTAGACACTGTTGATGCTGATTTCATTTATGATACCTCATTTTAAAAATACAAAGGAAATCTCACTAAATTATGAAAACAGTTTCTTCATTTACATGTATTCTGTTTTCATGCATTCATACCTCATTCATATGATGTATTGCTACCTAAGGCACTGACACGGGTACATGAGATTACACTCGGGTTAGATATTACCCAAGCCATTGTTATAGGTTGCATGTTATACATATATTTAAGGATATATTATGATCATTGACCTAGGATTGCGTTATTTATGCGATTTCTGTGCGTAGATGTTTTTCTACTCACGAGTTGGCAACTCACCCCCGTTGTGCCACAGTTCTTGCAGGTTTCGCCGTACAGGTTTCTTTACGGCTTTGCTGGCAATATTTCCATCTCCGGGTGACTTGCTAGTAGGTGGGTTTATTTATATCGTACCCATCATTATATCTTGTATATTATTATTCTGTTGTATCTAGAAGTTCCATCAACCAAACATGTATTTATTTTTGAGATAGAGACCAGTGATGTTATTCTTTCGACCTTAGAGTCGCGCGTTATATTTCTGTGGTTTTCTTATGGTTTTGAGTTTCCTTTTGAGTTTTGATCCTCGCCCTTGGCGTTGTATATTATATTGCTTGTGTGGTTGTGATCGTCGATTGACGACGAGCTAGCTCCCGCTTGGGGATGCCTTTTTATTTATTTCGTATATTATTCTTGTTGTATCCCGTTTGAGGGCCAGTATTTACAAAGGAGACTCTGCCGAAATTTTCAGGAAATATTTGATGTTTTTAAAAACGCATAATTCGGCTAATGCTATTAAAACTACTTGATTTAAATTGGTTTTCCTTCACTCTACTACTTTTCTTGGTTTGGATTTCTGGGATTTCGGCTTACTTAGATTACGAACGCCTCGAGACGTTTCGTAGTTTAAGTGCCGGTCATGTTCCGTACTTTTCGGGTCGTGACACCTATGAGAGCGGCAAGCAACACTGCCAATTCTAGGGTTAGGAAACCCGGTCTCGACTCCTCGAGATGATCTCCCACTGGACCCTAGAACCCGGTTACTTGTGCTCCCCGCCTTGGGTCTACCTAATGCGGAAAAGTAAATAATATACAATGGTGACATCATCCTCAGCCCGGAAGTGCCCCAATAAAAGAATATTACATACAAATGAATTTTACATTAATGAAAAAGAAAAACTCTCATCTCACATAAAACCCCCGGCTATTCAAAACGCGACGATCTAATATAACATATCACAGCAACACATAATATCTCATATCATCAACGTAAGCAAGTATGCGTATCCCGATTGTCGTTGACGTATAGCAACGAAGCCGGCGATACACCACATACTACGCTTACGGTCAGAGAAAAGAAAGTGTAAAACTACAACAGTTGGAATCCGCAACCTCTTTAGACATCGCATGCCTAACCAAATGAATTCCTTAGACATCGCATGCCTAACAATTATAAACCCCGCATTTTAGTCTCATTATCGAAAACACTTTTCAATATTCAGTCGGGCAATTCAACAAGATTCCCGACATCCTGATCGAATGCTCGTCGCAAACTTTAGTAGATAGCCGCACCCCCGATGCCGTCTACGAAGTGCACTAAGGCGGAACACCGTCGCCGCGAGCACCCGAACGGATGCTTTTGGCGACGGGGTTCTCCTACAGTCACTTGGTCGGGGCTATGGGGCGTAGCTGTCTGTTAAGTTTACCCGGCGAGTATCCGCGTACGCTACGTGATTGTGACGGACTTTTGATCACATCAAAATTCCGTGGCAACCAATCAATTTGAGACTAAACTGCTAGATTTATAACATTCAAATTAGTTATTTCATAACTGTAAGTCCGTGCTACCTCTCCCGGTACTTTCGGGCATGCGGAATTTGATAAAAAACGATTTTCTTAGAGGTGGTAACATGGACTTAAAACCCGGATCTTTGTTAAACATCTAACTAACAACCTAACTATGAGTTGCTAACTACTCGGTTAGGGGGTTATACCTTTCTTTTTCTCGAACTCCTTCGTCTTCAAGCCTCGATGGATGTCCGGATCGCCTTCACTCCGTCGTCTCCTTGCGCTGAAGATAGATCCACCTCGAAAGCTTCTACCTTTGGCTTCTTCTTCGGTCTTTGAAGAAACTAGTTCACTTGGTTTGCTAAATCTTGTGAACTAGAGTGAGTAGAGAAGAGTTTGTATGGGATTTTATCTATGGTTCTTGGTTCTCAACTCATGAGACAAGTGAATCATAGAGTCAAGAGAGGGAGAGCAAGAGGAGGAAAATGAGAGCTCAAGAACAAGAGAGAGAATGAGCATGAAAGAATGAGAGAAGACTTTTCTCATTTGGCTCTCATAATCCAAAACAATCATAACACATCATATCAATCAAGTATTATGTGATGGTTTAAGCAACCATAGCCATATCATTTCATGCACTCATTTTGCACAAAAGAGCAAGTAAGCAAAAGTCTTTGCCATGAAATGATAGCTATAGTTATCATGATGGTCAACTAGTCAAGCCTAGTCAACCGGTCAACAAAGTCAACAAGTCAACAAAAGTCAACAAGTCAACAAAGTCAACAACTCAACAACCATATCACCATGATACCTAATTAATATAATTGTTAATCACATATTATATTCTCATTAGGGTTGAGCAAAAAGTCAATAGTCAACTGTCAACGGTCTACAACCATAATGAGAATCCTCCGCCTCTATCTCTCCGTCAACTGTGCATACACACCCGCATCCGCGTTTCGAGGAACACGAATACAAACTGGATAAATCCAATCCCAATACATACACTAGGATCTGGCTTAAACCAAAGCCCGCTAGTGTCTACTGTCCGGACACTGTACGTGCACAAGTGCACGGATGTCACCGAACCCTGTCGCAAAACCATGCGACCTGCCGCAAAACCATGCGACCTCTACTCTTTTGCCTAAAGGCGAATAGCTTTCTGTGTGGGACTCTAAAGACTCGACACTACGCTGGCAGTGGGTTTAACCACAGACCGCAAGCGGCACTAGTTGTGCGTAACGGTGCCCAGGTAGATGCCGACAAGAAGACTGACGAGGTGAAACCCATCTGAAGTCCTACTGAGCCTGAATGTGACATTCTCCGTACAGTCCGGTCTGTTCGTCTGATACATCGCATGGCGGGCCTAGGGGGCGGTAAACGTCAGTCCCCTAATAGCGGTACAAGTCGTGTCGGAGTTAAGCCCAAAACACCCTGGGATAACACTGGAAGCCTACCAGTATATATCGTTTGCCCTGGACAGGGACTACTCGTGTAATGGCTCTCCTAGACACAGCACGATGTCAACCCCCAATACCGGGAGAGGCGAATCCTGTCTAACCGTCACTGCCTCCAAGTGCTTCGGGACTGCACCCAACTACCACCTGTTTGCACGACTCCTTTCAGCCGTGGTAGGGTAGTAATCAAAGTACAGTGGGAACACACTCGAAATGAAGTGACAGTGTCAAGTCAGCGGACTAAGCTGTACTCATGTCACCTGGGAACTGATAACTGACGATAGGTATAATACCAACCGGTCAGTTCCCGACGAGTCTTTTCCAGTGTACTCGTAACCCAACGAGCACCCATATACTATCTCCAGTACGACGTACTGACGGCTGTGGGACAGACCGTCTCCCACTCTGGGATGAGAAGCGCATGCTGATTAGTCGAAAATATTGTATATTTTAACCGGAAATTTCCTCATCATTTGCATTCATATAGAAGTGTTCGGTATTCGTATTTCACATATTAGCAAATCCGTTACAAAATATCAGATTACTTGTATTAGACCTTAAAACCGGCATTTCTAGGGAAATTGACTGCATTGCATGGCATCGCAATATTTCTATATGTCGCAACCCGTGTTTTGAAGTCTGTGCAAGAAACTAGAAGCATGCTCGAATCAACGCTGCTCAAAAGATACGCCAACTCACTAACTTCAGATCTGGTAGCAATACAGAGGGAATTATAATATTAAAGATATCCTAAAAAGCTCCACATGTCGGCTCAAGCCTGTACCAGAGAGCCCAAGGCCCAAGCCCCCTAAAGAGCCGCGGATCCGCGGCAGGAGCCTGCTTGCGCCGCGGATCCGCGGTGGGTCCAAAGAATCAGCCTCTAAATTTTAGTGCAAAACTCCTGTCTCAGCTCCTACAGTTCAGAAAGACACTCCAAGTTCTAGAAGACTCCAGAGGTTTCTGCCAGATCAGCAAACAAGGGTTTCCAAGCCTAAGTAAACCTAGCTTAAACCCTAAGCTAGCTTCTAACAAACTACCTTCTAGAAGACTCAACAAACTTTTGGAGGGAACTACTATTTCAAACCTAAACCTAGGGTTTGGGAAGTCTATAAATAGAAGCCTAGACCTAGGGTGAGAATAATCTTAGATCATCATATATCATACATCCAAGAGAGGGTGTGATTCATTTTAGTTCATTTTTAGCCAATCTCTTTCTTCATCCCCTTCCTCCACAAGTCTAGTGAGAGGGCTTGTGGGAAACCCTAACCCTAATTCCAATTAGAATCAAGATTCCCGAGTACCCATTAAGCAAGAAGCCCTACAACCTTTAGGAGCGGAGCTGATCTTCAACGGAGCAATCGATCCGAGCCGATCCACGACTCACGAAGCCGAGCGACGCCCGATCAACAATCTAGATTCTTCTTCTTGTAGTTCTTGAAGCGAATGTAATCAAAATTGTTGAGATAAATAAAGAATATTCTTTTATCTTGTTTTCTTTAAATTCTGCATCATGATATCTTTACAATTCGTGAATATTTTCTGTATGGTGATGTGTGAATAAAACTCCGCTCGTCGAGGAGTCGAGACGGTCAATAGAATGATGATGTAACATAGCTTTAATCGATTCTTGAGTCCTACGTGTTTTGCAAACCCTAGCAAGTTAAAGAAACGACTACCCATTTTTGTTTCGATGCTTTCTTGATTGATATCGTTCGAAATTGGGGAGTTACGATCGTTTCTTGAATTTGGTAGAGGCTAGAAAAGGAATGATATCGACGAAAGAACAAGGGTTATAAGATGAAACCCTAGTTTCATCGAGAAAGCCCTAACTCTCGTCGATGATCATCAATCTAGTATCAATCCTTCGAAGGACAAGAACACGATATCTTTAGATTACATCACGTCTATCGATCCGATCGATTCCTGCGAGCCTCTTTTAGATTCTTGACTGTTGATTGGAAATATCATCGATACACCGATTCTTGACTGTTTATTTTTTTCTTGATTATTGAATAAAATAGTGACACTTGAAAATCAAAACTCTTGAATCATGTATTCGTTTATCTTAGCTTAACTTTTCAATTCAAACGAAGCAAATATAAAAGCGAATCGCACAATCCCTGTGGACGATCCGCACTCACTTACAAACTACATCCGATACCGTAGTTGATTGCGGTCAATATAATTTTTGGTTGTGATGTCTTTACAATTTTCTTAAATCGACACAACAAGATTTTACATCAATCAAATGGCGCCGTTGTCGGGGACTATTTGATTCGATACTACACAAACAAGAATCTGTTTCAATCAAATGGCGCCGTTGCCGGGGACTATTTGATTCGATATTACACAAACAAGAATCTGTTTCAATCAAATGGCGCCGTTGCCGGGGATCGCGCGCTAATTCGTTTCATATTATAGTTTGAATTGAAAGAATTATTCCATTGTTATTTTGAGATCAAAATTCGTGCAAACCCTAAACAATTTGTTGTGTTTCATTGCAAGGAGATCTTGAGCTTGCTGGGAATTGATAAAAAATTTTGGAGAGTACCAGAGAACATAGGGAAGCAACAGCAAGCAGCTGTTGAAATCTTGTGAAGTGAACCCACAATTGAAGTGCGGAAGCGCGGCATATAGGAGGTTATTGCGACGGAACCGCGGTCCCACAGAGGGTTCTCTGTACCAACTTTCTGCAGGTGACTTCTTGCTCTCTCCTCTCTCTTCTTTTTAGCTCCAACTAATACTTTGCTGCAGGATTCTTTGCAAAGCACAGCAGCTAGCAAATTGCAAATTAAAATTGTGCGTGATTTTGTTTCTTGGTTGTTTGCATTATAAATACGGAAATTAAGGGGCACGGCCAAATCCAAATTAGGTGGGGATTTCATTACCCTTCCTAAGCCCCGAAAACCACCAAACTTGCATCCGCATTGACCCACATTAACTAAAAGAAATCTAGAGATGACTCTAAGGACTGTCGCACTCAATTAGGACAGAAGAAGGCCGTGGGTAATTCATTGCTTATCCGCGTTTTCCTGTGGTGCCTAAGGCGAGTGTGTCTAAGGCTAGTGGTTATTAATTAGGCCCACTACTTACGTAGTGGAGTACCTTTCCACTTACCTGGCACTTATCCGGCCACAGGGGAACAAAGAGGCAGTGGAGGATTCTATCCCGCGACTTGTCTTTTGGCAGTTAGGAGCGGTCTAGAGCCGGACCTAGGTGACCACTAGATTCTAGGGTTTGTGTGCTGCATTTGTTGTGTCGCAACATTTTTTCAAAAATCCGTCCCTTTTTCAAAAGCAAACACCGCATTCATTTTACCCCTAATTATAAGCCAACGCTGCCACTTGTACTAACCCTTTTTAGTACAAGATAGGCTGGACACGGGATTCTAGTGCCCGTTTAGTCCGCGTACCTTTTATCGACTCCGAAGTCGATATTTCTCCATTTACCTCTTCTTTACCTACTACCACACCCACACCGATGGATCCAAATCCATCAAATTTCTTTAACCCTAATCTGCCGCCGTCCGTTGGTGCGCAGAATCCACCCCGCATCTCTCTCCAGGAGAGATGCTATCCACTTAGAGGTCCTATTTCGACCTGCTTATCCACACCACCAGCCAATGGGGATAACTTTGAGATTAAGCCCCAGTATATCAATCTTTTACCCAAATACCACGGACTCGAGACTGAGGACGCTTACGTTTTCATTACCAAATTTGAAAACGTATGCGCAATGATGGGTACGTCACAACTTTCAGTGGATGCGATGCGTCTACGACTTCTTCCATTTACATTGTGCGATATAGCCGAGAAGTGGCTATATAACACTACCGCACACTCTATTACGAATTGGGAAGAATTCGTCGCTGCATTCCTTAAGAAATTTTACCCAATCCAAAAGACAGCTCGAATCCGTAGCGAACTGAATCAATTTGCCCAGCTCCCTACCGAACCATTTTCAAAATTCTTTGAATGTTTCAAGGATCTATTGGTTCAGTGTCCTCATCACGGCATCCCGAGATGGGAGCTTTGCCGAATCATTTATGAGGGCATTAACTCAAACACTAAACAGAGCCTTAAAAACATGTGTCAAGGTACTTTTATGACTAAGGATGATGGGGAAGCTTGGAAGTATTTAGAAGAGTTCGCTGAAAAATCACTACAGTGGGAGAGTGGAACCCAACCATTGAATAGGGGTGGCGTACACCAAATAGATGTGTCCATAGGTGTTCGAGATGAGATGACAGCAATGCAAAAGAAGCTCGACGCTATGGAACAAAAATTTTCTGCAGCCTCCCTAAACCCAATATCTCTCCCTAAAACTGTTTGTGGGTGCTGTTCTGATCCGTCCCACTTAACGGAAGAATGTCCATTAAACTCTGCGTTTCAAGGTCACGATCATTCTAATGCCGCATTTCAAAGACCTCGAAACGATCCATATTCTTCCACGTACAATCAGGGTTGGAGGAATCACCCTAATTTCGCTTGGAACCAAAATTAATCTCAAAACACGGTTCCAAACACGAATCAATTTCAAAGGGCTCTTCCTCCACCACAACAGCAACCCCTTCAACTCACTCAGCACCCCTACCAGTCACAAAATTTCCAAAACCAGGCAACAATCCTGCACAGTCTAATCCTATGCAGTTGTCCAGTTCTGACGAATTCTCTCAATTCACTCAAACCATGAAATCACTTTTATCAAATTTCATAGAGGTTTCGACTGAGGTTAGATCTTCCGTCAGTGAGATAAAGAAAAACTCAGCGTCCCAAGCTGAGAGTATCAGATCGATGGAAGCTGAAATCGCACGCCTAAAAGCCGAAATGAGTGCGAGAGAAAAAGGGAAACTTCCCTCTCAACCCCTACAGAATCCTGGGCATTACAATGTAAATGCCATCACAACGTTGAGATCGGGAAGAGTGCTGAATAATAATGTCGGGGAAGGTATTGATGATACTGAAAATCATATCAACACCCCGGCTGAGACCTTTCCACACACACACACTTCTCCTTCTGATCCTTCTCCTTTTACCATACCACCTTCTTGAGAGCCTATTCTCCATTTCCCATTAGGCTCGACACCTTCTCCCAACCCTTATAGTTCTCCACAGACGGTCCCTACACCTCTTTTGGGACCTCGTTTACCCCCTCTTCCTTCTCCTGTGATGGACCCAGCGCTTATTGCGAAAGCACCTTACCCGAACCGGTTAAGGGGTAACAGAACGAGTCCTCATATGGAGAAAATTATAGAAATGTTCAAACAGGTTAACATCAATATCCCTCTCCTAGATGCAATTCAACAAGTCCCCGCTTATGTGAAAATTCTTAAGGACTTGTGCACTAGGAAGAGGAAGACTCAAGTGCCGAAGAAGGTCTTTATGTCTAATAATATCAGCACTGCTTTTATTCCCCAGCTACCAAAGAAACGAAAGGACCCAGGATGTCCTACAATATCGATTTCTATTGGGGGTAAAAACATAAATCGTGCTCTTTTAGACCTTGGCGCGAGTGTTAACCTACTCCCTTATTCTGTCTATGAGCAACTAGGGATTGGAGAGCTGAAACCTGCTCACTGCACTCTCCAGATGGCGGACCGATCTATCACCAAACCAAGGGGTGAATTAGAGGATGTGTTGATAAAGGTCGGGGAATTTTTTTTCCCTGTAGACTTCATTGTGCTCGACACACATCCTGTCGCAAACCCCCGGGGCCAAATTCCGGTGATTCTAGGTCGTCCTTTCCTTGCCACTTCCAACGCTGTTATAAAATGTAGAAATGGTTCGATGAACTTATCATTTGGAAATATGACCATTGAACTAAATATCTACAAAGTTGGAAGTCAGCCATCAGAACCCTCTGCTCATATTTTAGATGTGTGCTCTGTCCATGAGATCGCTCCCGATAGTTGTGGAGCTGAGGAACTTTGCTTTACTGATCTCGATGACATTACCACATCTCTGTTTGACTTTACACAAGATCTTAGTGAGGACACTTTACCTACACTTGAGTCCTGCACTTCTGACTTTTCTCCACCCGAGTCTGTATCTTTCACAGGCTCTGAGCTTCTTTGTAAATACAAAAATCACTCAATGATACCTCCTTCTATCATTTCTCCGCCCGAATTAGATCTCAAAATTTTACCCTCTCATCTGAAATATGCTTATTTAGGTGAGAAGGAGTCTTTACCGGTTATAATTTCCGCTTCTCTAGTATTAGAGCAAGAGAATGCACTTTTATCGGTATTGAGATCTAACAAAGAGGCGTTTGGTTGGAGTATGGCGGACATCAAAGGGATTAGTCCCTTGATAGTTGAACATCATATACATATGATGGATGATGCCAGACCAACCCGAGAACCACAGAGACGGTTGAATCCCGTCATGAAGGAGGCGGTCATGAAAGAGATCGTCAAATGCTTAGATAATGGTATTATATATCCCATCTCCGATAGCCAGTGGGTGAGTCCTATACATGTCGTTCCTAAGAAATCCGGCATCACAGTTATAACCAATGAGGCGAATGAGTTGATTCAGACACGCACCCAAACTGGGTGGCGTGTATGTATCGATTATAGAAAACTCAACGCTGCCACGAGGAAAGACCATTTTCCTCTACCATTCATTGATCAGATGCTGGAACGCTTAACGGGACGAGAGTATTATTGTTTTATGGACGGATACTCAGGCTATAATCAGGTCCCCATCGCCAAAAAGGATCAAGATAAAACCACTTTTACTTGACCTTTTGGTACTTTTCCTTAAAGTCGCATGCCCTTCGGGTTATGCAATGCTCCCGTACCTTTCAGCGGTGTATGATGGGGATATTCTCTGATATGGTAGAGAATTTCCTGGAGATCTTTATGGACGACTTCTTGATTTTTGGAGACTCTTTTTCCGATTGCCTAGCAAATCTTGACGCTGTTCTTACTCGTTGCAAAGAGAAGAACTTGACTTTGAACTGGGAAAAATGCCATTTTATGGTCCAAGAAGGAATTGTTCTTGGACATGTCATTTCACAGAAAGGCATTGAGGTTGACAGAGCCAAAATAGATGTCATTCAAAACCTCCCTCATCCCAAAAGCGTCAAAGATATTCGATCTTTCCTTGGCCATGCGGGCTTTTATAGGAGATTCATTAAGGACTTTAGCAAAATTGCTAGACCTTTAACTCTTCTCCTGGCCAAAGATACGACCTTCCATTTTGACTCGGATTGCGAGACAGCTTTTGACTCACTTAAACACTCACTTACTTCAGCCCCCGTTTTATCATCACCAAACTGGGATTACCCCTTTGAGCTGATGTGTGACGCATCTGATTTTGCAGTAGGTGCAGTCTTAGGACAGCACATCGAAAAGATGCCACATGTGATTTACTATGCTAGTAAGACCCTGAATGATGCGCAAATCAATTATACAACCACAGAAAAAGAACTTTTAGCGGTTGTATTTGCATTAGAAAAATTCAGGCCTTACTTAATCGGCTCACCTATAGTTGTGTATACTGACCATTCCGCTTTAAAACATCTTCTGGTGAAGAAAGATGCAAAAGGTCGACTAATACGTTGAATCCTACTGTTACAAGAATTTGATCTTGTTATCAAAGATAAGAAAGGATATGAAAAAGTAGTAGGCTGACCACCTTTCACGCATCATTTCTTCCCCTGTGACCCTGCCGATCAATGACTCGTGTCCTGACGAGCAACTCTTGAGCGTATCCGCTGAACCATGGTTCAGGGATATTGTGAACTATCATGCCACGGGACTGATACCCAGTGATTGGTCAAAACAGGAAAAATACCGTTTTCTATCCCAAGTAAAACACTTTTACTGGGACGAGCCCTATTTGTTTAAATATTTTCCTGATTAAATCATTCGCCGGTGTGTCCCGAATGAAGAGTTCAAGAGTGTTCTTTCTTTTTGTCATGATTAGGCCTGTGGGGGTCACTTTGGTCCTAGAAAGACAGCGGAGAAGGTTTTGCAATGTGGATTTTATTGGCCGACCTTATTCAAGGACGCATTTGAGCATTGCAAAACCTGTACACAATGTCAGTATACGGGTAGAATATCCCAGAGGAATGAAATGCCTCAGCAACCCATCTTGGTTGTTGAAATGTTCGATGTTTGGGGTATAGATTTTATGGGTCCTTTTCCCAACTCCTTTGGGAATTTATACATACTGCTGGCGGTTGATTATGTTTCAAAGTGGGTAGAAGCCATTCCAAGTCGCACTAATGACAAAAAAGTTGTCATTAAGTTCTTAAAAGAGAATATCTTCTCGCGATTTGGACACCCACGCGCTATTATTAGCGATAATGGGACACACTTCTGCAACAGGTCTTTCGAGACTCTGATGCGGAAATACTCAATCAACCACCGACTTTCTACATCCTATCACCCTCAAACAAGCGGGCAGGCTGAAATCTCAAACAGAAAAATCAAACTTATCCTGGAGAAAACTGTTGCTAAAAATAGAAAAAACTGGTCGACCTAACTGACGGATGCTCTTTGGGCATTCCGAACTGCATATAAGACCGACCTTGGGATGTCTCCATATAGGATAGTGTTTGGAAAAGCATGTCATTTACCCGTCGAGATAGAACATAAAGCATTATGGGCCATTAAAGAAATAAATTTTGATTTAAACCTTGCTTGCAACTTTCAGAAGCTGCAACTTAACGAGCTAAGCGAACTCCGCGATGAAGCTTATGATAACGCTGTAATCACAAAGAATAGGACTAAGGTTTTTCACGATAAAAACATTTTAAGGAAAACATTTTCACCTGGTCAACAAGTCCTTCTTTATGATTCACGATTACACCTTCATGCGGGTAAGCTCCGATCTCGTTGGAAGGGACCTTTTGTTGTGCGGTCTGTATATCCGCACGGGGCAGTAGAAGTTGAAAATGTTAAAAACGGCACTGTTTTCAAAGTAAATGGACATAGATTAAAGCCGTATTTTTCCACTGACCCCACGGAGGAGCTCTTGTTCTTACAAGAGCCAGTTTATTTGGATTAAAATTCCTCCGTCTCACCTTCATGTCCAGTATATCATTGCATCATTTTTTTGAATGAAGGTGAGTGAAAAGAATAAGTTTGGGGGAAGTTCTTCACTTATATATTTTGCCCCCACTAATAATTCCTCCCAGATTTACAGGTTTTGTAGATATAACTGTCGGCAACAGTGAGGACACTGTTGAAAACAAGTTTGGGGGAGGTTTGTGCTTATTTTCGCATCATTTGCATATCATTTGCATAAGCACAAAACATTTCTTTTATAAAAATTTAAAAATTTTCAAAACACATAAAAATTTAAAAAAATTTCAAGTATAAAAATAATTTTAATATTTACACTTTTTTGTATATAAATAAGATAATGAAAGTTTAGATAGTGAAAAATTACATCCATGAGATTAGAAAAATATAAGAAAACCAAGAAAATTAGAAGTTTTCTTATACGAACTAGTAATAAGTAGTTATGAGCCGTTGTCCCAAGGGTTAGTAAGATGAAAGACGTCACTAATCTGAGGATAAAAATAAGTCTGAAAAATAGTTTCTATTCTGGAAGCCAAACATTTTGAACGTTGATACCCTGCTATTCGCACTTACACACGTCTTAAAGCCTGGGATAGTAGAGGATACCTTGAAATGCTCTTGTCTTTAAGCCAAAAGTATGAAGGAAATAAAAAAAATGAAGAAAATATAAAGTTGTGAGAAAAATGGACACTGGTTTTGTTATCACCAAGGGCAATAAAAAAATGTATAGCGAGGGTGCTTCTTCACCTAGTGCCCTAAGGCCAACTGGTCTGGGATTCACTGTTATGCCTGAGGTGGTGCAAGACGAGGAAAATACACCAAGTAAGCAAGCACAGGAGTAATCGGTCGGTTAGTACCTCAAGAAGTATTAACGGTCGCATGAAAGTGTGTGAGCAATCTCGTTTAAATATTCATTAATTAAAAAGTACTGAGGCTGATGGGCAAGAGTATGATAGCTTGAATTGAATTCTCCGGGTGTAGGGATGTCTTTACACACACGCAGGGTTATATGATCGATGTTCGGAAGAAAGATAGGAATGAACAATAAGACGATGTTTTATTGAGGGAGGACGTGATTTCTAACATCTTTTCATGACCATTAAGATAGGGCTCATGACAACCGAAAAGCTAGCTTAGTTGAAAACCCTAATTTTCAAAGCTTTTCTTTTATAAATTCTTGTCTTTAAATATAATATTCATGATCTTTCTTTTATTATTGGATTTTGTGGGTGCAATCCGCTGAAAAACCCTCAGGAGACAACACTCCTCCTACTAGGGACACCTAGAGGTTTAAAGGCTTGTTGCACATGCTCAGTGCAATCGTGTTGCCTACGAAAGTGTGCTAGTTAGTTTTTCTCTTTCTTTATTTTCTCCTTCTGTTTTTAATAAAACATTCGCTCGAGACGATCGAAATTAAGTTTGGGGGAATTTGATTAGTCGAAAATATTGTATATTTTAACCGGCAATTTCCTCATCATTTGCATTCATATAGAAGTGTTCGGTATTCGTATTTCACATATTAGCAAATTTGTCACAAAATATCAGATTACTTGTATTAGACCTTAAAACCGGCATTTCTAGGGAAATTGACTGCATTGCATGGCATCGCAATATTTCTATATGTCGCAACCCGTGTTTTGAAGTCTGTGCAGGAAACTAGAAGCATGCTCGAATCAACGCTGCTCAAAAGATACGCCAACTCACTAACTTCAGATCTTGTAGCAATACAAAGGGAATTATAATATTAAAGATATCCTAAAAAGCTCCACATGTCAGCTCAAGCCTGTACCAGAGAGCCCAAGGCCTAAGCCCCCTAAAGAGCCGCGGATCCGCGGCAGGAGCCTGCTTGCGCCGCGAATCCGCGGTGGGTCCAAAGAATCAGCCTCTAAATTTTAGTGCAAAACTCCTGTCTCAGCTCCTACAGTTCAGAAAGACACTCCAAGTTCTAGAAGACTCCAGAGGTTTCTGCCAGATCAGCAAACAAGGGTTTCCAAGCCTAAGTAAACCTTGCTTAAACCCTAAGCTATCTCCTAACAAACTACCTTCTAGAAGACTCAACAAACTTTTGGAGGGAACTACCATTTCAAACCTAAACCTAGGGTTTGGGAAGTCTATAAATAGAAGCCTAGACCTAGGGTGAGAATAATCTTAGATCATCATATATCATACATCCAAGAAAGGGTGTGATTCATTTTAGTTCATTTTTAGCTAATCTCTTTCTTCATCCCCTTCCTCCACAAGTCTAGTGAGAGGGCTTGTGGGAAACCCTAACCCTAATTCCAATTAGAATCAAGATTCCCGAGTACCCATTAAGCAAGAAGCCCTACAACCTTTAGGAGCGGAGCTGATCTTCAACGGAGCAAGCGATCCGAGCCGATCCACGACTCACGAAGCCGAGCAACGCCCGATCAACAATCTAGATTCTTCTTCTTGTAGTTCTTGAAGCGAATGTAATTAAAATTGTTGAGATAAATAAAGGTGATATTCTTTTATCTTGTTTTCTTTAAATTCTGCATCATGATATCTTTACAATTCGTGAATATTTTCTGTATGGTGATGTGTGAATAAAACTCCGCTCGTCGAGGAGTCGAGACGGTCAATAGAATGATGATGTAACATAACTTTAATCGATTCTTGAGTCCTACGTGTTTTGCAAACCCTAGCAAGTTCAAGAAACGACTACCCATTTTTGTTTCGATGCTTTCTTGATTGATATCGTTCGAAATTGGGGAGTTACGATCGTTTCTTGAATTTGGTAGAGGCTAGAAAAGGAATGATATCGACGAAAGAACAAGGGTTATAAGATGAAACCCTAGTTTCATCGAGAAAGCCCTAACTCTCGTCGATGATCATCAATCTAGTATCAATCCTTCGAAGGACAAGAACACGATATCTTTAGATTACATCACGTCTATCGATCCGATCGATTCCTGCGAGCCTCTTTTAGATTCTTGACTGTTGATTGGAAATATCATCGATACATCGATTCTTGACTATTTATTTTTTTCTTGATTCTTGAATAGAATAGTGACACTTGAAAATCAAAACTCTTGAATCATGTTGTCACGACCCGAAAGTACGGAACGTGACTGGCACTTAGATTACGAGACGTCTAAAGACGTACCGTAACCTAAGTCAGCCAAAGCCCAGAAAAGTCTAAACCAAAATCAAAAGAGAGTGAAGGAAAACCTTTAATGAAAACGGTTTTCAAATCAATTAAGTTGCAAAGTATCCCTTCTTAAAAACATCATAATTTTCTGAAAATTTCGGCAGAGTCTCCCCTGTATTTTCTATCCCCCAAAATGGGTACAACAAAATATATATAACCTGTAATCATAAATGGCATCCCCAAGCGGGAGCTAGCACTTCGCCCAATGCGGATCACAACCACATGCAATATAATAACCATAACAAGAAAAGAGCATAAAAGAAACGCAAAATATCAGAAAACACTTCGCCGGCTCAAGTGAGCTCGACCCAGAACAAACCACAAATGTACAACCTCTCAGTCTCACCACTAGGTCACATATACAATATAAAGTGGTAGATGGAGAATACTAGATACAATAATAAAGCAAAAGAAATAAAGTGTGCTCGCAACCCACCTACGGGCGATGTCGCGAGTCTGAGCAAAAGGGACTGATGATAAGATAGCCGCTGCTACAAGACTGATGAGTCCGACCTGCAAGACACTGTGGCACAACGGGGGTGAGTTGCCCGCTCGTGAGTAAATATAACATCTAATAAGGCAATCGTAAGAATGCACGTAATGCACCACAACATGCATGTCCATATGTGATATAATATCTCTAGTATGCATGCACAGGTATGCAATGTCATTATTAAGTTTTTAAGTGTTTTAAATGCTAAGGGTATTGAATTCTTAACTTTAGAAAATGAATATCTGTATAATAGCTAAGTACCATCAAGAAATCATCTGAAAACCCGTGCCAAGCAACGACACCAAATAGGAATCATATCTGTCTCAATATCGGGCTCCGTCAGTCCGGATCGGCCCATATCATAAATCTCATGACAACGGTCGGTATCCTCCGGATATCCGCCGCGCCAGACATCACCGGTAGGTAGTCTTCCCCTGCCAGGCTCATCGTCTACAACTCGATCTTCTTGCCCCGGGGTACCATACCGGGCCCACCATGTACCCGAGACGGTTCATCCACTCCTCGAATCGGGTCTCGAAATCCAACAGAAAACATGAAAACTCATGGTGGAAGACACATACATCATGAGAAAACCGCAACTTTGTTTTGAAAATGATAAATATAAGGTTTTGTTAAATTCTTGCGGTTTTCCCCAAAATCCAGAAATCGCAGCAATACTGAAATCCTCAAGAAAATCATAATGTCCACATGTTATGTATGATAAATGTCTATGATATCAATGCATACGATGTGAATTTTGTTTAGAAATCTATATAAATATGATGATGATGCGAGGTATACGTATGCTATGCAATTTCATATATCAAGTATGAATGCAAGTGGCGATATTATGATAAACAGGTTCTATAGTGCACGTGGCATGGCATTTACCAAAGGCGTGTGTGTCACATGAATAGTGCGCGTGCAACAGATGCCAATGGTAAGGTGTTCGTGTCCTACGAAATGATATCGCATAAGTATAGATGAATGTCCATGCAATTTAATATCCTGTTCGCTATAAGGCTATGCAGTGTACATGAATGGATAAGCTAGCTAACAAAATAAATCTTGCAAAAAGTAGGGTAATCCTAACTAGGGGGGCGCATCGCGCCATCCAGACGATTCCCCCATAGATGAATACATCTACTCACCTGAAATCCCCGCTAAACCGTTCCGGCCACCGCCTTGTCTTTACGCGCCGTGTCCGACGTTTCCCCGACCGATCCTATATTTGCACAATACCAAGCATAAGATTACAAAACCTAAAACGACGCAAGTCACAATATACATTTATCGATGCTCTCGAATTAAACATAACACGCACTCGGTGCTCGGGAAAACGCACGAAAATCGCAAATTTTTAACTAGAATCGTCATTTCGGGGAAATCGGCAAAACTAAAACCCGACTAGACAAAACCCCGCGTTCGCGCACTCTAATAGTCCTATACAAAGCTAATTATATCGCTAACATAACACAATTTGATCGCATTCTAATTTTTTTAAAAATCTAGTAAGCAATTTCATACCGATTCGATACAATTATCACAATTTATCGATTTAGCGAGCATAACATCGTACAATTAACCACTCTAACCAATTAGATAACCAAACCCTAACTTAACTCCATCAACCATGCTTCAAACCCTAATTTGAAATCAAATCCCTCTCTTGATTTTCATGAGCAAGCAAATTAAACCAAATTTCACACTTAAACTACTAAATCTAGCAAATTTTAAACTACAATTAAACACTAGATTTGAAATATACCTTACTAGAGTTGATTCCTTTACAGTAAACCTCCAAAGTGGGCTCTTTTCTCCTTGTTTTAATCCAATTTGGGCTTGAGAAGGGATGGCTTAAGGTTTTGGGTTGAATTAGAGAAGAATTTAGTGAATTTCGATGGATTTTTGATGATTTTTGAAGGTATTATGAAGCAAGAAGTGAGGGAAAAAATGTGAACTGAAGCAAGGGAGCTCGGCCTGAGGTGGGGAGGGGTGAGTGTGAGGGAATTGTGTAGAAAATTCTACACAAAAAGCAACCTTTAAACTCATTTAATGCATATCACATCAAATTTTACATAAAAAACCCTATTTTCATCATTTTTTCATAAAATTTCCAACCCTAAAACCAAAAGTTTGCAAGTCATGATATAATTTTATTAACACCATATTTTAGCTTATAAAGACTCCTAATTAAGAAATTTACCTAATTAAATTAGTATTTATCACTAATTTAATGTATTTAAAAAGGCTTAAAATAATAAAAAAAAATAATTAATTACGAAAAAAAAATTTATTTAACTAGAAAATTATAAGTGACATTTTAGTGAAAAAATTATAGTAATATCTTGTGTAAATTTTGTATAATTAGGTCTATAATGAAAAATATCAATTTTGACTTTTTACGGAAAAAGCCGAAAAATTAGCCGATTACCGAAAAACTGCCTAAACGATTTTCGAAGGGTTACAATCTTCCTCCCTTAAAGAAATTCGGTCCCCGAATTTAGAATTTAACTACGCGTACCTTCAAAAAGATGGGGATATCTCTTCCTCATCTCGACCTCGGTCTCCCAGGTGACCTCCTCGCTGTTCGGGCCACGCCAAAGGACCCTGACGGACGGTATAACCTTCGACCTCAATTTCTTCACCTGCCGATCCAAGATGACAAACGGCTGCTCGGTGAAAGAAAGATCACGGTCTAACTGGATCGTCTGGTGCTGAATCGCCTGGGAAGGATCATGAAGGTACTTGCGGAGCATCGAGACATGGAATACGGGGTGAACATCGGGGAAGCTGGGCGGAAGAGCTAACCGATAAGCGACTGGACCAACACGCTCTAGGATCTCGAAAGGACCAACATATCTAGGACTCAGTTTCCCTTTCCGCCCAAATCTCATCACACCTTTCATCGGAGAGACCTTCAGGAAAACATGATCGCCAACAGTGAACTCGAGTCGGCGACGACGCCTGTCAGCATAAGATTTCTGCCTGCTCTGTGCCGCTCTCATCCTGTCCCGAATCAGCTGTATCTTCTCGGTCGTCTCCTGTACGATCTGAGGCCCCAAATACTGCTCTCCCTAAGCTCTGTCCAACATACAGGCGATCGACATCTCCTCCCATATAAAGCCTCGAAAGGTGCCATCTGAATCGTCTCCTGAAAGCTATTATTGTAGGAAAACTCGATCAAAGGCAAATGACGATCCCAGCTACCACCGAAATCTAAAACACAAGCTCTGAGCATGTCCTCAAGAGTCTGAATCGTACGCTCCGACTGACCGTCAGTCTGCGGATGAAAGGCTGTGCTAAAACTCAATCGGGTGCCCAAAGCTTCCTGGAGTTTCTGCCACAATCGGCTGGTAAACTGGGTGCCACGGTCGGACACGATGCAAGTCGGAACGCCATGCAGTCGCACTATCTCATCAATATAAACCTGGGCGTACTGAGAAAATCCAAAAGTGGTCTTCACTGGCAGGAAGTGAGCTGCTTCCGTCAGTCGATCCACAATCACCCAAATAGAGTCGTACCCTTGACTAGTCCTGGGTAGACCCACAACGAAGTCCATGGAGACCTGCTCCCACTTCCACTCAGGGATGGGCAAAGACTGTAACTCACCGGCTGGCTTCTGGTGCTCGGCCGTGACTTGCTGACAAGTCAGGCATCTCGACACAAAGTCTGTAACATCCTTCTTCATCCCGTCCCACCACTAAACCTCTCTTAAATCACGGTACATCTTGGTGGAACATGGGTGAACACTGTATACTGATCTATGTGCCTCCTCGAGAATATCACGCCTCAGTCCCTCTGAATCTGGCATGCACAGTCGAGTCCCAAATCGAAGTATCCCCTGATCATCAATCACGAACTCAGAAACTCTGCCCTGCCGAATCTGCTCAATAATCTCTAAGATACGGGCATCGTCGGACTGTGCCTCGCGGATACGGTCAAGTAACTGTGGGCGTGCTCTGAAATGGGCCAGCTGTCCCCCTGTAGGAGTAAACTCGAACTGCACTCTGCTATCACATAACACCTTCCAATCCGCCGTCGACTGCATCTGCACTGCGTTCAAACAAGATAAGCTACCTCCGGGCCTTCTACTCAAAGCATCTGCCACCACATTCGCCTTGCCCGGATGGTATAGAATCTCGCAGTCATAATCCTTCACCAACTCCATCCAATGGCGCTGTCTCATGTTCAGATCTCGCTACTGGATGATATACTTCAAACTCTTGTGGTCGGTGAATATTTGGCATGACTCACCGTATAGGTAATGTCTCCAGATCTTAAGTGCAAATACCACTGCAGCCATCTCTAAATCATGGGTGGGGTAGTTCTGTTCGTGTTTCCTCAGCTGCCGATAAGCATACGCGATAGCTCTATCGTGCTGCATCAATACACAGCCCAGCCCCACTCGAGAAGCATCACAATATACCACGAACCCGCCTGATCCTGAAGGTAAAGCTAACACTGGTGCAGTAGTCAGACGAGTCTTCAACTGCTGGAAACTATCCTCACATGCCTGGGTCCAATCAAAAGGAACCCCCTTCCGGGTCAATCCGGTCAAAGGTCCAGCAATGCGGGAGAAATCCTGGACGAAACGTCGATAGTAGCCGGCCAGACCTAGAAAGCTGTGAACCTCTGTAACTGATACCGGTCTAGGCCAACGCTGAACTGCCCCGATCTTCCTCGGGTCCACACAAATACCATCTCTCGTCACCACATGACCCAAGAAATCGACACTGTCTAGCCAGAATGCGCACTTGGAGAATTTGGCGAACAACTGATGCTCCCTCAAAGTCTGCAATGTGATACGTAAGTGCTGCTCATATTCCTCCCGGCTCCGAGAATAAACCAAGATGTCGTCAATGAACACAATAATGAACTGATCGAGATACGGCCTGAATACACGGTTCATCAAATCCATAAATGGTGCCGGAGCATTGGTGAGCCTGAACGACATCACCGAGAACTCATAATGACCATAACGAGTACGGAAAGCGGTCTTCGTAATATCCTCCTTCCGAACCCGCAACTGGTGATAACCTGATCGTAAATCAACCTTCGAGAAAAACCCTGCACCCTGGAGCTGATCAAATAAGTCATCAATGCTGGGTAGGGGATATCTGTTCCGCACAGTAACCCGGTTCAGCTGACGATAATCAATGCATAAACGCTTACTTCCGTCCTTCTTCTTAACAAACAGGACGGGAGCACCCCAAGGTGACACACTCGGTCGGATAAGCCCTTTGTCCAGCAAGTCCTGTAACTGATCCTTTAGCTCTCTCAGCTCCACCGGGGCCATCCGATAAGGCGGTATAGAGATAGGCCCCGTGCCGGGGATCAGATCAATACAAAACTCAATCTCGCGCTCTGGTGGCAGACCAGGCAGCTCGTCAGGGAATACATCAGGAAACCCTCTCACAACAGGGACCTGGTCCAAGGGAACCTCTGTGGAGCTAGTATCACAAATATAGGCTAAGAATCCCTGACACCCTTTTCTTAAGAGCTGACCAGCGCGAAGAGATGAAATCAAGCTGGGAAGGGTAGCACTACGATCTCCCTGAATAATAAGAACCGGCTCACCAGGAAAACTGAATCTGACTGCTTTTTCACGGCAGTCCACAGATGCATAACAGGTGGCTAGCCAGTCCATACCAAGAAGAACGTCAAAGTCTAGCATATCGAGGAGAATCAAATCAACTGAAGAATCTCTCTCACCAATACGAACGGAACACGATCGGTACACAAAACGGGCAACAAAAGACTCGCCTACCGGTGTAATAACGACAAGCGGCTGATCTAATGGAGAAGACTCTCGGCCCAACCTCGGTGCAAAGTACGTGGATACATAGGAATGTGTGGAGCCTGGATCAAATAATACCAATGCATCAAAAGAACATACTGGCAGAGTACCTGTCACGACGGCATTGGATGCCTGTGCATCCTGAGGAGTCAACGCGAACACTCGGGCCTGTCCACCACTAATAGCTGGCTGTCCTCTGCCTCAACCTCGGCCTCTGCTTCTGTCGCCTCATCCTCTCTGAACCGGGCCGCCATGCCCATGGCCTCTAGAAGCATCTGGCTGGCGTGGAGCATCATCAGGAGTAGGAAGTAGAGCTCTCTGAAGAGGTGGTGAGGGTGGTAAGGTCACATTCGGAACTGTCGCCGCGCCCTGACGTCCCATGGTACAGTCTCTGACACGGTGGTACTGACTCCCACACCGAAAACATCCTGGAGACGACTGCTGGGTCTGTGGATATGAACCAAATAACTGACCTCGTCTCAATCCTCTGCCTCCACCATCTCCCGGAAATCATCTATCGCGGTGTCTGCCCATCTGCCGCTGAGCTGGCGTATCAGTACGGATCCTCTTCGGCCCAGAAACGACCGGAGTCTCAGAAATATGCTCCTCCAAAAGTAAGGCTGCATCCATCGCGGCTGCGTATGTATCAAAGTGCTGGGTGCCGATGGCAAGGAATAGCTGTGTATCAAGCCCTCGTATAAACCTCTTTATTCTCTTCTCTTCTGTGTCTACTAGGTACGGAGCATATCGAGACAACTGGGTAAACTGTATATCATACTCCGACACTGTCATCCCAGGAGTCTTGCGCAAAGACTCAAAACTACGGGCTCGAGCATCTCGGACACTCTCCGGAAGAAAACGGGCAAGAAATGCAGATGTAAACTCATCCCAGGTCATAGAAGGCAGACCTGCAGCTCGGCCTCTCTCGACTGAGTCGTACCATGTCTGGGCAAGACCCTCCAGACGAAAACTCGCAAACTCCACCAATCTATCATCAGAACACCTCAACGAACGGCAAATCCGAGCCATCCTATCAAGAAATGCCTGTGGGTCCTCTGTCGCATCAGTACCGGTAAAAGCTGGAGGTCTCAATCTCATGAACTCCTGTAGTGAAACAGGGATAGTCTACGTAGCAGCAGCAGGAGTGACCATCTGTGCAGCAGGTACGATCGTGGTCTGTGCGGTGGAGGGAACGTCCTCGGATCTCTGTGCCCGGCTGGACTCAACTAAAGATCCCATCATCTGCCGCAACTCTTGCATGCCGGCCTTTAATCTGGCAATACGGTCAGGATAAGGCGGATCAGTATGACCCTGAGGGGTAGGCGTATCCTCACGCTCGATCCTCGCCTCAGACGAGCCCGCTCGAATCTCATCCCAAGCGGCAGCCCGCTGAGCTCTCGTAGTCTTTGGCGGCATCGAAGCTAGAATAAGAAACAGGACTGATAAGGACATTGCAATTGAATCAAGGAATGCAAGGAATCAAGAAAGGAAATACAAGCAATTATGTCCTAAGGTCACTTAGGCGGAGTACCGTATCGTAAGTATGCCGCGGATCATACCCACGCTACGCCACTCTGCTTAAGTCACCTACTCCATCTACCAAGGTCGTCCTACACTCAGAAAGGTAAAACCTACTCTCTGATACCAACTTTGTCACGACCCGAAAGTACGGAACGTGACTGGCACTTAGATTACGAGACGTCTAAAGGCGTACCGTAACCTAAGTCAGCCAAAGCCCAGAAAAGTCTAAACCAAAATCAAAAGAGAGTGAAGGAAAACCTTTAATGAAAACGGTTTTCAAATCAATTAAGTTGCAAAGAATCCCTTCTTAAAAACATCATAATTTTCTGAAAATTTCGGCAGAGTCTCTCCTGTATTTTCTATCCCCCAAAATGGGTACAACAAAATATATATAACCTGTAATCATAAATGGCATCCCCAAGCGGGAGCTAGCACTTCGCCCAAGGCGGATCACAACCACATGCAATATAATAACCATATCAAGAAAAGAGCATAAAAGAAACGCAAAATATCAGAAAACACATCGCCGGCTCAAGTGAGCTCGACCCAAAAGAAACCACAAATGTACAACCTCTCAGTCCCACCACTAGGTCACATATACAATATAAAGTGGTAGATGGAGAATACTAGATACAATAATAAAGCAAAAGAAATAAAGTGTGCTCGCAACCCACCTACGGGCGATGTCGCGAGTCTGAGCAAAAGGGACTGATGATAAGATAGCCGCTGCTACAAGACTGATGAGTCCGACCTGCAAGACACTGTGGCACAACGGGGGTGAGTTGCCAGCTCGTGAGTAAATATAACATCTAATAAGGCAATCGTAAGAATGCACGTAATGCACCACAACATGCATGCCCATATGTGATATAATATCTCTAGTATGCATGCACAGGTATGCAATGTCATTATTAAGTTTTTAAGTGTTTTAAATGCTAAGGGTATTGAATTCTTAACTTTAGAAAATAAATATCTGTATAATAGCTAAGTACCATCAAGAAATCATCTGAAAACCCGTGTCAAGCATCGACACCAAATAGGAATCATATCTGTCTCAATATCGGGCTCCGTCAGTCCGGATCGGCCCATATCATAAATCTCACGACAACGGTCGGTATCCTCCGGATATCCGCCGCGCCAGACATCACCGGTAGGTAGTCTTCCCCTGCCAGGCTCATCGTCTACAACTCGATCTTCTTGCCCCGGGGTACCATACCGGGCCCACCATGTACCCGAGACGGTTCATCCACTCCTCGAATCGGGTCTCGAAATCCAACAGAAAACATGAAAACTCATGGTGGACGACACATACATCATGAGAAAACCGCAACTTTGTTTTGAAAATGATAAATATAAGGTTTTGTTAAATTCTTGCGGTTTTCCCCAAAATCCAGAAATCGCAGCAATACTGAAATCCTCAAGAAAATCATAATGTCCACATGTTATGTATGATAAATGTCTATGATATCAATGCATACGATGTGAATTTTGTTTAGAAATCTATATAAATATGATGATGATGCGAGGTATACGTATGCTATGCAATTTCATATATCAAGTATGAATGCAAGTGGCGATATTATGATAAACAGGTTCTATAGTGCACGTGGCATGGCATTTACCAAAGGCGTGTGTGTCACATGAATAGTGCGCGTGCAACAGATGCCAATGGTAAGGTGTTCGTGTCCTACGAAATGATATCGCATAAGTATAGATGAATGTCCATGCAATTTAATATACTGTTCGCTATAAGGCTATGCAGTGTACATGAATGGATAAGCTAGCTAACAAAATAAATCTTGCAAAAAGTAGGGTAATCCTAACTAGGGGGCGCATCGCGCCATCCAGACGATTCCCCCATAGATGAATACATCTACTCACCTGAAATCCCCGCTAAACCGTTCCGGCCACCGCCTTGTCTTTACGCGCCGTGTCCGACGTTTCGCCGACCGATCCTATATTTGCACAATACCAAGCATAAGATTACAAAACCTAAAACGACGCAAGTCACAATATACATTTATCGATGCTCTCGAATTAAACATAACACGCACTCGGTGCTCGGGAAAACGCACGAAAATCGCAAATTTTTAACTAGAATCGTCATTTCGGGGAAATCGGCAAAACTAAAACCCGACTAGACAAAACCCCGCGTTCGCGCACTCTAATAGTCCTATACAAAGCTAATTATATCGCTAACATAACACAATTTGATCGCATTCTAATTTTTTTAAAAATCTAGTAAGCAATTTCATACCGATTCGATACAATTATCACAATTTATCGATTTAGCGAGCATAACATCGTACAATTAACCACTCTAACCAATTAGATAACCAAACCCTAACTTAACTCCATCAACCATGCTTCAAACCCTAATTTGAAATCAAATCCCTCTCTTGATTTTCATGAGCAAGCAAATTAAACCAAATTTCACACTTAAACTACTAAATCTAGCAAATTTTAAACTACAATTAAACACTAGATTAGAAATATACCTTACTAGAGTTGATTCCTTTACAGTAAACCTCCAAAGTGGGCTCTTTTCTCCTTGTTTTAATCCAATTTGGGCTTGAGAAGGGATGGCTTAAGGTTTTGGGTTGAATTAGAGAAGAATTTAGTGAATTTCGATGGATTTTTGATGATTTTTGAAGGAATTATGAAGCAAGAAGTGAGGGAAAAAATGTGAACTGAAGCAAGGGAGCTCGGCCTGAGGTGGGGAGGGGTGAGTGTGAGGGAATTGTGTAGAAAATTCTACACAAAAAGCAACCTTTAAACTCATTTAATGCATATCACATCAAATTTTACATAAAAAACCCTATTTTCATCATTTTTTCATAAAATTTCCAACCCTAAAACCAAAAGTTTGCAAGTCATGATATAATTTTATTAACACCATATTTTAGCTTATAAAGACTCCTAATTAAGAAATTTACCTAATTAAATTAGTATTTATCACTAATTTAATGTATTTAAAAAGGCTTAAAATAATAAAAAAAAATAATTAATTACGAAAAAAAAAATTATTTAACTAGAAAATTATAAGTGACATTTTAGTGAAAAAATTATAGTAATATCTTGTGTAAATTTTGTATAATTAGGTCTATAATGAAAAATATCAATTTTGACTTTTTACGGAAAAAGCCGAAAAATTAGCCGATTACCGAAAAACTGCCTAAACGATTTTCGAAGGGTTACAATCTTCCTCCCTTAAAGAAATTCGGTCCCCGAATTTAGAATTTAACTACGCGTACCTTCAAAAAGATGGGGATATCTCTTCCTCATCTCGACCTCGGTCTCCCAGGTGACCTCCTCGCTGTTCGGGCCACGCCAAAGGACCCTGACGGACGGTATAACCTTCGACCTCAATTTCTTCACCTGCCGATCCAAGATGACAAACGGCTGCTCGGTGAAAGAAAGATCACGGTCTAACTGGATCGTCTGGTGCTGAATCGCCTGGGAAGGATCATGAAGGTACTTGCGGAGCATCGAGACATGGAATACGGGGTGAACATCGGGGAAGCTGGGCGGAAGAGCTAACCGATAAGCGACTGGACCAACACGCTCTAGGATCTCGAAAGGACCAACATATCTAGGACTCAGTTTCCCTTTCCGCCCAAATCTCATCACACCTTTCATCGGAGAGACCTTCAGGAAAACATGATCGCCAACAGCGAACTCGAGTCGGCGACGACGCCTGTCAGCATAAGATTTCTGCCTGCTCTGTGCCGCTCTCATCCTGTCCCGAATCAGCTGTATCTTCTCGGTCGTCTCCTGTACGATCTGAGGCCCCAAATACTGCTCTCCCTAAGCTCTGTCCAACATACAGGCGATCGACATCTCCTCCCATATAAAGCCTCGAAAGGTGCCATCTGAATCGTCTCCTGAAAGCTATTATTGTAGGAAAACTCGATCAAAGGCAAATGACGATCCCAGCTACCACCGAAATCTAAAACACAAGCTCTGAGCATGTCCTCAAGAGTCTAAATCGTACGCTCCGACTGACCGTCAGTCTGCGGATGAAAGGCTGTGCTAAAACTCAATCGGGTGCCCAAAGCTTCCTGGAGTTTCTGCCACAATCGGCTGGTAAACTGGGTGCCACGGTCGGACACGATGCAAGTCGGAACGCCATGCAGTCGCACTATCTCATCAATATAAACCTGGGCGTACTGAGAAAATCCAAAAGTGGTCTTCACTGGCAGGAAGTGAGCTGCTTCCGTCAGTCGATCCACAATCACCCAAATAGAGTCGTACCCTCGACTAGTCCTGGGTAGACCCACAACGAAGTCCATGGAGACCTACTCCCACTTCCACTCAGGGATGGGCAAAGACTGTAACTCACCGGCTGGCTTCTGGTGCTCGGCCGTGACTTGCTGACAAGTCAGGCATCTCGACACAAAGTCTGTAACATCCTTCTTCATCCCGTCCCACCACTAAACCTCTCTTAAATCACGGTACATCTTGGTGGAACCTGGGTGAACACTGTATACTGATCTATGTGCCTCCTCGAGAATATCACGCCTCAGTCCCTCTGAATCTGGCATGCACAGTCGAGTCCCAAATCGAAGTATCCCCTGATCATCAATCACGAACTCAGAAACTCTGCCCTGCCGAATCTGCTCAATAATCTCTAAGATACGGGCATCGTCGGACTGTGCCTCGCGGATACGGTCAAGTAACTGTGGGCGTGCTCTGAAATGGGCCAGCTGTCCCCCTGTAGGAGTAAACTCGAACTGCACTCTGCTATCACATAACACCTTCCAATCCGCCGTCGACTGCATCTGCACTGCGTTCAAACAAGATAAGCTACCTCCGGGCCTTCTACTCAAAGCATCTGCCACCACATTCGCCTTGCCCGGATGGTATAGAATCTCGCAGTCATAATCCTTCACCAACTCCATCCAATGGCGCTGTCTCATGTTCAGATCTCGCTACTGGAAGATATACTTCAAACTCTTGTGGTCGGTGAATATTTGGCATGACTCACCGTATAGGTAATGTCTCCAGATCTTAAGTGCAAATACCACTGCAGCCATCTCTAAATCATGGGTGGGGTAGTTCTGTTCGTGTTTCCTCAGCTGCCGATAAGCATACGCGATAGCTCTATCGTGCTGCATGAATACACAGCCCAGCCCCACTCGAGAAGCATCACAATATACCACGAACCCGCCTGATCCTGAAGGCAAAGCTAACACTGGTGCAGTAGTCAGACGAGTCTTCAACTGCTGGAAACTATCCTCACATGCCTGGGTCCAATCAAAAGGAACCCCCTTCCGGGTCAATCCGGTCAAAGGTCCAGCAATGCGGGAGAAATCCTGGACGAAACGTCGATAGTAGCCGGCCAGACCTAGAAAGCTGTGAACCTCTGTAACTGATACTGGTCTAGGCCAACGCTGAACTGCCCCGATCTTCCTCGGGTCCACACAAATACCATCTCTCGTCACCACATGACCCAAGAAATCGACACTGTCTAGCCAGAATGCGCACTTGGAGAATTTGGCGAACAACTGATGCTCCCTCAAAGTCTGCAATGTGATACGTAAGTGCTGCTCATGTTCCTCCCGGCTCCGAGAATAAACCAAGATGTCGTCAATGAACACAATAATGAACTGATCGAGATACGGCCTGAATACACGGTTCATCAAATCCATAAATGGTGCCGGAGCATTGGTGAGCCTGAACGACATCACCGAGAACTCATAATGACCATAACGAGTACGGAAAGCGGTCTTCGGAATATCCTCCTTCCGAACCCGCAACTGGTGATAACCTGATCGTAAATCAACCTTCGAGAAAAACCCTGCACCCTGGAGCTGATCAAATAAGTCATCAATGCTGGGTAGGGGATATCTGTTCCGCACAGTAACCCGGTTCAGCTGACGATAATCAATGCATAAACGCTTACTTCCGTCCTTCTTCTTAACAAACAGGACGGGAGCACCCCAAGGTGACACACTCGGTCGGATAAGCCCTTTGTCCAGCAAGTCCTGTAACTGATCCTTTAGCTCTCTCAGCTCCACCGGGGCCATCCGATAAGGCGGTATAGAGATAGGCCCCGTGCCGGGGATCAGATCAATACAAAACTCAATCTCGCGCTCTGGTGGCAGACCAGGCAGCTCGTCAGGGAATACATCAGGAAACTCTCTCACAACAGGGACCTGGTCCAAGGGAACCTCTGTGGAGCTAGTATCACAAATATAGGCTAAGAATCCCTGACACCCTTTTCTTAAGAGCTGACCAGCGCGAAGAGATGAAATCAAGCTGGGAAGGGTAGCACTACGATCTCCCTGAATAATAAGAACCGGCTCACCAGGAAAACTGAATCTGACTGCTTTTTCACGGCAGTCCACAGATGCATAACAGGTGGCTAGCCAGTCCATACCAAGAAGAACGTCAAAGTCTAGCATATCGAGGAGAATCAAATCAACTGAAGAATCTCTCTCACCAATACGAACGGAACACGATCGGTACACAAAACGGGCAACAAAAGACTCACCTACCGGTGTAATAACGACAAGCGGCTGATCTAATGGAGAAGACTCTCGGCCCAACCTCGGTGCAAAGTACGTGGATACATAGGAATGTGTGGAGCCTGGATCAAATAATACCAATGCATCAAAAGAACATACTGGCAGAGTACCTGTCACGACGGCATTGGATGCCTGTGCATCCTGAGGAGTCAACGCGAACACTCGGGCCTGTCCACCACTAATAGCTGGCTGTCCTCTGCCTCAACCTCGGCCTCTGCTTCTGTCGCCTCATCCTCTCTGAACCGGACCGCCATGCCCATGGCCTCTAGAAGCATCTGGCTGGCGTGGAGCATCATCAGGAGTAGGAAGTAGAGCTCTCTGAAGAGGTGGTGAGGGTGGTAAGGTCACATTCGGAACTGTCGCCGCGCCCTGACGTCCCATGGTACAGTCTCTGACACGGTGGTACTGACTCCCACACCGAAAACATCCTGGAGACGACTGCTGGGTCTGTGGATATGAACCAAATAACTGACCTCGTCTCAATCCTCTGCCTCCACCATCTCCCGGAAATAATCTATCGCGGTGTCTGCCCATCTGCCGCTGAGCTGGCGTATCAGTACGGATCCTCTTCGGCCCAGAAACGACCGGAGTCTCAGAAATACGCTCCTCCAAAAGTAAGGCTGCATCCATCGCGGCTGCGTATGTATCAAAGTGCTGGGTGCCGATGGCAAGGAATAGCTGTGTATCAAGCCCTCGTATAAACCTCTTTATTCTCTTCTCTTCTGTGTCTACTAGGTACGGAGCATATCGAGACAACTGGGTAAACTGTATATCATACTCCGACACTGTCATCCCAGGAGTCTTGCGCAAAGACTCAAAACTACGGGCTCGAGCATCTCGGACACTCTCCGGAAGAAAACGGGCAAGAAATGCAGATGTAAACTCATCCCAGGTCATAGAAGGCAGACCTGCAGCTCGGCCTCTCTCGACTGAGTCGTACCATGTCTGGGCAAGACCCTCCAGACGAAAACTCGCAAACTCCACCAATCTATCATCAGAACACCTCAACGAACGGCAAATCCGAGCCATCCTATCAAGAAATGCCTGTGGGTCCTCTGTCGCATCAGTACCGGTAAAAGCTGTAGGTCTCAATCTCAAGAACTCCTGTAGTGAAACAGGGATAGTCTACGTAGCAGCAGCAGGAGTGACCATCTGTGCAGCCGGTACGATCGTGGTCTGTGCGGTGGAGGGAACGTCCTCGGATCTCTGTGCCCGGCTGGACTCAACTAAAGATCCCATCATCTGCCGCAACTCTTGCATGCCGGCCTTTAATCTGGCAATACGGTCAGGATAAGGCGGATCAGTATGACCCTGAGGGGTAGGCGTATCCTCACGCTCGATCCTCGCCTCAGACGAGCCCGCTCGAATCTCATCCCAAGCGGCAGCCCGCTGAGCTCTCGTAGTCTTTGGCGGCATCGAAGCTAGAATAAGAAACAGGACTGATAAGGACATTGCAATTGAATAAAGGAATCCAAGGAATCAAGAAAGGAAATACAAGCAATTATGTCCTAAGGTCACTTAGGCGGAGTATCGTATCGTAAGTATGCCGCGGATCATACCCACGCTACGCCACTCTGCTTAAGTCACCTACTCCATCTACCAAGGTCGTCCTACACTCAGAAAGGTAAAACCTACTCTCTGATACCAACTTTGTCACGACCCGAAAGTACGGAACGTGACTGGCACTTAGATTACGAGACGTCTAAAGGCGTACCGTAACCTAAGTCAGCCAAAGCCCAGAAAAGTCTAAACCAAAATCAAAAGAGAGTGAAGGAAAACCTTTAATGAAAACGGTTTTCAAATCAATTAAGTTGCAAAGAATCCCTTCTTAAAAACATCATAATTTTCTGAAAATTTCGGCAGAGTCTCTCCTGTATTTTCTATCCCCCAAAATGGGTACAACAAAATATATATAACCTGTAATCATAAATGGCATCCCCAAGCGGGAGCTAGCACTTCGCCCAAGGCGGATCACAACCACATGCAATATAATAACCATATCAAGAAAAGAGCATAAAAGAAACGCAAAATATCAGAAAACACATCGCCGGCTCAAGTGAGCTCGACCCAAAAGAAACCACAAATGTACAACCTCTCAGTCCCACCACTAGGTCACATATACAATATAAAGTGGTAGATGGAGAATACTAGATACAATAATAAAGCAAAAGAAATAAAGTGTGCTCGCAACCCACCTACGGGCGATGTCGCGAGTCTGAGCAAAAGGGACTGATGATAAGATAGCCGCTGCTACAAGACTGATGAGTCCGACCTGTAAGACACTGTGGCACAACGGGGGTGAGTTGCCAGCTCGTGAGTAAATATAACATCTAATAAGGCAATCGTAAGAATGCACGTAATGCACCACAACATGCATGTCCATATGTGATATAATATCTCTAGTATGCATGCACAGGTATGCAATGTCATTATTAAGTTTTTAAGTGTTTTAAATGCTAAGGGTATTGAATTCTTAACTTTAGAAAATGAATATCTGTATAATAGCTAAGTACCATCAAGAAATCATCTGAAAACCCGTGTCAAGCATCGACACCAAATAGGAATCATATCTGTCTCAATATCGGGCTCCGTCAGTCCGGATCGGCCCATATCATAAATCTCACGACAACGGTCGGTATCCTCCGGATATCCGCCGCGCCAGACATCACCGGTAGGTAGTCTTCCCCTGCCAGGCTCATCGTCTACAACTCGATCTTCTTGCCCCGGGGTACCATACCGGGCCCACCATGTACCCGAGACGGTTCATCCACTCCTCGAATCGGGTCTCGAAATCCAACAGAAAACATGAAAACTCATGGTGGACGACACATACATCATGAGAAAACCGCAACTTTGTTTTGAAAATGATAAATATAAGGTTTTGTTAAATTCTTGCGGTTTTCCCCAAAATCCAGAAATCGCAGCAATACTGAAATCCTCAAGAAAATCATAATGTCCACATGTTATGTATGATAAATGTCTATGATATCAATGCATACGATGTGAATTTTGTTTAGAAATCTATATAAATATGATGATGATGCGAGGTATACGTATGCTATGCAATTTCATATATCAAGTATGAATGCAAGTGGCGATATTATGATAAACAGGTTCTATAGTGCACGTGGAATGGCATTTACCAAAGGCGTGTGTGTCACATGAATAGTGCGCGTGCAACAGATGCCAATGGTAAGGTGTTCGTGTCCTACGAAATGATATCGCATAAGTATAGATGAATGTCCATGCAATTTAATATACTGTTCGCTATAAGGCTATGCAGTGTACATGAATGGATAAGCTAGCTAACAAAATAAATCTTGCAAAAAGTAGGGTAATCCTAACTAGGGGGGCGCATCGCGCCATCCAGACGATTCCCCCATAGATGAATACATCTACTCACCTGAAATCCCCGCTAAACCGTTCCGGCCACCGCCTTGTCTTTACGCACCGTGTCCGACGTTTCCCCGACCGATCCTATATTTGCACAATACCAAGCATAAGATTACAAAACCTAAAACGACGCAAGTCACAATATACATTTATCGATGCTCTCGAATTAAACATAACACGCACTCGGTGCTCGGGAAAACGCACGAAAATCGCAAATTTTTAACTAGAATCGTCATTTCGGGGAAATCGGCAAAACTAAAACCCGACTAGACAAAATCCCGCGTTCGCGCACTCTAATAGTCCTATACAAAGCTAATTATATCGCTAATATAACACAATTTGATCGCATTCTAATTTTTGTAAAAATCTAGTAAGCAATTTCATACCGATTCGATACAATTATCACAATTTATCGATTTAGCGAGCATAACATCGTACAATTAACCACTCTAACCAATTAGATAACCAAACCCAAACTTAACTCCATCAACCATGCTTCAAACCCTAATTTGAAATCAAATCCCTCTCTTGATTTTCATGAGCAAGCAAATTAAACCAAATTTCACACTTAAACTACTAAATCTAGCAAATTTTAAACTACAATTAAACACTAGATTAGAAATATACCTTACTAGAGTTGATTCCTTTACACTAAAACTCCAAAGTGGGCTCTTTTCTCCTTGTTTTAATCCAATTTGGGCTTGAGAAGGGATGGCTTAAGGTTTTGGGTTGAATTAGAGAAGAATTTAGTGAATTTCGGTGGATTTTTGATGATTTTTGAAGGAATTATGAAGCAAGAAGTGAGGGAAAAAATGTGAACTGAAGCAAGGGAGCTCGGCCTGAGGTGGGGAGGGGTGAGTGTGAGGGAATTGTGTAGAAAATTCTACACAAAAAGCAACCTTTAAACTCATTTAATGCATATCACATCAAATTTTACATAAAAAAACCCCATTTTTATCATTTTTTTCATAAAATTTCCAACCCTAAAACCAAAAGTTTGCAAGTCATGATATAATTTTATTAACACCATATTTTAGCTTATAAAGACTCCTAATTAAGAAATTTACCTAATTAAATTTTTATTTATCACTAATTTAATGTATTTAAAAAGGCTTAAAATAATAAAAAAAAAATTTAATTACGAAAAAAAAAATTATTTAACTAGAAAATTATAAGTGACATTTTAGTGAAAAAATTATAGTAATATCTTGTCTAAATTTTGTATAATTAGGTCTATAATGAAAAATTTCAATTTTGACTTTTTACGGAAAAAACCGAAAAATTAGCCGATTACCGAAAAACTGCCTAAACGATTTTCGAAAGGTTACACATGTATTCGTTTATCTTAGCTTAACTTTACAATTCAAACGAAGCAAATATAAAAGCGAATCGCACAATCCCTGTGGACGATCCGCACTCACTTACAAACTACATCCGATACCGTAGTTGATTGCGGTCAATATAATTTTTGGTTGTGATGTCTTTACAATTTTCTTAAATCGACACAACAAGATTTTACATCAATCAAATGGCGCCGTTGCCGGGGACTATTTGATTCGATACTACACAAACAAGAATCTGTTTCAATCAAATGGCGCCGTTGCCGGGGACTATTTGATTCGATATTACACAAACAAGAATCTGTTTCAATCAAATGGCGCCGTTGCCGGGGACTATTTGATTCTATATTACACAAACAAGAATCTGTTTCAATCACATGCGCTAGTCTACTCCGGAGTATCGATGCCCTGTCTCGATAGTCCTGCGACTAGGGACCTGCATAAGGATGTGCTTATAGATTACCTAGCCCCACTAGTGTGACTGCCATCACAACGCTGGTAATCAAGCAAAGATCCTAAGGGCTCCACTAATGTGTATAGGTGATATACTGAAATAAACACAAGTAAACATTGAAGTAGAAACAAACCAAGTAGCATACTACTATATTGAGCAAGATTGTTTATACAAGGTGAATATCCCAAGCTTCCATTAAGTAATATACAAACTAGTATGATACAGTAATGGCCTCTAGGGCATATACACTAACAATCTCCTACTTGCACTAAGGCCATGTACTGGCGTATCGAAGACCTATCATCTCGATCAGCCGCTCGAACTGAGTCTGGGGCAAGGCCTTGGTGAATGGATCTGCAGTGTTATCTTCTGAAGCGACTCTCCGAACCTCGATCTCCTGGCGATCCACGATCTCCCTGATCAGGTGATACCGCCTCAAGATGTGTCTGGATCTCTGATGGGACCTGGGTTCCTTCGCTAAAGCTATAGCCCCATTGTTGTCGCAATACAGAGGTATTGGATCAACAATGGACGGAACCAACTGAAGCTCTTTCAAGAACTTCCTCATCCAGACAGCTTCTTTTGCGGCATCAGATGCAGCGATGTATTCCGCTTCCATCGTCGAGTCTGCAACGGTTTCCTGTTTGGAACTCTTCCAACACACCGCCCCTCCATTGAGGGTAAAGACAAAACCCGACATGGACTTGGAATCATCCTTGTCACTCTGGAAGCTGGAGTCAGCAAAGGCCACGATCTGGAGGTCTTTTCCGCCATACACCAAGAACATCTCCTTAGTCCTTCTCAGGTACTTGAGAATGTTCTTTACCGCTATCCAGTGTTTCTCCCCTGGGTCTGACTGATACCGGCTTACCACACTGAGTGCATAAGCTACATCCGGTCTGGTACACAACATCGCATACATTATAGAGCCTACCGCAAAAGCGTAGGGTATAATAGACATGCGATCCCTCTCCAAATCAGTCTTGGGAGACATCTCTTTAGAGAGGGTGATCCCGTGACAAGCCGGCAGGTTACCGCGCTTGGAATCTTCCATACTGAATCTTTTCAGTATAGTGTCGATGTACATGGACTGTGAAAGTCCTAATATCCTCTTGGATCTATCACGATGGATCCGGATCCCCAGGATGTATGAGGCATCACCCAGGTCTTTCATGGAGAACCTGTGTGATAAGAACCCCTTGACAGATTGTAGCATAGGAACGTCATTTCCTATTAAGAGAATGTCATCCACAAATAAAACAAGGAATACTACAGTTCTCGCTATAAATCTACTATAGATGCATGGTTCATCTGGATTTTTGATAAAGCCAAATTCCTTGACCGTCTCATCAAAACAGATGTTCCAACTCCGCGATGCCTGCTTTAGTCCATAGATGGACTTAAGCAACTTGCACACCTTTCCGCTGCTCCCACTCTGAATGAAACCCTCTGGTTGGTCCATATAGACACACTCCTCTAAATTTCCATTTAGAAAAGCGGTCTTTATGTCCATCTGCCAGATCTCATAATCGTGGAAGGCAGCAATGGCAAGAAGGATCCGAATGGATTTCAGCAAAGCTACTGGAGAAAAGGTCTCGTCATAGTCCAAACCAGGTCTTTGACGAAAACCCTTTGCAACCAGTCTAGCTTTATAGGTCTCAACCTGTCCATCTACACCAATCTTCCTTTGGAAGATCCACTTGCATCCTATGGGTTTTACCCCGTCTGGAGCAACGTCCAACGTCCATACTTTGTTGGTGTACATGGACCCCATTTCGGTCCGCATTGCATCCAGCCATTTTACTGAGTCAACGCTCTGAACGTCCTGCTGGAAGCTAGTAGGCTCATCATAATCTATGATGCAATCCTCTCTATCCCCGTCTATGAGAAAACCGTAGTATCTCTCGGGCGGATGAGACTGCCTACTACTCCTACGGAGCGGCGTAGGAATGTCCTGTTCTTTTAAACCCTCTGGTTCCACTAAGCTTTCAGTAATAGCTCGTGGTTCTGGAATTTCTTCCAGTTCTACTGTGCTCCCACTTATCTGGGTTTCCAAAAACTCAGTTTCCAAGAAGTAGGCATGACGAGAAACAAGAACTTTTTGTTCATCTTCGCAGTAGAAGAAATATCCCTTGGAGTTCTTTGGATATCCCACGAACTTACACTGTACTGAGCGTGCCTCGAGCTTGTCCGCATGCTGCTTTTTAACAATAGCTGGACATCCCCATGTCTTAATGTGCTTAAGATAGGGTCTCTTCCCACACTACATCTCATATGGTGTAGTAGGCACAGTCTTAGTTGGAACTCGGTTCAAAAGGTATGCAGCTGATTCTAGCGCATATCCCCAGAATGATCGCGGTAACTCAGCGTTACTCATCATGGACCGTACCATATCCAATAGGGTTCGGTTCCGTCTCTCCGATACACCGTTATGTTGCGGAGTATATGGAGGAGTAAGCTGAGAGAGAATTTCGTTCTCTTTTAAATAGTCCAGGAACTTGGCACTCAAGTATTCTCCACCTCGATCCGATCTTAGAATCTTAATACTTTTGCCGGTTTGTTTTTCTACTTCATTCTTAAATTCCTGGAACTTTCCAAAGGCTTCGGACTTATGTTTCATTAAGAAGACATAACCGTACCTTGAGAAGTCATCCGTAAAAGTAATGAAGTAAGAATAACCGCTTCGCGCAAGTGTAGACATTGGACCGCACACGTCGCTGTGTACGAGTCCCAAGAGCTCGCTCGCCCTTACTCCGTGTCCAGTAAACGGAGTCTTTGTCATCTTTCCTTTGAGACAGGATTGACAAGTGGCATACGATTGATATTCGAACGGATTCAAATATCCTTCTGTATGTAACTTCGTCAACCTTCTCTCATTGATGTGACCCAGTCTACAATGCCATAAGAAAGTCTGATTTATTTCCGGAGACTTTCTTTTGTGTGTATTCTGGACATTGAAAATCTGTGGTTGGTTTAATACGTATATACCATTGCTCAATGTACCTGACCCAATCAAAACTTGATTAAGGTGAATGTTTACAACATTACTTACAAACGCAAATTCATAACCTTCTTTAGAAACTAAAGATACAGAAATGATATTACATGTTGCGTTGGGTACAAAAAAACAATTACGCAAAACCAAAACATGTCCATCTGACATTCCCAGGTGATAGTCCCCCACGGCTTTAGCATCCATGCTAGCTCTGTTCGCAACTCTGAGGGTCATGTCACCTGGTTTCAAAACACTACGGTTTCTCAACGCCTGCAAAGAATTACAGATATGAGATCCTGATCCGGTATCCAATACCCAGGAAGTAGAGTTTATTGAAAGACAGTTTTCAATAACATACACACCTGAAGCTGAAGCTGCAACCTGCTTCAATTCCTGTGTCCTAGTTTTCCAAGTCCTGCAATCATTCTTCCAGTGACCTTTCTTATGACAATAGAAGCATTCTTCCTTATCCACAAGCTTCCCCGCTATCTTTGTTGCTTTAGTTTTTCCCTTCGTATCCACTTTACTAACACCGCCTCTTGGTTTGGCGGGGGCTTTCTTCTTCTTTCCCTTGGCTTTCGCCTTGGACCTAGAAGAAGATGATCCTCCTACAAACAAAGTGGATGTTTCCCTACATTTCTGTAGGGTGCCCTCTGCACTCCTCAGCATGTTGAGGAGTTCTGAAAGTTCAACTTCTTTTTCTTGTAAGTTGAAGTTCAGTATGAACTGGGCGTAAGTGGACGGAAGGGACTGGAGAATCAAGTCCGTATAGAGCTCGTTCTCTAACGTGGTTCCAAGTTCCGCGAGCTCCTCAATGAAGCCAATCATCTTAAGCACGTGTTCCGCTACCGATGATCCGATGGCCAACCTTGCCGAAAATAACTTTTTCGACACTTCGTATCTTGCGATACGAGATTGCTCTCGATACAGTTCTTTTGTATGGAGAAATATGGATTCAAGGTCCATATTCTCGTGCCTCCTCTGATGTTCGTTGTCCATCGAGGCAAGTACGAGCCACTTGGCCTTCGCGCTATCAATCTCCCAAGTCTTACGGATTTCCTTATCCGCGACGCTGGAGGTGGGACTTGGGACAGGGGGAGCTTTGGCGGTAAGAAGATACCCCAGCTTGTCGTAAGTGATTGCCATTTTGACATTCCTGAGCCAATCTTTGTAGTTTGGCCCTGTCAGTATGTTTTTATCTAGAAGTAACTTAAGTCCAGTCATTTCGATTGGTCGCTGCAATTAGGAGAGAGAAGAAGAAACACTTAGCATGATGCTCTTACAAGTTTAGAGTGGTTATTAATTTGTCTAAACAAGATGGCTCCCACTGTTTCTCGAATCCCTCCTCAAACCAAAAAGGAAGAATTAGTCAGGATCAATCTCACCGTACAATACTTGCTTAACCGTTCGGCCAGGCTGGTGTCGGTACTTCGAGGGAGGTTTTCCAACGCTTTCGCGAAGTTCCTTAATTTAAGAACCTCTTTTCCCTAGGAGCGAAGCCCCGCTAACACCTTTCTAGACACCTACTTGGTTTATAGCATTGATCGTTAAGTGAGAAATTTCCCGAGGAGTAGCATATACTCACAGTAGGATCGGGATCCAAATATCATCGCGTGACGAAACTGAAGGAATCCTACCAGAATCATCACACTCCAAATGGTATGCAACACTAGCAAGTTTCAGTTCTTTTGAAACTCCCGATGTGGATTTTTGCCCCATGCTCTTATGATCATGACTTTGGCCAACAAATCATAAGTCACATGTCAAGTTCTACCCGTCGTTCTCCAGGTTAATTTGAATCCACCCGTACCTACCCTTGACTTTGGCCAACAAGGCAGTACGACTGTTCCAAACCAACGCATCTATCTATGCTGCACATGAATACCCAATAGCTACCAATCACTATGCCTTGACTTTGGCCAACAAACACAGCTTGAATACTATTGACTATTCATGTGAAACGACGGAGGGCTACGAATGGTTTTGGCGAAACCTTGAACATAGTGAACTTGATTTAGTCGATGGAACGAGATAGCTTTTAAATGGAGTGGCTCAAACTCCGCATTTTAAAAGTTTGTTTTGAAAAGAACCGAGTGGTTTTTCGAAAGTGTTCCAACGACTTTTACATGATTTATTTTCTTCCATTAGTTCTTTTAATGCGTGATATTCTTGCATTAGTTCTTTTAATGCGTCCCATCATTTAAACCTACCATTGCAGAAAACAACCAAAATATGACGTACGCTTATGCCATTCGCATTCGCCACGGGGCCCCGTCATTACCCGTTAGGTTACTTAACTAACGACAGAGCGGGGGCTGGGCTAGCGCGGCTGTAAAACATAAGCAACGCCTAAATAATATCATATATAGATATATTCCAATGATAGACATTTCAGATCACAGATGAACACATTGGATATACTAGGAAGCTACAATTCGTACGAGCCTGTAACGAAAAGCAGATTACACGGTCGCGGTGAATAGACAATACCCCATCCAAGACCCCTACGGGTGCGGCAAACTACCCGCCAAGTACCCGAAGCGAAGCAACCTCCCTCATCCACGTGAGTAGGCCACTCGGCACTTCGGCATACCCGGTAGTTTGTGCACCCCCTCCATGGGTCTATCCTAGGAGCAAAAACAGTAAAAAGAAATTATACAATGACGGCTACAACCCCGACCCGGTTGTGCGGCCATACAAATAATTATTACATCAATTTACAAATTTACATGAATTGAAAGAAAAGAAAACTCTCGTCTCACAACCCCCGGCTATTCACCCGCGACAATCCAATGAATTCATATACACATTCCAATAACATTACAGATCACAGATTTGTATAACCCCCACTAATCGACATATAGCAATTAGTAGACGTTCAATACAAATATCACATTACAGAAAAACCCGTCAGCTAAAGTCTTTTAGAAGTTCGATCAAAAATACGGATTTTCAGGCACCAAACACAAAATTTTCGTTCTGGAAAATCTGAGCAGAAAACACATATTCCAAAAATCCCAAAATACCCCTATGAGCAAACTGCAAAAAATAAAACCCATGACCGAGTCAACTCGGCCGCGGTTCCGCTGCGGGAGCAAGCTCCCGCCGCGGAACCGCGGCGCTTTGATCGAGTTAGGGTGTCAAATTTTTGCAGTTTCTTCAGAAAACCCTGAGTCGATTTTTGGTGTATTTCAAAAATGTTTTCCAGCACTTTTAAAATCGACAAAAAGTTTAAAAAACGGGGTTCGTTTTGCGAATTTTTCTTTGATCGATCTTCTAGCTACTTTGCTAACATGTTAGATAGAGTTTAACTAGGCTCTGATACCACTGTAAGTCCATGCTACCTCTCCCGGTACTTTCGGGCATGCAGAATTTGATAAAAAACGATTTTCTTAGAGGTGGTAACATGGACTTAAAACCCGGATCTTTATTAAACATCTAACTAACAACCTAACTACGAGTTGCTAACTACTCGGTTAGGGGGTTATACCTTTCTTTTTCACGAACTCCTTCGGCTTCAAGCCTCGATGGATGTCCGGATCGCCTTCACTCCGTCGTCTCCTTGCGTCGAAGATAGATCCACCTCGAAAGCTTCTACCTTTGGCTTCTTCTTCGGTCTTTGAAGAAACTAGTTCACTTGGTTTGCTAAACCTTGTGAACTAGAGTGAGTAGAGAAGAGTTTCTATTGGATTTTATCTATGGTTCTTGGTTCTCAACTCATGAGACAAGTGAACCATAGAGTCAAGAGAGGGAGAGCAAGAGGAGGAAGATGAGAGCTCAAGAACAAGAGAGAGAATGAGCATGAAAGAATGAGAGAAGACTTTTCTCATTTGGCTCTCATAATCCAAAACAATCATAACACATCATATCAATCAAGTATTATGTGATGGTTTAAGCAACCATAGCCATATCATTTCATGCACTCATTTTGCACAAAAGAGCAAGCAAGCAAAAGTCTTTGCCATGAAATGATAGCTATAGTTATCATGATGGTCAACTAGTCAAGCCTAGTCAACCGGTCCACAAAGTCAACAAGTCAACAAAAGTCAACAAGTCAACAAAGTCAACAACTCAACAACCATGTCACCATGATACCTAATTAATATAATTTTTAATCACATATCATATTCTCATTAGGGTTGAGCAAAAAGTCAATAGTCAACTGTGAACGGTCAACAACCCTAATGAGAATCCTCCGCCTCTGTCTCCCCGTCAACTGTGCATACACACCCGCATCCGCGTTCCGAGGAACATGAATACAAACTGGATAAATCCAATCCCAATACATACACTAGGATCTGGCTTAAACCAAAGCCCGCTAGTGTCTACTGTTCGCACACTGTACGTGCACAAGTGCATGGATGTGACTGAACCCTGTCGCAAAACCATGCGACCTGCCGCAAAACCATGCGACCTCTACTCTTTTGCCTAAAGGCGAATAGATTTCTGTGTGGGACTCTAAAGACTCGACACTACGCTGGCAGTGGGTTTAACCACAGATCGCAAGCGACACTAGCTGTGCGTAACTGTCCCCAGGTAGATGCCGACAAGAAGACTGACGAGGTGAAACCCATCTGAACTCCTACAGAACCTGAATGTGACATTCTCCGTACAGTCCGGTCTGTTCGTCTGATACATCGCATGGCGGGCCTATGGGGGCGGTAAACATCAGTCCCCTAATAGCGGTACAAGTCGTGTCGGAGTGAAGTCCAAAACACCCTGAGATAACACTGGAAGCCTACCAGTATATCTCGTTTGCCCTGGCCAGGGACTACTCGTGTAATTGCTCCCCTAGACACAGCGCGATGTCAACCCGCAATACCGGGAGAAACGAATCCTGTCTAACCGTCACTGCCTCCAAGTGCTTCGGGACTACACCCAACTACCACCTGTTTGCACGACTCCTTTGAGCCGTGGTAGGGTAGTAATCAAAGTACAGTGGGAACACACTCGAGACGAAGTGACAGTGTCAAGTCAGCGGACTAAGCTGTACTCATATCACCTGGGAACTGATAACTGACGATAGGTATAATACCAACCGGTCAGTTCCCGACGAGTCCTGTCCAGTGTACTCGTAACCCAACGAGCACCCGCATACTATCTCCAGTACGACGTACTGACGGCTGTGGGACAGACCGTCTCCCACTTTGGGATGAGAAGCGCATGCGCTAGTCTACTCCGGAGTATCGATGCCCTGTCTCGATAGTCCTGCGACTAGGGACCTGCATAAGGATGTGCTTATAGATTACCCAGCCCCCACTAGTGTGACTGCCATCACAACGCTGGTAATCAAGCAAAGATCCTAAGGGCTCCACTAATGTCTATAGGTGATATACTGAAATAAACACAAGTACACATTGAAGTAGAAACAAACCAAGTAGCATACTACTATATTGAGCAAGATTGTTTATACAAGGTGAATATCCCCAGCTTCCATTAAGTAATATACAAACTAGTATGATACAGTAATGGCCTCTAGGGCATATACACTAACAATAACTACCTGTGGATTCCAAATATTGTATCATATTCCAGATAAATAGACAGTGTTAAACATTCCGATCGAATAATCAAACACCCAAGATTTCCCCAATATATCTCAACACTTGAAATCAGTTTAAAAAAAATCCATCACATGCCACAGTACCAATGGTCCAGCCGTAGAAGGGTCAAGCCAACGCCTCACATGTGGCATGCCGTACTGCCCCAAACCCTAAGGTTCAGAGGCAGTTCAAGACGGTCACATAATCGAGTTAAGATTTGTTGTCTTCTAGAGGGTCCACCGCGTTACTTGCATGACTTTACGAAAGTTTTAAACACGAGAAAAAATCCAACTTTTGAAAAATTTCCGACAGGGGAAAAGTGAGTTATTGATATCCGTTCGAACTTTTTAACAGTTTCTAAAAATTATCCGGAAAAACATAAACGAAGTTAAATTATCCGATCGAATCAACGAGTCCCCAATACAACCCTTGAAAACTCAACACTTGAGTGGAATTAAAAAATTCCCAGAAAAAATTGCCAAGAAAGGACCTAAGAATAAATATATGAAATTTCAGGGACTAAGTCCAAATTTTGGCCGCGGAACCGCCGCCAAACTCTTGGTTTGGCCGCGGTTCCGCGGTCAAATAATTGACTTAGTTGACCGTACTTCACAGTAATTCTTAGTTTTTCCTGCTTGTTTTTCTGAGCATTTTTAATTCATAAAAAATCAACTTTTTGAAAAAAATACTGAGAAGGGTAAACATCGGGGTTTCGGGTTTCGATCGGACATTAAACTTCGTCTAGACTTTGCCTAAAGCTCTAGCGTGGCTCTGATACCACTGTAGGGTTGCTAGGCATGCTCACAAGGTTCTACGAGGTATAAACCATGCCCGATTTAAAAATTAGCAGTGCCGAACAACCCGAAGCCGGATCTTTAAACTAGAGTTTAGGAGAAAACAAGTATGTTAAACACTTTAACACTAAGTGAGAGGGATTACAACCTTTGTAGATCAGGTCCTTCACTTCTTAAGCTCCGTGTTGAGGTCCCTTCGCTGCGATCATCGTGTTCCGGACCTTTGAGAGGTTCCACGAAGAGAAAGATGCAGTCTTGCTTCCGATCTTCGATACAAAGATGATCTACCTTGAAGTTTCGTTAACACAAGCTAACACTCATAATATGAAGTGAACACTCTCATCTAAAGGGCAAGGATAGATGAGAGTGATGAAGTAGGATTTTTACTCTCATTTGTTTTCTTATTCTCACTTATTTTTCATCACAAAATCAAAGCAAGAAAGCTTTGCAAAAGAGGAAGAAGAAGAAGAATAGTGATTCCTTTCTTTTGTGATGAATAATGAAAGGATTAATATGATGAATAATGCAACCATGGTTGACCAAACCATTGTAGAGAATTAACCAAGGTCTAGGGTTTGGGTTGGGTTAAGTATGAGTCATAGATAAATATCAACACAAATATCTTTATCCTGACAAAAAGAAACCTTCTAGAATCTACTAGAAGTCTTAACCCTAATCCAAACCCTAATCATATTTAAACTCCACTAAACATGTTGCATTAGTTATGATATCATGTTACAATATTATATATCACATATATAATATTTATCGTAACAAAATAAAATAATACAATTAACATATATCGCATATATATATCAATGTATTACCCGAGTGAGAAAAAGAATCTTTTAGTGAGCTAATATTAGTTAATGTAATTTAATACATCATATATATTATTATACATTAAATTATCGAATCAACACTTGATCGGACAATCCGGCTATATCGCATATAACCGACTAATATTTATCCGTACCGATTCATCGAATCAACACTTGATCCGATGACCCGACTGATATCAAATATCGCGAGAATAGAATACGGTATCTCATATCGCATTATCCTCGGTCCCGCACATATCACATACGTGCTCCTACTCCGTTTTGCCTGAGCCAAGAAACCTCTGTGTAGGACTCTAAAGAATCGTCAATACGCTGGCAGTAGGTGATGATCATATCAAACACCTACAAGCTGCAAGCGGTCAGCTAAACGTAACAGCCACCCAGGTATTGAGCGCTCAGAAGATCAACAAGCAAGCCTGTACATTCTCCTGTGAATCCAAACAGTAACACTACCGTACAGTCCGGTCTCGTCGTCTGATATGTCGCATATCTCGCCTAGGGGTGGTAAACGTCAGACCCCAGTAGCTCGATAAGTCATGTCGATATGAGGTCTATAACAGTTCGAGAAACTACTGATAACACTTACCAGTAAATCTCAGCAACCCTGGCCAGGGATTTCCGGTTATAGCCAATCGAACACAGCACAACATCAACTCCCTATACCGGGAGAGACGAATCTCCTCCTATCGCTCATTGCCTCCTTGTGATTCGGGACTGTACCCAAAAGCCACCTTTTTGCACGCCCTCTTGGACGTGGTATGATGGAAATCAAAGCACAGTGGGAATCACACAAGACTCTATGACGATCTCGGGTCAACAGACTACTCTGTACCTGTGTCACCGGAGAACTGCCATCTGACGTGAGGTATAATACCATCTGGGAGTTCTCGGAGAGTCCGTCAAGTGTACCCAGTCTCCACTGAGCACCCGTACACCATCCTTGATGTCAAACACCGATGGATATGGGATCATCCATCGCCCATCATATGGGTCAAGATGCGTATACGCTAGTCTACTCTGGTGTATCGATGCCCTGTCTCGATACACCTTCGACTAGGAACAGTTATAGGATGTACTCGTCGACTACCGTGGCCCCACTGGTATGATCTCATCATAGTCCCAGTAGTCGAGTACATATCCTAAGGGCTTTATCAACATGTAATATAGAGACAATCAGAGTACATGTTAAGATAAAGTACAACCAGATAGCATACTATCATGTCGAGCAAGAAAGTCCTCCCTATATATGTCCAAGCATCCATTTCAATATACATCGTATGTGCAGTAATGGCCTCTAGGGCATACATATAACTATCAGTGGAGTACATAGCTGCTTGCGATGCTGCAAAAGAAGCTGTCTGGATGAAGAACTTCCTAACAGAACTTCAGGTGGTTCCTACCAGTATTCATCCAATACCTTTGTATTGCGACAACAACGGCGCTATAGCTTTAGCGAAGGAACCCAGGTCCCATCAGAAGTCCAGACACATCTTAAGGCGGTATCACCTGATCAGGGAGATCGTAGATCGCCGGGAGATCGAGGTAAAGAGAGTAGATACGGAGAATAACACTCCTGATCCATTCACAAAGGCCATTTCTCAGACGAAGTTCGAGAGGCTATTCGAGATGATATGTCTGCGATATTCCAGTACATGGCCCTAGTGCAAGTGGGAGATTATTAGTATTTATGTCCTAGAGGCCATTACTGTATCATACTAGTTTGTATATTACTTAATGGAAGCTTGGGATATTCAGAGTTGTATTGACAGTCTTGCTAAAAATGGTAGTATGCTACTTGGTTTGTGTCTACTTTAATATGTGCATATGTTTCTTTTAACGTATCGCTTATACATATTAGTAGAGCCCTTAGGATCTTTGCTTGATTACCAGCGTTGTGATGGCAGTCACACTAGTGGAGGCTGGGTAGTCTATAAGAAACATCCTATACAGGTCCCTAGTAATAGGATTATCGAGATAGACCATCGATACTCCGGATTAGACTGGTGTATACGCTTCTGTCACGACCCGAAAGTACGGAACGCGACTGGCACTTAGATTACGAGATGTCTAAAGGCGTATCGTAACCTAAGTTAGCCAAAGCCCAGAAGAATCTAAACCGAAATCAAAAGAGAGTGAAGGAAAAACCTTAAACGAAAACGGTTTTTAAATCGATTAAGTTGCAAAGAATCCCTTTTTAAATACATCATAAATTTCTGAAAATTTGGGCAGAGTCTCCCCTGTATTTTCTATCCCCCAAAATGGGTACAACAAGATAATAAACCTGTAATCATAAAATGGCATCCCCAAGCGGGAGCTAGCTCTTCGCCCAAGGCGGATCACAACCACATGCAATATAATAGTAATATCAAGAGAAGAGCATGAAAGAAACGCAAAATATCCGAAAACACAACGCCGGCTCAAGTGAGCTCGACCCAAAAGAAACCACAAATATACATATCTCTCAGTCTCATCACTAGGTCGCATATACAATATAAGTGGTAGATGGAGAATACTAGATACAATGATAAAGCAAAAAGAAATAAAGTATACTCGCAACCCACCTACGGGCGATGTCGCGAGTCTGAGCAAAAGGAACTGATGACAAGATAGCCCGCCGCTACAAGACTGACGGGTCCGACCTGCAAGACACTGTGGCACAACGGGGGTGAGTTGCCAGCTCGTGAGTAAATATAACATCTAATAAGGCAATCGTAGGAATGCACGCAATGCACCACAACATGCATGTCCATATGTGCTATAATATCTCTAGTATGCATGCACAGGTATGCAATGTCATTATTAAGACTTTAAGTGTTTTAAATGCTAAGGTTATTGAATTCTTAACTTTAGAACATGAATATCTGTATAATAGATAAATATCATCAAGAAATCATCTGAAAACCCGTGTCAAGCATCGACACCAAAATGGAATCATATCTGTCTCAATATCGGGCTCCGTCAGTCCGGATCGGCCCATATCATAAATCTCACGACAACGGTCGGTATCCTCCGGATATCCGCCGCGCCAGACATCACCGGTAGGTAGTCTTCCCCTGCCAGGCTCATCGTCTACAACTCGATCTTCTTGCCCCGGGGTACCATACCGGGCCCACCATGTACCCGAGACGGTTCATCCACTCATCGAATCGAGTCTCGAAATCCAACAGAAAACATGAAAACTCATGGTGGACGACGCATACATCACGAGAAAACCGCAACTTTGTTTTGAAAATGATAAGTATAAGGTTTTGTTAAATTCTTGCGGGTTTCCCCAAAAATCCAGAAATCGCAGCAATACTGAAATCCTCAAGAAAATCATAATGTCCACATGTTATATATATGATAAATGTCTATGATATCAATGTGTATGATGTGAATTTTGGCTAGAGTTCTATGTAAATATGATGGTGATGCGAGATATGTGTATGCGATGCAGTTTCATATATCAAGTATGAATGCAGGTGACGATATTAAGATAAACAGGTTCTATCGTGCACGTGGCATGTCAATTACCAAAGGCGTGTGTGTCACATGAATAGTACACGTGCAACAGATGCCAATGGTAAGGTGTTCATGTCCTACAAAGTGATATCGCATAAGTATGGATGAATGTCCATGCAATCTAATATACTGTTCGCTATAAGGGTATGCAGTGTACATGAATGGATAAGCTAACTAACAATATGAATCTTGCAAGGGATAAGGAAATCCTAACTAGGGGGGGCGCCTCGCGCCATTCAGATGATTCCCCCATAGATGAATATATCTACTCACCTGAAATCTCCGCTAATCTGATCCGGCCACCGCCTTGCCTTTTCGCGCCGTGTCCGATGTTTCCCCGATCGATCCTATATTTGCATAATATCAAGCATAAGATTACAAAACCTAACACAATGCAAGTCACAACATACAATTATCCACGCCCTCGTATTAATCATAGCATGCACTCGGTGCGCGGAAAAACGCACGAAAATCGCTAATCGTTAAACTAGAATTGTCATTTCGGGAAAATCGACTAAACTACAACCCGACTAGACGAAACCCCGCGTTCGCGCATTCTAATAATCCTATACGAAGCCAATAATATTGCTAACCTAACACAAATTGAACGCATTCTATTTTCTACAAAAATCTAGTAAGCGATTTTCTTACCGATTCGTTACAAACATCGAAATTTATCGATTTAGCAAGCATATCATTACACCATTAACCATTCTAATCAATTAGATAACCATCCCTAACATAATCCAACCATTATGCTACAAACCCTAATTTTTAAAATCAAAACCTTCTCTTGATTTTTCATGAACAAGGATTTACACTAAATTAATACTTAGAATTTCAATTCTAGCATAATTAAACCACAAGTTAACAAAAAGATTAGAATTTTCACCTCTCAAGCTTGAACCCTAGCTTGATCAAGTCACCAAGAAGCCTCCTTTCATCTAGTTTTTGAACAAATTTGGGTTGATGAGAGAAGGGATTAGGGTTAGGCTTTGAATGGAGAAAGAAATTGTGGATTTTTTATTGAATTTTTTTGCAAGAAAAGAAGCAAAATGAAGTGGGAAAATGGGGAGAGCTGCTGGAATGGGGGTCGGCTGCAGGTGGGGAGAGGGGTGTAGGAAATTTTGAGAAGTTTCTAGGTCATTACAACATCATATGATATCATTTCATGCTTTCATATCAACCTTTTTTTAAAAAAAACCCTTTTTTCATCATTTTTTTCATAATTTTCCCACCAAAAAGCTAAAAGTTTGCAAGCCATGTTATAATTTTATTAACACCATATTTTAGCTTATAAAGATTCCTAATTATGAAATTTACCTAATTAAATTTGTATTTATCACTAATTTAATGTATTTAAAAAGGCTTAAAATAATTTTAAAAAATAATTAATTACGAAAAAAAATTTATTTAACTAGAAAATTATAAGTGACATTTTAGTGACAAAATTATAGTAATATCTTGTCTAAATTTTGTATAATTAGTTCTACAATGAAAAACACCTATTTTGACTTTTTACGGAAAAAGCCGAAAAATTTACCGATTACCGAAAAACTGCCTAAACGATTTTCGAAGGGTTACAATCTTCCCCCCTTAAAGAAATTCGGTCCCCGAATTTAAAATTTAACTACGCTACCTTCAAAAAGATGGGGATATCTCTTCCTCATCTCGACCTCGGTCTCCCAGGTGACCTCCTCGCTGTTCGGGCCACGCCAAAGGACCTTGACGGACGGTATAACCTTCGACCTCAATTTCTTCACCTGCCGATCCAAAATGACCACCGGCTGCTCGGTGAAAGAAAGATCACGCTCTAGCTGGATCGTCTGGTGCTGAATCGCCTGGGAAGGATCATGAAGGTACTTGCGGAGCATCGAGACATGGAATACGGGGTGAACATTGGGGAAGCTGGGCGGAAGAGCTAACCGATAAGCGACCGGACCAACACGCTCTAGGATCTAGAAAGGACCAACATATCTAGGACTCAGTTTCCCTTTCCGCCCAAATCTCATCACACCTTTCATCGGAGAGACCTTCAGGAAAACATGATCGCCAACAGCGAACTCGAGTCGGCGACGACGCCTGTCAGCATATGATTTCTGCCTGCTCTGTGCAGCTCTTATCCTGTCCCGAATCAGCTGTATCTTCTCGGTCGTCTCCTGTACGATCTGCGGCCCCAAAATACTGCTCTCCCTGAGCTCTGTCCAACATATAGGCGATCGACATCTCCTCCCATATAAAGCCTCGAAAGGTGCCATCTGAATCGTCTCCTGGAAGCTATTATTGTAGGAAAACTCGATCAAAGGCAAATGACGATCCCAGCTGCCACCGAAATCTAAAACACAAGCTCTGAGCATGTCCTCAAGAGTCTGAATAGTACGCTCCGACTGACCGTTAGTCTGCGGATGAAAGGTTGTGCTAAAACTCAATCGGGTGCCCAAAGCTTCCTGGAGTTTCTGCCACAATCGGCTGGTAAACTGGGTGCCACGGTCGGACACGATGCAAGTCGGAACGCCATGCAGTCGCACTATCTCATCAATATAAACCTGGGCGTACTAAGAAAATCCAAAAGTGGTCTTCACTGGCAGAAAGTGAGCCACTTTCGTCAGTCGATCCACAATCACCCAAATAGAGTCGTACCCTCGACTGGTCCTGGGTAGACCCACTATAAAGTCCATGGAGACCTGCTCCCACTTCCACTCAGGGTTGGGCAAAGGCTGTAACTCACCGGCTGGCCTCTGGTGCTCGGCCTTGACTTGCTGACAAGTCAGGCATCTCGACACAAAGTCTGTAATATCCTTCTTCATCCCGTCCCACCAGTAAACCTCTCTCAAATCACGGTACATCTTGGTGGAACCTGGGTGAACACTGTATACTGATCTATGTGCCTCCTCGAGAATATCACGCCTCAGTCCCTCTGAATCTGGCACGCATAGTCGAGTCCCAAATCGAAGTATCCCCTGATCGTCAATCACGAACTCAGAAACTCTGCCCTGCCGAATCTGCTCAATAATCTCTAATGTACGGGCATCGCCGGACTGTGCCTCATAGATACGGTCAAGTAACTGTGGGCGTGCTCTGAAATGGGCCAGCTGTCCCCCTGTAGGAGTAAACTCGAACTGCACTCTGCTATCATATAAAACCTGCCAATCCGCCGTCGACTGCATCTGTACTGTGCTCAAACAAGATAAGCTACCTCCGGGCCTCCTACTCAAAGCATCTGCCACCACATTCGCCTTGCCCGGATGGTATAGAATCTCGCAGTCATAATCCTTCACCAACTCCATCCAACGGCGCTGTCTCAGGTTCAGATCTCGCTGCTGGAAGATATACTTCAAACTCTTATGGTCAGTGAATATCTGGCACGACTCACCGTATAGGTAATGTCTCCAGATCTTGAGTGCAAATACCACTGCAGCCATCTCTAAATCATGGGTGGGGTAGTTCTGCTCGTGTTTCCTCAGCTGCCGAGAAGCATACGCGATAACTCTGTCGTGCTGCATCAATACACATCCCAGCCCCACTCTAGAAGCATCACAATATACCACGAACCCGCCTGATCCTGAAGGCAATGCTAACACTGGTGCAGTAGTCAGACGAGTCTTCAACTGCTGGAAGCTATCCTCACATGCCTAGGTCCAATCAAAAGGAACCCCCTTCCGGGTCAACCCGGTCAACGGTGCAGCAATGCGGGAGAAATCCTGGACGAAACGTCGATAATAGCTGGCCAGACCTAGAAAGCTGCGAACCTCTGTAACTGATACTGGTCTAGGCCAACGCTGAACTGCCTCGATCTTCTTCGGGTCTCCGCAAATACCGTCTCTCGTCACCACATGACCCAAGAAGTCGACACTGTCTAACCAGAATGCGCACTTGGAAAATTTGGCGAACAGCTGATGCTCCCTCAAAGTCTGCAATGTGATACGTAAGTGCTGCTCATGCTCCTCCCAGCTCCGAGAATAAACCAAGATGTCGTCAATGAACACAATGATGAACTGATCGAGATACGGCCTGAATACGCGGTTCATCAAATCCATAAACGCTGCCGGAGCATTGGTGAGCCCGAACGACATCACCAAGAACTCATAATGACCATATCGAGTACGGAAGGCGGTCTTCGGAATATCCTCCTTCCGAACTCGCAGCTGGTGATAACCTGACCGTAAATCAACCTTCGAGAAAAGCCCTGCACCCTGGAGCTGATCGAATAAGTCATCAATGCGGGGTAGGGGATACCTGTTCCGCACAGTAACCCGGTTCAGCTGACGGTAATCAATGCATAAACGCATACTTCCGTCCTTCTTCTTAACAAACAAGACGGGAGCACCCCAAGGTGACACACTCGGTCGGATAAGCCCTTTGTCCAGCAAGTCCTGTAACTGATCCTTTAGCTCTCTCAGCTCCGCCGGGGCCATCCGATAAGGAGGTATAGAAATAGGCCCCGTGCCAGGGATCAAGTCAATACAGAACTCAATCTCGCGCTCTGGTGGCAGACCAGGCAGCTCGTCAGGGAATACATCAGGGAACTCTCTCACAACAGGGACCTGGTCCAACGGAACCTCTGTGGAGCGAGTATCACAAATATAGGCTAAGAATCCCTGACACCCTTTCCTTAAGAGCTGACCAGCGCGAAGAGAAGAAATCAAGCTGGGAAGGGTAGCGTTACGATCTCCCTGAATAATAAGTACCGGCTCACCAGGAAAACTGAATCTGACTGCTTTTCCACGGCAGTCCACGGATGCATAACAGGTGGCTAGCCAGTCCATACCAAGAAGAACGTCAAAGTCTAGCATATCGAGGAGAATCAAATCAACTGAAGAATCTCTCTCCCCGATACGAATGGAACACGATCGGTACACAAAACGGGCAACAAAAGACTCGCCTACCGGGGTAATAACGACAAGCGGCTGATCTAACAGAGAAGACTCTCGGCCCAACCTTTGTGCAAAATAGGTGGATACATAGGAATGTGTGGAGCCTGGATCAAATAATACCCGTGCATCAAAAGAACATACTGGCAGAGTACCTGTCACGACGGCATTGGATGCCTGTGCATCCTGAAGAGTCAATGCGAACACTCGGGCCTGTCCACCACTAATAGCTGGCTGTGCTCTGCCTCTACCTCGGCCTCTGCCTCTGCCTCTGTCGCCTCGTCCTCTCTGAACCGGACCGCCACGCCCACGGCCTCTAGAAGCATCTGGCTGGGGTGAAGCATCATCAGGAGTAGGAAGTAAAGCTCTCTGAGAAGGTGGTGAGGGTGGTAAAGTCACATGCGGGACTGTCGCCGCGCCCTGACGTCCCATGGTACAGTCTCTGATACGGTGGTACTGACTCCCACACCGAAAACATCCTGGAGACGACTGCTGGGTCTGTGGATATGAGCCAAATAACTGACCTCATCTCAATCCTCTGCCTCCGCCATCTCCCGGAAATAATCTATCACGATGTCTGCCCATCTGCCGCAGAGCTGGCGTATCAGTACGGATCCTCTTCGGCCCAGAAACGACCGGAGTCTCAGAAATACGCTCCTCCAAAAGTAAGGCTGCATCCATCGCGGCAGCGTATGTGTCAAAATGCTGGGTGCCGATGGCAAGGAATAGCTGTGTATCAAGCCCTCGCACAAACCTCTTTATTCTCTTCTCTTCTGTGTCGACTAGGTACGGAGCATATCGAGACAACTGGGTAAACTGTATATCATACTCTGACACTGTCATCCCAGGAGTCTTGCGCAAAGACTCAAAACTACGGGCTCGAGCATCTCGGACACTCTCCGGAAGAAAACGGGCAAGAAATGCAGATGTAAACTCATCCCAGGTCATAGAAGGCAGACCTGCAGCTCGGCCTCTCTCTACTGAATCGTACCATGTCTGGGCAAGACCCTCCAGACGAAAACTCGCAAACTCCACCAATCTATCATCAGAACACCTCAACGAACGGCAAATCCGAGCCATCCTATCAAGAAATGCCTGTGGGTCCTCTGTCGCATCAGTACCGGTAAAAGCTGGAGGTCTCAATCTCATGAACTCCTGTAGTGAAACAGGGATGGTCTCCGTAGTAGCAGCAGGAGTGACCATCTGTGCAGCAGGTACGATCGTGGTCTGTGCGGTGGAAGGAACGTCCTCGGATCTCTGTACCCGGCTGGACTCAACTAAAGATCCCATCATCTGCCGCAACTCTTGCATGCCGGCCTCTAATCTGGCAATACGGTCAGGATAAGGCGGATCGGTATGACCCTGAGGGGTAGGCGTATCCTCCCGCTCGATCCTCGCCTCAGACGAGCCCGCTCGAATCTCATCCCTAGCGGCAGCCCGCTGAGCTCTCGTAGTCTTTGGCGGCATCGAAGCTAGAATAAGAAAAAGGACTGATAAGATCATTGCAATTGAATCAAGGAATGCAAGGAATCAAGAAAGGAAATACAAGCAATTATGTCCTAAGGTCACTTAGGCGGAGTACCGTATCGTAAGTATGCCGCGGACCATACCCACGCTACGCCACTCTGCTTAAGTCACCTACTCTATCTACCAAGGTCGTCCTACACTCGGAAAGGTAAAACCCACGCTCTGATACCAACTTTGCCACGACCCGAAAGTACAGAACGCGACTGGCACTTAGATTACGAGACGTCTAAAGGCGTATCGTAACCTAAGTTAGCCAAAGCCCAGAAGAATCTAAACCGAAATCAAAAGAGAGTGAAGGAAAAACCTTAAACGAAAACGGTTTTTAAATCGATTAAGTTGCAAAGAATCCCTTTTTAAATACATCATAAATTTCTGAAAATTTGGGCAGAGTCTCCCCTGTATTTTCTATCCCCCAAAATGGGTACAACAAGATAATAAACCTGTAATCATAAAATGGCATCCCCAAGCGGGAGCTAGCTCTTCGCCCAAGGCGGATCACAACCACATGCAATATAATAGTAATATCAAGAGAAGAGCATGAAAGAAACGCAAAATATCCGAAAACACAACGCCGGCTCAAGTGAGCTCGACCCAAAAGAAACCACAAATATACATATCTCTCAGTCTCATCACTAGGTCGCATATACAATATAAGTGGTAGATGGAGAATACTAGATACAATGATAAAGCAAAAAGAAATAAAGTATACTCGCAACCCACCTACGGGCGATGTCGCGAGTCTGAGCAAAAGGAACTGATGACAAGATAGCCCGCCGCTACAAGACTGACGGGTCCGACCTGCAAGACACTGTGGCACAACGGGGGTGAGTTGCCAGCTCGTGAGTAAATATAACATCTAATAAGACAATCGTAGGAATGCACGCAATGCACAACAACATGCATGTCCATATGTGCTATAATATATCTAGTATGCATGCACAAGTATGCAATGTCATTATTAAGTCTTTAAGTGTTTTAAATGCTAAGGTTATTGAATTCTTAACTTTAGAACATGAATATTTGTATAATAGCTAAATATCATCAAGAAATCATCTGAAAACCCGTGTCAAGTATCGACACCAAAATGGAATCATATCTGTCTCAATATCGGGCTCCGTCGGTCCGGATCGGCCCATATCATAAATCTCACGACAACGGTCGGTATCCTCCGGATATCCGCCGCGCCAGACATCACCGGTAGGTAGTCTTCCCCTGCCAGGCTCATCGTCTACAACTCGATCTTCTTGCCCCGGGGTACCATACCGGGCCCACCATGTACCCGAGACGGTTCATCCACTCATCGAATCGGGTCTCGAAATCCAACAGAAAACATGAAAACTCATGGTGGACGACGCATACATCACGAGAAAACCGCAACTTTGTTTTGAAAATGATAAGTATAAGGTTTTGTTAAATTCTTGCGGGTTTCCCCAAAAATCCAGAAATCGCAGCAATACTGAAATCCTCAAGAAAATCATAATGTCCACATGTTATATATATGATAAATGTCTATGATATCAATGTGTATGATGTGAATTTTGGCTAGAGTTCTATGTAAATATGATGGTGATGCGAGATATGTGTATGCGATGCAGTTTCATATATCAAGTATGAATGCAGGTGACGATATTAAGATAAACAGGTTCTATCGTGCACGTGGCATGTCAATTACCAAAGGCGTGTGTGTCACATGAATAGTGCACGTGCAACAGATGCCAATGGTAAGGAGTTCATGTCCTACAAAATGATATCGCATAAGTATAGATGAATGTCCATGCAATCTAATATACTGTTCACTATAAGGGTATGCAGTGTACATGAATGGATAAGCTAACTAACAATATGAATCTTGCAAGGGATAAGGAAATCCTAACTAGGGGGGCGCCTCGCGCCATTCAGATGATTCCCCCATAGATGAATATATCTACTCACCTGAAATCTCCGCTAATCTGATCCGGCCACCGCCTTGCCTTTTCGCGCCGTGTCCGATGTTTCCCCGATCGATCCTATATTTGCACAATATCAAGCATAAGATTACAAAACCTAACACAATGCAAGTCACAACATACAATTATCCACGCCCTCGTATTAATCATAGCATGCACTCGGTGCGCGGAAAAACGCACGAAAATCGCTAATCGTGAAACTAGAATTGTCATTTCGGGAAAATCGACTAAACTACAACCCGACTAGACGAAACCCCGCGTTCGCGCATTCTAATAATCCTATACGAAGCCAATAATATTGCTAACCTAACACAAATTGAACGCATTCTATTTTCTACAAAAATCTAGTAAGCGATTTTCTTACCGATTCGTTACAAACATCGAAATTTATCGATTTAGCAAGCATATCATTACACCATTAACCATTCTAATCAATTAGATAACGATCCCTAACATAATCCAACCATTATGCTACAAACCCTAATTTTTAAAATCAAAACCTTCTCTTGATTTTTCATGAACAAGGATTTACACTAAATTAATACTTAGAATTTCAATTCTAGCATAATTAAACCACAAGTTAACAAAAAGATTAGAATTTTCACCTCTCAAGCTTGAACCCTAGCTTGATCAAGTCACCAAGAAGCCTCCTTTCATCTAGTTTTTGAACAAATTTGGGTTGAAGAGAGAAGGGATTAGGGTTAGGCTTTGAATGGAGAAAGAAATTGTGGATTTTTTATTGAATTTTTTTGCAAGAAAAGAAGCAAAATGAAGTGGGAAAATGGGGAGAGCTGCTGGAATGGGGGTCGGATGCAGGTGGGGAGAGGGGTGTGGGAAATTTTGAGAAGTTTCTAGGTCATTACAACATCATATGATATCATTTCATGCTTTCATATCAACCTTTTTATAAAAAAACCCTTTTTTCATCATTTTTTTCATAATTTTCCCACCAAAAAGCTAAAAGTTTGGAAGCCATGTTATAATTTTATTAACACCATATTTTAGCTTATAAAGATTCCTAATTATGAAATTTACCTAATTAAATTTGTATTTATCACTAATTTAATGTATTTAAAAAGGCTTAAAATATAAAAAAAAATAATTAATTACGAATTATTTTTTTATTTAACTAGAAAATTATAAGTGACATTTTAGTGACAAAATTATAGTAATATCTTGTTTAAATTTTGTATAATTAGTTCTACAATGAAAAACACCTATTTTGACTTTTTACGGAAAAAGCCGAAAAATTTGCCGATTACCGAAAAACTGCCTAAACGATTTTCGAAGGGTTACAGCTTCTCATCCCAGCATAGGGAGATGGTCTGTCCCACATCCATCAGTACGTCGTACTGGAGATAGTATGCAGGTGCTCGTTAGGTTACGGGTACACCGGACATGACTCGCCGGGAACTGCAGGTTGGATTTATACCCATCGTCAGATAGCGGTTCCCAGGTGACATGAGTGCAGCTTAGTCCGTCGACTTGATACTGCTACTTCGCCTCGGGTGTGTTCCTACTGTACTTAGATTACTACCCTACCACGGCTCAAAGGAGTCGTGCAAACAGGTAGTAGTTGGGTGCAGTCCCGAAGCACTTAGAGGCAGTGGCGGTTAGACAAGATTCATCTCTCCCGGTATTGGGGGTTGATATCGCGCTGTGTATGGAGAGCCGTTATTCAAAGTCCCTGGCCAGGGCAAGCAAGATTTACTGGTAGCTTCCAGTAGTTTCTCAAGTTGTAATGGGCTTCACTCCGACACGACTTATACCGCTATTAGGGGTCTGACGTTTACCGCCCCCCTAGGCCCGATATGCGATAGTCCTGGACGAACAGACCGGACTGTACGGAGATTGTCACATCAGGCTCAGTTGGAGTTTGGATGGGTTTCCTCATCGTCCTTTTTATCGACATCTACCTGAGGACCGTTACGTACAGCTAGTACCGCTTGCGGCCTGTGGTTAAACCCACTGCCAGCATAGTGTCGAGTCTTTAGAGTCCCACACAGAGAGTTTCCCTGCACCGGGCAAAAGGTGTAGAGGCCGTATGGTTTTACGGCAGGGCCGCGATCACTTACGTACACTTGTGCACGTATTATGATCGGGCATATAATACTAGCGGGCTTTAGTTTAAGCCAGATTCTAGTATTATACAGATGGATTTATTCAGTCAAAGATTATCCGTGTTTTTCGGAAATACGGATAGGAGGGGCAGTCTCGTAATTTGTTGGGAAGCTTCTAGAAGAAGGTGACTCATTTGTGTTTAATTCTTTTTAGGATTTAAACAAATGAGGTGGAGAGATGAGGTGTAGGTTTTCATTAAATGGATAATGACTCATGAGATGATTCATCTCAAATGAATTAAATGAAGCATGCTAGATATTATGATAGATATTTGTTATGATATTTTGATGCTTCGTATTATTCAAAAGATGAGACATTATTCTTTTTATTATCACAAAAGCTTTCTCTCTCCTCAAGATTTCATCTTCTTCCTCAAACCCTAAAAGCTCTCATGAGTTAAGAATCCTAGGGTTTAAGTGACTAAGTAATCCATCTAAAGACACTACACCCTCTAGGACTTCTAGATTAGCGATCTAGAAGCCGTAGTTATCTCAGATTCGAGATAGGAGCTCGGACTATAGACTCTCGGGTCGATCGTCTTTGACTCGAGGAAGCCGTTGAGGTGCTCATGTTCTATAGAACCTACGAGGTGCGGAGGATAGCGATGAAGACCCAAAGGACATGTAACGTGAGGTATAACTTCAAATCAAAGTAGTTAAACCTTTCGTAGTTTGCTAGTAATGGTTTAGACACGATCCGTGTGCTCAAGTCCGTGTTACGAAGCTTTGATAATTGTTTTTCATATATTCCGCCTCCCCGCAAGCTAGTGGTGTGCGTGACATGGACTTACAAAAGGTACCGCGCACGATACAATAACATTTGACATCCTCAAGTCATGAGTGCGGATCTATCATCGATAAAGCTCGTACGGTAAATCATCATACGGCATCCCAAAAGGTGGGTACGGGTCAATATCATATTCATCTCATCAATTATCTGGTATCCTTATCATCATATCTCATGATCTGGGTACTGATCTAAGTCTAGTACAAATCGATACCATCTATATAAATATAAATGCGTGTGTGAAACATACGTCCCAAGGCCCGCTAAAATCTCATGTCGTATCCCAAATACGAATCACATCATCTCACCGCTCCCATGGTGCTATGCCCAATCTCATCGAGTCATCTCCAGATATCATACACTATCCTCATCATCCAGGTATAAGTATCACAAGCAAGCATGTGTGTGGGTGTGGGTGTAAACCTATTCTAGGGTTCGCAACTAGGAAACTATACTAGTTTACTTCTAACTGTAACGTTTTGAAAATCGTTTCGGTGAAATTTCGAAAAAACGGTAAAATAAGAGGGTTTTCTGTAAAAAGTCAAAATACAAATATCTTTATTTTAAAATTAAATATACATATTCTAGCTATGTAATTGCTAGTATTTGGTGTTTATTGATCCACTGGGGAAATTTCAAATTTTCTGAAAAAATTTCCGAAAATAATTATTTTAATATAATTTTAAGCCGTCACTAATATATTTAATTAGGGAAAATTACAAATTGGAATGAGTTTAAATAAATTTTGTGCATCATAATACATTAAATTAAATTTTATCATGTGGTTTTTGAAACGAAATCGTTTGCCAAAACGGTTTAGAAAATATCGAAGAAAAAGGCTTTTTTTAGTGTAAATGGATGTTTGGGGTATTGTATTTGTCATTTTCCATCACCCCACACCCATACCCACACTCACACACCCCTATTTTCCCTCCCCCTTGGCTGAATTCAGCAGCCCCCCCTCTCTTGTCCCCACTTGTTTTGCAAAAGAAAAGGAATGAAAGAAAAGAAAATGGATAAAAGAGTTGACCATTTGTTGACTTGGACTTTTCCCTCACCATACCTCACACCACACCCCCTCTCTCCTCTCCCCCACATGCTTGTGGCCGGCCCTTCCAGCAGCAGCCCCCTCCCCCTTTTTTCTCCTCTCATTCCTCTTCAAAAATGCTTAAAAATTGCAACAAATCTCATCGACTCAGCTCAATCCCAGGTATCATCCTCAAATCCGTATGTGAACACATAGTCCCATACCCATGTGATCACATAACTATAAAGAATCCCATGAGCACAAATAAATAGGAATGTATGCAAGTATGTATGTGTGTATGTGTAGTGCAACACTACCCTAGGGTTCGCAACACTAAAATAATCCAACACACCAATATCCATCCTAAACATCGTTATTAATCCCAAATAACATATAATAATTGTTGGTGTGTATACGCATCCGTATACACCACCACGGACTGCGGGGGTTCTATACGCCATCCACCCGACTTCTCCCCGTAGATATAAATCTACTCACCTGGTCCTCGCTCGCCGGTGCCGACGTCGCCACGCGCTTGCTTGTCGTCTCGAAGTCCACATGGGGTACCTACATATCAAAACGCACCATATCGCATTAAAACCCGACTCATGACCAAAACGACGCACGAATCCCACATAGGTCAAAACCTATGGTTGCTCTCACAAACCAACCCAAAAACCCTCGACGTCGGCATGCAAACGCCCGACCATCGAGAAAAACCCAAGTACACTCATTTGCACATTCACGAATACTAATTTAAATATAGAATAGGTTAAAATTCACAAAAACCCCAAATTCACTTTAGAAGCCATTTTTCCGAAAATCTAGCAAGCAAAAATTACCCGTTTTAGTACAAAACTCGACGTTTAAATGAATGTAGCGGCCAATATACTTATTAAATATCTTAAATAAGTCATATAAATCATTTCCATAATTTAATTTCACCAAACCATATATGTTCAAAAAAAACTAGTTTGCAAAAATACCGATTTGAACTCTTTTTAAAGAACAATTCACAATTTAACAATTAAGCTTGGTTTTGCATGATCCAAAGTCATTAAACCACTCATTATAATATTAATAATGACATGAAACCATAATTATATTTTAATCTAAAGCATTTAACAATTTTCCAAAACTCTAGTTAGCAAAATAACTTAATTAGGGCATTTTATAAGTAATGGTTTGGAATTAACAACTAAATTAGCTTTCTATAAAACTTAAGATGTTAATCCACAACACAAAACCATGCACAATTTATCATAACCCATTTCCACAACAAAACCCTAACTTGAAATCTTTAATCATGCAATTAAACTCATCAAAACCTAATTAAGCACTTAGTTAATTTAGATTAAAGCAACTAGATAACAAATTTTAACAAAAGCATGAGATTATACCTCCCATGATGAGATCAAGCTCAAGATCTAGCCTCCTAAAATGCCATTTTGATCCCTAGATCCATGCTAGAAAGGCTAATGAGAAATGGGTAGGAGTTGGATTTGGATTTTGGGATTTATTTGATGGGTTTTGAGGCAATTTTTAAGCATTTTTGAAGAGGAATGAGAGGAGAAAAAAGGGGGAGGGGGCTGCTGCTGGAAGGGCCGGCCACAAGCATGTGGGGGAGAGGAGAGAGTGGGTGTGGTGTGAGGTATGGTGAGGGAAAAGTCCAAGTCAACAAAAGGTCAACTCTTTTATCCATTTTCTTTTCTTTTCTTTTCTTTCATTTCTTTTCTTTTGCAAAACAAGTGGGGACAAGAGAGGGGGGGATGCTGAATTCAGCCAAGGGGGAGGGAAAATGGGGGTGTGTGAGTGTGGGTATGGGTGTGGGGTGAAGGAAAATGACAAATAGAATATCCCAAACATCCATTTACACTAAAAAAAAGCCTATTTCTTCGATATTTTCTAAACCGTTTCGGCAAACGATTTCGTTTCGGCAAACGATTTCGTTTCAAAAACCACATGATAAAATTTTATTTAATGTATTATGATGCACAAAATTTATTTCAACTCATTCCAATTTGTAATTTTCCCTAATTAAATATATTAGTGACGGCTTAAAATAATATTAAAATAATTATTTTCGGAAATTTTTTCAGAAAATTTGAAATTTCCCCAGTGGCTCAATAAACACCAAATACTATCAATTACATAGCTAGAATATGTATATTTAATTTTAAAATAAAGATATTTGTATTTTGACTTTTTACAGAAAACCCTCTTATTTTACCGTTTTTTCGAAATTTCACCGAAACGATTTTCAAAACGTTACAATCTTCCCCCCTTAAAGAAATTCGGTCCCCGAATTTAAATTAAAACTTCCCCTAAATACTAAAATATTTCAGCCAAAACCATCAAATCGCCGGGGCTCCGAAATCATAAATACATAAAACAAGTCGTAGCGCAACGCATGCGCATGAAAAATGAGCATATAACTCAAATCAGAACTCCGTCGAGCATCCCGCAATCATCGGAGTCATGGGGAAGATATCAATACCAAATCCAAAGAAAAACCAATATGATATAAATCGAAACTATACATGTAAAATATATTCAGGTACTGTCCTCTGACTAGTCCTGCTCAGTACGAAAACACATAGCAATATCATAAAAACGTACTGCTCTATAAGAAAAATCAATCCCAAAATACGCGTATCCATACTACGTGCGTCTTGTGCGCACGAAAATCAAAATCCAAATATGTGCCATACATATGCACAGAAACAACATCTATGTGCATCGGGTGTGCACGAAACATCTGTCGTAGGCAACATGTGTGCCTGACAGCAAAATCAGGTGCATCTGACATGCACGAAAAATCTTGATTTAGTGCATCTGGTGTGCACCAAAATCACACTTCAAAACATGCGCCCAACATGCGCGAAAATCCAAGGCATGAAAACTATCTCAAGTGCAACTGTGCAAAAATCATAAATACTCAGTAGGTGCAACCATGGCGCATGAAAACGATATCATGAAACTCAACCATCAAAACCAAATCATGCGAATAGATCACCCAAAACATCAAAATCAATAATGGCGGAATAGTACCGCTCAAGCGCATCCTCTAAGAATCTTGGGCCAACGGTCGCGGTCACTAGTGGGACGTCTCGTCGATGATCATGAACTATGGCCTGCTGGTGTGCGTAACAATGACCACTCCTGGGTCAAGGTCTTCACTGTGAATTACCAATCTCTCGGTCCATCGGCTCATCGGCCCTGTCAGGTGTGCTAACGGGGATGATCCCGTTCTAGCACGTCTCTTGTCATCTCCCGGTTAATCATCACGACCACTCGTAAGACAGCATATCAGTAGCGTCGGCCTCTGGCTCTCTGAATGTACGTGACACATCTGATCCTGGGTGCAAGTATCATTGCAGCAGTGTCCTGGAAGGAATCTTGCTCATGGTCTCTTCCATGCCTCGTCTCTGCCAACTGTCCGGAATTCATCGTCCTTTCTTATATCTGCATCTTGCTCCGGAACGGCTGCATACCCATCGCGACTCCTTCTGGAAGGTATATCCAGTACTCTGCCTCGGCATGCGCATCGCATCTCTGATGTCGGCGGAGGGGAACATCATCATATCCAGATCTTATACGAACCTCTTACTCCATTTTTCTCTAATGTCGACCGCTTCGGACTCGTCTCGTCGTGGCTGCATGGACTGAGCTCCAACGGCTATCCTCGTATCGGGAGTCTCCCAAGAAATGCATCTCACCACCTAGCATCCGAATTAAGTCGAGCCATCCGATCGAGTCGTCAAAACCTCATAATCCCCCAAGAGCTCAACCTCTTGGGCACAGTTTAATAGTATCGAGTACCTACCACAGCATCGGTGGTCCAGCCGTAGAAGGGCAAACCCAAGCCTCACTAATGTCGCCATGGAACTGCCGCAAACCCGAAGGTTCAAAGGCTTTCACACGGTCATTATGTCGAGTTAGGGTTTCATTCTTCTAGAGGGACCATAGAATTGCCTGCATGTCTTTCCGACTACTTTAAACTTGGAATAATAGGTTTCTGACATTCGATCGTCTCTGTCGACTCTCAACGTCTCCGCGTGAAGTCGTCTCTAGCTGGAATCAATCTATCTGATGACCTCGCATCGGGGTAGCGAACGATCCACATGTCCTAGTCATTCATCCTCGATGACTAGCGACCTTCTATCATCTCTTAGTACAACTCATTCTGCACTAACTCCAGCATCTGGGGCAATATCTCGTCGTTCGCAGCAATAACTGGCTCATTCGTCTGCACGCTGAACAGTTCCTCAATCATCATGAATAAGCAATACGCCAACGGTCATCAAAATCTGGCTTGCCTCTTATCATTGGCTCAATCCTCTGGTGCTGATTTGCACGTCCGAGTAATCTCATACAGCGATCCATCCAAACGCTCGTGGCGCAAAAACACAATCAGACAACGCCTCTCAATGCAATCGTATGTCGCCGGAATCATGCCCTGTTCAGTCCTCGTTCTTGACGAGCTCGTGCTGACCGCAACTCTAGCTGTAGCTCTCCCTGCCCGTAATCGTGGCAGCAAAACCATAACTGGTACTGATGAGGCTAGATCAGAATGAATATAATACTGAGCAAAGAAATGTACATCCTAAGGCTTCTTAAGTTGAGTAGCATATCGTAAATATGCCGCGGAACATACCTACGGTACGTCACTCTACTTTAGTCACCTATTCCATCAACCAAGGGTTATCCTACGCTCCGAAGGTAAAACCTAACGCTCTGATACCAACTTTGTCACGTCCCGAAAGATGGAACATGACCGGCACTTAAACTACGAAACGTCTCGAGGCGTACGTAATCTAAGTAAGCCGAAAACCCAGAAATCCAAACCAAAAAAGTAGTAGAGTGAAGGAAAACCAATTTAAAACAAGTAGTTTTAATAGCATAAGCCGAATTATGCGGTTTTTAGAACATCAAAATTTACTGAAAATTTCGGCAGAGTCTCCTTTGTAAATACTGGTCCCCAAACGGGATACAACATGAATAGTATACGAAATCAATAAAAAGGCATCCCCAAGCGGGAGCTAGCTCTTCGTCAATCGACGGTCACAACCACACAAGCAATATAATATACAACGCCAACGGCGAGGATCAAAATTCAAAAGGAAACTCAAAACCACAAGAAAACCGCAGAAATATAACGCGCGACTCTAAGGTCGAAGGAATAACATCACTGGTCTCTATCTCAAAATAAATACATGTTTGGTTGATGGAACTTCTAGATACAACATAATAATGATATACAAGATATATAATGGGGGTACGATACAAGTAAACCCACCTACTAGAAAATCACCCGAAGGAAACTATGCCCGCAAAGCCGTAATGAAACCTGTACGGCAAACCTGCAAGAAACTGGGGCACAACGGGGGTGAGTTGCCAACTCGTGAATAGAAAAACATCAACGAATAGAAATCACATATAACGCAACCTAGGTCAATGATCATAATATATCCTCAATTATATATATATAACATGCAACCTATAACAAGGCTAGGGTAAATATCTAACCCGGGTGTAATCTCATGTACCCGTGTCAGTGCCTCGGGTAGCAATATATCATATGAATGAGGTATGAATGCATGAAAACAGAATACATGTAAATGAAGACTGTTTTCATAATTTAGTGAGATTTCCTTGTATTTTTAAAATGAGGTATCATAATGAAATCAGCATAAAACAGTGCCTAGCATCGGCACAAAACGTAATCCCAATATCTCGATATCTCTGTATCACAGTCTCTGTACCTCAATATCTCGAAATCTCAATGTCTCAATCACAATATCTAGGGCGCCGTCAGTCGAGGCCGGCCCCTACCATCCATCTCAAGACCACGACGGTATCCTCCGGATATCCGACGCGTCGGGTAAAATCACCGGTAGGTAGTGCTCCCCTGCCAGGCTCACATCGTCATCATCACGCGCTTCTTGTCCCGGGGTACCTTACCGGGTCCACCATGTACCCGAAACGGTTCATCCGTCTCCTCGAATCGGGTCTCGAAATCCATCAGCAAACTCATGGTGGACGACTCATACATCATGGGAAAAACCGCACTTTTTATTTATTTCGTATACTATTCATGTTGTATCCCGTTTGGGGGCCAGTATTTACAAAGGAGACTCTGCTGAAATTTTCAGTAAATTTTGATGTTCTAAAAACCGCATAATTCGGCTTATGCTATTAAAACTACTTGTTTTAAATTGGTTTTCCTTCACTCTACTACTTTTTTTGGTTTGGATTTCTGGGTTTTCGGCTTACTTAGATTACGTACGCCTCGAGACGTTTCGTAGTTTAAGTGCCGGTCATGTTCCATCTTTCGGGACTTGACACTAACCCTACTCTATCCTTAGTACACCTAATCAAATCTAGAATATCCATATCACACTTAACGCTATCATACTTATATAGTATATATATAGTATACTAAACATCGAACTGCGGGGGTGCTATATGCCATGCACCCGACTTCCCCCGTAGATATAATCTACTCACCTTGCATCCTGCGTGTCGGTGTCGATGTCGCCTTCATCTTCTTCATCGTATGAAGCCCTCGAGAAGGTACCTACAAGATAACACAATCGCAAAAGCATCTTAAAATCACATCGAGAAAACCAAACGACGCGCTAAGGCCTATAGGTTAGAACCTATGGACTACGCTTTCAAAACCATCAAACAACCCGTGATATCGTCGTACAAACGTCAAGTGATCGAGGTAAAACACAAATACGCAAATCCAGAATTCAAAATACGAGAAACGAAACCTGAATCAAAACAGCAACTTAGGAAAAAGGCTCCAGATTCTACCCTAGGTCAAATTGGTCAATTTTGCATATGCCAAGGGTCTATTTTACTGGAGATGGGGCCATGGAAGAAACACGAACCCAAATGGGCCAGGTCTGGCCGCAATTTGCGGCCAGAGGGATTAAATCTGCGGCCGTAGTATGGAGTCAGGGGCTGGGGTTTTGGGGTTATCTTTCTGGGTGCCTGCACATATCTCTGTGTTTGCAAAATGATTTTCAGAGTCTCCGAGTGATAGCAGATTTCAATTACCCTCACAGATTACACAATTTCCCGATATCGGCTTTTCTAAATCCGTATTTCGGTGTTCTAGTCTCTGTTTTAGGCCTGAATTCTAGCACTAGGGGGTTTGTGTGGTCTCTACTGAGCTCATTTACACATTACAACCCAAAGTTTCCATAAACCCTAACTAGGATTTCCCTAAGTCCACAAAACCACTCAATATCGACATGAAACATGTATGGATGCATAAGGAATTAAAATACTACACTAATGGTGCAGAAGTTACCTCCTTTGGCAACTCAAGAATTTTCTTGAGTTGCTCAAAGCCCTCAAAATCTTCTCTTTCTTGGTCCATGGGGTAGCTAGTGAGCTCATGCATCTTTTTTGTGAAATGGGGTTTGGGTTTTGAGTTGATTTTCATGGAGTTTTTTGGCTTGAAGATAGAGGAGGAGGAGGGGGCAGCAGCAGCAGCAGAGAATGAAGAGGAGAGGAGAGGAAATGGTGAGGGAATGGCCAAGTCTAGAGTCAAAGGTAAACCCTTACCTTTCTCTCTCTCACCCATACCTATATATTATACTCTTTTCCTTTTCTTTTCTTTTCTTTTCCATATCTCTTCAATAGTAACCCCAAAATAATAAGCCATGCACCCAAAACATGTAGGAAAATGCAACAAGTGTTAAAGAAAAGATATGGTGCATGTTTTCACAAAATAAGCTTAAAACGCGATTAGCGATTTTTAATCGCGATTAGCACTAAATTAGCATATAATTAATCATAAAGACTTAAAAAAATGGCATAATTCCATAAAACACCATCTTTTATGAAATATCTATAATTTCCCAAATTTTTCACAAATTTGCCGGTATTTAATTATACCGTCTTATTTAAAATATTCAATATTTTGTTATTAAATTTTAAAAATTCCCCGAAAATAATATTTTATTTTCTTGAAATGTTACATCCACTCTCATGCTAACTCTTCACCATTTTTCCTCAAGCTTACCATCTTCTCCTCTAGCCTTTCATATCTCATGTATTGAGAAACCTAAGGCTATAAGAGACATACCGATCCATCTATACTCTCTACATAACCTAGGTCATCTAGTGTAGCGAACTAGGTGCCCTAGTTTCTTCAGATTTGAGGTAGGAGCCCGGACTATAGACTCTCGGGTGGATCGTCTTCGACTTGAGGAGGCCGATGAGAAAGCATCGATCCGTTATGATCCTTAGAGCCTATGACGAGGAAGAGGACAGCGACAAGAAGACCCGAAGGACATGAATTCATGAGGTATAACATTCTATTCTAGTAGTTAACCTCATAGTAGTTTGCTAGTTAGGGTTTAGCATCGATCCTGGGATTGAAGTCGGTGTTGCGACGCCCGTAAAAACCGTTTTTTACGTTTTCCGCCTTCCCGCGAACCCGTGGGGTGCGCGACATCGACTTACAGTGGTGTCGGAGCCTACTAAACCTTTACTAGCTTGTTAGCAAGTGTTAGAACTTTGATCGTAGGAAAAACACAAAAACGAAACACCGAATACCATGTTTTATGTGTAAGTCCACGTTACCCGTCCCGGTTCTTTCGGGGATGCGGAATTGGTGAAAAACGATTTTTTCGGTGGAGGTAACATGGACTCTAAAAACGGATCTTTACTAAACAAACTATCTAACAACCTAACTAAGAGTTTAACTACTTTGTTAGGGGTTATACCTTAACTTGAACTCCTTCTCTTCGACTCCTTGTGGTGGTCGGATCGGCCTCACCTCGTCGTCTCCTTGTGCCGAAGATGGATCCACCCGAAAGCTGCTACCTTTGGCTCCAACCTCAATCTAGAGGAAACTAGAATACTTGGCTTGCTAGACCTTGTACACTAGGATGAGTAGAGAAGTGTTTTGGGTTTTATCTCCAAGGCAAATGGTTCTCAACACATGAGAGATTTTTGCCTTGAGCTAGAGGAAGAGGGAGAGCTTTGATGAGAGAGAGAGCAAATGATAGAATGAGTGAAGACTTTTGCAACCATTCTCTCATAATACAAAATAATCATAATAATAATAATAATTGAGTATTATGTGATGGTTCATGTCAATGGCATTATCATTTCATGCAATCATTTTGTAAAGAATAACAAGCAAGAAAAAGTCTTAGCCATGAAATGATAACCATTGTCATGATGATGGTCAACAAGTCTAACCTTGTCAACCGGTCAAAAAAGTCAACAAAGTCAACCATTCAACCCAACCATGGCACAATAATACTTAATTAATATTATTATTAATCATATTTCTTATTCTCATTAGGGTTTAGAAAATGTCAACAGTCAACAACCCTAATAAGAATCCTCTTCATCCGTCTTGGTCAACCGTGCATACACACCTGCATCCGCGTTCCGGGGAACACGAATACAAACGAGATAAAACCAATCCCAAAACGTATAATAGGATCTGGCTTAAACCAAAGCCCGCTAGTAATAACTGCCCGGACACCAAACGTGCACAAGTGCGCGGATGTGACCGAACCCTGTCGCAAAACCATGCGACCTCTACTCTTTTGCCTAAAGGCGAATAGCTCTCTGTGTGGGACTCTAAAGACTCGACAATACGCTGGCAGTGGGTTTAACCGCAGACCGCAAGCGGCACTAGCTGTGCGTAACAACCCCCAGGTAGATGCCGATAAGAAGACTAACGAGGTGAAACCCATCTGAACTCCTACTGAGCCTGAATGTGACAGTCTCCGTACAGTCTGGTCTGTTCGTCTGAGAATATCGCATGACGGGCCTAGGGGGCGGTAAACGTCAGTCCTCTAATAACGGTACAAGTCGTGTCGGAATGTAGCCCAGAACACCTTGAGATAACACTGGAAACCCACCAGTATATCTCGCTTGCCCTGGCCAGGGACGACTATGTGTAATGGCTCTCCTTGACACAGCACGATATCAACTCCCAATACCGGGAGAGACGAATCCTGTCTAACCGTCACTGCCTCCAAGTGCTTCAGGACTGCACCCAACTACTAACTGTTTGCACGACTCCTTTGAGCCGTGGTAGGGTAATAATAAAAGTACAGTGGGAACACACTCGAGGCGAAGTGACAGTGTCAAGTCAGCGGACTAAGTTGTACTCATGTCACCTGGGAACTGATAACTGACGATAGGTATAGTACCAACCAACAGTTCCCGACGAGTCCTGTCCAGTGTACTCGTAACCTAACGAGCACCCGCATACTATCTCAAGTACGACGTACTGACGGCTGTGGGACAGACCGTCCCCTATGCTGGGATGAGAAGCGCATACGCTAGTCTACTCTGGAGTATCGATGCCCTGTCTCAATAGTTCTATGACTAGGGACCTGTATAAGGATGTGCTTGTGGATTACCCAGTCCCCACGAGTGTGACTGCCATCACAACGCTGGTAATCAAGCAAAGATCCTAAGGGCTCCACTAATGTGTATAGGTGATAACACATGCACACATTAAAGTAGAAACAAATCAAGTAGCATACTACCATTTTGAGCAAAATTGCCTATACAACTGTGAATATCCCAAGCTTCCATTAAGTAATATACAGTCTAGTATGATACAGTAATGGCCTCTAGGGCATATACACTAACAATCTCCCACTTGCACTAAGACCATGTACTTGCGTATCGAAGACCTATCATCTCGATCAGCCGCTCGAACTGAGTCTAGGGTAAGGCCTTCGTGAGTGGATCAGCAGTGTTATCTTCCGTAGCAACTCTCCGAACCTCGATCTCCTGGCGACCCATGATCTCCCTGATCAGGTGATACCGCCTCAAGATGTGTCTGGACTTCTGATGGGACCTGGGTTCCTTCGCTAAAGCTATAGCCCCGCTGTTGTCGCAATACAGTGGTATTGGATCAACAATGGACGAAATCACCTGAAGTTCCGTTAAGAACTTCCTCATCCTGACGGCTTCTTTTGCGGCATCAGTAGCAGCGATATATTCCGCTTCCATCGTCGAGTCAGCAACGGTTTCATGTTTGGAACTCTTCCAACACACCACCCCTCTATTGAAGGTAAAGACATAACCCGACATGGACTTGGAATCTTCCTTGTCACTTTGGAAGCTGGAGTCAGCAAAGGCCTCGATCTGGAGGTCTTTTCCGCCATACACCAAGAACATCTCCTTAGTCTTTCTCAGGTACTTGGGAATGTTCTTTACCGCTCTCCAGTGCTTCTCCCCAGGGTTTGACTGATACCGGCTTACCACACTCAGTGCATAAGCTACATCTGGTCTGGTACACAACATCGCATACATTATAGAGCCTGCCGCAGAAGCGTAGGGTATAATAGACATGCGATCCCTTTCCAAATCAGTCTTGGGAGACATCTCTTTGGAAAGGGTGATCCCGTGACAAGCCGGTAGATTACCGCGCTTGGAATCTTCCATACTGAATCTTTTCAGTATGGTGTCGATGTACCTGGACTGTGAAAGTCCTAATATCCTCTTGGATCTATCACGATGGATCCGGAACCCCAGAATGTAAGAGGCATCACCGAGGTCTTTCATGGAGAACCTGTGTGACAAGAACCCTTTGACAGATTGCAGCATATGAATGTCATTTCCTATCAAGAGAATGTCATCCACGTATAAAACGAGGAATACGACAGTTCTTGCTACAAATCTACTATAGATGCATGGTTCATATGGATTTTTGATAAAGCCAAATTCTTAACCGTCTCATCAAAACAGATGTTCCAACTCCGCGATGCCTGCTTTAGTCCATAGATGGACTTAAGCAACTTGCACACCTTTCCGCTGCTCCCTCTCTGATTGAAACCCTCTAGCTGGTCCATATAGACACAATCCTCTAAATTTCCATTTAGAAAAGTGGTCTTTACGTCCATCTGCCAAATCTCATAATCGTGGAAGGCAGCAATGGCAAGAAGGATCTGAATGGATTTCAGCATAGCCACTGGAGAAAAGGTTTCGTCATAGTCCAAACCAGGTCTTTGAAGAAAACCCTTTGCAACAATTCTAGCCTTATAGGTCTCAACCTGTCCATCTACACCAATCTTCTTCTTGAAGATCCACTTGCATCCTACGGGTTTTACCCCATCTGGAGCAATGTCCAAAGTTCATACTTTGTTGGTGTACATGGACTCCATTTCGGTCCGCATTGCATCCAGCCATTTTACCAAGTCAACGCTCTGAATGGCCTGCTGGAAGCTAGTCGTCTCATCACTATCGATGATGTAATCCTCTCTATCCCCGTCTATGAGAAAACCGTAGTATCTCTCGGGCGGATGATACTGCCTACTACTCCTGCGGAGCGGCGTAGGAATGTCCTGTTCTTTCGAACCCTCTGGTTCTACTAAGCTTTCAGTAATGGCTTGTGGTTCTGGAATTTCTTCCAGTTATATTGCGCTCCCACTTATCTGATTTTCCAAAAATTTTGTTTCCAAGAAGTGGGCATGACGAGAAACAAAAACCTTTTGTTCCTCTTCGCAATAGAAGAAATATCCCTGGGAGTTCTTTGGATATCCCACAAACTTGCACTGTACTGAGCGTGCCTCGAGTTTGTCCGCATGCTACTTTTTGACAAAAGCTGGACATCCCTATATCTTAATTTGCTTAAGATAGGGTTTCTTCCCATACCACATCTGATATGGTGTGGTAGGCACAGTCTTAGTTGGAACTCAGTTCAAAAGGTATGCAGCTGATTCTGGTGCATATCCCAAGAATGATCGCGGCAACTCAGCATTACTCATCATGGAACGTACCATATCCAATAGGGTTCGGTCCCGTCTCTCCGATACACCGTTATGTTGCGGAGTGTATGGAGGAGTAAGCTGAGAGAGAAATCCATTCTCTTTTAGGTAGTTCAGGAACTCGGCACCCAAGTATTCTCCACCTCGATCAGATCTCAGTGTCTTGATCTTTTGCCGGTTTGTTTTTCTACTTCATTCTTGTATTCCTGGAATTTTCCAAAGGCTTCAGATTTATGTTTCATTAAGAAGACATATCCGTACCTTGAAAAGTCATCCGTAAAAGTAATGAAGTAGGAAAAACCGCTTCGCGCATGTGTAGACATTGGACCGCACACATCGCTGTGTACGAGTCCCAAGAGCTCGCTCGCTCTTACTCCGTGTCCAGTGAACGGAGTCTTTGTCATCTTTCCTTTGAGACAGAATTGACAAGTTGCATATGATTGATATTCGAACGGATCCAAATATCCTTCTGTATGCAACTTCGTCAACCTTCTCCATTGATGTGACCCAGTCTACAATGCTATAAGAAAGCATGATTTATTTCTAGAGACTTTCTTTTGTGTGTATTCTGGACATTGAAAATCTGTGGTTGGTTTAATACGTATATACCATTGCTTAATGTACCTGACCCAATCAGAACTTGATCAAGGTGAATGTTTACAACATTGCTTACAAATGCAAATTCATAACCTTCTTTAGATAATAAAGATACAGAAATGATATTACAAGTTGCATTGGGTACAAAATAACAATTACGCAAAACCAAAACGTGTCCATCTGACAATCCCAGGTGATAGTCCCCCACGGACTCAGCATCCATGCCAGCTCCGTTTGCAACTCTGAGGGTCATATCACCTGCCTTCAAAACCCTACGCTTTCTCAGTGCCTGCAAAGAATTACAGATATGAGATCCTGATCCGGTATCCAATACCCAGGAAGTAGAGTTTATTGATAGACAGTTTTCAATAACATACACACCTGAAGCCGAAGCCGCAACTTGCTTCGGGTCCTGGTTTATGGTCTTCCAAGCCCTGCAATCCTTTTTCCAGTGTCCACTCTTGTGACAGTAAAAGCACTCCTCCTTTCCCACAAGCTTTCCCGCTACCTTTGTTGCTTTTTCCTTTCCCTTCGTTTCCACTTACTAACACCGCCCCTTGGTTTGGTGGGGACTTTCTTCTTCTTTCCCTTGGCTTTCTCCTTGGACCTTGAAGAGGAAGGTCCTCCAACAAACAAAGTGGATGTTTCCCTACCTTTCTGTAGGGTGCCCTATGCACTCCTCAGCATGTTGAGAAGTTCTGAAAGTTCAACTTCTTTTTCTTGCAAGTTGAAGTTCAGGATAAACTGGGCGTAAGTGGAAGGAAGGGACTGGAGAATCAAGTCAGTATAGAGCTCGTTCTCCAACGTGGTCCCAAGGTCCGCGAGCTCTTCAATAAAGCCAATTATCTTAAGCACGTGTTCCGCTACCGATGATCTGACGGCCAATCTCGCCGAAAACAACTTTTTCGAGACTCCGTATCTGGCGATACGGGATTGCTCTCCATATAGTTCCTTAGTATGGAGAAATATGGATTCTAGGTCTATATTCTCGTGCCTCCTCTGATGTTCATTGTCCATAGAGGCAAGCACGAGGCACTTGGCCTTCGCGCAGTCGATTTCCCAGGTCTTACGGATTTGCTTATCCGCAACGCTGGTTTTGGGACCTGGGACAGGGGTAGCTTTGGTGGTAAGGAGATACCCCAACTTGTCATAAGTGATTGCCATTTTGACATTCCTGAGCCAATCTTTGTAGTTTGGCCCTGTCAGTATGTTTTTATCTAGAAGTAACTTAAGTCCGGTCATGACGATTGGTCGCTGCAATTAGGAGAGAGAGAAGAAACAGTTTAGCATGATGCTCTTGCAAGTTTAGAGTGGTTTTTAGTTTGTCTATACAGGATGGCTCCCACCGTCTCTCGAATCCCTCCTCAAACCAAAAAGAAAGAATTAGTCGGGATCAATCTCACCGTTCAATACTTGCTTAACCGTTCATCCAGGTCAGTGTTGGTACTTCGAGGGAGGTTTTCCAACGCTTTCGCGAAGTTCCTTAATTAAATAACCTCTTTTCCCTGTGGGCGTAGCCCCGCTAACACCTTTCTAGACACCTACTTGGTTTATAGCATTGATCGTTAAGTGAGAAAGTTCCGGAGGAGTAGCATATACTCACAGTAGGATCGGGATCCAAATATCATCGTATGACAAAACTGAAGGAATCCTACCAGAATCATCACACTCCAAATGGTATGCAGCGCTAGCAAGTTTCAGTTTCTTTAGAAACTCCCGATGTGGATTTTTGCCCCATGCTCTTATGACCTTGACTTTGGCCAACAAATCATAAGTCACATGTCAAGTTCTACCCGTCATTCTCCAGGTTAATTTGAACCCACCCGTACCTACCCTTGACTTTGGCCAACAAGGCAGTACGACTGTCCCAAACCAACGCATCTATCTATGCTGCACATGAATACCCAATAGCTACCAATCACTATGCCTTGACTTTGGCCAACAAACATAGCTTGAATACTATTGACTATCCATGTGAAATGACGGAGGGCTACGAATGGCTTTGGCAAAACCGTGAATGTAGTGAACTTGATATAATCGATGGAACGAAATAGCTTTTAAAAGGAGTGGCTTAAGCTCCGCGTTTAAAAGTTGGTTTTTGAAAAGAAACCGATTGGTTTTTTGAAATTGTTCCAAAGACTTTACTTTGGTTTATTTTCTTGCATTAATTTAATGTGTCCCATCATTTAATCCTACCATTGCAGAAAACAACGAAAATATGACGTACGCTTATGCCATCCGCATTCGCCACAGGGCCCCGTCATTACCCGTTAGGTTACTTAACTAACGAAAGAGCGGAGGCTGGACTAGCGTGGATGCAAAACATAAGCAACGCCTAAATAGATATCATATATAGATATATACATTCGTCACATGCAATGATAGCCATTCCAGATCACAAATGAATACTTTGGATATACTAGGAATCTGCGATTCGTTCGAGCCTGTAATGAAAAGTGGATTACACGGTCGCGATGAATACCCAATACCCCACCGTAGACCCCTACGTGTGCGGCAAACTACCCGCCAAATACCCGAAGTGAAGCAACCTCCCTCAACAACGTGAGTAGGCCACTCGGCACTTCGAGGTACCTGGTAGTTTGTGCACCCCCTCCTTGGGTCTATCCTAGGAGCAAAACCAGTAAAAGAAATTATACAATGGCGGCTACAACCTCATCCCGGATGTGCGTCCATATAAATAATATTACATCAATTACAAATTACATGAATTGAAAGATAAAGAAAACTCTCATCTCACAACCCCCCGGCTATTCATCCGCGACAATCCAACGAATTCATATACACAAACCATCAACATTACAGATCACAGATATGTATAACCTCCACTAATGGACGTATAGCGATTAGGAGACGTTCAATACATATATCACATCACAGATATAACCCGTTAGCTAAAGTCTATAGAAGTTCGATCAAAATACGGATTTTTAACCACCCCAAAAACAAATTTTGTTTTCTGGAGAATCTGGGCAGAAAAAACATATTGTAAAAATGCCATAACAGCACAGAGAACACACTACAGTAAGAACACACTACAGTAAAAACGATCCACAGCAGAGTCAACTCAGCCGCGGAACCGCGGCAAGAAGCTCTTCTTGCCGCGGTTTTGCGGTGAGTTGGTCGGTTCGTTGGCTCGTTTTTCTGCTGTGTTCAAATAAAACCCCGAGACGATTTTTCAGATGTGTTAAATAATTTTTTGAGCTGAAAAAAAATCGACAGAAAGTACATGTCCCGGGCATGTTTTGTGATTTTCTTTTCGATCGAACTTCTAGTTACTTTGCTAACAAGCTAGATAGTGTTTAGCTAGGCTCTGATACCACTGTAACTCCACGTTACCCGTCCCGGTTCTTTCGGGGATGCGGAATTGGTGAAAACCGATTTTTACGGTAGAGGTAACATGGACTCTAAAAACGGATCTTTGCTAAACAAACTATCTAACAACCTAACTAAGAGTTGAACTACTATGTTAGGGGTTATACCTTAACTTGAACTCCTTCTCTTCGACTCCTTGTGGTGGTCGGATCGGCCTCACCTCGTCGTCTCCTTGTGCCGAAGATGGATCCACCCGAAAGCTTCTACCTTTGGCTCCAACCTCAATCTAGAGGAAACTAGAATACTTGGCTTGCTAGACCTTGTACAGTAGGATGAGTAGAGAAGTGTTTTGGATTTTATCTCCAAGGAAAATGGTTCTCAACACATGAGAGATTTTTTCCTTGAGCTAGAGGAAGAGGGACAGCAAGAGGAAGAGAAGAGCTTTGATGAGAGAGCGAGCAAATGATAGAATGAGTGAAGACTTTTGCAACCATTCTCTCATAATACAAAATAATCATAATAATAATAATAATTGAGTATTATGTGATGGTTCATGTCAATGGCATTATCATTTCATGCAATAATTTGTAAAGAATAACAAGCAAGAAAAAGTCTTAGCCATGAAATGATAACCATTGTCATGATGATGGTCAACAAGTCCAACCTAATCAACCGGTCAACAAAGTCAACAAGTTAACAAAGTCAACCTTTCAAACCAACCATGGCACAATAATACTTAATTAATATTATTATTAATCATATTTCTTATTCTCATTAGGGTTTAGAAAAGGTCAACAGCCAACAACCCTAATGAGAATCATCTTCCTCCGTCTCGGTCAACCGTGCATACACACCCGCATCCGCATTCCGGGGAACACGAATACAAAGGAGATAAAACCAATCCCAAAATGTATACTAGGATCTGGCTTAAACCAAAGCCCGCTAGTAATAACTGCCCGGACTCCAAACGTGCACAAGTGCGCGGATGTGACCGAACCCTGTCGCAAAACCATGCCACCTCTACTCTTTTGCCTAAAGGCGAATAGCTGTCTGTGTAGGACTATAAAGACTCGACACTACGCTGGCAGTGGGTTTAACCACAGACCGCAAGCTGCACTAGCTATGCGTAACGGCCCCCAGGTAGATGCCGATAAGAAGACTGACGAGGTGAAACTCATCTGAACTCCTACTGAGCCTGAATGTGACAGTCTCCGTGCAGTCCGGTCTGTTCGTCTGAGAATATCGCATGGCGGGCCTAGGGGGGCGGTAAACGTCAGTCCCCTAATAGAGGTACAAGTCGTGTCGGAGTGAAGCCCAGAACACCCTGAGATAACACTGGAAACCCACCAGTATATCTCGCTTGCCCTGGCCAGGGACGACTATGTGTAATGGCTCTCCTTGACACAGCGCGATATCAACTCCCAATACCGGGATAGACGAATCCTGTCTAACCGTCACTGACTCCAAGTGCTTCAGGACTGCACCCAACTACTACCTGTTTGCACGACTCCTTTGAGCCGTGGTAGGGTAGTAATCAAAGTACAGTGGGAACACACTCGAGGCGAAGTGACAGTGTCAAGTCAGCGGACTAAGCTGTACTCATGTCACTTGGGAACTGATAACTGACGATAGGTATAGTACCAACCAACAGTTCCCGACGAGTCCTGTCCAGTGTACTCGTAACCTAACAAGTACCCGCATACTATCTCAAGTACGACGTACTAACGGCTGTGGGACAGACCGTCTCCCATGCTCGGATGAGAAGCGCATACGCTAGTCTACTCCGGAGTATCGATACCCTGTCTCAATAGTCCTACGACTAGGGACCTGTATAAGGATGTGCTTGTAGATTACCGAGCCCCCACGAGTGTGACTGCCATCACAACGCTGGTAATCAAGCAAAGATCCTAAGAGCTCCACTAATGTGTATAGGTGATATACTAAAAGAAACACATGTATACATTAAAGTAGAAACAAACCAAGTAGCATACTACCATTTTGAGCAAGATTTTCTATACAACTATGAATATCCCAAGCTTCCATTAAGTAATATACAGTCTAGTATGATACAGTAATGGCCTCTAGGGCATATACACTAACAATATGTCGAATTTTAAAACTGCCAGAAAAATTATTTCAGAGGTATGAAAAATGTGTGCATGGTATTCTAAGAATACTGTAGAAAAATGTGCCAATGAATCACCAAGACGGCCGCGGAAGCGTGGTGTTGGGACTATACCCTCGCGCGCAAACGTGCATGTTTTGGAAATGGATGCGCACGCGAACTCGGTCTCGTTTTAAAATTTATAAACCGCAAGTGCACGGCGCGTTGTAGAGAGCCGGCAAGTACGGGTCGATCCGCAGGGAATTGTGTATTAGGTTTTGTTGTTTAAGGTTTAACAAATAACGAATGGTTTGGTTTGTCACTAAAAATAGAAAGAATATGAAAACCAGATAACAAAGAAAACAAGTTAAGAAAGAAGTGGTTGTGGCTTTGGCTCGGAAGGTCGAATCGCGACGATTCCTTCAACGCTCCTTTGATCATGTGTTGTCCGTCCTTACGTCGATCCCGGCATGAAACATGACTTGTCAAGACGGTTGTGAAGCACAAATCATCAAATTTCGATATTCGCCGAAAAACACGAAACGAGTCTGTTTTGTTCACTTACTGTTTGTACGTCAAAGCTTGGGGTATCAACACTAAGCAAGAGGGTTAGCAAGCATACCACAACATCAAAAACACAAATTAGTGAGTGAGAGCAAATGATTTTAGTGTTGAGTTTGCTAAGTGTTTGTCATAGTATATAGTATATGAAACCAAGATATTGTCAAGCACTTGATCACAAAATACCAAATCTCAACTTAGCAAACTTAACACCAAATTGATTTTAACTTAAACATAGAAATGGGAAGAGATAGTGAATATGGTATATGAAGAGGTTACAAAGTAACCATGTTTCAAAATACCATATCACATCAATACATAAACAATCTTTAAGTTAGAATCATATATATAAGCACATTAAACATTAACAAGAGGAGGAGGAGGCAAAGCCTTTCATCTCATTTCCTCACCATTACCACAACCAAAGAAAAATTAGTTACACATCATAATGAAAAGAAAAGAAAAGCAAGTAAAGAAAAAGAAGCAAATAAACAAAGCAATAACAAAAGAAATATTATTAACACTTGAAGTTGTGGTACAAGATATTGGTAACTTATTCAACCTCCATAATGAAGCTCTCAAGAGAAAGGTTCAAGAGGGAAGAAGAAGAAGAGACCAAGTTAAAGCTCACACAACTCTCAAGCCTAAACCAAAAATAAACTAGAAATGGGTATACACATATATCCCTCCCTTTTGCTCAATATCTGTTCTGGTATTTATAGTCTCAACTCCAGAATAAACAAACAATATAAATGGACTGATGTGACCCTAAGAAATGACCAGAAGAAAAATGGGGACATTTGGAGCAAAGGGGACCGGTGACATCGGTTTTATTGGTGATCTCGCCGGCCCAAATCCGAGCATATGGGCTCGTCTTGGCATGGTGGTCTTGTGTGCACTCAACAAGTCTACTAGTATTGTTTGATTTCTTCATATCAGCTTGGGTTATACTCAGTAGACTTGGAGGGAAACTTGATGCTTTAAATCACATCACAACTTTATGCATTTAACACACATCACCTCACATGTGCCCACTTGCTCAATTTGTGGTGCCAAGGCAGCTCCACCATGGTCCATGTGCCAAAGAGTATATGCACACTTGTATTGTGTTGGACCAAAATAGTGTGCACACATTTATTTGCAAAAGACTTCTTTGGATATCGGTCAGTTTCCTATTCTAATTGTACTGTCGGCTCCCAAGCGTTATATCCGTGATTTTGAGTGTGTTTCCATTATTTTATCACGAATACCTATAATCTATATTTACTTAGCAGGCACTAGTTAAAAATACCGATATATAACAAAATAGATAATGAATGAGTGGTATTAAAATGCAGTTTTATGAGATGATCACGCGGCGGAAAGGTGGGTTTTGCCGCGGATCCACGGCCGAGTCGAGGATGATTCAACTCATTTTTCCACTGTTGCTTCTTATTTTTGGTGTTCTGTTTTCTGGAATATTTGGTTTCTACCCGGTATTTTTTGGTGTGCTGGTTTGCACTTGGGGTAGACACGGAAAATATGTTTCGATCGAAATTCTAAAGTTCTTGGCTAATCGGGTTTTATCTGTGATGTTACATGTGTTTTTAAACTTCAGCTAATTGCTATATGTCGGTTAGCCTGGGGTTGCACATATCTGTTGGTTTGTGTATATGAACTTTATTGGATCGTCGATGATGAATAGCCGGGAATGTGAGAAGAGAGTTTCATTCATTCGATGCAAATTGTAAAGTGATGTAATATTATTTTGCGGGGCACTTCCGGGTTGAGGTTGTAGCCACCGTTGTATTATTTCTTTTACTGTTTTCTGCTTCTAGGATAGACCCAAGGTGGGGTGCACAAACTACCGAGTTCTTTGAAGTGCCGAGTGGCCTGCTCACATTGCTGAGGGAGGTTGCTTCACTTTAGGAATTTGGCGGGTAGTTTGCCGCACCCGTAGGGGTCTAGGGTAGGGTTTGGCTATTCATCGCGAACGTGGAATCCCTCTTTCGTTACAAGCTTAAACGAAACACGGAATTCCTAGTATATCCAATATGTTCGTCTGTGATCTGGAATGCATATTATTGCATGAGACAAATGGTTATTATATATATATATATATAGTAGACGTTGCTTATGTTTTGCATCCGCGCTAGTCCAGCCCCCGCTCTGGCGTTAGTTAAGTAACCTAATTGTGTTAGACGAGGCCCAGTGGTGAATGCGGATGGCATAAGCGGACGTGTTATTTTCGTTTATCTCTGTGATGATAGGTGTAAATGATCGGACTGCATTAGATTAATGCAAAGCAAACAAACAAAAATTGAATCGTTGGAACAATTTTAAAACCACTCGGTTTTTTTCAAAACAGCAACTTTTAAAATGCGAAGCTTAGACCACTCCTTTAAAAGCTATCAGGTTCCTTCAATTAAATCAAGTTCACTATGTTCACGGTTTCGCCCAAAACAGCCGTAGCCCTCCGTCATTTCAATTGAATATTCAGTAGTATTCAAGCTTTGTATTTTGACCTCCGCCAAGGCATAGTGATTGGTAGCTGCTGGATATTCATCTGTAGCATAGGTAGATGCGTTGGTTTGGGACAGTCATACTACTATTTTGGCCTTCGTCAAGGGTATGTATGGGTGGGTTCAAATTAACCTGGACAATGACGGGCAGAACTTGACATGTGACTTATGATATGTTGGCCTTCGTCAAGGTCATTAGAGCATGGGGCAAAAATACACATCGGGAGTTTCTAAGGAAACTGAAACTTACTAGTGCTGCATACCATTTGGAGTGTGATAATGTTAGTAGGATTCCTTCAGGATTATCACACAATGATATTTGGATCTCGATCCTACCGTGAGTATCCGCTACTTCTCGGGTGATTTTTCACTAACACAATCAATGCTATAAACCAAGTAGGTGTCTAGAACGGTGTTAGCGGGCTACGCCTCCAGGGAAAAGAGATTATGTAATTAAGGAACTTCGTGAAAGCATTGGAAAACCTGCCTCGAAGTACCAACTCCAGCCTAGCTAAAAGGTTAAGCAAGTATTGTAGGCTAATTCTTCTTTTATAGTTTGAGGAAGGATTCGAGAAACAGTGGGAGCCATCCTGTTTAGATAAACTAAAAACCAATCTAAACTTGCAAGAGTATCATGCTGAGTGTTTTCTTCTCTCCCTCCTAATAGCAGCAACCAGGTGTCCAAGATTAGGTTAAAACTAGATAATAAAATGACTGAGTTATACTATATAGACTGGCAAAGGTATGTCCAGATGTCCATTACCTATGACAAGCTGGTACACCTTCTTACTACTATAACCCCTGCCGTCCCAGGTCCAGTTTCAACCGTCATGGATAATGATATCCGTAAGACAACGGAAAAAGACAGTGTGAATGCCAAGTGCCTCGTGTTGGCCTCAGTAGATGGTGTATACCAGAGGGAGCATGAGAAGATGGACTTAGATTCCATCTTCTTCCATAACAAAGATTTTGTTAGTGTTTATGCCCTAGAGGCCATTACTGTATCATACTAGTTTGTATATTACTTATTGAAAGCTTGGGATATTCACAGTTGTATTGACAGTCTTGCTAAAAATGGTAGTATGCTACTTGGTTTGTTTCTACTTTAATATGTGCATATGTTTCTTTTAACATATTGCTTAAACATATTAGTAGATCCCTTAGGATCTTTGCTTGATTACCAGCGTTGTGATGGCAGTCACACTAGTAGGGGCTTGGTAGTCTATAAGCAACATCCTATATAGGTCCCTGGTCGTAGGATTATCGAGATGGGGCATCGATACTCCAGAGTAGACTGGTGTATACGCTTCTCATTCCAGCTGGGGAGATGGTCTGTCCCACAGCCATCAGTATGTCGTACTGGAGATAGTATGCAGGTGCTCGTTAGGTTACGGGTACACCGGACAGGTCTCGCTGGGAACTGCAGGTTGGTACTATACCCATCATCAGATAGCAGTTCCCAGGTGACATGAGTACAGCTTAGTCCGTCGACTTAACACTGCTACTTCGCCTCGAGTCTGTTCCCACTGTACTTAGATTACTACCCTACCACGGCTCAAAGGAGTCGTGCAAACAGGTAGTAGTTGGGTGCAGTCCCGAAGCACTTGGAGGCAGTGGCGGTTAGACATGATTCGTCTCTCCCGGTATTGGTGGTTGATATCGCGCTGTGTATGGAGAGCCATTACGCAAAGTCCCTGGCCAGGGAAAGCGAGATTTACTGGTAGGTTCCAGTAGTTTCTCAAGGTGTAATGGGCTTCACTCCAACACGACTTATACCGCTATTAGGGGTCTGACGTTTACCGCCCCCTAGACCCGATATGCGATAGTCCTAGACGAACAGGCCGGACTGTATGGAGATTGTCGCATACAGGCGCAGTAGGAGTTCAGATGGGTTTCCTTATCGACCTTCTTATCGACATTTACCTGGGGACCGTTACGTACAGCGAGTACCGCTTGCGGCCTGTGGTTAAACCCATTGCCAGCATAGTGTCGAGTCTTTAGAGTCCCACACAGAGAGTTTCCCTGCACCGGGCAAAAGGTGTAAAGGCCGTATGGTTTTACGGCAGGGCCGCGATCACTTACGCACACTTGTGCACCTACTATGATTGGGCAGATAATACTAGCGGGCTTTGGTTTAACCCAGATTGTTGTATTATACAGATGAATTTATTCAGTCAAAGATTATCCGTGTTTTTCGGAAATACGGATGGGAGGGGCAGTCTCGTAATTTGTCGGGAAGCTTCTAGAAGGAGGTGACTCATTTGTGTTTATTTCTTTTGTGATTTAAACTAAATGAGGTGGAGGATGAGGTGTAAGTTTCATTAAATGATCCATGACTCATTAGGTGACGCATTGGATGATTCACCTTGTGAATTAAATGAAGCATGATGAATATTTGCTAGATATTTATTTTGATGATATTATTATGCTTCATGATATTCACAAATGAGAATGGTTCATTCATTATCACAAAACACTTCTCTCTCCTCAAGTCTTCATCTTCTTCCTCAAACCCTAAAAGCTCTCATGAGTTGAGAATCCTAGGTTTTAAGTGACTAAGTAATCCATCTAAATACTCTACACCCTCTAGGACTTCTAGATTAGCAAACTATAAGCCGTAGTTATCTCAGATTCGATATAGTAGCTCAGACTATAGACTCTCGGGTGAATCGTCTTTGACTCGAGGAGGCCATTGAGGTACCCATGTTCCATAGAGCCGACGAGGTGTAGAGGACAGCGATGAAGACCCGAAGGACAAGTAACGTGAGATATAACTTTGAATACGAGTAGTTAAACCTCTTGTAGTTTGCTAGTAATGGTTTAGACAAGATCTGTGTGCTCAAGTCCGTGTTATGAAGCTTTGATAATTGTTTTTCATATATTCCGCCTCCCCGCGAACACGTGGGGTGCGTGACATGGACTTACAGTGGTATCAGAGCCTACTAAACCTTTACTAGTTTGTTAGCAACTAATTAGAACTTCGATCGTCGGAAAAACACGAAAACATAACTCCGCTTCCCTAAAGTTTCTGTCGATTTTAAACTTGTCGAAAAAATTATTTCAGAGGTATGAAAATTCACAGCAGGGAATTCTAAGAATACTGGAGAAATACGAGTTGCTAACTCGGTGACACTACCGCGGAAGCGTGGTGGATTGGTGAAATCCGCCGCGGATCCGCGGCCGAGTTTACTCCGAGTTGACTCGTATTTACACAGTGTCTTATTTTTGGGTGTTCTGTTTTCCTGTATTTTTTGTTTCTGGCCATGTCTTTTCAGTGCTGGCTTGCATTTAGGGTAGACACGGAAAAAGGTTGTCGATCGAAATTCTAAGTTATTTGCTAATCGGGTTATTTGATGTGTTCGTAAACCTCCGCTAATTGCTAGTATGTCGGTTAGTTGGGGGTTGCACATTTCTGTAATGGATATATTGGTTTGTGTATATGAACTTCATTGGATCGTCGTGGATGAATAGCCGGGGATGTGAGATGAGAGTTTTTATCTTTCATTCGATGTAAATTGTAATATGTTGTAATATTCTTTTGCGGGGCACATCCGGGTTGAGGTTGTAGCCACCGTTGTATTATTTCATTTACTGTTTTTTGCTCCTAGGATAGACCCAAGATAGGGTGCACAAACTACCGGGTACTTTGAAGTGTTAAATGGCCTACTCACGTTGTTGAGGGAGACTGTTACACTTCTGGTACTAGGCGGGTAGTTTGCCGCACCCGTAGGGGTCTAGGGTGGGTTTTGGCTATTCATCACGACCGTGTAATCCGTCTTTTGTTGCAGGCTCAAACGAAATACGGATTCCTAGTATATCCAATATGTTCATTTGGGATCTGGGATGCCTATTATTGCGTCTGACGAATGTACAATATCTATATATGGTATCTAGTAGGCGTTGCTTATGTTTTGCATCCGCGCTAGCCCAGCCCCCGCTCTGTCGTTAGTTAAGTAACCTAACGGGTGAATGACGGGGCCAAGTGGCGAATGCGGATGGCATAAGCGGACGTTGTATTTTCGCTGTTTTCTGCAATGATAGGATAAATGATGGGACGCATTATTTTAATGCAAAGAAAACAAACCAAAGCTGAATCGTTGGAACAAATTTAAAAGAAACCACTCGGTTATTTTAAAAGAGCAGAATTTTTAATTGCGGAGCTTTAACCACTCCTTTTAAAAAGCTATCAGGTTCCTTCGTTTATATCAAGTTCACCATGTTCACGGTTTCGCCAAAACTAGTCGTAGCTCTCCGTCATTTCATATAAATGGTCAATAGTATTCAAGCTATGTTTGTTTGGCCCATGGTCAAGACATAGTGATTGGTAGCTGCTGGGGTGTTCACATGTAGCATAGATAGATTCGTTGGTTTGGGACAGTCGTACTACCATTTGGCCAACGTCAGGGGTATATACGGGTGGGTTCAAATTAACAAGATAATGATGGGTAGAACTTGAAATGTGACTTATGATATTTTGTCCAACGTCAAGGTCATAAGAGCATGGGGCAAAAATCAATATCGGGAGTTTCTAAAGAAACTAAAACTTGCTAGATTTGCATATCATTTGGAGTGTGATAATTTTGGTAGGATTCCTTCAGCTTTATTACACGATGATATTTGGATCCCGATCCTAATTTGAGCATATGCTACTCATCGGGAGATTCTTTCACTTAACGATCAATGCTATAAACCAAGTAGGTGTCAAGAAAGGTGTCAGCGGGGCTACCCCCCAGGGAAAAGAGGTTATTTAATTAAGGAACTTCACGAAAGCGTCGTAAAACCTCCCTCGATGTACCGACACTGGCCTGGCTGAACGGTTAAGCAAGTATTGTATGGTGAGAATTGTCCTGACTAGTTCTTCTTTTATGGTTTAAGGAAGGATTCGAGAAATAGTGGGAGCCATTCAGTTTAGATAAACTAAAAACCAATCTAAACTTGCAAGAGAATCATGCTAAAGTGTTTTCTTCTCTCTCTCTCAACCGCAGCGACCCTTTGACCATGACTAGGTTACATCTAGATAACAAGTTGACTGAATCTGACTTTTATGACTGGCAAAGGTCTGTCCAGATATCCATTACCTATGACAAGTTGGACCACCCTATTACTAGTCAATCCCCCGCCGTCCCAGGTCTAGTTTCCACCGTCGCGGATATAGATATCCGTCAGACAAACCTCCCGGATCTCTCCCAGGCGTTATTCTTTGTGTCTACTCTCTTAATCTTGATCTCGCGGCGATATACAATCTCTCGGATCAAATGAAAGCGCCTCAGGATGTGTCTGGACCCCTGATAGGACCTGGGATCCTTGGCTAACTCCATAGCCCCATTATTATCACAATACAATGGTATTGGATCAATAATGGTTGGAACTACTCCTAGCTCCGAGATGAACTTCTTCATCCAGACGGCTTCCTTGGCGGCATCATTTGCAGCAATGTACTCAGCTTCCATCGTAGAGTCTGCAGCGGTATCCTGTTTGGAACTCTTCCAACTTACCGCCCCTCCATTGAGGGTAAATACAAACCCAGAGATAGATTTGCTGTCGTCCTTATCGCTCTGGAAGCTCGAATCGGTAAAGGCCTCCATTTGGAGATCTCCATTACCATACACCAAGAACAATTCTTTAGTCCTTCGTAAATGTTAGTGTATATGCCCTAGAGGCCATTACTGTATCATACTAGCTTGCTTATTACTTAATGGAAGCTTGGGATATTCACAGTTGTATAGACAATCTTGCTCAATATGGTAGTATGCTACTTGGTTTGTTTCTACTTCAATATGTGCATGTGTTTCTTTTAGCATATCGCTTATAAATATCAGTAGAGCCCTTAGGATCTTTGCTTGATTACCAGCGTTGTGATGGCAGTCACACTAGTGGGGGCTGGGTAATCTACAAGCACATCCTTATACAGGTCCCTAGTCGTAGGACTATCGAGACAGGGCATCGATACTCCGGAGTAGACTAGCGTATACGCTTCTCATCCTAGCACGGGAGGTGGTCTTTCCCACAGCCATCAGTACGTCGTACTGGAGATAGTATGCGGGTGCTCGTTAGGTTACGAGTACACTGGACAGGACTCGTCGGGAACTGCTGGATGGTAGTATACCTATCGTCAGTTATCAGTTCCCAGGTGACATGAGTACAGCTTAGTCCGCTGACTTGACACTGTCACTTCGCCTCGAGTGTGTTCCCACTGTACATAGATTACTACCCAACCACGGCTCAAAGGAGTCGTGCAAACATGTAGTAGTTGGGTGCAGTCCCGAAGCACTTGGTGGTAGTGACGGTTAGACAGGATTCGTCTCTCCCGGTATTGGGGGTTGACATCGCGCTGTGTCTAGGAGAGCCATTACACGAGTAGTCCCTGGCCAGGGCAAGCGAGATATACTGGTAGGTTTCCAGTGTTATCTCAGGGTGTTCTGGGCTTCACTCCGACATGACTTGTACCGCTATTGGGGGACTGACGTTCACCACCCCCTAGGACCGCCATGCGATGTATCAGACGAACAGACCGGACTGTACGGAGATTGTCACATACAGGCTCAGTAGGAGTTCGGATGGGTTTACCTCATCGGCCTTCTTATCGATATCTACCCGGGGACCGTTACGTACAGCTAGTGCCGCTTGCGGTCTGTGGTTAAACCACATGCCAGCGTAGTGTCGAGTCTTTAGAGTCCCACACAGAGAGTTTCCCTGCACTGAGCCAAACGTGTAGAGGCCGTATGGTTTTACAGCAGGGCTGCGATCACTTACGTGCACTTGTGTGCGTATGCTGTTCGGGCAGGCAATACTAGTGGGCTTTGGTTTAAGCCGGATCCTAGTATTGCACTGATGGATTTGTTTTGTCTTCTGTGCATTCGCATTCTACGGAATGCGGATGCATGTGTGTATGCACAGTTTTGAGGAGCGATAAAGGAGGTGGTGCCCCATTAGGGTTTTGGCAGTTGGTTCGGCCAAAACCGTTATGTGGCAGGCTCATTAGGGTTTTGACAATTCGTTCGGTCAAAACCATTATGAGCCAGAGACATTATTTTACTAATCCTTTTTGTGATAATTTGTGATGGCTAATTGCATTGACCATTTGACCACCATGACCTCTCTTGACTTTGTTGACCCGTTGACCGAAGTTGACCATTGACCTTCATGAGAGGTCTACACTCTTCTTTGGATTTTCTTTTTCTTTATGATTATGAAAATGGTCAATTCAATGTAGCATCAACTTTATCATGATAGGATTGGTAATGATGTTGTTTTACTATTATTGCAACCATGGTGCCTTTTTTCTTTAGTTGATAATTTCATTATACTTTTCTCATTCTCTCTCTTGCAAGTGAGAAGAAAGAAAGAAAGCTCCATGGTTGCTTGATCTCCTTCATCTTCCTCCTCTTGAAATATTCTTTTGATCTCATGTGTTGAGAGAAAAAGAATCCACATAGACAAATACTTCCATCAACCTCCTCTACATAACCTAGGACTTCAAGACTAGAGATCTTGTTGCCCTAGTTGCCTCGGCTCGAGGTGGAGCTCGGTGTACATCTCTCCGGTGGATCGTCTTCGACTCAAGAAGGCCGCGGAGGTGACTAAGATCCGGATCGACCCTCGGAGCGTGGATGGGTGAGCCAGACCGCGGAGAGAAGACCCGAAGGACCGGTTTCGTGAGGTATAATTTCTACGGCATAGTAGTTAACGCCTCTAGTAGTTTGTTAGTTTCTAGTTTAGCAAAGATCCGGCTTTTAGTCCATGTTGCCTTTGCTCCAAAAATTGTTTTTCGCCGTTTCTGCCTCTCCGTAAGAACCAGGGTGAGTAACGTGGACTTACAGTAAGTACTTAAGAATGTTCTTCACAGCTGTCCAGTGATTCTCCCCTGGGTTGGATTGATACCTGCTTACAACACTAAGTGCATAAGCTACATCTGGGTGTGTATATAACATCGCATACATTATAGATCCTACTGCCGAAGCATAGGGTATAATGCTCATGCGAGCTCTCTCTTCATCGGTCTTTGGGCAAGATTCCTTGGAGAGAGTGACCCCATGGCAAGCGGGTAAGGCATCCCGCTTGGAGTCTTCCATACTAAACCTTTTTAGGATGGTGTTGATATACCTGGTTTGGGACAATCCCAATAACATTTTGGATCTATCCCTATAGATCCTTATACCCAGCATGTATGTGGCATCACCCAGGTCCTTCATGGAGAACCTTAGTGATAAGAAAGATTTGACCGACTGTAGCATAGGAACGTCATTTCCTATCAGAAGAATGTCATCCACGTACAATACGAGGAATGTGACAGCTCTTCCTACAGCCTTCTTATAAACACAAGGTTCATCTGGATTTTTGATGAAATCAAACTCTTTGATAACATCATCGAAACAGATGTTCCAACTCCGTGATGCCTGCTTTAACCCATATATGGATTTAAGCAATCTACATGCTTTCCCGCTGCTCCCACTGTCAATGAAGCCCTCTGGCTGATCCATATAAACGCATTCTTCTAAATCTCCATTTAGAAATGCTGTTTTAACGTCCATCTGCCAGATTTCATAGTCGTAGTGAGCAGCAATAGCAAGTAGGATCCGAATGGATTTAAGCATGGCTACGGGTGAAAAAGTCTCGTCATAGTCCAAACCTGGTCTTTGACGAAAACCCTTCGCCACAAGTCTTGCCTTGTAGGTCTCTACCTGCCCATCTACACTAATCTTTCTTTTAAAGATCCATTTCCATCCCACAGGTTTTACCCCAGGGGGTACAACGTCCAAAGTCCAAACTTTGTTGGTGTACATAGACTCCATTTCGGATCTCATGGCATCCAGCCTCTTTACAGAGTCACCACTCGTGATAGCTTGCTGAAAACTGGTAGGGTCATAATCCTCCATGATGCAGTCTTCTCTGTCACCATCAATGAGGAAACCGTAGTACCTCTCCGGTGGGTGAGAAGTCCTACCAGACCTACGGAGTGGCCGAGGTTCCTCAGTTTCTATTGCAACAACCGGTTCAACCAAGTCGTCATTTATAGTTTGTGTCTCTAGAACCTCTTCTAGATCCACCACCTTGCCATCATCTTTATCTGTGAAAAACTCTTTTTCTAAGAATGTGGCATACTGAGAAACAAACACCTTTTGTTCCTCTTTGTGGTAGAATAGATATCCATAAGAATTCTTTGGATACCCCACAAAATTACACATGACTGACCGTGCCTCGAGTTTGTCCGGATTTTGTTTTTTAACATAGGACGGGAACCCCAAATCTTAATTCTCTTAAGAGATGGTCTCTTCCCATGCCATATCTCATATGGCGTGGTAGACACGGTTTTGGTTGGAACCCTGTTCAGTAGAAACGCTGCAGTCTCCAATGCATGCCCCCAAAATGAGACGGGTAACTCAGCATCACTCATCATGGAACGGGCCATATCAAATAGGGTCCGATTCTGTCGTTCTGACACACCGTTGTGCTGTGGTGTGTAAGGAGGAGTGAGCTGAGATAGAATCACATTCTCTTTTAGGAAGTTTGCAAATTCCGTACTGAGATACTCTTCACCTCGATCTGATCGAAGCATCTTGATACTCAAGCCGGTTTGTTTTTCTACTTCTTGTTTATATTCAATGAATTTCTCGAAAGCTTCGGACTTGTGCTTTAATAAAAATACATGACCGAATCTTGAGAAATCGTCAGTGAACGTAATGAAGTATGAAAAATCGCCTCTAGCCTGTGAAGACATTGGCCCGCATACATCACTATGTATGAGGCCTAGGAGCTCAGTAGCTCTTTCTCCGTGTCCGGTAAACGGAGTTTTGGTCATTTTACCCTTGATACAAGACTGGCAAGTCGCATAAGATTTATATTCAAAAGGGTTTAAATATCCATCTTTGTGTAACTTGTTTAGTCTTGTTTCGTTAATATGACCAAGTCTACAGTGCCAAAGAAAAGCTTCATTTATTTCTGAAAGTTTTCTTTTCTTAGTGTCTTGTATACTGAAAACTGTGTATTGATTTAGGACGTATATCCCGTTATTAAGTGTACCATACCCAACCAACATTTGATTCAGGTGAATGTTCATAACATTGTTCTGCAATATAAAGTTATATCCTTCATTGTCTAACAAAGAAACTGATATTATATTACATAGCATACTTGGTACAAAATAACATGGGTTCAAAACCAATATACACCCAGATGGCAACCCCAAGTGATACTCTCCCACTGCGACTGTATGTACATTGGAACCATTTCCAACGCGGAGAGTATGGTCACCTGTCTTCAAAACTTTGCTATTTCTCAGCCCCTGCATAGAATTGCAAATGTGAGAACCTGAACCGGTATCTAATACCCAAGAAGCAGAGTTTATTGAAAACAGTTTTCTGTCACAAACACACCTGAAGCGGAAGCATCCCCATGCTTCTTCTTGAGATTTAAGTACTCTGTACAGTTGCGCTTCCAATGTCCTGTCTTGTGGCAATGAAAACATTCACCTTTCCCCGAGTCTCCAGCTTTGGACTTTTCCTATCCCTTAACCTTTTTAACTCTACCCTTAGGATTGGTGGGCTTCTTCTTTTTCTTTCCCTTGGCCTTAGCCTTTGGGCGAGAAGAGGAAGATTGTCCAATAGTCATAACGGGAGTTTTCACTGATTTCATAGTGCTCTCTGCACTCCTTAACATATTAAGGAGTTCAGGTAGTTCCTTCTCCATGCCGTGCATGTTGAAGTTAACTATGAATTGAGCAAAGGTGGAGGGGAGGGACTGCAGAATAATATCCGTATATTGTTCATTGTCCATTGTCCATCCAAGGTCCTCAAGCTCTTCTTTAAGAGCTATCATCTTCAGAACATGGTCTCCTACCGGTGTGCCAGGGGCCATTCGCATCTGAAACAATTTCTTTGATGCTTCGTATCGTAATACGCGGGATTGCTCTCCATACAACTCATTTGTATGGAGGAATATGGTTTGAATGTCCATATTCTCGTGCTTCTTTTGATGTGTATTGTCCATCGATGCAAGCGCGAGGCATTTGGCCGTTGCACAGTCAGCATCTCATATCTTGCGGACTTCAATATCCGCAACTGAGGATTTTGGGCCTGGGACGGGCGGGGCTGGAGCCATGAGGACATATGATACTTTATCATAAGTCAAGGCTATTTTCAGATTTCTCAGCCAGTCTTTATAATTGGTCCCATTCAGTTTGTTTTTATCTAGTAGAAGCTTGAGTCCAGTCATTGGTATCTGCCATTAAGAGAGAGAAAAGAATACACCTAGCGAAAGCTCTTGCATAGATCAGATTGGTTATTATCTTGTCTAATCGATGTCTCCCATTGCTTTAATCAAGTTTTTCTTTCAAACCTTAAAAAGAAAACTAGCAAGGATTAATTACAGTCTACAACTTCGCTAACCGTTCAGGCAGGCCAGTGTCGGTACTTGAGGGAGGTTCCCCGTGCTTTCGCACGGACCAAATTAAAGTAAACCTCATTTTCCCAAAGGCGTAGCCCCGTTAACACCTTTCTAGACACCTAATGAGTTAGCTAATTGTAAACTGCAAAACTCTCCTAGGAGCAACTATTGCCCACAGTGGGATCGGGATCCAACCATCATATGGAAGGTATGCAATCTCATTGCAAATCTCAACACTTGAAATTCCCGATATGATTTTTACCCCTAGTACTTATGACCTTAACTCTGGTCAACAAATCATAAGTACCAGTCAAGTTCTACCCATCATTTCTTGATCAATTAGACCCACCCATATGACCCTTAACTATGGTCAACAAAGTCGCATGAATGTCCTAATTAATCTGCATCATATGCAGTGTAGGAAGACATCACTTAGCTACCATACACTACGCCTTAACTAAAGTCAACAAACGTAGCACGAATACTAAGTACTCTACTTCCTAAAATGACGGAGGGTTGTGGATGATTTTTAAAAAAATCTTTATTGCTTTGAACTTGATATCGTCGTAGAATCAAATGGTTTTCAAAAGGAGTGGCTTGTGCTCCGCAGTTTTTGAAATACAGCTTTTTCATAAAGAGCTGAGTGGTTTTCAAATCCGATTCTACAACATCTTTTTAGGTTTATTTTCTTTACATTAATCATATTAATGTAATCCCATCAGTTAAGTCCTTAAGCCAATCACAGAAAAGAAACGAAAATACAACGTACGCTTATGCCATCCGCATTCGCCGCAATGTTCCGTTATGCACCGTTAGGTTACTTAACTAACGGCATACCGGGACGGGACTAGCGCGGGTGCAAAACATAAGCAACGTCTACTATATATCTCATATATAATATATCATTCGTCTCAGATGTCACAGAACATAGGCAACAGAAACATATATATAATGTGGGATATACTAGGACGTCCGTATTTAGTATTTAGCCAACAATAGAAAATACGGATTCCACAGTCGCGATGAATAGCCAAGCCCACACCCCTAGACCCCTACGAGAGCGGCAAGCGACCCTACCAATCCTGGAGTTTAGGAGACCCGGTCTCGACTCATCGAGATGGCCTCCCACTGAACCCCAGAACCCGGTCACGTGTGCTCCCCTCCTTGGGTCTATCCTAATGCGGAGAAGTAAATAATATACAACACTGGTGGCATCAACCTCAACCCGGAAGTGCCCCAAATAAAAGAATATTACATTACATTTGAATTTTACATGAATGAAAAATAAAACTCTCATCTCACATAAAAACCCTCGGCTATTCAATCGCGACAATCCTGCACATCATATCTCAGCAACACATAATATCATATATCATCAACGTAAGTAAGTATGCGTGCCCCAATTGTCGTTGATGTATAGCAACGAAACCGGCGATATCGAAATACTACACTTACGGTCACAGAAAAGAAAGTGTAAAACTGCAATATCTGGAATCCACATTCTCTTTAGACATCGTAAATGCGAAATATCACATACTTCGTATTTCATGTCTAGTAATATGAATTCCACACATTGCATCACATTCCAGATAAATAGACAGTATTAAAGTTTTCGAACGAATGATCAAATACCCAAAATTCCCTAAACCTCAACACTTGAGTGGAGTTCAAAAAATCCGGAGTGTGTCACAGTAGTAGCGGTCCAGTCGTAGAAGGGTCAAGCCAACGCCTCACATGTGGCACGCCGTACTGCCCCAAACCCTAAGGTTCAAAGGACAGTTCAAGACGGTCACATAATCGAGTTAAGGTTTGTTGTCTTCTAGAGGGTCCACCACAAAACTTGCACGTATTTCCGAAAGATTTAAACCCCGTGAAAAGTGAGCAAACGACACTCGTTCGAACAATTCAATGCTTTCTAATTATCCGGAAAAACATGAAGTTAAAATTCCGATCCTTTGATGAGATCAAGGAGGAGAATACTTGAGCACGGAATTCCTGGACTATTCTAAAGGAGAATGAGATTCTCTCTCAGCATTACTCCTCCGTACACACCACAGCACGTCGGTGTATCGAGGCGGAGCAATAGCACCCTATGTGATATGGTGTGCTCTATGATGAGTACTACTGAGTTTCATATTTCGTTTTGGGAGTTATGCACTTATGAATCTGCATACCTATTGAATAGGGTTCCAATCAAATCAGTTGCCTGCCACTTCATATGTGATATGGAAAGGTAAGAGCCCATATCTTAAGTTTGTTAAAATTTGGGGTTGTCCGACCTATGTCTAAAAGCAAAATCCGGACAATCTCGAGGCAAGGTCTGTTATGTAGAACTGGAAATGTTCCAGCTATACAAACTGCAGCTGATGATTTGGTAGAACCAAAGGATTCAATAGTTTCCAACGACCCTCAGCCTCTCCACCGATCTAGTAGGGTTCCTCACCCACCTGAGAGATACTTCGGTTTCTCTATGACTGTGGGAGCGAGGATTGCATCATGAGATGATGACCCAACTAGTTTCGAGCTGGCCATCAGGTGTGGGACTCTGTAAGAATGGCTGGATGCTTATCGATCTGAGATGGAATCCTTATACACCAACAAAGTATGGACTTTGGTTGCTTTATCTGAAGGGTTAAATCCCCATCAGGAGCGAGTATATCTTGAGAAGATTACTTGGTGTACATGGAAAAGTTGAGACTTTCAAAGCTATGCTTAAGTCCATCCAGATCCTACTTGCCACGGCTACATACCATGACTACGATATCTGGTGGTTGGGTGTCATTACTGCTTTTCTAAATGATGATTTGGAAGAGAGTGTCTATAAGTACACAGCCAGAGGGCTTCGTATACAGTGGGAGCAGCAGAAACGTGTGCAAGATGTTTTATGTGATAAAACAGGCATCGCGGAGTTGGAACGTCTGTTTTGATGTGGTAATCAAAGAGTTTGACTTCATCAAAATGGTAGATGAACCTTGTATATACAAAAAGGTAGTAGGGAGTATGGTGGTGATCCTTGTAGAGTACGTGGATGACATACTCTTGATAGGGAAGGAGTTTCCTATGCTACGCTCGGTCAATCTCCGCTTATCACAAGGATTCTCCATATAGGATCAAAGTGATACCTCCTAAATCCTGGGTTTTGGATCTATGAGATAGATCTAATTGGATGTTAGGATTCTCACTAGATGTAGTGAGATGGTTTCAATCGATCGTGGGGAGAATCACTGGAAAGGTTCCAGGGTGATAAGGACGACTGAATGTCAGTCGCAGGCATTGTCTTTACCCTCAGTGGAGGGACGGTATGTTGGAAGAGTTCCAAGATAGATACCGTGACATACTGGATGATTAAATGCAAGATACATCGTTACCAAGGATACTACCAAAGAGGCAGTCTGGATATATATAAGTTCATGAGATGAACTTCGTTCCTACCATTGTGTGACAATGGAGTTGTGGCTTTAGCCAAGGAACTACCGTCCCATCAGAAATCCAGATATAATTCTTAGGCAATATCACCTGATCATGGAGATGGTTGATCTCCAGGAAGATCGAGGTTAGGAGAGTAGACACAAAGGACAACAACGCGGATCCACTCACAAAGGCCTTTTTCCCAGTAGAGACTTTTATGGGATGGTTGAGTATGAGATACTTCAACCGCAGCTAATTGTTGGGTATGTGATACCACAACAGATGGCCCTAGTGCAAGTGGGAGATTTTTAGTTATATGTATGCCCTAGAGGCCATTACTGTACATACGATGTATATTGTAATGGATGCTTGGACATATATAGGGAGGACTTTCTTGCTCGACATGATAGTATGCTATCTGGTTGTGCTTTATCTTAACATGTACTCTGATTGTCTCTATATTACATGTTGATAAAGCCCTTGGGATATGTACTCGACTACTGGGACTATGATGAGATCATACTAGTGGGGCCACGGTAGTCGACGAGTACATCCTATAACTGTTCCTAGTCGAGGGTGTATCGAGACAGGGCATCGATACACCAGAGTAGACTAGCGTATACGCATCTTGACCCATATGATGGGCGATGGATGATACCATATCCATCGGTGTTTGACATCAAGGATGGTGTACGGGTGCTCAGTGGAGACTGGGTACACTGGACGGACTCGACGAGAACTCCCAGATGGTATTATACCTCACGTCAGATGGCAGTTCTCCGGTGATACTCGTACAGAGTAGTCTGTTGACCCGAGATCGTCATAGAGACTTGTGTGATTCCCACTGTGCTTTGATTTCCATCATACCACGTCCAAGAGGGCGTGCAAAAAGGTGGCTTTTGGGTACGGTCCCGAATCACATGGAGGCAATGAGCGATAGGAGGGGATTCGTCTCTCGCGGTATAGGGAGTTGATGTTGTGCTGTGTTCGATTGGCTATAACCGGAAATCCCTGGCCAGGGTTGCTGAGATTTACTGGTAAGTATTATCAGTAGTTTCTCGAACTGTTATAGACCTCATATCGACACGACTTATCGAGCTACTGGGGTCTGACGTTTACCACCCCTATGCGAGATATGCGACATATCAGACGACGAGACCAGACTGTACGGGAGTGTTACTGTTTGGATTCACAGGAGAATGTACAGGCTTTCTTGTTGATCTTCTGAGCGCTCAATACCTGGGTGGCTGTTACGTTTAGCTGACCGCTTGCAGCTTGTAGGGGTTTGATATGATCATCACCTACTGCCGGCGTATTGACGATTCTTTAGAGTCCTACACAGAGGTTTCTTGGCTCAGGCAAAACGGAGTAGGAGCACGTATGTGATATGTGCAGGACCGAGGATAATGCGATATGAGATACCGTATTCTATTCTCGCGATATTTGATATCATCCGGGTCATCGGATCAAGTGTTGATTCGATGAATCGGTACGGATAAATATTAGTCGGTTATATCCGATATAGCCGGATTGTCGGATCAAGTGTTGATTCGATAATTTAATGTATAATAATATATATGATATATTAAATTACATTAACTAATATTAGCTCACTAAAAGATTCTTTTTCTCACTCGGGTAATACATTGATATATATGCGATATATGTTAATTGTATTATTTTATTTTGTTACGATAAATATTATATATGTGATATATAATATTGTAACATGATATGATAACTAATGCAACATGTTTAGTGGAGTTTAAACATGATTAGGGTTTGGATTAGGGTTAAGACTTCTAGTAGATTCTAGAAGGTTTCTTTTTGTCATGATAAAGATATTTGTGTTGATATTTATCTATGACTCATACTTAACCCAACCCAAACCCTAGACCTTGGTTAATTCTCTACAATGGTTTGGTCAACCATGGTTGCATTATTCATCATATTAATCCTTTCATTATTCATCACAAAAGAAAGGAATCACTATTCTTCTTCTTCTTCCTCTTTTGGAAAGCTTTCTTGCTTTGATTTTGTGATGAAAAATAAGTGAGAATAAGAAAACAAATGAGAGTAAAAATCCTACTTCATCATTCTCATCTATCCTTGCCCTTTAGATGAGAGTGTTCACTTCATATTATGAGTGTTAGCTTGTGTTAACGAAACTTCAAGGTAGATCATCTTTGTAATGAAGATCGGAAGCAAGACTGCATCTTTCTCTTAGTGGAACCTCTCGAGAGTCCGGAACACGATGATCGCAGCAAAGGGACCTCAACACGAAGCTTAAGAAGTGAAGGACCGGAACTACAAAGGTTGTAATCCCTCTCATTTAGTGTTAAAGTGTTTAACATACTTGTTTTCGCCTAAACTCTAGTTTAAAGATCCGGCTTCGGGTTGTTCGGCACTGCTAATTTTTAAATCGGGCATGGTTGATGCCTCGTAGAACCTTGTGAGCATGCCTAGCAACCCTACATCCGCTTCCATCGTTGAGTCAGCAACGGTATCCTGCTTGGAACTCTTCCATCAGACCGCCCCTCCATTGAGGGTAAAGACATAACCCGACAAGGGCTTGGAGTCATCCTTGTCACTCTGGAAGCTGGAGTCGGCAAAGGCCTCGATCTGAAGGCCTTTTCCGCCATACACCAAGAACATCTCCTTAGTCCTCCTCAGGTACTTGAGAATGTTCTTTACTGCTATCCAGTGCTTCTCCCCTGGGTTTGCCTGATACCGGCTTACAACGCTCAATGCGTATGCTACATCTGGTCTTGTACATAACATCGCATACATTATAGAGCCTACCGCAGAAATGTAGGGTATAATCGACATGCGATCCCTTTCTAAATCAGTCTTGGGAGACATCTCTTTGGAGAGGTTGATTCCATGACAAGCCGGTAGGTTACCGCGCTTAGAATCTTCCATACTGAATCTTTTCAATATGGTGTCTATGTACCTGGACTGTGAAAGTCCCAACATCCTTTTTGATCTATCACGATAAATCTGGATCCCCAGAATGTAGGTGGCATCACCCAGGTCTTTCATGGAGAACTTCTGGGACAAGAATCCTTTGACTGAATGTAGCATAGGAATATCATTTCCTATTAGGAGAATGCCATCCACATACAAGACGAGGAATACTACAACTCTCCCTACAATCTTACTGTATATGCATGGTTCATCTGGATTTTTGGTAAAGTCGAATTCTTTGACAACATCATCAAAATATATGTTCTAACTCCGCGATGCCTGCTTTAGTCCATAAATGGACTTAAGCAACTTGCACACTTTACCGCTGCTCCCACTCTGAATGATCCCTCTGGCTGATCCATATAGACGCACTCTTCCAAATTACCATTTAGAAAGGCTGTCTTTACGTCCATCTGCCAGATCTCATAATCGTGGAAGGAAGCAATTGCAAGAAGGACCCGAATGGATTTGAGCATAGCCACTGGAGAAAAGGTTTCGTCATAGTCCAAACCAGGTCTTTGACGAAAACCCTTTGCAACAAGTCTAGTCTTATAGGTTTCAACCTGTCCATCCACACCAATCTTTTTTCTGAAGATCCATTTGCATCCTACGGGTTTTACCCCATCTGGAGCAATGTCCAAAGTCCATACTTTGTTAGTGTACATGGACTCCATTTCGGCCCGCATTGCATCCAGCCATTTTACCGAGTCGCCGCTCTGAATGGCTTGCTGGAAGCTAGTAGGGTCATCATTATCAATGATGCAAACTTCTCGATCCCCGTCTATGAGAAAACCGTAGTATCTCTCGGGCGGATGAGACTGCCTACTACTTCTGCGGATAGGCGCTGGTATGTCCCTTTCTTCTGAAACTTCTGGTTCTACCCTACTTTCAGTAACAGCTTGTGGTTCTGGAATTTCTTCAAGTTCTATTGCGCTCCTATTCTTCTGATTTTCTAAAAATTCAGCTTCCAAGAAGTGGGCATGACGAGAAACAAAAACCTTTTGTGTAAGTGCACGGCGGCGCCCCGGCCGTCAGTCCGACGGCTAAATGCGGAAGCGGTGATAAACTTTAATTTTGCGAACTTAGCAAACCGGCACCACCGTGCACTAAACACCCGGATCGAACCATTAACTAGTCCTAGCTAATTACAAGACGGGTTAGAGATATACCGAGTGATCCGAGTCCTCCGGTCTTCTCGTCGTCGTCCCGATCTCCAGCGGAAACTCCGGTTGTCGCCTCCTCGCCGGAAGGGCACCACATCGCCTGCATCTTTTACGGGCTCCCGCCTCTATACCGAGGCAACTCGCGCACGAAGCTGGCAAGTCGACGTGCCCAAGATTTGCTGTAGAATGTGTAGTGCTTTGTCTCTTTGGGGTTATGTTGCCTTGATGGAGGAATGAGGTTGAGAAATGAACTTGGGAATTTTGGTGGCAATGGAAAAATGATATGAATGATAATTTTCCCACCCTCACAAAATGATCCTCTCTCTTCTTCCCCTCTCAAATTGTGGCCGGCCTATGCAAGGAAATGGTGGAGGGAAAGCATCATGTATAAGGGAGGTGAGTGTAGTAAAAGTAAGGGGGTGACCACAACCCTAAAGAAATGATAACAATCTCATATCAAACTCTAATCAACTCTAATCACCATAAAGCAAGTGATAAGAAGGAAAAAGAATCTCATCATGAAAAACTATCATGATGCCACCAATATGCAAGATACCCCTTCCACAAATGTTATTTGCAAACTTGCAAATAACCCCCTCCATCGGAAAAGTCCGGCCGAGAAAGAACAAAGGAAAACCGGCCGGAACGAAATGCAAACTGGCAACTCCAGAAAACTGGTCCCGTAATAAATTACAGGAAAACCCCGATACTGTGCATACACACCCGCATCTGTATTCCCACTGAACACAAATGCAAAGAGACAAAACTACACTGTACTATACAAGGATCCGGCTTAAACCAAAGCCGGCTAGTAATATCCGTCCGATCCTGATCAGTGCAATACCGCACATATCTGATCGAACCCTGCCATATATCCATACGGCCTCTAGTACTAACCGTCCGATCCTGATCCGTGCAATACCGTATGTATCTGATCGGACCCTGCCATATCTCCATACGGCCTCTACAGCTTTTCGCCCGAAACTTGAGTAACTGAAAGTGTGGTGGACTCTAAAGACTTGTCAATACTATGGCTATGGATTTAACCACTAGCACGTCAGAGGTATAAGCCAATACGTGACGGGCCACCAGCTATTGACCAAAAGGGACGTCGATGAGCGAACTCATCCTGACACCCTACTGAGCCTGTCAGTGACAATATCCGTACAGTCCGGTCCGTTCGTCTATGTGCATCGCATGGCGGGCCTAGGGGGTTGGTAAAAGTCAGACCCCCAAAAGCGGTACAAGTCGTGTCGGAGTGTAGCCCAGAACACCCTGAGATACTACTGGAATACCTACCAGTAAATCTCCTGCCTTGGCCAAGGACTTCGTGTAATGGCTCTCCTAGACACAGCGCGAACTCACCCCCAATACCGGGAGAGACGAACCCCTGAAGATCCGCTCACTGCCTCCATGTGGCTCGGGACTGTACCCAACTAAAACCTGTTTGCATGACTCCTTTGAGCCGTGGTAGGGTAGTAATCAAAGCAAAGTGGGAACTCACACGAGACAAATGACGATCCTCAGGTCGATGAACTAACCTGTACACATGTCACCAGGGAACTGCTATCTGACGTCACGTATAAGACCAACTAGCATGTTCCCGGCGAGACCTGTCCGGTGTACTCATAACCCAATGAGCACCTGTATACATATTAGGTGAACCAACTGACACCAGTGGCTTGTTAGACCGGCCACCGCCCCTCGTCGGGGTCTCGACTGTATACACTAGTCTACTCTTGAGTATTGATGCCCTATCTCGAAACTCCCACGACTAGGGACCTTTTAAGGATGTGCTTATAGAATACCAGCTCCCACGTATATGATCGCCCTCATACTGCTGGCAGTCAAGCAAGAATCCTAGGGGCTCTATCAACGTGTAATAGCGACCTGTCAGGTCACCTAAAGCAGTACACGATGATAAAGGTAAACCAGATAGCATACTATCATCTCGAGTAAGACTGTCCTACCGGGATAGGTCCTCCCTCAATCATTGCAATCACGTGCCTGTGATCCAATAATTGACTCTGAGGGCACTATCTCCAACAATCTCCCACATGCACTCAAGGCTAATTATTGCGATGTCGCATACTCACAGCCCGTGTGATACCGAACACCCAACTCCTCTACTTGGCAGTCTCACAAAACTCGTTTGCGAAACTATTGCGTTCGAGGAATAGCCTCAGTGAGTGGATCCGCCTTGATGTTTCTTTCTATGTCTCTCTATATCTCAAGTTCGCGGAGAAAGCCATCTCCCGAAATGAGCAATACCTGTCTTAGAATGTCTGGATGTCTGATGGGACCTAGCTCATAAATGAACTCCAAATCCAAATTTCATAGACTGTATCGACAACTGAACTTAATCAGTATCCTGCGCCATGCCTCCCTCAGTATTGCCTTGGACCATCTGTCCAAAATACTGCCCCTCGTCAGAGGGAAAACTATAACTCTGACAACCTCCCTGTCGTCCATGTCACCTTGGAAGCCTGGAATGATAACTGTCTCCCGAATGAGGCTGTCGTTATCATATCCCTAGAACATCCACTTATGTTCTAAAACTGCTTCCGACTGTTTCTCCAGGATTGGATCAATATCAACTTATTGCACCTAGTGCAAGAACAACATCTGGTGTAGTACTTGACATCTCATGATTGACTCAATTGCCTGAGCAAGTGATCTGCCAATCATGCACATCCCTCTCCCCTTTAGTCTGTAAGACACCTTTAGAGAGGGTGACTCCATCACCTGCAGGTACACTACCGTGCCAGGAGTCGTCCATTCTAAATACTCTTAGAATGCGGTCTAAGTACCCTGATTGGGAAACCACCCAAATCTAGATCTAAAACCATGGATCTAGTAACCAGAATGTCTGATATAATATCCAAATCCTATGTGGAGAAACTACTGTGTGACGACCAAAGTATAACCAATCGTAGTATAGGAATATCACTTCCTACTCTGTGTATGTAATCCAAATACCATGACATCACACCCTACTACCTTCTCAATAGATCCATCCCCTATTCTGATGAAGTCAAACCTATGACTGTCACATCAGAAATTGATGATCTATCTCCGCTGTATCTGCTTTAGTCTATAAATAGACATAAGCCTGATGACCACCAATGCTTCCGCTGCTCCCACTGACTACGACAACCCTCTGCCAAAGTCATATAGACGTGCACTTCTAAAACTAGTTTAGAACGACGCTATACTCATCCTCCTGGCGGGTCTCACAATCTGGAACAACAGCAATGGAAAGTCTGGGTAAACAAGAACCTCCCTGTCACCGTCCTTGAGGCTACCGGAGTACCTCTCGGGTGCTTGAGGTTACCCACCGTATCTGCGGAGTGGCCAATGGAATGTCAAATTAGATTGAATCTTTAGGTTCCTATCAAATCGTCAGTAATCGTTTGTGGTTCTCGAATCACTTCCAGTTCTACCATACTCCCACTACTGTTTTCTGAAAAAAAAATTACATTTTTAATAAAACTGTGGCGAGTCTAGAACAATATCGCTATTGTTCATCCAGATGGTAGAAAATCAACCCTCGTCATAGCCTGGGTCAACCCACAAACAACAATTACAGAAACGTGCCTTGAGTTATCCAGAGTCTGGTTTTAATCATAAGCCAGACAACTCCCCGTACCTTAACAACGTTAAGATATGAACTGTTCTATATCCAATATAGAACCAGAGGCACTGATTTAATTGAACCAGATTCAAATCATGCAGCTGTCTCCAGTGCATGTCAACTAAATGGAAGGAGGCCGATCAACGTTACTCAACTTAGGAATGCTTCCAATTATGAGTAACCCGAAAGAGAAGCAAGTTCTCTTAATCATTACTATCAACTGAATACCATACACAAGTATCTACATCTTCGATCACTCTGAAGAATCCCGATACTTGCAATACCTGGTTCTCTACTTTATTAAAATACCTATAACTTCTCAAAATTCAAACCCTGTGTTTCCACGAAACACCTGTCTAAAAACTAGAGAAGTCATAAGTAAACCGAATATAGTACGAGGACCAACCCCTCTGTCCTGATGGACCCTGGACAATATAGAATATTCTGTATAAGTCCCTTGAGTCTGATAACTCATTCACTGTGTGTCGTAAGTTGAAAACTGTACATATGGTTAAGAAGAATTACACCGTTGTTCAATGCTCCTTACCTAACCATCTAGTGATATAGGTAAATGTCAAAGACATAATTTCAAAAAGTATATCTCATTCTATAAAAATAGACGTACAGATATATCAATTTGAAATTGGTGCATAACAACGGATATTCAAAACCAAATATTTACCGACCGGCAAACAACCCAGGTGACTTCCTCAAATATCACCAATTACAACGAATCACGATATAATGAGGATGATCACCCAATTCCCAATAACTTACTCCCACTCATCATCTGTAAAACCATACAGATGTGAGAATCATACCTGGTAAATACATACCCTGGAGTAAGTGTCTAATCGGGAAATCAGTTTTCCATTAACAGTACACAGTGAAACTGAAACATTGAAATGTTTTGATGGGGTATCCTGATATTCCTAGTAATGCCTCTTCCATTATCCATATTCACAACTGTAACCGTATAATTCTTTGCCACCTCTCCAAATCCCTTTATATGTCTTTAGTCATTACCTTCTGTACACCCCTTTAGGCCAAATGGTTTTCTTCCTTCCCTACCGTTCGGCACCAGCCTATGGTTTGGAAGAAGACTATCCAATAAGCATAATGGGTGTACTGTCCTAATCCTAGGAGCACTCGCAATGCGAGAGAAGGTGAAGATAAAAGACAACCGAATGTACTTTATTCCTATTTCTCCTGAACCAGGATCCATCCCCGAACTAGAACAAGTTCCTTTCGAGTTCGTATATAACCATACGATGGATTATCCAATAAACTTGGGATCTTCTTAGTGATACGGAGTGTCCTGGAGAAATACAAAGGTGATTTAGGATTGGCGAAGAAATACTTGGTTTAGTCGCAATTTACATTGCCCTCTTACTAATCCCTTGCTTTGTCTTAACTTAATACCTTATGTACACCATCGTTAGGCTAATTGGTTTTCTTCATTCCCTACCGTTCGGCACCAGCCTAAGGTTTGGAAGAAGACTATCCAATTTGCGTAATAGGTGTACTATCTCCTAAACCAAGGAGTACTCGAAACCTGAGAGAAGGTAAAAGGAAAAGACAACTGAATAATCCTATCCGTTTTCTCCAGAACCGGAAACCATCCTCGAAGAAATTCCTTCGAGTTCGTATATAACCATACGATGGTTTTTTCCAATGGAAGTGGACGTTCGTAGTAATACGGGGTGTCCTGGAGAAAAGGGTAAAAGTAGGAGTGGCAATGAGGTTTGCAACTTTGACAATCCAAAAGCCAGTGTTAAGAAGGTTCGGTCAACTTGGTCACTGAGTCATAGTCTAGGGTCGGGTCAATGGTCGCTGCCAAAGAGAGAGAGAAAAGAAACACTCAGCGTGCACTCTATCCTAGATCAGAATGGTTATCACTTTATCTAATCTGGAAACCTTCCACTGTACCTCAAATTCTCCTCCAAACCTAAAAGAAGAATTAGTCGGGAATACCCGAGGAGTAAACCAACTCATCAGTGGGAATCGGGATCCAACTATCATCGCATGATAACGTGACGGAATCCGCTCACGGTATCACACTCCAGAAGGTATGCGCATATCTGGCAAGTTTCAGTTCTTTTGAAACTCCCGATGTGGATTTTTACCCCATGCTCTTATGACCTTGACTTTGGCCAACAAATCATAAGTCACATGTCAAGTTCTACCCGTCATTCTCCAGGTTGATTTGAATCCACCCGTACCTACCCTTGACTTTGGCCAACAAGGCAGTACGACTGTTCCAAACCAACGCATCTATCTATGCTGCATATGAATAACCAACAGCTACCAAACACTATGCCTTGACTTTGGCCAACGAACACAGCTTGAATACTATTGACTACCCACATGAAACGACGGAGGGCTACGAATGGTTTCTGGCGAAAACCTTTAACGTAATGAACTTGATATCGTTGGAGGAACGGATAGCTTTTTAGAAAATATAGTGACGAAAACCTTTACTAAAGAGGTCACTCCCGGTGAAGGAATCTCGGCTCTTTCCCCGTAGAATGGGGTGCAGGATATTCCAAATGAATACCACGATGCAAAGCAAAAGTAATCGGCTATAGTGAAGTTAATGCCCTGACGCAAACTTCTGTCCAAGGGGTCACTCCCGGTGAAGGGATCTCGGCCCTTGCCTCGTCGACTGAGGTGCTGGATATTCATAACCGAATATCACTGTGCAAAACAAAAGTGAACGTCCTTGCAATAACAACTTTTTGAATAGGTTTGTTTTAACTTGCATTGATCTGAATCAACGCAGTCCCATCAATGGATCACACCATAAAGAACGAAAATATACTGATGTACGTATATGCCATCCGCATTCGCCACTGGGTCCCGTCATTACCCGTTAGGTTAGCTAACTAACGACAGAGCGGGGACTGGACTAGCGCGGATGTAAAACATATACAACATCTACTAATATATATACCAATATATTATATTCGCTCAAGGCGTGATAAAAATGCAACATCACAGAAATGTACAGCATCACAGAACAATACAGATATCTGGGATCCCCGGGTTTCACAGAGCCACTACTGAAACCCGACGTTCCCCTGGTCGTGTGGATAGCCTGTGCAATGAAAACCTAGACCCCTACGGGCGCGGCAAGTCACCCGCCAAAACCTGAAGCGAGGCAGCCCCCTTCAGCACCGTGAATGGACCACCCAGCACTTCATGGAATCCGGTAACTTGGGCACCCCTCCTGGGTCAACCTGTACCCCTTACGAGTGCGGCGAATAGCCCGCCAATCCTAGAGTGAACCCCCCTCCGTCTCAATGCCATGAGATGCGGGCTTATTGCCTTCCAGAACTCGGCTATCCGTGCACCCCTCCGCGGGGTAATCCTAGTACAGAAAGTAAAATATACATACAACGGGTACATCGACCGCAACCAGGTCGTGCCCCAAAAGTATAATACAAACAGGCAGTGACGGCAGTCCACATGTCGAACGCTCGCCCCGCAATATCAAATGTACATATAAAACAAAACTGTACTACCACTGCAACCAGGCTATCCCCCACGACCGATCCGCAACATCACATCAATACATAGAACATCAACATGAAAGTCACGTTCGCAAATCCGTCTAACCGGGCTATAGCAGCTAGACAGGATTTACCGATCGAGTGACATTCACGGTCGAAGACATAATGTAAATACTGTGAAAATAATGTGTTTAAAATATCCGATCGATCAAAAATTAACAAGTGGGCCCCCAAGCAATACTGTAGCAGATCAAGAAATTCTGGGCCCAATGTTATTATTCCAAAACCCCTAAAATCAGCCCAGAAGCCCACTGGAAAAAAATGATACAGCGAGGACACCAATGTGCGGCGGAACCGCGGCCCAATGGGGGGTTTGGCCGCGGTTCCGCGCTTCAGTGGTCGATTCACTGTGTCGAATTTCTACAAAGTACTTATAATTTCAAGTACATCACTTTTCTACAACCTGAAAAATTTTTGGGCTTCAAAAAATTTTAACAGAAAACTGATGTGAGGAAAATGTGGTTTTTTTGGAATTTTGGTCAATCGGAAATGCAAACACATTAAACAAAGCAAGAATAAGTTAATGGCGAGGCTCTGATACCACTGTAAGTGCACGGCGGCGCCCCGGCCGTCAGTCCGACGGCCAAATGCGGAAGCGGTGATAAACTTTAATTTTGCGAATGTAGCAAACCGGCACCACCACGCACTAAACACCCGGATCGAACCATTAACTAGTCCTAGCTAATTACAAGACGGGTTAGAGATATACCGAGTGATCCGAGTCCTCCGGTCTTCTCTTCGTCGTCCCGATCTCCTGCGGAAACTCCGGTTGTCGCCTCCTCGCCGGAAGGGCACCACATCGCCTGCATCTTTTACGGGCCCCCACCTCTATACCGAGGCAACTCGGGCACGAAGCTGGCAAGTCTACGTGCCCAAAATTTGCTGTAGAATGTGTAGTGCTTTGTCTCTTTGGGGTTATGTTGCCTTGATGGAGGAATGAGGTTGAGAAATGAACTTGGGAATTTTGGTGGCAATAGAAAAATGATATGAATGATAATTTTCCCACCCTCACAAAATGATCCTCTCTCTTCTTCCCCTCTCAAATTGTGGCCGGCCTATGCAAGGAAAAGGTGGAGGGAAAGCATCATGTATAAGGGAGGTGAGTGTAGTAAAAGTAAGGGGGTGACCACAACCCTAAAGAAATGATAACAATCTCACATCAAACTCTAATCACCATAAAGCAAGTGATAAGAAGGAAAAAGAATCTCATCATGAAAAACTATCATGATGCCACCAATATGCAAGATACCCCTTCCACAAATGTTATTTACAAACTTGCAAATAACCCCCTCCATCGAAAAAGTCCGGCCGAGAAAGAACAAAGGAAAACCGGCCGGAACGAAATGCAAACTGGCAACTCCAGAAAACTGGTCCCGTAATAAATTACAGGAAAACCCCGATACTGTGCATACACACCCGCATCTGTATTCCCACTGAACACAAATGCAAAGAGACAAAACTACACTGTACTATACTAGGATCCGGCTTAAACCAAAGCCGGCTAGTAATATCCGTCCGATCCTGATCCGTGCAATACCGCACATATCTGATCGAACCCTGCCATATATCCATACGGCCTCTAGTACTAACCGTCCGATTCTGATCCGTGCAATACCGCACGTATCTGATCGGACCCTGCCATATCTCCATACGGCCTCTACAGCTTTTCGCCCGAAACTTGAGTAACTGAAATTGTGGTGGACTCTAAAGACTCGTCAATACTATGGCTATGGATTTAACCACTAGCACGTCAGAGGTATAAGCCAATACGTGACGGGCCACCAGCTATTGACCAAAAGGGACGTCGATGAGCGAACTCATCCTGACACCCTACTGAGCCTGTCAGTGACAATATCTGTACAGTCCGGTCTGTTCGTCTATGAGCATCGCATGGCGGGCCTAGGGGGTTGGTAAAAGTCAGACCCCCAAAAGCGGTACAAGTCGTGTCGGAGTGTAGCCCAGAACACCCTGAGATACTACTGGAATACCTACCAGTAAATCTCCTGCCTTGGCCAAGGACTTCGTGTAATGGCTCTCCTAGACACAGCGCGAACTCACTCCCAATACCGGGAGAGACAAACCCCTGAAGATCCGCTCACTGCCTCCATGTGGCTCGGGACTGTACCCAACTAAAACCTGTTTGCACGACTCCTTTAAGCCGTGGTAGGGTAGTAATCAAAGCATAGTGGGAACTCACACGAGACAAATGACGATCCTCAGGTCGATGAACTAACCTGTACACATGTCACCAGGGAACTGCTATCTGACGTCAGGTATAAGACCAACTAGCATGTTCCCGGCGAGTCCTGTCCGATGTACTCATAACCCAATGAGCGCCTGTATACATCTTAGGTGAACCAACTGACACCAGTGGCTTGTGAGACCGGCCACCGCCCCTCGTCGGGGTCTCGACTGTATACACTAGTCTACTCTGGAGTATCGATGCCCTATCTCGAAACTCCCACGACTAGGGACCTTTTAAGGATGTGCTTATAGACTACCAGCTCCCACGTATATGATCGCCCTCATACTGCTGGCAGTCAAGCAAGAATCCTAGGGGCTCTATCAACGTGTAATAGCGACCTGTCAGGTCACCTAAAGCAGTATACGATGATAAAGGTAAACCAGATAGCATACTATCATCTCGAGTAAGACTGCCCTACCGGGATAGGTCCTCCCTCAATCATTGCAATCACGTGCCTGTGATCCAATAATTGACTCTGAGGGCACTATCTCCAACATTTTGTTCCTCTGCGTAATAGAAATAATACCCCTTGGAGTTCTTTGGATATCCCACAAACTTACACTGTACTAAGCATGCCTCGAGCTTGTCCGGATGCTGCTTTTTTACAAAAGCTGGACATCCCCATGTCTTCAGGTACTGAAGATAGGGTTTCTTCCCACTCCACATCTGATATGGTGTGGTAGGAACAGTCTTGGTTGGAACCTTGTTCAAAAGATATGCAGCTGATTCTAGTGCATAACCCCAGAAAGATCGCGGTAACTCAGCCTTACTCATCATGGAATGAACCATATCCAATAGGGTTCGATTCCTCCTTTCCGATACACCGTTGTGTTATGGTGTGTATGGAGGATTAAGCTGAGAGAGAATTCCATTCTCTTTTAAGTAACCCAGGAACTCGGCACTTAAGTATTCACCACCTCGATCAGATCTCAGTGTCTTGATACTTTTGCCTGTTTGGTTTTCCACTTCATTCTTGTATTCTCGGAATTTCTCAAAGGCCTCGGATTTATGCTTCATCAAAAAGATATGCCCATACCTAGAGAAATCATCCTTAAAAGTAATGAAGTAGGAATAACCACCCCGCGCATGTGTAGACATTAGACCGCACACGTCACTGTGTACGAGTCCCAAGAGCTTGCTCGCTCTTACTCCGTGTCCAGTAAACGGAGTCTTTGTCATCTTTCCCATGAGACAAGATTCACAAGTAGCATAAGATTGATATTCGAACGGATTCAAATATCCTTCTCTATGTAACTTAGTCAACCGTGTTTCATTGATGTGACTTAGTCTACAATGCCATAAGAAAGCCTGATTTATTTCCGGAGACTTTCTTTTAAGTGTGTTCTGGAAATTGAAAACCCGAGCTTGATTCAACACGTATATACCGTCATCTAATGTACCGGACCCAATCAGAACTTGATTTAGGTGGATGTGAACTACATCGCTTACGAATGTAAAGTCATATCCTTCTCTCGAAACTGAGGACACTGATATGATATTACAAGTCAAACTAGGTACATACAAACAGTTACGTAGAATCAATATCTGCCCACTTGTCAAACCTAGGCGATATTCTCCCACGTATTCAGCGTCCACACTCATTCCGTCCGCAACTCTGAGAGACAAATCTCCTACCCTGATAACTCTACGGTTTCTCAAACATGTAACGAATTATAGATATGAGATCCTGCTCCGGTATCTAGTACCAAGGAAGTAGAGTTAATTGACAAACGGTTCTCAATTACATACACACTCGAGGCCGAAGCCACAACATGCTTCGTATCCTGGCTACTGGTTTCCAAAGCCCTGCAATCCTTCTGCCAATGCCCGTTCTCATAACAATAGGAACATTCCTCCTTACCTTCACCAAGTCCCAAAACTTTTTCTCTTCCTTTTCCATCTACTTCACTGATACCGTATATCGGCTTTGTGGAGGTCTTCTTCTTTTCACCCTTTGCTTTCTCCCTGGATGCATAAGAAGAAGGTCCCCCATTTTGCAGAGCGGGTGTCTCCCTAGTTTCTTTCAGGGTGTAAGTCGAGGGTAGGGACTGTGGAAATAAGTCAGCATATGACCTATTTCCCAATGTGGTCTCCAGGTCCGTGAGCTCATTAATATAGCTAGTCATCGTAAGGACGTCATCCCCTACAGATGACCCGACAACCAACCTCGCTTAAAGCAATTCGTTCGAGGTCTCAAATCTTGCGATATGAGATTGCTCTCCATATAAATCTTTCTTATGGAGAAAGATGGAAACTAAGTCCATCTTCTCGTACTGCTTCTGGTATATACCATCAACTAAAGCCAACACGAGGCACTGGGCATTCGCACTATTCTTTTCCCTTGTCTGACGGATAACCATATCCGCGACGGTGGAAACTGGACCTGGGACGGTGGGGGCTTGAGTAGTAATAGGGTGGTCCATCTTGTCATAGGCAATGGACATCTGGACAGACCTTTGCCAATCAAAAAAGTCAGATTTAGTCATTTTGTTATCTATATGTAACTTAGTCATGGTCACCAGGTCGCTGCAATGAGAGAGAGAGGGAACACTTTAGCATGATGCTCTTGCAAGTTTAGATTGGTTTTTAATTTATCTAAACTGGATGGCTCCCACTGTTTCTCAAATCCTTCCTCAAACCATAAAAGAAGAATTTACCAGGACTGATCTCACCGTACAATACTTGCTTAAACGTTCAGCCAGGCTAGTGTCGGTACTTCGAGGGAGGTTTTACAACGCTTTCGCGAAGTTCCTTAATTAAATAACCTCTTTTCTCTGGAGGCATAGCCCCGCTGACACTGTTCTAGACACCTACTTGGTTTATAGCATTAATCGTTAAGTGAAGAATCTCCTGATGAGTAGCTGATACCCACAGTAGGATCAGGATCTAAATATCATCGTGTGATAATGCTGAAGGAATCCTACCAACATTCATCAAACTCCAAATGGTATGCAACACTAGCAAGTTTCAGTTTCTTTAGAAACTCCCGATGTGGATTTTTTCCCTATGTTCTTATGACCTTGACGAAGGCCAACAAATCATAAGTCACATGTCAAGTTCTGCCCATCATTATCTTGTTAATTTGAACCCATCCGTACATACCCTTGACGAAGGCCAACAAGGTAATACGACTGTCCCAAACCAACTCATCTATCTATGCAACAAATGAATACCCCAGCAGCTACCATACACTATGCATTGACGAAGGCCAACAAACATAGCATGAATACTACTGACCATCCATAAGAAATGACGGAGGGCTACGACTGGTTTTGGCGAAACCGTGAACGTAGTGAACTTGATATAATCGAAGGAACCTGATAGCTTTTTAAAAGGAGTGGTTAAAGCTCCGCAATTAAAATTCTGCTCTTTTAAAATAACCGAGTGCTTTCTTTTTAATTTGTTCCAACGATTCAACTTTGGTTTATTTTCTTTGCACTAAAATAATGCATCCCATCAATTAACCTATCATTGCAGAAAACAACGAAAATACAACGTCCTCTTATGCCATCTGCATTCGCCACTGGGTCCCGTCATTCACCCGTTAGGTTACTTAACTAACGACAGAGCGGGGGCTGGGCTAGCGCGGGTGTAAAACATAAGTAACGCCTAATAGCTATCATATATAGATATTGTACATTCTGTTAGTTATATGTATGCCCTAGAGGCCATTACTATACATAGGATGTATATTGTAGTGGATGCTTAGACAAATATAGGGATGACTTTCTTGCTCGATATGATAGTATGCTATCTGGTTACTCTTTACTTTAACGTGTACACTGATTGTCTCTCTGTTACATGTTGGTAAAGCCCTTAGGATGTATACTTGACTACCTGGACTATGATGCAGATCATACTAGTGGGGACATGGTAGTCCATAAGTACATCCTTCAAAGTCCCTAGTCGTGGGTGTATCGAGACGGGGCATCGATATACCAGAGTAGAATAGCGTGTAGCTTCTCGACCCATATAGATGGGCGATGGATGATCCCATATCCATTGGTGTTTGACATCAGAGATGATATACGGGTGCTCAGTGGAGACTGGGTACACTGGACGGACTCGACGAGAACTCCCAGATGGTATTATACCTTACGTCAGATGGCAGTTCTCTGGTGACACCGGTACAGGTTAGTCTGTATACCCGAGATCGTCATAGAGTCTTGTGTGATTCCCACTATGCTTTGATTTCCACCTTACCACGTCCAAGAGGGCGTGCAAAACGGTGGTTTTTGGGTATAGTCCCGAATCACATGGAGGCAATGAGCGATAGGAGGGGTTTCGACTCTCCCGGTATAGGGAGTTGATGTTGCGCAATGCTCGATTAGCTATAACAGGAAGTCCTTGGCCAAGGCTGCTTTAGAGATTTACTGGTAAGTGTTACCAGTAGTTTCTCGACCCGTTATGAGCCTCATATCGACACGACTTATCGAGTTATTGGGGTCTGACGTTTACCACCCTTAGACAAGATATGCGACATATCAGACGAACAGACCGGACTATACGGTAGTGTTACTGGTTGGATTCACAGGAGTGTGAGCGGGCTTGCTCGTTGATCTTCTGATCGCTCAATACCCGGGTGGCCGTTACGTTTGGCAGACCGCTTGCGGCTTGTGGGTGTTTGATATGATCATCACCTACTGCCGGCGAATTGACGAGTCTTCAGAGTCCTACTCAGGGGTTTCCTGGCTCAAGCGAAACGAAATAGGAGCGCATATGAGATATGTGCGGGACCAAGAATAATACCAGTATGTGATACTGAATTCTATTCTCGCGATTTGTGACATTGATCGGTTGTATGCGATATAGCCGGGTTATCGGATCAAGTGTTGATTCGATAAGTTGTTACTATTGATATTAGTCGGTTATATGCAATATGACCAGATCGTTAAATCAAGTGTTGATTTAATGATTTAATGTATAATTATATATTTGATATATTACTTTACATTAACTAGTATTGGTTCACTTAAGATTGATTTTCTCACTTGAATGTGCATATTGTTTATATATGATATATGCAAGTGTACATGTTTGTATCATGCTTGATGATACAAACAAGTTGTGTGTATGAGACTTGAACCAAATCAAGGTTAAATTAGGGTTTACTATTTTCCTAACAAATAACAAAAGAGTAAGACTCTGGTCAAAGTTATCAAGATTCATGAAGCTTGATAAACATTGACAAAGTCAACTCTTTTGTCATTTGTTCAAGATATTAGTTAACCCAACCCCTAACCTAATGCTTTGGTTAATTCTCTACATGAGTTAAGCATGAGGGCTTAACTCAACCATGGTGCCATGATTAAAAGGATAAGTTTCATATTATTCTTTTAATTCTTTTTCTTCTTCTTCTTCATCAAGCTCCACAAAAGCTTGCTAGCTCCAATGGTGCCATGGGAAAAAGAGTGAGAAATCCAATTCTAAAGTGAACCCACTTCTTATTTCTTCATCCTCTACTACTTGCCATGTAGTATAGGGTGTTCACTTCACAAAGTTTTTGACCAAGTGAAGGAATAGCTTGAGTTTGAGTCTCCCCGACATATATCATCTTCGGCGTCGAAGTCAATGACCTAGCCCGATCATTTCTCCGACGAAACCATCGCTAGAGTCTGGGATCCGATGATCGCAGCGGAAGGACGTCAACATGGAGCTTTAGAAGTGGAGGACCGGATCTACAAAGGTTGTATTTCCATTCACTTAGTAGCAAAGTAGTTTGCTTGCTTGTTGTTTCGCCTAATCTCTAGTTAACGATCTAGTTTAGGGTTTCTCGGCACCGGAAAATTTGAATTTGGCATGGTTGATGTCATGTGGAACCTCTTGTGTGTGCCTAGTAACCCAACAGTGGTATCAAAGCCTAGCTAGAGCTTTAGGCGAAGTGTAGACGAAGTTAGAAACCCGATCGAACCCCGAAACCCTACACGACACCCCTCTCTGTACAAATTTTAAAATAGTGGATTTTTCCAAATTAAAAATTCTCAAAAATATCAGCATGCAACTACAAGGGTTACTTTGAAGCACGTGACTGTAATACGACAAAAGCGCCGCGGAACCGCTGCCTTAACATGGTATTGGCGGCGGTTCCGCGGCCATATGTAATGATCAGGGAATACTTTTTGCACAGTAACCTTAGTTGGTGTTTGCTGATTCTTCTGGGAATTTTTATGTTTCACTCAAGAGTTGAGTTTTCTGGGGTGTATTGGGGACTCGATAATGTTAGTTATATGTATGCCCTAGAGGCCATTACTGTACATTGGATGTATATTGTAGTGGATGCTGGGACATATATAGGGAGGACTTTCTTGCTCGACATGATAGTATGCTATCTGGTTGCTCTTTACCTTAACGTGTACACAGATTGTCTCTCTATTACATGTTGGTAAAGCCCTTAGGATGTGTACTTGACTACCTGGACTATGATGCGGATCATACTAGTGGGGATATGGTAGTCCATAAGTACATCCTTCAAAGTCCCTAGTCATGGGTGTATCGAGATGGGGCATCGATATACCAGAGTAGACTAGCGTATACCTTCTCGACCCATACAGATGGGCGATGGATGATCCCATATCCATTGGTGTTTGACATCGGAGATGATATACGGGTGCTCAGTAGAGACTGGGTACACTGGACGGACTTGCCGAGAACTCCCAGATGGTATTATACCTCACGTCAGATGGCAGTTCTCTCGTGACACTGGTACAGAGTAGTCTGTTGACCCGAGATCGTCATAGAGTCTTGTGTGGTTCCCACTGTGCTTTGATTTCCATCTTACCACGTCCAAGAGGGCGTGCAAAATGGTGGTTTTTGGGTACAGTCCCGAGTCACATGGAGGCAATGAGCGATAGGAGGGGATTCGTCTCTCCCGGTATAGGGGGTTGATGTTGCGCTGTGTTCGATTGGCTATAACAGGAAATCCCTGGCCAGGGTTGCTGAGATTTACTGGTAAGTGTTACCAGTAGTTTCTCGAGTTGTTATATACCTCATATCGACACGACTTATCGAGCTATTGGGGTCTGACGTTTACCACCCCTAGGCGAGATATGCGACTTATCAGACGATCAGACCGGACTGTACGGTAGTGTTACTGGTTGGATTCACTGGAGTGTGAGCGGGCTTGCTCGTCGATCTTCAGATCGCTCAATACCCGGGTGGCCGTTACGTTTGGCAGACCGCTTGCGGCTTGTGGGTGTTTGATATGATCATCATCTGCTACCGGCGTATTGACGAGTCTTCAGAGTCCTACACAGGGTTTCCTGGCTCAGGCGAAACGAAATTGGAGCGCATATGAGATATGTGCGGGACCGAGAATAATACGGTATATGATACTGTATTCGATTCTCGCGATGTGACATTGATCGGTTATATGCGATATAGCCGGGTTATCGGATAAAGTGTTGATTCGATAAGTTGTTACTGATGATACCAGTCGGTTATGTGCGACATGACCGGATCGTTAAATCAAGTATTGATTTAATGATTTAATGCATAATTGTATATTTGATATATTACTTTGCATTAACTAGTATCGGTTCACTTTAAAATGGATTTTCTCACTCGGGTGTGCGCATTGCATATGCGATATGATTTTGTGCACTTGCTTGTATCATGTTTGATGATGCATGCCAAACTTGGTTAAGTGTAAAGAATGAACCATGGTAATGAATGGGTTAGGGTTTTGTTTATTCATTTATCTTTCTTATTTATTCTTTTTGGAAAAAGGAAAAAGAAAGATAAATGGTGGCATATTTTGGATTTAGTTGAAGTTTCTTGAAACTTTGACTAAGTCTTCATTCTTGTACTATACTTAACCCTAACCATTTTAACTAACCTAAGTTAATTCTCTACACTTAACTAGAGTTAAAAGTATGATATGTATTGTTTTATTTTCTATTTTTAATTCAAGACTTATCATATCATCTTCTTCTTCTTCTTCATCTTCATGAAGAAAAACCTTCACTTCATCAATGGTGGATTGATGAAGAGTGTGAGAAATCCAAAACTAAAGTATACCCATTTCCTATTTCTTCATCCTTTACCTCTTGCCAAGTAGTAGAGTGTGTTTACTTCACAAGTTTCTTGACTTGATGAAGTCGGAGCTTGATTTAGCGATGCCTCGACGTAGATCATCTTCGGCATGGACATCGACGACCTAGCTCGCCATTTCTCCGACGAAGCGACACTAGAGCCCGGATTTTGATTTGGACAGCGGAGACGACTTCGTTGCAGAGCCGTGGAGGTGGAGCACCAGATCTACAAAGGTTGTATATCCGTATTCTCTTTAGCTAAGTTGTTAGCTTGTTTTGTTTCCCCTAGAAATCTAGTCTACGATCCGTAGTCGGGTCTCTCGGCACCCGTTAAAATTTGAAATTGGCATGATCGATGCCTTGAGAGACCTCATTAGGGTGCCTAGGAACCTTACAGTGGTATCAGAGCCTAGCTAGAGCCTTAGGCGAAGTCCAGACGGAATTTGATGTCCGAACGAACCCGTATCCCGATCACAATCATGCTCTCTGGACATTTTGTAAAATCGTGGATTTTTCCAAATTAAAAAGTGCTAAAAAATTCAGCAGGGATTTTTATGAAAAACTGTGAAAAACGGAGAGCTAACTCCGTCATAACGGCGCGGAACCGCGGCCTAAGCCCACGTGGCGCGGCGGTTCCGCGGCGCTACTGTTGAGTCTTTGACTCCTTTTTGCACAGTAATTCCATTTTTAATATGCTGAGTTTTCTGGGAATTTTTAAAATATTTTCCAGAGTTGAATTTTATGGAATTGTTTTGGGGATTCGGTGTTTCGATCGGGGTATCAAATTTTGTCTATTTGGCTTTCCGGATATTTTTTTGAATATGTTAAAAAGTTCGACCGGATATAAATACCCAATTTTTCCCCTGTCGGGAAATTTCCAAGTGTTGGATTTTTCCGTAGTTTAACGACGTTCTAAGTAGTGCAAGTAACGCGATGGACTCTCTAGAAGACAACAAACCTTAACTCGATTATGTGACCGTCTTGAACTGCCCTTTGAACCTTCGGGTTTGGGGCAGTACGGCGTGCCACATGTGAGGCGTTGGCTTGACCCTTCTACGGCTGGACCGTTGGTACTGAGGCACGAACTGAATGTTGTTAGACTTATTTCATGTGTCGATCTGTATCGGGAAAACTTAGGTGTTCGATTGTTCGATCGAAAAGTTTAACATTTTCTGTTTATCTGGAATGGGATACAATGATTGGAATTCACAAAAAGTTATGAGATAACTAAATGAATGTTATAAACATAGCACTTTAGTCTCACTTGATCGGTTGCCACGGAATTTTGATGTGATCAAAAGTCCGTCGCAATCACGTAGCGTACGCGGATACTCGCCGGACAAACTTAATAGACAGCTACATCCCATAGCCCCGACCAAGTGACTATAGGAGAACCCCGTCGCCGAAAGCATCCGTTCGGGTGCTCACGGCAGCGGTGTTCCGCCTTGGTGCACTTCGTCGACGGTATCGTGGGTGCGGCCGCCTACTGAAGTTTGCGACGAGTATTCGATCAGGATGTCGTGAATCTTGTTGAATTGCCCGACTTGATATTGAAAAGAGTTTTCGATAATGAGACTAAAATGCGGGGTTTATAATTGTTAGGCATGCGATGTCTAAGGAATTCATTGGATTAGGCATGCGATGTCTATGCAGGTTGCGGATTCCAACTGTTGTAGTTTTACACTTTCTTTTCTGTGACCGTAAGTGTGATATGTGATATCGCCGGTTTCGTTGCTATATGTCAACGACAATTGGGATGGACATAATTACTTACGTTGATGACATGTGATGTTATGTGTTGCTGGATATGTTATATTGGATCGTCGTGTTTGAATAGCCGGAGGTTTTTATGTGAGATGAGTGTTTTTCATTTTCGTTCATGTAAAAACTTGTATGTAATATTCTTTTATTGGGGCGCTTCCAGGTTGCGGAAGTAGTCACCGTTTGTATATTATTTACTTTTCCACACTAGGATAGACCCAAGGAGGAGGGCACAAGTAACCGGGTTCTGGAGTCCAGTGGGAGACCAACTCGAGGAGTCAAGGCCGGGTCTCCTAACTCTAGAATTGGTAGGGTTGCTTGCCGCTCTCGTAGGGGTCTAGGGGTGTGGGTTTGGCTATTCATCACGACCGTGGAATCCGTGTTTTATACTGGCTCGTATTGAAAACACGGACGTCCTAATATATCCAATACTTCATATGTTTCTTCTGCTGCGATATCTGTGATGTTATCATGTGATGTTCTGTGATAGATATAGTATATAGTATATATGATATATTATATAGATGTTACTTATGTTTTACACCCGCGCTAGCCCTGCCCCGCTCTGCCGTTAGTTACCTAACCTAACGGTGCATGAGGGGACATCGAGGCGAATGCGGATGGCATAAGTGTACGTCGTATTTATCTGTGATGTTTAGGTACTTAAATTATGGGACTTCATTAATATGATTAATGAAATAAAAGAAACCTAAGATGTTGTAGAATTGAATTTCAAAATAAAACAGGTAGCTACAGTTCTTGCTTTGCACAGCTGTATATGTGATATATCCTGCACCTTATTCGATAAGGAAAGGACCGAGATCCCTTCACCGGGAGTGACTCCTTTAGCAATAACTGGCAGATGCTACACCCTCGGTTTGTCTTTTGATTGCTTTTAAGAGTTTTTTCTTTGCACAGTGATATATATGATATATCCCGCACCTCATTCGACGAGGAAAGGACCGACGATCGCTTCACCGGGAGGGACTCCTTTAGCAAAACTGGAAAAGCCTCAAAAGCACTCCATTTCAAAATCATTTGATTCTACAACGATATCAAGTTCATTACGCAATGGGTTTTCAGAAAAACCTGTCGTAGCCCTCTGTCATTTCAGATACGTACTAGTTAGTATTCGTGCTGCGGTTGTTTGGCCTCCGTCAAGGCGTAGTGTACGGTAGCTAACTAGTGCTTATCTGCTAGCATATGATGCGATTGGATTAGGGTATTCGTACGGCGTTGATTGGCCTCCGTCAAGGGTCGTGCGGGTGGGTTTAATTCAATCAGGAAATGACGGGTTGAACTTGACTAGCGGACTATGGGTTGTTTGGCCTCCGTCAAGGTCATAGGACGCTAGGGGCAAAATATTATCGGGAATTTCAAGTGTTGAAATTTGCAATGAGATTGCATACCTTCTATGAGATAGTTGGATCCCGATACCCGCTGCGAGTAATTGTTACTCCTAGGAGAGTTTTATACATTACAATTAGCCGATCAAGTAGGTGTCTAGAAAGGTGTCAACGGGGTTACGCCTCTGGGAAAACGAGGTTTACATTAATTAGGTTCGTGCGAAAGCACGGGGGACCTCCCTCAAAGTACCGACACTGGCCTGGCTGAAAGATTGGTGAACTTGTAGTGTGTAATTAATCCCGGCTAGTCTTTCCTTTTAGGGTTTGAAGGAAGATTTGATAAAAAGCAGTAGGAGCCATCCTGATTAGATAAAATAATAACCAATCTATTCTTGCAAGAGCGCACGCTGAGTGTTTTCTTCTCTCTCTCTCCTGGTAGCGACCATATCACGCCTTAATCAAGATAATAATACGGATTATTGACCGAACCCGCTTGTTATACTGAGCTGGGGAACGTTGGTCCCGCTCCAACTTATAATTGTTATGAGACAGAGCAGGAATTTGGGGAATACCAGATTTCCCGTGCCGCCCAAACGAAGAAAGTGCATGTTGATGCATCATCTTCGGGTGTGTTCATTATACAGAACTGTTTCTCAGTATCCTCCGCATCCACGGTATATGATACCGGATCAGGATCCCAGATATGTAAGATGTTACATAGGGCTACAAAAGGGTAGAAAAACTGAGAACGGGTGATAAGTTTCATGAGGCAGAAAACGGGGCAAGTGTTGCAGCCAAGTCTGTTGGTCACTGTCACCCTGTATTGTAATACATTGATTTTGAACGTATGTTATTAGATACCGAACCTGATATACAAAATCATATCTGTCTCTTTGTTAGAAAAGAAAGGATATAATTTTGTATTGATGGATAATGTTTTGAACATTTCCTATATCAAAAGTTGATCGATTCAGGCACGTTATCTAAAAGCATTGATGTTCTAAATCAAACTACAGTTCTTAGTATATGGAACACACACAAGGGGAAGAGTTTAGAAATGAACGAATCCCTCTTGAGGTATTGTAGACTAGGTCAGATCAATGTGACCCGACTAGCTAGAGTTACATAAAGATGCATATTTAAATTAGTTTGAATTTACATCTTGTGAAACTCGCCAGTCATGTCAAGGAGATAAGATGACCATAGCTCCGTTTACAGGAAACAGAGAAAGAGTTCGTAAACTCTTGGGATGATACATGTTGATGTATGTAGGTCCCCAGTCTACATATGCCAAGACCGGTTCTTTGTACTTTATTACATTCTCTGATAATCTCTCGAGATTCAGACATATGTTCCTGTTGAAATACAAGTCCGAACCTTTTGAGATATTCACAGAATATAAGTTAGAAGTAGAGAACCAAAATATGAGTATAAATATTATGTCCTATGATGAGATCAAGGAGGAGAATACTTATGCACGGAAATCCTGGATTATTCTAGAGGAGAATGAGATTCTCTCTCAGCATTACTCCTCTGTATACACCATAGCACGATGGTATATTGGGGCGGAGCAGATACACCCTATTTGATATGGTGTGCTCTATGATGAGTACTACTGAGTCACCTTTTTCCTTAGGGGGTTATTCACTTGAGAAGTTGCATACCTATTGAATAGGGTTCCAATCAAATCAATTGCCTACCGCTTCATATGTGATATGGAACGGGAAGAGCCCATATCTTAAGTTGGTTAAGATTTGGGGTTGTCCGGCCAATGTCTAAAAGCAAAATCCGGACAAGCTCGAGGCAAATACTATTATGTAGAACTGGAAATGTTCCAGCTATACAAACTGCAGCAGATGATTTGATAGAACCAAAGGATTCAGTAGATTCCAACGAACCTCGGCCTCTCCGCCGATCTAGTAGGGTTCCTCACCCACCTGAGAGATACTTCGGTTGCTCTATGACAGTGGGAGCGAGGATTGCATAATGAGATGATGACCCAACTAGCTTCGAGCTGGCCATCAGGAGTAAGACTCTGTAAGAATGGCTGGATGCTTAGCGATCTGAGATGGAATCCATGTACACCAGCAAAGTATGGACTTTAGCTGCTATATCTGAAGGGTTAAATCCCCGTCAGGAGCAAGTATATCTTGAGAAGATTACTTGGTGTAGATGGAAAAGTTGAGATTTTCAAAGCTAGACTTGTTAAAGGTTTTCGTCATTGACCAGGCGTGGATAATGATCAAACCTTTTCCAGTACCTATGCTTAAGTCCATCCAGATACTACTTGCCATGGCTACATACCATGACTACGATATCTGGTGGTTGGGTGTCATGACAGCTCTTCTAAAATGATGATTTAGAAGAGAGCGTCTATAAGTACACAGCCAGAGGGCCTCGTAAACAGTGGGAGCAGCGGAAACGTGTGCAAGATGCTTTATAGGTTAAAGTAGGCATCGCAGAGTTGGAACATCTGTTTTGATGGATTAGACAAAGAAGTTGACATCATCAAAATGGTAGATGAACCTTGTATAAACAAAAAGGTAGTAGGGAGTATGGTGGTGATCCTCGTAGAGTACGTGGATGAGATACTCTTGATAAGAAATGAGTTTCTTATGCTACGCTCGATCAATCTCCGTTTATCACAAAGATTCTCCATATAGGATCAAAGTGATACCAAATATATCCTGGTTTTTGGATCTATGAGATAGATCTAATTGGATGTTAGGATACTCACTAGTAGTAGTGAGATGGTATCAATCGATCCTGGGGAGAATCACTGGAAGTGTTCCAGAGTGATAAAGACGACTGAATGTCAGCCGCAGGCATTGTCTTTACCCTCAGTAAAGGGACGGTACGTTGGAAGAGTTCCAAGCTAGATACCGTGACATACTAGACGATAAAGGCAGGATACATCGCTACTTAAGATGCTACCAAAGAGGATGTTTGGGTGTATATTAGTTCATGAAATGAACTACGTTCCTACCATTGTGAGACAATGGAGTTGTGGCTTATGCCAAGGAACGCCGGTCCCATCAGTGATCCAGACTTATTCTAAGGCAGTATCACCTGATCATGGAGATGGTTGATCTCTAGGGTGATCGAGGCAAGGAGAGCAGACTTAGAAGATAACGCAGCGGATCCACTCACGAAGGCCTATTCCCAGAGAGAGACTTTTATGGGATGGTTGAGTATAAGATACTACAACCACTGCTACAGATGGCCCTAGTGCAAGTGGGAGATTGTTAGTTATATGTATGCCCTAGAGGCCATTACTGTACATTGGATGTATATTGTAGTGGATGCTGGGACATATATAGGGAGGACTTTCTTGCTCGACATGATAGTATGCTATCTGGTTGCTCTTTACCTTAACGTGTACACAGATTGTCTCTCTATTACATGTTGGTAATGCCCTTAGGATGTGTACTTGACTACCTGGACTATGATGCGGATCATACTAGTGGGGACATGGTAGTCCATAAGTACATCCTTCAAAGTCCCTAGTTGTGGGTGTATCGAGATGGGGCATCGATATACCAGAGTAGACTAGCGTATACCTTCTCGACCCATACAGATGGGCGATGGATGATCCCTTATCCAATGGTGTTTGACATCGGAGATGATATACGGGTGCTCAGTAGAGACTGTGTACACTGGACGGACTCGCCGAGAACTCCCAGATGGTATTATACCTCACGTCAGATGGCAGTTCTCTGGTGACACTGGTACAGAGTAGTCTGTTGACCCGAGATCGTCATAGAGTCTTGTGTGGTTCCCTCTGTGCTTTGATTTCCATCTTACCACGTCCAAGAGGGCGTGCAAAACGGTGGTTTTTGGGTACAGTCCCGAGTCACATGGAGGCAATGAGCGATAGGAGGGGATTCGTCTCTCCAGGTATAGGGGGTTGATGTTGCGCTGTGTTCGATTGGCTATAATAGGAAATCCCTGGCCAGGGTTGCTGAGATTTACTGGTAAGTGTTACCAGTAGTTTCTCGAGTTGTTATATACCTCATATCGACAGGACTTATCGAGCTATTGGGGTCTGACGTTTACCACCCTTAGGCGAGATATGCGACTTATCAGACGATCAGACCGGACTGTACGGTAGTGTTAATGGTTGGATTCACTGGAGTGTGAGCGGGCTTGCTCGTCGATCTTCAGATCGCTCAATACCCGGGTGGCCGTTACGTTTGGCAGACCGCTTGCGGCTTGTAGGTGTTTGATATGATCATCATCTGCTACCGGCGTATTGACGAGTCTTTAGAGTCCTACACAGAGGTTTCCTGGCTCAAGCGAAACGAAATAGGAGAGCATATGAGATATGTGTGGGACCGAGAATAATACGGTATGTGATACTGTATTCGATTCTCGCGATGTGACATTGATCGGTTATATGCGATATAGCCGGGTTATCGGATCAAGTGTTGATTCGATAAGTTGTTACTGATGATACCAGTCGGTTATGTGCGACATGACCGGATCGTTAAATCAAGTGTTGATTTAATGATTTAATGCATAATTTTATATTTGATATATTACTTTGCATTAACTAGTATCGGTTCACTTTAAAATGGATTTTCTCACTCGGGTGTGCGCATTGCATATGCGATATGATTTTGTGCACTTGCTTGTATCATGTTTGATGATGCATGCCAGACTTGGTTAAGTGTAAAGAATGAACCATGGTAATGAATGGGTTAGGGTTTTGTTTATTCATTTATCTTTCTTATTTATTCTTTTTGGAAAAAGGAAAAAGAAAGATAAATGGTGGCATATTTTGGATTTAGTTGAAGTTTCTTGAAACTTTGACTAAGTCTTCATTCTTGTACTATACTTAACCCTAACCATTTTAACTAACCTAAGTTAATTCTCTACACTTAACTAGAGTTAAAAGTATGATATGTATTGTTTTATTTTCTATTTTTAATTCAAGACTTATCATATCATCTTCTTCTTCTTCTTCATCTTCATGAAGAAAAACCTTCACTTCATCAATGGTGGATTGATGAAGAGTGTGAGAAATCCAAAACTAAAGTCTACCCATTTCCTATTTCTTCATCCTCTACCTCTTGCCAAGTAGTAGAGTGTGTTTACTTCACAAGTTTCTTGACTTGATGAAGTCGGAGCTTGATTTAGCGATGCCTCGACGTAGATCATCTTCGGCATGGACATCGACGACCTAGCTCGCCATTTCTCCGACGAAGCGACACTAGAGCCCGGATTTTGATTTGGACAGCGGAGACGACTTCGTTGCGGAGCCGTGGAGGTGGAGCACCGGATCTACAAAGGTTGTATATCCGTATTCTTTTTAGCTAAGTTGTTAGCTTGTTTTGTTTCGCCTAGAAATCTAGTCTACGATCCGTAGTCGGGTCTCTCGGCACCCGTTAAAATTTGAAATTGGCATGATCGATGCCTTGCAAGACCACATTAGGGTGCCTAGGAACCTTACAGATAATTCGATCGGATTATTTAACTTTGTTCATTAGGTTTTTCCGGATAATTTTAGAACATGTTAAAAAGTTCGACCGGATATAAATACCCAATTTTTCCCCTGCCGGAAAATTTCCAAGTGTTGGATTTTTCCGTAGTTTGAAAACGTTCTAAGTAGTGCAAGTAATGCGATGGACCCTCTAGAAGACAACAAACCTTAACTCGATTATGTGACCGTCTTGAACTGCCCTTTGAACCTTTGGGTTTGGGGCAGTACGGCGTGCCACATGTGAGGCGTTGGATTGACCCTTCTACGGCTGGACCGTTCGTACTGTGGCATGAAGTGGGCGTTTTTAAACTTATTTCATGTGTTGAGCTGTTTCGGGAAAACTTGGGTGTTTGATTGTTCGATCGGAAAGTTTAACATTTTCTATTTATCTGGAATGTGATACAATATTTGGAATTCACAAGTAGTTATGAGATAACTGATTTGGATGTTATGAATCTAGCACTTTAGTCTCACTTGATTGGTTGCCACGGAATTTTGATGCGATCAAAAGACCGTCGCAATCACGTAGCGTACGCGGATACTCGCCGGGTAAACTTAATAGACAGCCACACCCCATAGCCCCGACCAAGTGACTGTAGGAGAATCCCGTCGCCGAAAGCATCCGTCCGGATGCTCGCGGCAGCGGTGTTCCGCCTTAGTGCACTTCGTCGACGGCATCGGGGGTGCGGCCGCCTACTAAAGTTTGCGACGAGCATTCGATCAAAATGCCGGGAATCTTGTTGAATTGCCCGACTTGATATTGAAAAGTGTTTTCGATAATGAGACTAAAATGCGGGGTTTATAATTGTTAGGCATGTGATGTCTAAGAAATTCAGATGGTTAGGCATGCGATGTCTAAGGAGGTTGCGGATTCCAACTGTTGTAGTTTTACACTTTCTTTTCTGTGACCGTAAGTGTAATATGTGATATCGCCGGTTTCATTGCTATATGTCAACGACAATTGGGATGCGTATATTTACTTACGTTGATGACATGTGATGTTATGTGTTGCTGGATATGTTATATTGGATCGTCGTGTTTGAATAGCCGGGTTTTTTTTATGTGAGACGAGTGTTTTTTCATTTTCATTCATGTAAAAACTTGTATGTAATATTCTTTTATTGGGACACTTCCGGGTTGAGGTTGCTGTCACCACTTGTATATTATTTACTTTTCCGCACTAGGATAGACCCAAGGAGGAAAGCACAAGTAACCAGGTTCTACAGTCCAGTAGGAGACCAACTCGAGGAGTCGAGTCCGGGTCTCCTAACTCTAGAATTGGTAGGGTTGCTTGCCGCTCTCGTGGGGGTCTAGGGGTGTGGGTTTGGCTATTCATCGCGACCGTGGAATCCGTGTTTTATACAGGCTCGTATTGAAAACACGGACGTCCTAGTATATCCAATGTTTCATATGTTTCTTCTGTTGCGATATCTGTGATGTGATCATTTGATATGTGATGATAGATACTGTATGTGATATATATGATATATTATATAGACGTTACTTATGTTTTACACCCGCGCTAGCCCTGCCCCGCTCTGCCGTTAGTTACCTAACCTAACGGTGCACGAGGGGACATTGAGGCGAATACGGATGGCATAAGTGTACGTCGTATTTATCTGTAATGTTTAGGTGATTTAAATGATGGGACTTCATTAATATGATTAATGAAATAAAAGAAACCTAAAAGATGTCGTGGAATCGAATTTTCAAAAACAGGTAGCTACAGTTCTTGCTTTGCATCGCGGTGTTCCTTATAGAACATCCTGTACCTTATTCGATAAGGAAAGGGCCGAGATCCCTTCACCGGGAGTGACCCCTTTAGCAATAACTGGCAGATGCTACACCTCTCGGTTTGTCTTTTGATTGCTCCAATAGTTCTTGCTTTGCACAGCGGTATATATGATATATCCTGCACCTTATTCCATGAGGAAAGGGCCGACGATCCCTTCACCGGGAGTGACCCCTTTAGCAAAACTAGAAAAGCCTCAAAAACACTCCATTTAAAATCACTCGATTCTACAACGATATCAAGTTCATTACGCAAAAGGTTTTCTTAAAAACCTGTCGTAGCCCTCCGTCATTTCAGATAAGTACTAGTTAGTATTCGTGCTACGTTTGTTGACTATGTTAAGGCGTAGTGTGCGGTAGCTAATTAGTGCTTATCTGTATAAGCATATGATGCGATTGGATTAGGGTAGTCGTGTGACTTTGTTGACTATGTTAAGGGTCGTGCGGGTGGGTTTAATTCAATCGGGAAATGACGGGTTGAACTTGACTACATCTTATGATTTGTTGACTATGTTAAGGTCATATAGCTGCTAGGGGCTAAATATTATCGGGAATTTCAAGTGTTGAAATTTGCAATGAGATTGCATACCTTCTATGAGATAGTTGGATCTCGATACCCACTGCGAGTAAGAGTTACTCCTGGGAGAGTTTTACACATTACAATTAGCCGATCAAGTAGGTGTCTAGAAAGGTGTCAACGGGGTTACGCCTCTGGGAAAATGAGGTTTACTTTAATTAGGTCCGTGCGAAAGCACGGGGAACCTCCCTCAAAGTACCGACACTTGCCTGGCTGAAAGATTGGCGAACTTGTAGCGTGTAATTAATCCCGGCTAGTCTTTCCTTTTAGGGTTTGAAGGAAGATTTGATAAAAACAGTGGGAGCCATCCTGATTAGATAAAATAATAACCAATCTGATCTTGCAAGAGCGCACGCAGAGTGTTTTCTTCTCTCTCTCTCCAGGCAGCGACCACGTCACGCCTTAATCAAGATAATAAAACGGATATATTGACCGAACCAGTTTGTTATACTGAGCTGGGGAACGTTGGTCCCGCTCCTACTTATAATTGTTATAAGACAGAGCAGGAAATTGGGGAATACCAGATTTCCCATGCCGCCCAAACGAAGAAAGTGCATGATGATGCATCATCTTCGGGTGTGTTCATTAAACAGAACTGTTTCTCAGTATCCTCTGCGTCCTGGGTATCTGATACCGGATCAGGATCCCACATATGTAATATATTACATGGGCCACAAAAAGGTAGAGAACTGAGAATGGGTGATAAGTTTCATGAGGCAGAAAACGGTGCAAGTGTTACAGCCAAGTCTGTTGGTCACTGTCACCCTGTATTAACAGAATACATTGATTCTGAACAAATGTTATTAGATACCGAACCTGATATACAAAATCATATCAGTCTCTTTATTTAGATAAAGAAGGATATAATTTTGTATTGTTGGATAATGTTTTGAACATTTCCTAAATCAAGAGTTGATCGGTTCAGGCACGTTATCTAAAAGCATTAACGTTCTAAATCAAACTACAGTTCTTAGTATACAGAACACACTCAAGAGGAAGAGTTCAGAAATGAACGAATCCTTCTTGAGGCATTATAGACTAGGTCATATCAATGCGACCCGACTAGCTAAGTTACATTAAGATGCATTTTTAAATCAGTTTGAATTTACATCTTGTGAAACTTGCAGTAATGTCACAAAGATAAGATCACCATAGCTCTGTTTAATGGATACAGAGAAAGAGTTAGTGAACTCTTGGGATGATACATGATGATGTATGAAGGTCCCCTGTCTACAAATGCCAAGACCGGTTCTTTGTACTTCATTAAATTCTCTGATGATCTCTCAAGATTCAGACATATGTTCCTGTTGAAACACAAGTCCGAAGCTTTTGAGATATTCACAGAATATAATTAAGAAGTAGAGAACCAACAACGGGTATAAGTATTATGTCGTTTGATGAGATCAAGGAGGAGAATACTTGAGCACGGGATGTTGGTAGAGCCCCTAGGATTCTTGCTTGACTACCGGCAGTATGAGGGCGATCATATACGTGGGAGCTGGTAGTCTATAAGCACATCCTTAAATGGTCCCTAGTCGTGGGAGTTTCGAGACAGGGCATCGATACTCCAGAGTAGACTAGTGTATACAGTCGAGACCCCGACGAGGGGCGGTGGCCGGTCTCACAAGCCACTGGTGTCAGTTGGTTCACCTAAGATGTATACAGGTGCTCATTGGGTTATGAGTACACCGGACAGGACTCGCCGGGAACCTGCTAGTTGCGTTTATACCAGACGTCAGATAGCAGTTCCCTAGTGACATAAGTACAGGTTAGTTCATCGACCTGGGATCGTCATTTGTCACGTGTGAGTTCCCACTGTGCTTTGATTACTACCCTACCACGGCTCAAAGGAGTCGTGCAAACAGGTTTTAGTTGGGTACAGTCCCGAGCCACATAGAGGCAGTGAGCGGATCTGCAGGGGTTCGTCTCTCCCGGTATTAGGGGTGAGGTCGCGCTGTGTCGAGGAGAGCCAGAACATGAAAAGTCCTTGGCCAAGGCAGGAGATTTGCTGGTAGGTATTCCAGTAGTATCTCAGGGTGTTATGGGCTGCACTCCGACACGACTTGTACCGCTTTTGGGGGTCTGACTTTTACCAACCCCCTAGGCCCGCCATGCGATGCTCATAGACGAACGGACCGGACTGTACAGATATTGTCACTAACAGGCTCAGTAGGGTGTCAGGATGAGTTTTCTCATCGACGTCCCTTTCAGTCAATACCTGGTAGCCCGTTACGTATTGGCTTATACCTCTGACGTGCTAGTGGTTAAATCCACAGCCATAGTATTGACGAGTCTTTAGAGTCCACCACACTCAGTTACTCAGGTTTCTGGCGAAACGCTGTAGAGGCCGTATGGAGATATGGCAGGGTTCGATCAGATACGTGCGGTATTGCACGGATCGTGATCGGACGGTTTTTACTAGCCGGCTTTGGCTTAAGCCGGATCCTAGTATTAGATAGTGTAGTTTTGTCTCTTTGCATTTATGTTCAGTGGGAATACAAATGCGGGCATGTATTTGCAGTTGCGGGGTTTTTCCTGTAATTTATTACGGGATCAGTTTTCTGAAGTTGCCAGTTTGCATTCCGTTCCGGCCGGTTTTCTTTTATTCTTTCGCGGCCGGACTTTCCGTTGGAGGGGGTTATTTGCAAGAGTGCAAATAACTCTTTTGTGGAGGGCTTTGTTGCATTTGTACCTTTGTCATGATGATATGCTTTTCTTGTCCATATCCTTGCATTTATTGTGATGGTTAGTGAAAGGGTTTGAGCTTGAAATTGATGTGAGCCTTTTGTTGATATATCATTTCTTTTTCACATTATGATACAAGGGGTTGTTTTCTTTCTATCTCTCCAATCTTCTTTGTTAGAAGAGGGGCCGGCCATTCTTGAGTGAGGAAATGAGAGAGGTTCATTGGTTATGTGGTTTATTCTTCATCTCATATTCCCTTGCAAAAGTATTGAGAGCTCAATTTTTTCTCCTTCTCTCAAGTTCATTCTTTTCCTCCACATACTATGGCAACTTCAAAACCCCAAGAGACAAGTTTACTACACTATTCAATAGCAAGTCTTGGACGCGTTGGCTAGCCAACTTCGCGCCCGAGTTGCCTCGGTCAAGAGGCGGGAGCCCGTAAAAGATTCCGGCTACGTGGTGCCCTTTCCGACGAGACGATGATGGACGGAGATTCCGCGAGAGATCGGAGTTGAGATGAAGACCGAAGGACACGGATCGCTTGGTATAACTTCTCTACTCTTTTCTAGTTTGCTAGTCAGCTAGGTTAATGGCCCGATCCGGGTGAATAGTGTGCGGTGGTGCCGGTTGCAAGTTTTGCAAAGTTTTTTGTTTCCGCGTTTCCGGCGTCGGATCGACGGCTGGGGCGCCCCCGCGGGCTTACATTGGTATCAGAGCCACGCCATTAACCATGCCTAGCTTGCTCTAGTATGTTTAAAACTCGATCGAACAAAAATCCCCAAAAACCGTATTTTCCAATGCATGTGTTCTCTGTTGAAATTTTTCAAGCTCCAAAAATTTTTCAGGTCATTGCAGAAAGACATGCAAGAAATTCTAAGAATTCTTGGAAAATACGGTTCAGTGATTCCTTACTTCGACCGCGGAAACGCTGCCAAGCCCCTGGTTTGGCCGCAGTTCCGCGGTGGGTAAGAGGGATCGTTGCACCATATTTTTCCAGTGGGTTTTTGAATAGGAAATAGGGGTTTTGGGATATTAATTTTGGGCCCAGATTTTCTGTAAGTGCTACAGTATTGCTTGGGGGCCAACTTGATAAAATTTGTTCGATCAGATATTTTAAACATGTCAGTTCACAGTATTTACATTATATCTGCGACCGTGAATGTCACTCGATCGGTAAATCCTGTCTAACTGCTATAGCCCGGTTAGACGGATTTGCGAACGTGACATTCACGTTTATGTTCTGTGTTATGCTGTGTTGTTGCGGATCGGTCGTGGGGGATAGCCTGGTTGCAGTGGTAGTACAGTTTTTATTGTATTATATACATTTGATATTGTAGGGCGAGTGTCCGACATGTGGACTGCCGTCACTGCCTGTTTGTATTATTATTTTGGGGCACGACCAGGTTGCGGTCGATGTACCCGGTGTATGTATATTTTACTTTCTGTACTAGGATTACCCCGCGGAGGGGTGCACGGATAGCCGGGTTCTAGAAGGCAACAAGCCCGCATCTCATGGCATTGAGACGGAGGGGGCTTCACTCTAGAATTGGCGGGCTATTCGCCGCACTCGTAGGGAGTACAGGTTGACCCAGGAGGGGTGCCCAAGTTACCGGATTCCGTGAAGTGCTGGGTGGTCCATTCACGTTGCTGAAGGGGGCTGCCTCGCTTCAGGTTTTGGCGGGTAACTTGCCGCGCCCGTAGGGATCTAGGATTTCATTGCACAGGCTATCCACACGACCAGGGGAACGTCGGGTTTCAGCAGCGGCTCTGTGAAACCCGGGGATCCCAGATATCTGTATTGATATGTGTTGCTATACATTTCTGTGTTGTTGCATTTTATCATTCCTTGAGCGAAAATTATATATTATATATATACAAGTAGATGTTGTATATGTTTTTCATCCGCGCTAGTCCAGTCCCCGCTCTGTCGTTAGTTAGCTAACCTAACGGGTGATGACGGGACCCAGTGGCAAATGCGGACGGCATATACGTACGTCAGCATATTTTCGTTCTTTGTGGTGTGATCAATTGATGGGACTGCGTTGATTCGGATCAATGTAAGAAAAACAAACCTACTCTGATATTGTTGGAACACTTTTTCAAAAAGCTGTTATTGCAAGGACGTTCACTTTTGTTTTGCATCGTGGTATTCAGTTGGAATATCCTGCTCCTAGGTCGACGAGGCAAGGGCCGAGATCCCTTCACCGGGAGTGACCCCTTGGACAAAAGTTTGTGTCAGGGCAGTAACTTCACTATAGCCGTTTACTTTTGCTTTGCATCGTGGTATTCAGTTGGAATATCCTGCACCTCATTCTACGGGGAAAGAGCCGAAATCCCTTCACCGGGAGTGACCTCTTTAGCAAAGGTTTTCGTCACTATATTTTTAAAAGCTATCAGTTCCTTCAACGATATCAAGTTCATTACGTTAAAGGTTTTCGCCAGAAACCATTCATAGCCCTCCGTCGTTTCATATGGATAGTTAATAGTATTCAAGCTGTGTTTGTTAGCCAAAGTCAAGGCACAGTGTTTGGTAGCTGTTGGGTATTCATATGCAGCATAGATAGATGCGTTGGTTTGGGACAGTCGTACTGCCATTTTAGACAAAGTCAAGGGTTGGTACGGGTGGGTTCAAATTAACCAGGAAAATGACGGGTAGAACTTGACATGTGACTTATGATATGTTGGCCAAAGTCAAGGTCATAAGAGCATGGGGTAAAAATCCACATTGGGAGTTTCAAAAGAACTGAAACTTGCCAGATATGCGCATACCTTCTGGAGTGTGATAACGTGAGCGGATTCCGTCACGTTATCATGCGATGATAGTTGGATCCCAATTCCCACTGATGAGTTGGTTTACTCCTCGGGTGATCCCGGCTAATTCTTCTTTCAGGTTTGGAGAAGAATTTGAGTTACAGTGGGAGGTTTCCAGATTAGATAAAGTGATAACCATTCTGATCTAGGTTAAAGTGCACGCTGAGTGTTTCTTTTCTCTCTCTCTCTTTGGCAGCGACCATTGACCCGACCCTAGACTATGACTCAGTGACCAAGTTGACCGAACCTACTTAACACTGGCTTTTGGATTGTCTGAGTTGCAAACCTCATTGCCACTCCTACTTTTACCCTTTTCTCCAGGACACCCCGTATTACTACGAACGTCCACTTCTATTGGACAAAACCATCGTATGGTTATATACGAACTCGAAGGAATTCGAGGATGGTTTCTGGTTCTGGAGAAAACGAAAAGGTATATTCAGTTGTCTTTTCTTTTTACCTTCTCTCAGGTTGCGAGTACTCCTTGGTTTCGGAGATAGTACACCTATTACGCAAATTGGATAGTCTTCTTCCAAACCATAGGCAGGTGCCGACCGGTAGGGAATGAAGAAATCCATTTGGCCTAAAGCGGTGTACAGAAGGTATTAAGTTCAGACAAAGCAAGGGATTAGTAAGAGGGAAAAGTAAATTGCGACTGCTATTCACGACCAAACCAAGTATTCTTCGCCAATCCTAAATCACCTTTGTATTTCTCCAGGACACTCCATATCACTACGAAGATCCCAGTTTATTGGATAATCCATTGTATGGTTATATACGAACTCGAAAGGAACTTGTTCCAGTTCGGGGATGGATCCTGGTTTAGGAGAAATAGGAATAAAGTACATTCAGGTGTCTATTATCTTCATTTTCTCTCGCGTTGCGAGTGCTCCTAGGATTAGGACAGTACACCCTTTATGCTTTTTGGATAGTCTTCTTCCAAACCATAGGCTGGTGCCGAACGGTAGGGAAAGAAGAAAACCATTTGGCCTAAAGGGGTGTACAGAAGATAATGACTAAAGACATATAAAGGGATTTGGAGAGATGGCAAAGAATTATACGGTTATAGTTGTGAATCTGGATAATGGAAGAGGCATTACTAGGAATACCAGCATACCCCATCGAAACATTTCAATGTTTCAGGTTCACTGTGTACTGTTAAAAGAAAATTGATTTCCCAATTAGACACTTGCTCCAGGGTATGTATTTACCAGGTATGACTCTTACATCTGTATGGTTTTA